>CAWUFW010009417.1:0-600000 GCA_963921515.1 Calotriton arnoldi | reverse complement strand
TGTTACATGTCTTGTTACTCAGTATGTTATATTTCCTTTTTTGAGCACTATTTTCTTAAATGCCTTCTTTTAGCTACTGTTGCAGGCATGACAGGCTCTCCCCAACCTGCCCTGTTTTCCAGACAGAGTGGCGCCCAATCATGGACGCTGCTCTTTATCTTTGAAAGATGCTCCCTCCCCAATTCACAGCCGGCCGCAGCGCTTTATATTTGGTAAGACTTCTCAAGCAACCATGAACCTTTCTTTACTTTTGCTCAGTGTGATACTCCTGCAAGCGCTATGCTGCTTCACAGCCGGCCGCCGCGCTTGGTACTTATAAACTACTTGCTTTACGCCCGAAATGGACGCTGCGCTTTATCTTTGAAATATACTCCCTCCCTGCTTCATGGCCGGCCACAGTGCTTTCATCGCAGTCGATTGGATCCAAGAGAGCTGTGTGCTGTACCAGTAGCGGCTCTCCCGTGGCCTGGGAAGGGCGTGTCATCGCTGCGTGTGCAGAAACTGCAGTGGCGGCGACAGCGATGAGTAAGGCACAGTATTCAGCCGCAGTGAGAATCGTGTGAGCGACGGTGCGGACACAACGCATGGGCAGCCCGCCAGAGAGGCTTCTCGTGCTGCATCCGCTGTGTTCAGGGGCATGTAAGCAGTACCAGAGCACACTTCACTCAGTGTGCCTTCTCGAGCTAGTGTCCTGGCAGAAACTTCTCCAGTAATTAGTTGTAATATCCTCAGTGGCGGCTCCTCCGCTAAGGTGGTGGAGCATTGCCCCACTGCTATTTCAGCAGTGCAAAAAATAAAATGATAATAACAGGATTTTATTATCATTTTCTTTTTCTTTGTGGGACTCGGAGCCGGGGCGGTGTGGGGCTGGGCTCTGTGAGCAGAGCAGAGTGAGGTTTGGCCAGCCCTCTTGCGCCGGCCAAACCGTCATGCGCCCTTAACATGTTCTCCACGAAACATGTCCAGACTCCCAGGCACTGCTTGAGCGGCCAAACAGGCCACTCGGACCAATCACGATGCAGCGTTGTGATTGGCTGGGAGAGTACAGGAGCCTGGGTGTTTCCGGTGCTTTCTAGCAGATAAAGAGGACGGAGGAGAGGCGTACGGCGCGGCGGCAGCGAAGGTAAGTTTATTTTTTTTGTTATTTTTTATCCATTACCCCCCCCCGCCCCATCACCCCTGTTCCAAGGCAGATGCCACTAAATATCCGGCAAGTAGCATTTAGCATGTTGCTATTGTAATAGGGATCCTCTGGCTGGGTGGGTTGCTTGGGGCTCAGTTAAGTACAGGTTTCGTATTTGGAATTGGTCCTTTTTGTATTGTTGAGCATGTTTTCCTGGTGGGATTTGGCATGGGGTCTGGATGGGACTTGAGAGGCGATCTAGTGGGAAACGTCCTGCTTGTGATAACTTTGGGATATGTGGAGAAAATTAAGGCTGTTGTGTTTCTGGAAAATGAGGAGCTCAAGGAAGAGCCTTATTTTGTGAGATCTCCGTTTTACATTAGTTGCTTTCTCTTTAAGCAACCACACGCCTTTCTTTACTTTTGCACAGCGCAACACTCATGCACGCGCTATGCCCTGGTGAGCAGAGCACACCGTGCTTTATCAACAAAACAAGGCGAGTGTGCAATTTTCTTTTTTTTTCTTTGCAGCCACTACAAGCTCTCCCGCTTACCCACCCGCCCTAATTTCCACACTCAAGCGTGGCGACCAATAATAGACGTTGTGCTTTCTCTTTTAAAAGCACTCCCTCCCCGCTTCACAGCCACGCTGTACGCTGTTTATTTGCAGCCTGCACACATTATTGTGTGCTACTGTGCTTGTCCAAATTTACAAAGCAGTGCTTTGTTTTCGCCACATAAATAAAAACATTCTGATTTTGTCTATGCAACGGGCGCTCTATTTTCAGGCCATATTTATGGGGGCTTTTTGTTGTACGAAAATCCTTTATCCTCAGCACTCACAATTATATTTTACAAACAATCTGACATCCTTATGACAAAATTCAAGAAAATCACAAATAATTCTTTGATTTTTAGTTTTCTTAGGTTCCAATTATTTTATTCTTAGTCACAGAGCCGCTGGGGGTCGCGTAACTAGTTAGCAGGAGGAGTCTAGTTCGTTATTAGAATTAACCAGACAAATCGCTCCATCAACCAAAAACGGCCATGCACCACCACCCACAGATTCGAGGAAGAGCTATCAATCTGTCGGTCCTTTCCGTGGCCCGGCCCGTGATCTTCTGATCAGATTTGGGGAGTGGGGTGATTCTCCCTACCTTTAAGCACCGCAGATACGAACGTTGGATACACCAATACATGTGCACTGCCATTTGAGCCACCTCCCTGGTCAGATCACCCTTGAGATAATAGCTTTTTGTTGCACATGTTTTGTGTTTAGTGCACTATTCGTTTATTTGTAGCCTGCATGAATTATTGCTGAATGGTTTTTATTTAAGTCAGGGCTGTATTTTGCAATGTGTTTGGTCTTCAAAAAATAAAAACATTCTGATTTCGTCTGTTAAAATAACTTTTATATTTTCCCACACGGGACATCGCTACTCTCCTGCTTTCACTTTTAAAATCTGCTGTTGCTGTTTGCTCCATGTGCCAGTCACAGTCCCTGGTCATAAACATAGTAACCGCCTCTGTTCGACCCCCAGCCAGCAGCTAAATGCTAGCAAAGTCAGCTCATGATAGACTTAACCCATAAAGGGCCCACAGTAGAATGGGGACTCCAAGTAGCTTGCAAATTCTACTGGAGTTCGAAATGAGCAGTGCAGGAATGTGGGGAAAATGACTTAATTGGCGTTAGTTTAACCCCGATGCGCAGTGTGGCACTGGGCTGAGCTGTTTCAGCTGTCTCCCTTCTGCTCCTCTTTTTTTTTTTTTTTGCAGATTTATATAGCGCGAACTCTGCCCGAAAGTATTGGAGCGCTTTACATGAGCACCAGTTATGTTACACAAGGACACATTCATTTTTTGGTAGGCATGGGGAGATTAAGTGAAACCCGTTTGCGCATGCAAAAAAAGGTCGCACATCTGCCCCAAGACTTTATATTTAGATTGCTGTGCACGTTGTATGTCTGGGTTCTAATCCTATTTCAAGAAACATGTTTTGAGTTTTCACTTTCAAACATTTGAAATGCTGCTGATGCTTTGTTAATTACATCTGCATTCACCAGTTAAATTTTGTTAAAAAAGTTATTACTTTTCCAAGCCATGGACAAGGAATAGTTCAATTCACTGTATTCAAGTTGCAATATAATCTGAAACCCTTCGGGTAAATTCTCTTTCTGGCAGCATCTCTGGGTTCTGTATTTTTAATTTTTTTAATCTTTTGGAAACGTTGTGGAGGTTTCTGTCCAATAACTTTGCATCCAACAACTTACTGAAGCTAAAACAGGCCGTGCAAGTACATATAATTTTGAAAGTGCCCTCTGCAGCTGTTTTTAAGGTCTATTCTTAAAGGATAATCAAATACATTCAAGAAATCTCTACACATATGCGCACATTCATCAATGCCACCTAATTACACTCTACTCAATACCACATAAATACACCCCAACATAAAACCACTATGCCATATAGCAATAATCCATATAAATACACTCCACACCATGCCACGTGATTCCCATCAGCATAATTTCACTCACAACGCCACACAATTCACCTTCACACATTTCCATTCCACACCACATAATTCCACAACAAACCACATAATTCAAATCAACAACACATTTACACAACACATGCATCCAATCCACACCACAAAATTCCCCATCATCAATAAATCAATCAGTCAATCAGGGAAGTTTAAAGCGCGCTACTCACCCGTGAGGGTCTCAAGGCGCTTGGGGGGGGGGGGGAACAGCTCCGGTCAGTCGAAGAGCCAGGTCTTGAGGGTCTTCCTGAAGATGTGCAGGGTGGGGGTGCATCTGATGTTGATCGATAGCTCATTCCAAGTCGTGGCCGCGATGTAGGAGAAGGTTCTTCCCCCCGTTCTTGCTCTGCAGATGCGCGGGGGTTCGGCGAGGTTGAGGTCGGCGGATCGGAGGTTCTTCTTGGGTACGTGGAAGGAGATTCTATCTTTGAGATATTGGGGTCCGGTGTTGTGGAGGCATTTGTAGGCATGGGTGAGTATCTTGAAAGTTACTCTTTTCTCGAAGGGGAGCCAGTGGAGGTTACGCAGGTGCTGGGTGATGTGTTCGTGTTGCGGGATGCCGAGGACGAATCTGGCTGTGGTGTTCTGTATGGTCTGGAGTTTGCGGAGCAGAGACTTGTCGATCCCGGCATAGAGGGTGGTTCAGTAGTCCAGTCTGCTGGTTATGAGTGCGTGGGTGATGGTCTTCCTTGATGCGGGGGGGATCCATTTGAAGGTCTTTCGGAGGATGCGGAGGGTGTTGAAGCAGGTGGAGGTGACGGCATTGACCTGTCGGGTCATGGAGAGGGAGGAATCGAGTACGATGCCGAGGTTTCAGATGTGGTCCGTGGGGGTGGGGAGGATGCCGAGGGCGGTGGGCCACCAGGTGCTGTCCCATTCAGAGGGGGAGGGTCCAAGGACGAGGATCTCTGTCTTCTCCGAGTTGAGCTTCAGGCAGCTGCTGCTCATTCAGGATGCAACTTCCTTCATTCCTTCCTGGAAGTTGAGTCTGGTGGTGATTGGGATCTTTGTGAGGGATAGGATGAGCTGGGTGTCGTCGGCGTAGGATACTATGCTGAGTCCATGCTGTCTGACGATGGCGGCGAGGGGGGCCATGTAGATGTTGAAAAGCGTGGGGCTGAGCGACGATCCTTGGGGTACTCCGCAGTTGATTTCCGTTGGTTCGGAGAGGAAGGGTGGAAGTCTGATTCTTTGGGTTCTGCCGGTGAGGAAGGAGCGGAGTCAGTCTGTAGTGTAGCTCCTATTTCCCTAATAGGCTATGCGCATTGGAATAATATATCCTATAGGTTTGACATAGGACTAAAGTCGGTATGTCCCTATCGAGTATATTAAACTTAATTACTTGTGCCAGCTAGCTCAGAGGCCACTAGAAACTCCTTGACAACAAGAAGGGAGTAGTTTCTGGCAGCCGCAAAACATGACCAATATGTTTTCCTTTTAGAATCAGAACGTGTCCCAGAGTCGTGGAAACACTAGATAACTATTTCACTCAGCTCAGTCGTGCATGCTTAGTTTTCCTCAGAGTTACACAGAAATAATAGACGGGCGTTTTCAATAAAAGATTTATTGAACAGTCTTGTTTCTGGTGTAAGTATAATGTGCTGTTACGATCACAAGACAGTATGCGAGATAAATAATGTACAGGGTGAGCAGTAGAAATAAATAATACTGCAATAGCATTATTTTATAGTACAAATGCTGTTACATAAATAACATAGACTAAAAATGCGAGTACTCATACGATGCTGTGCTAAGCTAGTTCTACCCCAGTGTACCTAACCTAACCTAGGTGTAGGACAAGGTATGAAGTAGGTGAAGTATTCTTTACTATGGTATACTAAGAGTATGTTAAGTCTAGTATGCCTAGTATGCCAAGAGTCCCTCTAGGTTCTTATCAGCTCCATACCTGAAGAATGAGAGAGGTTGGAATCTCTTTGCCAGACTCGAACTCGAACTCCAACACCCCGCAAGGGAAGTCAGATCACTGGAAGCTGGAAGCTGGGCTCTCTGCGTGCAGGGAATGGCAGCGTCTTCTCAGTGCGTCAGGTCGGGATACGGGCTCCTCTGAAGTCGAGGTCTCCTCTAGTTTACAGGGGCTAGGGAAGGTATATTTATACCTGAGAGTACCTTAGGAATGTTAGCATTGACGTGAATTGGACAACGAAAGACGTCATGAATGAACCCCTAAGGAATAATGGTTCATGCATAATATATGAGTCCTTGAAGAAATCAATAGTCCTGGACTAGGGAAACTCCCGCAGCCTAAGGGTCTGTTCTTCATGAACTCGTTGTGACGTTAAGGTGGACGGATGTCAGAGACCATGCCTGTATTTGGAGTGCACGGTTTAATGCCTAAATAAGGCCTGGGATTCTATGCCTATATAAGGGCAGGGCGGATTGTGCCTATATAAGGACAGGATATTGGAAAGCCCGTTATGGATACCCTAAGAGGAAATACAACACCCACTCCTCTTTCGTGTGTATGATAATACTAAAATGCTAAACATTAAAAATGCTAAACATTAAGAATGCTAAACAGTAAAACGGAGTACCGCATATTTCTAAAAATTTTCATAAAACCATTTAAAAAAGGTATTTCTTTAAAAAACCTATTAGAATGCAAAAGGTACTGTACATTTGAAGCATTGCTTTTCATTACAGGCATAAAATTCGAAAATATATGCAATTGAAATGAAATAAGCAGTATTATTTACATTTGACAAAAATTGATCTATAAGTTATTCAAAAATCAAAGTCATTTTATGTCATGAAAATTAAATTAACTGTTTTTAGACACATAAGATGACTAATTGTCTTTGGAAGGACCGCCAAGTCTGTACTATAAGGCTAGTTCTACTTTAAGCAGATTGAAGTACCATTTTCGTTCGAAAAATGGGAAAAACGTTCAATTTTGGTAAAGTTCCAAGTTTTTGAAAAATGAAGGCCAAATTGTTGCTGTATTTCTGGAACACTGTATGCTGAATCAGAGTCAGTTTACGGGTCTGGTGTAAACATTAGATCATCTATTTCTATAGACAAAACATCATCCACTGTAGTTGGTGTGAGTTGCAACACCTCATGAAGTAGGTTAATTGCACAGAGATGTGAAGCATTACTTTCAATTGATGCAACGTTCGCGTCCGTTGTTACCTGTGTGCCTGTAGTTCTTTCTCGTACCTCAGCAGCTGCCGGAAGCGTCTGTGAGATCTCAATGAATGCTGTCATCAGGATAGGAAGCCGCTGGGGACAACACATAGCATGGGCCGTTATCTGGTCCAGCAGAGTATCGACGTCCGTTGGCGCATCCGATGGAAATGTTAGACAGGTGTCCAACACGCATTCTACACCGCATAGCAGGCATCGTAGAACAGGTAAGATGCAATCTTGCCAGATTGGTCTAAAGGACAGGAACCATGTGGTATTAAGGTCCCGTAGACGATTTATGCCCAAAAGCTGTACTATTTGCTCACGGCACTTTCGTTCAAGGAGAGCTTTCTCCATGTCGCTCGGAGTGATGTCGGCGAATTGGCTGGCCATAGCGAAATAGCAGGAAGAGAAATAGAATTCCGGCAACGAGTGCTAGAATTAATGGTATGCCACCAAACACCGAATGTGCAAAGTTCGGGATGATTCCGAGTATTGCCTGGAAAGGTACTAACAGACCCGAGCAGATGCCCTTAAATACATGTACAATTCCTGTTGTATCAGACATGTTAAAAATTCGTCCTATCATTTCCACGAAATGTATAGGGCAGTTTGTACGTATTAAAGTCTGTATCTCAGCCGAAGTCCTTGCAATTTGCAGATCATAGGTTTCTATGGCCGAGGTCAGAGGCACTGTTTGTTGTAAAAGTATGGCTTTCATTCTGCTTAAAGTATCAAATCTTATAAAAGAGACGTTCAGCGAAGGCCATAAAGGCGACTCCCTGACTGTGTCTATTGGGGCAAACAATACTTGCATACAGCAAGTGACCCTGGAGTTGACCGTTACTAGATATGGGATGCCTGGCAGCATGCCACAGCAACTCTGATCATTCAACATGAGGTAACTCCCATTAGAAAGTTGTCAGAACGTTGGATTAATCACAGCAGCTGGTGTACCCTGCTGATGGCAAGACAAATTTGCCACAGAACCATTACAAGCCCCGTGCAAGGAAATGTCCTGACATACTAGTGAACCGCTTAGTGCACGTTTACAGTTTTTACCGCTTAAAAACACTTCACGATCCCGCTCCAACATCTATATGTATACGGTAAAGCCCAAGATGTCTTAATGTATTCCTTACCCAACCTTTCATATTTGCCTGCTTACATTTGTCTGAGGCAATACTGAAACTGAAAAGTAGTCACAGGTAGTGTAATTTTGCCATGAATAAGCCACTCTGTAGCTGGTTTTTCTGCCACTGTGAATGGTAACTTTTCCAGTTTTTCAATGCTCAGCACTGTATACTTTGCTCCTCTCTGTGCCATTTCGATCTGTTTATCAGTTAGATTGTATTTTGCAAACAGAGCCGTAGTGTTGATGAAACGCCAAGGCACATAGCCCGCTCGCAATGATTGCAGCGTCCAGCTTAATAACATAATAGAACGTATTTGAGATTGGCCTTGTAACATCGCCAAATCTTGTTCTAGAATGTCGATAGTAGAGGATACAATGCCGTCCAATGAATATATTCTGGAGGACAAAGTTGTTAACCCATTGTCGACCACAGAGAGTGTTTTCTCTAAATTAATACGATCAAGTTCACGTATTCGTTCTGCGGCCTCTATCTGTGACACCTTCCAAGCTTCATTATAAGCAGCATAAATGCCGGCATATATGAAACGTTTTTGACGCGGTTTTCTTGGTCCAAGCAAGAAATCCCTAAGATCTGCGTCTTTTGCAAGTAAGGATAAGTGTTGTTTCACATCCTGTAGTGTAGATGTATGCAGCCAATCGAGGCATAATTTCCCTACACTGTATGTTGTTACTACCCCCGGATGTTGTCTTTGGACGTATCTTGGGTCTGGCCTATGAATAGTAAAGCCCTGAGTTTTATTCAGGAATCTTTCCTGACAGTTATTCGTGTCTATGGGCCAGATCAACCATTTTTTCCAATCAGGATTAGATCTGTTGAGTTGTAGTATATTGTCGACTGTCACCACTGCTGGTGTTACATTATTTTTTGCAGGAGTTGGTACAGAAGGTGTGTTCATCTCTTTGATCTTGGCTAATCCAAGACAAGATGTTTGTTGGATAGTTTCATTCAAAAACATTATTTGTTCAGGGATGATGCAGGCTCTGAATAAAGCTTCTATCCCCTGTACTTGCCAATCTTTAGTACCCCACAACGTTTTTGTGTCTATTGTGTCTTTCCAAAAGTCGAAACCCTGTCTAGACAGTTGGGCATTGAATAATGCAGAATACATCTGTTTTGTATTTGTTAACATAATTTTCAGTCCTGTTTTGTTTACATTTTTATAGTAAAACATTTCTGGATCAGATGTATTGTAACCTGAAAAATATGGAAATTTACTGGCAAATGTTTGTGAACTACCTTTAGGTGGTGTAGGACAATGTTCCCATTGGTTAAACATAAACACATTTCTTGGATATGCAGATTTATGCAAAAAATGATGACCATAGTGATTATAACAATACAGTTCTTCATAGTCTGATGAACCCTCTAAATATTCATTTTTAGAAAATGCAGCAGATTTTTCTAGGTCAAACATAATATCAGTCACAGTCTCAAAGTCCCAATCATCAGAATAGGTACTGGACGTGATTAGATCACTTAGTGAAATTTTAAACAAATGTGGAATGTTCAATTCTTCCGTTGGACCGAATATATCAAAATCTGTTTTGTCCCACACTATACCATCGTGTATAGGAACAGCTGTGATGTTCACTGATGACAAGTCTCTTGCTTCACGATGGGAAGATTTATGAGGTTTCAAAAGTATGTTTACGTCTTTTCCTTCAGTGTTCACATGGATGTATCTGCCACTTATAAGCACGCTTACAGTTGTTCCCAAAGCTAGCCAGAGCAGGAAAACAAAAAGTCCAGATGTAATCCAGAGTTCAATCCATGGAGAAACCAAATAAGTCTTTTTCAGAAAGTGAAGAAAGTCTTGTATTTGCTGCTTGAATTTCAATGACACTGGCATCGTTTCAGGTTCACTCGGATCTTCTGAGAACGTATCAAAGTTAATGAAGTAGCCAGAAGCAGTTCTGTCAATTGTTGGAATTGCATCAGGATTTGTTGAAATCACTGGAACCAGTTCATCACTTGTTACGTTGGTGTAGACAGGTGTATTTGGACGAACTGTTACTTGTTCTTCAAGAGGGATGAGTTCCATAGCGTTGTTGCATAGTCCTTCATTTGTTTCAGCTGAATTCTCGATTGTTATCAGTCTTTCAGTATGAACCTCTTGGATAGTAGCGAGAGGAGTGCGTTTGCTACTAGGTCGGAGTCCACGAGGCCTACTATTTAGTATTGGCCACATACTGTGGTTTGATCAGGTCGATGGACACAAATCTTTTCTCCTTTCTTCCAGCAAGGGGCGGCAGTAGTACTGTTCTTGTTCCTTGAACTGCTAGGACAGGTACTGGTTGTCTGTAAGAAGGTCCAAATTCCTTCTTGTCTGCAATTTTTTCTCTGACTAGATCCCCAACTTTAGGAATCCAGACAGGCCTTGCTGGGACAGCCGGTTGATCCCCAGTGGTGGTTGACTGTAGGAATACGTTGCTTTGTTTCGTTCTTAATTTGTTTAAGTCCTGTAAAACAGCCAAACGATCTTTGATATCAAAGGGTTTATTTTCCACCACTGTGCCTACGTTTTCTAAGTCCGGTACCCACATTCTTGTCCCAAATAGGACCTCATATGGAGTGACCCCCTAGAGAACTTCTTGGCAGGTTATTAAGTGCACGTTGAACTCCACTAAGGTGTTTGACCCACCCATCACCCGAGCCTAATACTCTAGCTGTTATAGACTGCTTTATGTCCCGGTTTTCCTTTCCACAACCGAATTTCCCTCAGGATGGAATGGAGAGGAGTACCGCAATGCAACGCCCAGACTGGCCATGGCGTCTTTGTAAGCCAGAGAGCTAAACGCAGGACCCTGGTCAGAATGTAGCGTGCCTATTGCGTATATGCCGATAAAGACTCGCAAATCTTTTATAACAGTTCGAGCGTCAGCTGAGCGCTGAGGCCATAACCATAGGAACCTAGAGCATGAATCCACTGCTACCATGATATATTTATAATTACCGTCCCTATGTAAGGGACCGCAGTGGTCAAGGTAAACACAAGCTAATGGTTTATCTGAAATTAACAGGGGTGTCTGCGCAGGACGTTTCACTGTGGAGACTTTCATCTGTTGGCATATATCACATTCTAAAACATAGTTCTTTGTTTGTTTTCTAATGCCAGGCCACCAATATCTTTGCTTGAGTAAAGATATTGTTGCAGAAACACCTGCATGGGCAGAAGCTATCCCTTCGTGTGCTGCTAGGATTAGTCCTAATGTGCGTTCCTTGTTTGGTATTACCCTATCCCCCACTCCAGGGATTCGAGCAAAAGGAACGTTGTTCGCATCAATTACATAAGAGTACTTGAGTGGAAACGTTTTTGGTAACGCTGCACTGCTGCCTTTGCTTGATGCATTGACAGCCAACATTATCTCACCGTCTATTTTTGTTTTTGAACGAGTGATCGCAGCTACGGAAGCCGTTTGCACAGCCCCCTTTGCGGCTTCATCAGCCAATGAATTCCCTGCAACGTGAACGCCATCACGTTGATGACTCAGTGTGTGGATCACGTGAGCCTTTGGTAGTTCGTTTTTCAACTGAACTACTTGTTCCCAAAGCAATTTGTGCTTTATTGTGCCACCTTTCGCATCTTTGAAACCATTTTCAAGCCAGTTTTGTATATATTCATTATACGACTGCAGACAGTAAAAGGAATTGCACACGATTAGTGTGGGGAATTCTCGATCTGTACTTTCAAGTGCCAGTTTGAATGCTTGTAGTTCAGCTTGCTGAGCTGTACAATCTCCTAGAGACTGCGTTTTAGTGACCATAGGTCTGAAGATGCCATTTCGCATACGACCTTTAACGATAGCACACGCTGCACTGTAAGCTTGCTTACCCACTATTGCGGGTTGTGCGGATCCGTCAGTGTAAATTATGAATTCGTACTGATCGAGAGGCAGAATTTCAGTAGGCAGGGGACATTCATGTTCGTACTGCAGGAAGGCTTGTGTTTTTAAATCTGGATCAAAAACATATTCAACATCTGTTGCAGCAAGAGAATTAACCCATTGTATCCATCTTGGATGTAATGCTTTAGCATTTGGAATGCTTGCTTTTGTAACCGCTTCTAAAGCAGGTACTGGGGTTACGATAATAATGCGTTTCCCTTGGGCTAAGGCTCTTTCTTTTGCTACAGCGGTTTGAACTGCTGTTAGAATTTTTCAGTAGAACTGAAGCGCATTTCCGCTTGTGTGTACAAGTGTGATTTATATGCTATTGGTATTTTTTCACCCTCATTGAAAGTTAAGTAGGTGAATCCGTATTGACCCGAAATTATTCGGATCACCAAATTTCGTTCACTTACGCGTGTTTGTAAGTGATTTGTTGCTAACATGTTAGCCTGGAGTGAACGCAAAATTTCTGTGTGTTCCTGTGTCCAGTTTTTGATTGAAAAATCAGGTTTGATTAATGCGTAGAGAGGTTTAACCCTTTCTGCATAGTTTATAATGTATGTTCTTCCAAAATTTAAGAAACCCAGGATGGATTGTAAGTTTTTTAGCATTTTTGGAGGTTGGAGCAGCGCACACTTTTCTAAAAAGTTAGCTGCCAAGCTCTTGCCTTCACTTGAAAGCTCATATCCTAGAAATAGGACATTGAGATAGGCAATTCTGGACTTTTTAAAGTTGAATTTGTAACCCTCAGAGGCGAATCCCAGTATAATGGTGCTCACCCTGTTCAAGTGTTTTACTAGGTCATCGTCTGTCAGATATATGTCATCGACATAGGACAATGCCTCATTGTCATAAATTTGTAGTAACTCCATTACCCTCGCTGAGAATAAACCTGGGCTATTTTTGAACCCTTGTGGGAGTCGACAAAAGTGACGCTGGGTCCCCATTATGGAGAATGCTGTTAAGTACCTGCTTTCAGGTGCTATGTTTTGACAAAAGAAACCATTTGAGATGTCTAATGTTGTTTTATATTTTTTACGCACAATGTTATTCATTAATGCTGTGCTATGTGCATTTTGCACTGCAAAAGTTTTAGAACAAGTGTTTAGG
Source organism: Calotriton arnoldi (assembly GCA_963921515.1). Classification (NCBI taxonomy): domain Eukaryota; kingdom Metazoa; phylum Chordata; class Amphibia; order Caudata; family Salamandridae; genus Calotriton; species Calotriton arnoldi. Next base: position 587,038 of record CAWUFW010009417.1, on the reverse strand, counting down.
TGTTTTGTAGTCCAAAACTAGACGATATGTTTTGTCTGGTTTGGAGACAGGAAACAAAGGATTGTTCATTGAGGAGGTGCATGTTTCAATCACCCCTTGGTATTCAAGTTGATCTAAGATCTCCCTGACCTGTTTTTTAGCTTCTTGCTTAATAGGATACTGCCGTTGTGCAGTTGGTTCATGTTTCAGATGTATTTTATGGTGAGGTGAATCCTCATCCCATCCTACATGATTTTTATATAATGCTGGGGCCTGGGCCACTGCCCATTTCCTGGCATATGTATATTTTAGGTGAATTGGAATATGGTTGGAGAAGGCAGGCATAATTATGTCCTCGCCGTGTGGGCACTCCCTGACAAATTGTGGTGGCCAGTCCTTTTCTGCTAGAAGTATGTCATAGCCCTTTGATAGTCTTTCCCAAAAAGTGCTTTCACCTGTCTAGGTTTGTCTCCCTCCATCCGGAGTGTTATTTCAAATAACCTTTGAGGAGTACTAACCCTGGTGTCTACAGTCTCTACTGTGATGTACTCATTCAAGTCCACTATCTCCAGAAGTTCCCTCAGGTTCTGGCGAACTATTGTGACTTCTGCTGCACTGTCCAGCATGGTCTGAGCCCATTCTCCGTTCTTGAGTTGTGATCTCAGTATTCTCGGCATGTCTTATTTTTAGACCTGCTACTTTCTTTTTGGAGAATTGAGGTTTTACTTTAGTTTTTGGAGCGTGTTTGTCGTCTTTCGATGTCACGCGTTCTTCTCTGTGTTCCGTCCGTCCTCTTCTTTCCGAAGTCTGTGGTGAGATCTGAAAGGGACGAGAGGAACGTGTATCAGTATCATGATACCTATCAGGTTTTCTCAAATTATCCCTATTCCTGAGGTTATACCTCCTTTCAGAGGGCTCCTTTTGAGGAGACCTACCTCGGGATTGAGAACGTTTCTCGTTTTATTTTTGTTTAGTAGACTCCCACTTCTTTTTAGAAGATGTAGGAGTTTGTTTTATTGAGTCCTTCTCAGGACTTTCAGATTGTTTCGGCTTCAGTGGTCTTCCACCCAAACTATCTCTGCCTAATTCTGCATAAGATTGTTCTATAATTCTGGGTAGCTCAGTTTGATGTTCTGTAACATCGAATTCCCTCAATTTTTGGCGGCTCGCCACTGCTGCTGCCTCCCCTTTAATATTAGATAATATTATTGTTGATACCTGCTCGAAATTTTTAGTAACTTCATACCTAAATTTAGAGCAGGCTCTGCCCTATATTCATTTTGAATTTGTTTTAGGACATCAGGTATTACCGCAATTGACGGAATACCATGTGTTTTAGTATAGATGGCAGCAAAGACTGAGCCCCAAGTGGTGCAGTCTTCCAGTTGTGGTGTGATCCCCATCGGTAAACTGATTGTTAGGATTCTGTGTTTCTCATGTGGGCTAGTATTTGGAAATACTGCTTCGATTTGAGTAATTTTTTGAGCTATCCAAAACGGAATTTGCTCACGTTTTGTGGGCATTTTACCCATGAAGGAGTTGAGAGTCTTTGGTGTACTTTTTAGTGTATTCCCCTGTTGGGGAGTTGGATTTGGATATGTCAATGGTGTTCGGACTGTAAAAGTCCGCATGACATATTGGACCAATTGTCTGTATATTTTTATTAACTCTTTTATTTGAGTATGTAATTCCTCATCTGTCATTATATCCAGTTCAGGATGAGGTGTGTAGCCGGCTAAAATCGGCCATGTTGCTCCTGGTCTACCTCCTGGACCGAGCCTGGTAATGTTTTTGTGATGTTTTAGGGCGCCTTTAAACCAGAGCTGATGCTCTTGGTATGTTAATGGAATTTCAATATCCTCGAAAGGAATGTATTCCTCTGGTAGATCATCTTCTTTGTAGAAGTGAAATGTTTGTGATGTTGGATTGCATTCCGGAAGTAGTACCCATGAATAGAATACCTCTGTCTGAAATTATTCATGTGCCTCTATCACGAAAACTGCTCTACCTCCTCTTGGCGATAGGCCATGTTTTATAAGTTTTAGAGTTATGGCTCTTCTTAAGTTTTGAGGGATGTGTACCACACCCTCCTCGGTTTCATTTAAACCTGTAAGGTTAAAAAGTGCTGCTTGGGCTGCATCAGCCGTAGCTCCACCGTTTCCGGCTTCATTGTCACCGTCAGGCATTTTTGTTGTTTGAAAAATGTAGAACAAGTTTCAAGGAAACAAAGATTAGGTGCACAATATTTTGGAACACTGTATCCTTCAACGTTGAGCAAACCAAACAGCTAATATATATAGGGTGCTTCCCTATGTAGCCTTGGTGGATACTTAACCCTGCCCACTCCAGACGTCTTTTGGAGTATATGGGTAGGGGTCTTTGAGAGAAAATAGCACGGCTGAGTTACTCAGTATCTAAAGTTGAATTACTGCCTAACCAAACCGTTGGGCGCCATGTAGTGTAGCTCCTATTTCCCTAATAGGCTCTGCGCATTGGAATAATATATCCTATAGGTTTGACATAGGACTAAAGTCGGTATGTCCCTATCGAGTATATTAAACTTAATTACTTGTGCCAGCTAGCTCAGAGGCCACTAGAAACTCCTTGACAACAAGAAGGGAGTAGTTTCTGGCAGCCGCAAAACATGACCAATATGTTTTCCTTTTAGAATCAGAACGTGTCCCAGAGTCGTGGAAACACTAGATAACTATTTCACTCAGCTCAGTCGTGCATGCTTAGTTTTCCTCAGAGTTACACAGAAATAATAGACGGGCGTTTTCAATAAAAGATTTATTGAACAGTCTTGTTTCTGGTGTAAGTATAATGTGCTGTTACGATCACAAGACAGTATGCGAGATAAATAATGTACAGGGTGAGCAGTAGAAATAAATAATACTGCGATAGCATTATTTTATAGTACAAATGCTGTTACATAAATAACATAGACTAAAAATGCGAGTACTCATACGATGCGGTGCTAAGCTAGTTCTACCCCAGTGTACCTAACCTAACCTAGGTGTAGGACAAGGTATGAAGTAGGTGAAGTATTCTTTACTATGGTATACTAAGAGTATGTTAAGTCTAGTATGCCTAGTATGCCAAGAGTCCCTCTAGGTTCTTATCAGCTCCATACCTGAAGAATGAGAGAGGTTGGAATCTCTTTGCCAGACTCGAACTCCAACACCCCGCAAGGGAAGTCAGATCACTGGAAGCTGGAAGCTGGGCTCTCTGCGTGCAGGGAATGGCAGCGTCTTCTCAGTGCGTCAGGCCGGGATACGGGCTCCTCTGAAGTCGAGGTCTCCTCTAGTTTACAGGGGCTAGGGAAGGTATATTTATACCTGAGAGTCCCTTAGGAATGTTAGCATTGACGTGAATTGGACAACGAAAGACGTCATGAATGAACCCCTAAGGAATAATGGTTCATGCATAATATATGAGTCCTTGAAGAAATCAATAGTCCTGGACTAGGGAAACTCCCGCAGCCTAAGGGTCTGTTCTTCATGAACTCGTTGTGACGTTAGGGTGGACGGATGTCAGAGACCATGCCTGTATTTGGAGTGCACGGTTTAATGCCTAAATAAGGCCTGGGATTCTATGCCTATATAAGGGCAGGGCGGATTGTGCCTATATAAGGACAGGATATTGGAAAGCCCGTTATGAACACCCTAAGAGGAAATACAACAAGTCGAGGGCGGTTCCCTGTATGCCGGCTTCGCGGAGTCTGTCGGTGAGTGTGCGGTGGGAGACGGTGGCGAAGGCTGCAGAGAGGTCGAGTAGGATCAGGGCTGCGGTGTGTCCTTGGTCGAGGAGGGTGCGGATGTCGTCTGTGGCGGCGAGTAGAGCAGTCTCAGTGCTGTGGTTGCTGTGGAATCCGGATTGGGAGGGGTCGAGGATGGAGTTTTTTGCGATGAATTTCGTTAGTTGGATGTTGACGGTCTTCTCAGTGTCTTTTGCCGCGAAGGGGAGGAGGGAGATGGGTCGGTAGTTCTTGAGGTCCGTAGGATCCGCTGAGGGCTTCTTGAGTAAGGGTCTGACTTGTGCGCATTTCTAGTCGTCGAGAAATATGCCGGTTTCGAAGGTGGCGTTGATTGTGCGTCGTAGTTCCGAAGTGATGGCGGCTCTGTGGAATATGTGCAGGGGGCAGGGGTCCATGGGGGCTCCTGAGTGGATGCCTTTCATGCTCGAAACGGAGTCGTCGGTGGTGATTGGGGTCCAGACGGAGATGGTGGGCTGGCTGGCATAGCTGGAGGGGGAGTGGTTTCGGAGTCAAGTGTCTGGTCGTTGAAGTTGTCGTAGAGGCCCTTGAGTTTCTGATGGAAGTAGGAGCCGAGCTTGTTGCAGAGGTCCTGGGAGGGGGTGATGTCCATAGTTTCCTGGGGGTTTGGTGAATTCCTGTATGATGCTGAAGAGTTCCTTGGAGTTGCTGGAGTTGGGGAGGATCTTGTTCTGGATGAAGGTCCTTTTGATGGATCTGATGCGTTGGTGGTATTCTGTCATGGCGTTCCTGTAGGTGGTGGGGTCCTCCGAGGATTTGCTGTTTCTCCAGTTCTTCTCGAGATGTCTGCAGGTGCGTCTGGATTCTTGGAGGTCAGCGGTGAACCAGGTCGCCTTCCTGGGGCGCTGTCTGTCGGAGTTCCGTAGGGGTGCGAGTTCGTCTGTGCAGTTGGAGATCCATCTGTGGAGTTCTTTGGCTGCGAGGTTGGCATCGGTCGGGATGGCGGGGGCATCGCGGTTGAGGATGGAGTTGAACTGCTCCTCTGTGATTTTGCTCCAGTTTCATCGTGCAGATTTGGGCACCGTGGGTTTGTTGATGTGGAAGTGTACGCAGTGGTGGTCCCTCCATGGGGGTTGCGTGGTGTGGCTGAAGTGGATGTTGTTACCTTCTGCGAAGATGGGGTCGAGGGTGCAGTGGCGTAGCAAGGTCAGGTGGTAAGTGGTGCGGAAAATTTCTTGTCACCCCCGGCTTGACAAAATGGCAAAAATATGTGTTTAAAACACATATTTTTGCCATTTTGTCACCCCCCTCAGTGATGACACCCGGGGCGGCCCGCTCTTACCGCACCCCCCTTCCTACGCCACTGCGAGGGTGTGTCCTGCCTTGTGGGTGGGGGTGGTGACGAGTTGTTTCAGTCTGAGGTTGGCGCAGTTGTCCAGGAGGGTGGCGGAGTTGGGGTCGCTGATGTTGTCGAGGTGGAAGTTGAGGCCTCCAATGAGTATATGGTCACCGTCGGGTCGTGGGTGGGCTCAAACAGGCTTGCCTTTGGCACGCTTTTGGCACGCCAGCTGTGCGCCCGCTGCGCGCCTCTGCTGCGCGGTCGCACAGTGGCCGCCATTAAATTGGGAAGGGGGAGAGAAGCGCAGCTGAGAGGCGGGAGCGGCAAACCGGCATGGGGGAGGGGCCGCGGGGGCAGCAGCGGCGGGAAAAACCGGGCACGGAGGACACAACAGGACAACAGGAAAGACAGATGAAAGAAAAAGAAGAAACAGGCAAAGAGGCACAAAGCAAAAAGCACAATAACAGGACACCAGGGCAAAGTAATAGCAGACACAGACAAGGACAGCACAAAAACGGGCACAAGCAGAGAGACAGACAGTGGGCCTGGAACACCTACTGGCAGAGGTGGCGCGGGGTCAGCGGCGGCGGCACAACAGCGGAGCTGCTCGGGGAGAGAGCAGGTCCCTGGCCAGAAGGTCAGGGGTCTTGCTCGCGCTCCCTCGCAGCGGCTGCCATTAAATATGGAAGGGGGAGGGAAGTGCAGCTGGGAGGCGGGAGCGGGAAACCGGCAGGGGGGAGGGGCCGCGGGGGCAGCAGCTGCGGGATAAACCAAGCACGGAGGACACAACAGGACAACAGGAAAGACAGAAAAGATAGATGAAAGAAAAAGAAGAAACAGGCAAAGAGGCACAAAGCAAAAAGCACAATAACAAGACACGAGGGCACAGTAATAACAGACACAGACAAGGCCAGCACAAAAACGGGCACAAGCAGAGAGACAGACAGTGGGCCTGGAACACCTACTGGCAGAGGTGGCGCGGGGTCAGCGGCGGCGGCACAACTGCGGAGCTGCTCGGGGAGAGAGCAGGTCCCTGGCCAGAAGGTCAGGGGTCTTGCACACGCTTCCTCTCAGCGGCCGCCATTAAAAAGGAAAGGGGGGAGGGAAGCGCAGCTGGGAGGCGGGAGCGGGAAACCGGCAGGGGGAGGGGCTGCGGGGGCAGCAGCGGCAGGAGAAACCGGGCATGGAGGACACAACAGGACAACAGGAAAGACAGTTGAAAGAAAAAGAAGAAACAGGCAAAGAGGCACAAAGCAAAAAGCACAATAACAAGACACCAGGGCACAGTAATAACAGACACAGACAAGGACAGCACAAAAACGGGCACAAGCAGAGAGACAGACAGAGGGCCTCGAACACCTACTGGCAGAGTTGGCGCGGGGTCAGCGGCAGCGGCACAACAGCAGAGCTGCTGGGGGAGAGAGCAGGTCCCTGGCCAGGGGTCTTGCTCATGCCACACAATTCAACAGCACACCACATAATTAAACTCCACTACATACCACGCCACAACACAAAATACCAATCCACATATTTACACTCCATGACACTCAATCCCACTCTAAATAATTCCAGTACACTCAATACCACATAATTACTATCCACATAATTCCACTGCACATCATGCCACATAATTCCACTACACAAATCCACCCCACACCACACTATTCCACGGCCACACAATTCCACAAATAACAATTTCAATCCACCCCACATAATTCAACTCCACACCACATACATCCACTCCATATACATAAGTAAAAGATATTGTCATTTACAACGCCATTAGCTCTAACTTTCACAAATACGAGACCGAGTGCGTTGCAAATTCTTGTTTACTACTATGCATGCAACGGAGCACTCAGAGAAAAACTGCCACGCTGCATTGTGTGAATCAGGAAAAATTGTCCAGCACCAGATCTACAGTCATCCATAGATGATACACTCCGCACACTAAAGATTCCAGTTTAGCGCATGATTCAGTGACCATTATAAGATGGGCGAGTCCCAAAGAGGACAACCTGCATCTTTGATGCATTTAGTTGAAGCCAGCTGGAATGCATACAGCTCTCAAAGTAAACTTGGCAGAGAGTCAATCGATTAATCTGATCTGAAGAGCAATTGGCCTTGACTGTAATCTGTGTATCATTTGCATAATACTGAAATAGCTGAATAAGCCCTGAGATCAACAAGACAGCCCCTTTAACACGTTCTTATTGGTAAATGTATCAGTGCATATTTAGATAGTAAGCAGGTTTTTAATGTGGAGTATTGATATGTCTAATATTGTCTTACAATGGAATGCTATATTGCTCCTAAAATTAACAGAAATTGTCATTCTTTCCAGACTGGGATTCTGAGCCTGAACGCGTCCAGGAGCTAGTCCTTTGCAAGCAGGACTATGGCCCGAATGCCTCATCTCCGGGGAACCTCCCCACGCCAGGGCTTGTCTTCGCGATGCTGATTGTCATTGGTCTACTGCTGAAAAGTGCTGTGAATGCGAGAGCCTTTATTCAAGATGTCAACTAGCCCTCTTGGTGGTCTCCAGGTTTCCAGCCTTCCTTTGGACAATGGACTTTGTACAGTCATATCTGTAAATTTATATTCATTTAGTTTCCAAAAGCATGTTGATAGGAATTTCTGTGCACAGATCAAAGGAAGTGTGCAGAAGAGCTAGTGCATGTATGGTAGTTGACATAAGCCTTGATAGATGGGAAGCAAGGGTCAATGTATGGGAAAGATGGCTGAAGAGGATAGGTCACTGTGGGTTTGTAGGAGTTGATTTGGGGCAGCGAAGAGCCATTTTATGGTAAATGGCAGTGAGGCTGTCAGCCACTTTGCGTGAAGGTGAGGGGGTAAGAGAAGAAGGTGAAAATGGCTTTGTGTCGTGAGTGAACGCAGAGGTATTCAAACTTAAATGACGAGATTTTGTCCCACAGAGCGGTGGTACAGAAAGAGAAAAACGAGGATGAAGGGGCAATCTGTGAGGAGCACCCACAAGTGGGGAGACAGATTATTTGGAAGAGCACTAGGACATCGGTAGGAGAGATCTGAGACGTAGGAGGGGAATCAAGAGAGTCCTGTGCCAGGGGCATTAGGAAAGAACAGGATCATCTTAGGCCCTTTCAAATCTGGGAGGATGAAAACAAGATGGTTGGTAGCAGTGGTGAGCAAGCCTGAAATACGGGAGACCGCCATCTTGTTGGAGTCTAGCCTTGAACAGCCAATTAGAAAGGATTCACAGGTCGTCTCTGAAAAGGATAGGGTGAGCCTGGTAAAGCTCAGCCCTAGAGACTTTTGGAGAAACATAAAGAAAAAAGTGGGCATTGTTAACCTTGGTGGAAATTGTTTACAATCGGATATTAATTGCTACAGTTCCCATGATGCCCTGGGGTAACTCAGATTCACCCAAAGGGCTATGTATCTTAAGTACTAGTAGATAGATTTACCCTGGAATGACTCTGCAACTTTGATAAATATTCCTACATGTGAAATGGAAATTGAACATGCACTTTAAAAATCTATTGCTACCCGTCATGAATTTACCATCTCAGTCGTTACCCATTTCTTTTGGTTTATTTTTACATTGCTTGGTATCTTGCTGTTTACTTAGACTGTCTTAATTTTCACGAACTGCCTGCAGACACCTTACTACATTAATAATGCAGACCTAAAGATCAAGTTTTATTTTCATCAGAAGAAAACATGTGTTATGATCTTGTTTACATCGTGGTTCCGCTCCTCACGCCACGGTGGAATGTTGGTATGCGAAGGTTCGATTCTGTTGTGGGCGCTGGCAACCTGTCAGTTGAGCGGCTGCTGGCTGAAGGAGGCGGTGCGCTGATTCTGTGTTTGCCTTGGTGAATAAACCTTTGGAACCTGCTTCTTGTCGTTACAACATGTTCTTGGCGACGAGGGTTCTTCAGTCAGCGGGCAACACAGTATACAGCGGAGAATCCACGTGTGCAGTTTATAAGAGGAAGTAACGGTGAAGAGTACTTGAAGGAAGTCAAATTTCCAGTGAGGCGAATTAACATCTGGAGTGACAGCCTGCGTGTCGCTAGCCCAGCGCTACCAAAAGAAGTGTTTCTAGACTGCATCTGTGAGTAAAGGAGCGTATGGTCATCAGGGAAATTTGGACAGTCAGGGGAGAGAAAACGCATACAGTGAAGCTTAGCAAGTAATTTTACCAGCGCATGTAAGGATAGAAAATAATTTACCTCACAGAGTCGTGATCGCTGAGGTAGACTGCGCGCAGCAGCGAGAAATCATTTGTGGGAGAGTGGTGTGACAAGCAGAGTCACGGACCAGCGAGAAGCGATTAGAGCGTAGCTGTGTGGAACTGACGTGCGTGACAGGAGGCCCCACTGTATTTTGAGCCTGTATGCCGGTAGTGAGGCAGGTCGCATGAACTGGCGTTTCTGTCCTGCTGTGAGCATGGGGAGAGGAGCGACATTGCTGCCCGGCGGGAGATAACGCTTCAAAGAGGAAGGTTTTCCCGCTGTCCTTATTACGGACAATGGCACCCAATTGACTTCTAATGAAATGAGGGAGTTTCTTCGTGAGTGTGGTATTAAACACTCACTCACCACTTTGTACAACCCTCAATCTAATGGTATCGTAGAAAGGGCCAACCGTATGATTAAAGGAGCTATAAGTTTGGCTCTCACTAATAATCTTGACATTGATGAAACTTTAAACGAATTAGTATGGGCCTACCGCACAACTGAGAATTCCACTACTGGGGTAGTTCCCTTCATTGCCATGCTAGGCAGAAAACCATCTTCTAAATTAGTGCCTCCATGGGTCAGAGAATTGGTAGAAGGGAAGAATGTGAGTAGTAGTGGCAAGAGTACCTCCATGCACGCATCCTTTCAAGGACACACCCAGGAGAAGACCTCGACTAACATTCAAGTGGGTGACTGGGTCAAAGTCAGATCCGGTCGTTGGGTCAAAGGTCTATGCAAGTTTTGTGGTCCTTTCAAAGTTCAGGAGGTGCATCCCTTTTATGTTGTGCTGGCAAATGGAGAAAAATGGAACTTACGAAGAGTAGCTAAGTATTGCTCACGAGACCAATCTCCCAAAGCCTTTGTCAGAAAGAATTCATGTTCAGGATACATGTTGGCTCATGATCATCAATTACTCAACAGTGCTCGCTCCGGTGCTGAGACGAGAGCGCCAGGCCCCGGTGGCGACAACTTGAGCACTAGCCAAAGGTCTAATACTGAAAACCAGGAGTCTCATGGTCCTCATGGCACTCTACCGTGTCAGAGACCCTTGCGGGTCAGGAGAATTCCTCAACATTTGCATGATTTCATGGTGGGATGACTCACCGCCCTCCGTCTTGCTTCCCTGTCTCTCCCCGTCCTGGCCTTTCCCTCGCCCTCCCATCCTCCTTCCTTTTACAGTCCATTCATCTGCTCTACCTGCGTGTAGAGGAAAGGGGGGTATGTTATGATCTTGTTTACATCGTGGCTCCGCTCCTTGCGCCACGGTGGAATGTTGGTATGCGAAGGTTTGATTCTGTTGTGGGCGCTCGCAACCTGTCAGTTGAGCGGCTGCTGGCTGAAGGAGGCAGTGCGCTGATTCTGTGTTTGCCTTGGTGAATAAACCTTTGGAACCTGCTTCTTGTCTCCGTGTCATGTTGTCGTTACAACAACATGCCTTCCTTCAAAGGGCCCAGTCCCTAGCATATTCTGTCCAAGTATGTAATTTATCTACAAAACATGCTGAGGTTCATTATTTATTTACTTATTTATATAGCGCTACTCAAATCCAAGGGGTGTCAGTGAGCTCTAATGAGAATACTAAAACAATGAGACAAAGACCCATAAATTCATTTAACTGTAAAAAGCATCTGTAAAGGTTGTAACCTTGAAAATGTAACTGAAAGAGAGAGCAAGGCAGTGGGAGAGAGGTGGAGGAGAAGGGCAAGTAGAAGTGAGTAAAGACGGTACGAATAGACAGAAAGCAAACATCAGAAACATGGCTATCAGGCCTTCATCTTTTGGAGGTCGGATCAAAACTGTTAAATGTACCTGGCGTAGTTTCACGAATGAACAAATGTTCTCTTGACATCTTAGATCTTTCAGGAGAGACTTCCATGTTGATGACACAGCCCCAGAGAAGAACTCTGAAGCGGCAGATTTGGTTTTAAATCTGTTTATTCCCCTCTGGTTATCAGACTTTTGGCTCTTCCAGAGAGAAGTAAGTAGGAGCATAGATAAACTGCATTTTGGATTCTCAGGGCTTTGAAAGTTAGAAATGCAGGTTTCAACTCAATGTTTTGCCACCAGGAGTGAAGTGGGATCAAAACTAGTGGATTCAGGGCCCTGCACCTATGCTCTTGGGTTTTTTGTTTGTTTTTGGTTACAAACTAAGCTCTGAGATTCTCGACTTTGTACTGATTCCAACATGATTTTTGTTTCTATGGACTACTAAAAAGTTAGCCTGTGTTGCTTTTCTTCTCTTTATATTTCTGCACAAATTGCACTCCATGCACCTTGTGTGTGCAACAGAGTCGCCAGCACTGTACTCAGGTGCTGTTTATCCCATGACTGGATTACAAAAATAGTGTGTATGCGACTCAAAAACTAAAAAAATATAACGATAAAGATGCTTCTGTTCTTTCACACATAGATTCCCTGTTTCTTTCTGCTAAATACTATATACATGTATCTTTTTCATATTTTGCTATAATCTATAGTTTCCTATGGATTTGATGTAAAGAATATTGATTTATTTGCACAAGAAACTCCTGAGAACCACTGTCCTCCTATATACCAGAGTATGCTTCTGGCATGTTCTTGTTAGGTTGAAGCCTGCTAATGACATTTTAGGGACATTCAGAAAGCTTTTCTGGAATGCATTCCACCCATTGCTTACCATTGTCTTTGTGGTTTGTAACTCACACTTGCGTGCTTTCTATTTGCTGGCTCTATTTGTTTTAGGCTGTCCATCTTGAGTTTGTCCCTTCCGTTGCCCTTACCCTATTTACTGTATTCTTCCACCAGTACTGGATTTATGTAAACAGGCCTTTAAATCTTGTTCTTATTTTGTCACATTTGCTATACATTCAAAGTAGGAGGTCAAATGTCAGGCACTGTCTTCCAGGGAGCTTGGTGTTTGCTTTCCTTTCTCTGACTTCAAAGTGAGAGGATTTATGTAACAATCATGCTGGCTACTGGGAGGGTGCTTCAGGAAGGCTGAACAATGTAATTTTATTTTCTAGCACACAACAAAATGTAAATGTCTGTCAATGAACTGTGCAGATATTTCAGACTATATCAGAATTAGAAAAGCAAAAATGAAGCACATTTGTGGTATTTCTGAAGTGTGATGGAAGCAAATATTTGATTACAATCAAAACAAATCAATACACTAGGTGATGACATTTCCACACATTATCATTTGTGCGCTGTATACTTTTATCAGTAAAGCTGCATGTCAGTGCAAATGTAATGGTAATTTCAATTGAATATGTGTTGTCTGTAATGGCAGTGCGCTACCACACCATGCATACTTAACTTTACTCGACTCTACTCTTCTCACTCCACACCACTGCAGTCTACTCTGCACCACTAATACACTGACATTCCATTACACGCCACACCACATGGTGTCACTGCACTCTACTCTGCACCACTCCACTCTGTGCCTCTCTACTCTTTACTGCTCTAGTCTATGCCAATGCCCTCTACCCCTCACTACTATGCCTCACCGCACTCTTTAATACTTTAATAATAATTCCACATTAGTAAAGTGCAAACTTATCACCCCAATGGTATCCAGGCGCTGGGGGATCATCGTGGAGATTAAGTTAGCGATTGCCCAGAGTCACATGATGCTGAGCTGAGCTGGCGCTGGCGCCGGGGATTGAACTGTGAGCCGGGCACTCCAGAGTCAGCCGCTCTGGCCACTGCGCCACACCTCTTCCTCTTTGCTACTGCACTCTTCACTACTGCACTCCACTCTGTGCCACTCCGCTCCGTTCCACTCCACTACGCCACTCTACTCTGCAACACTGCACTCTATGCCTACGCACTCTACTCTGTACCCCTACACTCTATACCAGTGCACTTTATGCCAATCCACTCTATGCCACTCTAATCTACTCTGCACTGTTTGCCACTTTACTCTATGCCACTGTACTCTACTGTGCACCACTCCACTCTGAAACAATCTACTCTGTGCCAGTCCACTTGGCGCCACTCCATTCTGTGCCACTCCACTCTGCACCACTGCACTCTGCACCACTGCACTGTACTCTGCACCACTGCACTATACTCTGCATCACTGCACTCTACACCAATTCACTCTACACCACTTTACTCAATACCAATGCACTCTACGCCACTGGATGCTACGCCAATCTACTCTGCACCACTGCGATCTATGCCACTATACACTACTCTGCAACACTTTATGCCACTGAATTATATGCCAGTGTACTCTACACCATTATACTCTACTTCACTGCACCCTATGCAACTCCATTCTGATGTGCACCATTGCTCTCTATGACACTGCTTTCTACGCCACTGCTCTCTATGCCACTGCACTCCATGCCAATGCACTCTGCGCCACTCTACTATACACCACTGGACTCTACAAGACTTCTGAGCAACACTTCACTATACACCACAGCACTCTACACCACTTAACTCTGCATCACTCAACTCTATGCCTTTGCACTCTGCATCACTTCACTGTGCGCCACTGCACTTTACCCTGCACCACTCCACTCTATGCCACTTCACTCTATGACACTTCACTCTAAGCCACTCTAGTCTGCACCATTGCATTCTGTGCCACTGCACTCTACTCAACTCTACTGCACTCTATGCCAATGGCCTATACGCCACTACATTCTATGCCCCACTACTGTGCATCACTCCACTTGATGCCATTGCACTCTATGCCAATCCACTCTAATCAACTATGCATCACTGCACTCTAAGACACTGCACTCTATGCCACTACACACCACACCACTGTACACTGAAACAATCTACACTACGCCACTGCACTCTATGCTGCTCTATTCCACTCTGCACCAGTCCACTCTACGCCACTCCAAGCCACTGCCACTCCACTCTATTCACGCCACTACGCTCTTCGCCAGTGCATTATACACCACTTTACTCAAAATCAGTGCACTCTATGCCACTGCACTCTACTCCAGTCTTTTCAGCACCACTTCACCATACGCCACTATGCTCTGCTCTGCAACACTCTACTCTACGCCACTCTAATATGCACCATTGCACTCTATGTCACTTTACTCTGCACCACTCTACGCCACAGCACTCTCCACCAATCCACCCTACGCCACTCTACTCTACAACACTCTATTCTGCGACACAGCACTCCCGGCCACTGACCTCTGCACCACTCTACTCTGTGCCACTGCATTCAATGCCTCTGCATTCTACGCCACAGCACTCTACTCCGCACTACTCTACTCTATGCAGCCGCGGTCCGTGCAGGTAACAGTGGTAGGGCCGTGTAAGGGGGGATTCCGAGGGACAATGCCGAGGGAAAATTAAATAGTTAATTTTCCCTCTGCATCGTCCCTCGGAATCCCCCCTTACATGGCCCCACCGCTGTTACCTGCACGGACCGCGGCTGACTCTATGCCAATCTACTGCACTCTACGCCAATGCACTCTTCGCCACTGCACTCTACGCCACTCTAATTTACTGTGCACCATTGCAATCTATGATGCTGCCCTCTATGCCACTTCACTCTACACCACTCTACTCTAGTCTGCACCACTCTACTCTATGCCAGTGCACTCTACAATGCAGCACTGCACTCTTCGCCAAAGCACTCTACACGACTCCAGTCTAGGCAACTCCACTCTACGCCGCACCACTCCCCTCTACGCCACTCTACTCTACAACACTGCACTCTGTGGCACTACACTCTATGCCAATGCACTCTATGCCACTACTCTATGCCCCTGCACTCTACTCTACACCACTCCACTCAATGCCACTTCACTCTACTCTGAAAACGTCTATTCTACGCCACTGAACTGTACACCACACTACTCTACTCTATGCCACTGCGCACTACGCCACTACTCTATGCCTCTCCAGTCTACCTTGCACCACTCCACTCTACTCTGCACCACTCCACTCTATGCCACTTCATTCTACACTGAATCAATCTATTCTATGCCACTGCACTCTATGCTACCCTACTCCACTCTGTGCCACTGCACTCCATGCCACTGCCCTCTACATCACTGCGCTCAAAACCAATGTACTCTATGTCACTGCACTCTATGCCAACTATTCTGCACCACTGCACTCTACGCAACTATTCTCTGCAACACTCTATGCCACTGCACGCTTCTCTACTCTACACCATTGCCCTCTATGTCACTACATTCTATGCCACTCTATTCTACTTTGCACCACTGCTCTGTGCACCACTCTACTCTGCACCACTGCACTCTGTGCCACTGCATTCTATGCCACTGCACTCTACTCTGAATCACTCAACTGCATTCTATGCCAAAGCACTCTGCGCCACTGCACTCTGCATCACTCCACGCCACTCTAATCTATTCTGTACCACTGCACTCTACGCCACTGCACTCAACACCACTCTACTCTATACCTCTACACTCTACCTTGCACCCCTTTACTCTATGCTACTTCAATCTACTCTGAAAAATCGACTCTATGCCACTGCACTCTACGTCACTGCACTCAACGCCGCTCTGTGATACTTTGTACCACTGTCCTTTACGCCACTGTTCTATGCACCACTCTATTCTGCGCCACTGCATTCTGTGCCACTGCACTCTATGCCACTGCACTATAACGCGACTGCACTCTGCTCTGCACCACTCAGCTGCATTCTACAGTAATGCACTCTATGCCACTACACTTTGCAGCACTCCACACCACTCTAATCTATTCTGTACCACTACACTTCACACAACTCTACTCTACACTATACCCTGCACCACTCCACTCTATGCCACTTCACTCTAATCTGAAACCATCTACTTTACGCCACTGCACTGTATGGAACTGCACTCTTCGCTGCTACAATCTACTCTGCACCACTCTTCTCTATGCCACTCCACTCTACGCCACTCTACTTTATGTCACTGCACTCTACGCCAATCTATTCTGCACCACTGTACTTTATGCCACTTCACTCTAGGCCACTCTACAACACTCCACTCTAAGACACTACACTCTATGATGTTCTACTCCATTAAACTCTACTCAACTCTATGACACTCTACTCCACTCTATGCAACTCTACTCTACAACACTCTTTTCCACTCTATGCAACTCCCTCTATACCACTCCATGCTCTTTACTCCACTGTATTCTACAACACTCTTCTCCACTCTACCTCACTCCACTCCATTCTATGCCACTCCACTCTGTGACACTCTATTCCACTGCACAACATTATATGCCACTCCACGCCACTCAACTCTCCAACACTCTATTCTATGCCATTCTACTCTCTTACACTACTCCACTCTATGACAACCTACTCCACTGTATTGACACTCTACCCTACAACACTCTACTCCACTCTATGCAGCACCCTCTACACCACTCCACTCTGCTGTACATCACTCCGCAACACTCTTTGCCACTCCACTCCACTCTACGCTACTCAGCTTCACTCCACTCTACGCCCTTCCACTCTACGACACTCTACTTCCTCCACAACACTCTACACCCCTATACACCACTCCATAACACTCCACTCTACTCTACTTTACGACACTCCACTCCACACCACTCTCCTTTACCCCGCTAACTTTTAGCCAAGCTGAACAGCAGCCACGCTGGTGTACAACATGGCTGAAACATTGGCAGAGCCAATATATATTGCATAGGTAAGACCTATTGGCTTTTTCATTGCTTGTGTTTTATCTGTATGTACATTTCTTTGCAGATGCTTGTCTCTGCACAGCCTCGCTTTTCCCACAAGCAAGAAGTTACCTAGTTGGGATCAGAATGGGGATAGGCTACCTAACACCACCGGTCCTTCAATAATAACTTGTTTTTAATATAGCGCTCGTTATCACAGACTGACTTTATAGCACTCTAAATAGGAAGCAGACTTATTTCATTAAGCATTGGAGGAAAGAAGACTGCATTTGATAACCTGGGATTTAAATCTGCAATCTGTAGGTCGCAGGGAGGTTGTTGCAACAGAATGTTGCTAAACAAATGCATTGACTTTTTAAAATGTTATTTCTTTATTAACATTTAGGGTTTGCATGCAGGATACATAGAGCAATCATGACAATCCTGACAATGCACTATTAAAGTAAGAAGTGATCTGTTTTACCAGAAAACCATTCCAGTAAACTCCGTAACCTCACCCCTGAAGCTTCCCTGTAGATATGATTTCCTATCTCGCAAGTAGTTCCCATCTCAGAATTTAGTGATGTGTCACAGTGGGCTCTAGTGCATCTGTTTCATATGTGAGAGCCACAGCACCCATCCACCCCGTCCCATCCCTGCATCAATGCCCCGAGCCGCTCAACTGGTTGAGCGCAAGTTGTGTCTGACCAGCGGGCTCCAGCAGTGCCTGAGTCATTGCGCTCCAGACAAGTAAGGCAGTATCATTTTTCCTGGTCCTTCTCATATGCGCCTCCTCTGCTCCCGCCCATTCCAGCAGGTCTTTCTCCCATGCTTCCCTAGTCGGGGGCCAGTGGCCCATCCAGTGAATTGCTATGCGCCTTTTCGCCACCGTAAGGCCTAGTACTGTAAAGCACCACTCAGTCGGCGCTTCGGGTTGTCTGGGAGAAGCCCCAGCAAACACTTATTGATTGTGCGCGAGACATCCCATTCCGTCATGCGCTTAAGTTGGGTCAGAATCTCTATCCAGTAAGTAACCACCACTGGGAAAAGCCAGACCATATGCAAAAACTCCGCCTCTGTGGCTTTGCACCTAGGACAGCGCAAAATCTCTTGTTGCATATATAGTGTGGAGCCGTTTGGGGGATAGGTAGGTGATATGAATAATATACTGTATCTATTTAAACCTTGTGCTTACTGACACCCTCCAGACCCCTGCATGAATCTTGGACCAATCCTTGGGGAGAGCTGTTTGTCGCTTAGACGTTGCCATGTCTCATCAATTCATTGGGGCTTAACTGGTCTATATGTGCAGCGCTCGATAAAGGTGTGTGATAATCCTACGACTCCCAGCCATTGACAATAAGATGGAATGTGTGTGTGTGGTCTCAGGAGCCTCAGGGAACATCAGCCATAGCTGGTGCGCCATGGCAGCAATCTTAGCATATTGGAGAAATTGACCAGGACCCAAGTCAAATGTCTCCATTGCATATAGCAGGGTAATAAACCGACCCTCTGGGTGTAGGTCAGGCAACATTAGATATCCCCCTACCTGCCACTCCTCAATGGACATCACTCGGGTCATCTGTTCAAAGGGACGTAGAATCCAGATGTCAAGGTCCGGTGCATAGGGTGCCCATCTTATGACCGGCTGCACTGCCCGCTACCAATGTCTGCCCATCAGGAGGTTCAGATACGGAAAATTGTGAGTCAGCCCCCCACCACGCATCAAGATGTCCCAGGCTAATGCCCATCATATGTGCCACTCAGTAGGGACCTCTCTCAGTTGGGTTCCCCGTCTAGCCAGTGTACTGCATGTTGTAATTGGGCTGCCATGTAATACAGCTCTAGATCTGGAACTTCCATTCCCTCTTTAACCTGGCAAGTTCTACCCTACATCGCTTGCTGCTCCAGAGGAGCTCCACCAAGAGCGTGTCCAGTTTGCAGAATACACTCCTGGGTATTTCATAGAAGGTTCCCTGCATAACATATAAGCACCTCAGCAGGACCACCATCTTTATGAGCGCTATCTTACCCATCAAAGATAAGTGCAGTGTATTCCAAAACTTCATTGAGGGGCACAAACCATCGACTAGCCATCCCATATTATGCTCATAGATCTGGCGTGCATCTTGCGTGATATGTATCCCCAAGTACCGGACTTTGTCAACCATCCAGGGCAAGCCTGACCGTGGCAGCGGCTCCACAGGCAATTCTGCGAGCTGACCACGCGGGAGTAGGAGCAATTTGGTCTTGTTAATCTGTAGTCCTGAGAAGTCCATAACTCTTTCATTACGTTTAGTAGTATTGGGATAGATAGGTCTGGCTGTCTCAGGTAAACCATGGCATCATAAGCACACAGTGAAACTATATGTTCCGTTGTACCTATCCATATACCCCATCCTTTAAGGGTCTGCCAGTGGCAACAGGCCAGTGGTTCAATTTCAATGACTAAAATTAGTGGGGATAATGGGCATCCCTGTCGGGTGCCGTGTTTGAGGGCTATCTCCACCAAGACATAGCATCCTGTACGTACTCTTGCCCGTGGGTTTGTATAGAGTAATTTAGTCTAGCTCACAAACTGGGCCCTGAGTCCCATCCTTTAGAGTACCTGCCACACATATTCCCATCTCACAGAATCAAAGGCCTGCTAAATGTCTAAAAAGGCCAGAGCATATTGATCTTCTTGTAATTCTGGTGCATGCGTAACGTGTGCAAGCCGTCGTAGGTTGCGTAGGACTAAATCCCGATTGATCATCTTGTATTTAGTGGGGGATATGAGGTAAAAACCTTGCTGCCAGCACATGACTGGGGATTTTGAAGTCCACATTTAGAATAAAGAGGGGTCTATACGAACCAGTCTCCGTCAGATCCCTTCCTGGCTTCGATTTTACCACTATTAAACACTCCCTCAGTGACTGTGAAAGTTCCTGCTTCTCTAATGCCTCGGTCAGTACAATCAATAATTTATCTATCAGATTTTCTGGGGACTACTTGTAAAACTCTGCTGGGAAGCCATTGGTTCCCGGCGATTTTGCGGGTTTCAGGGCCCTTCACTGCACCCAACAATTCTTGTTTACTCAACAGCAACCCCAAAGTCTCACGGCTATCTGAGGTAAGGCACGGTAGCGGTAGTTTCCCCAAGTATGTAGACACTTCCTGGGCTCCCCCAGCACTCTGTGACGCAGCATACATCCGTCTCAGATGTTCTGCAAATACAGTATTTATTGCCTGTTGTGTATATACAGTTTTGTTTTTTTGGTCTCTTACTGCCAAGATAGGCTGCCTCAGGGTCTCTGATCTAATTAGGCATGCCAGCAATCAGCCCGTCTTATCCCTCTCCAAGTACCAGCGCATCTTCCTCGCTCTCTTACTTTGCTTGTCCAGTTAGTCCCATAGTTCTCCCACCTAATGCCCCTGTCTGTCCCAGTCTTTCAAAAGTGTAGCATTCATGAAAAGCGACTTCTCCAGTTTGTCTAGCTCAGATTATTCTTGTGGCAAGTCATTTTCTAGAGTACATCATATCCCAACTGAAGTGGTCAGGCACACCCCTTGGATCACCACCTTCATGGCGTCAAATTCCGAGGCCCTGCTGCCCGCTGTTTCCCAGTTTTGTTCAAAATAGTGCATTAATGCCTCCGACAACGTGCCCCAGAAGGCCGGGTCTGTAGGTGTGTCTGCATCAAGCCTCCAAATTTTTTTTTTCGGTGCATGTCTGTGCAGTGAGTATCAATCAATCAATCAATCAGGGAATTGTAAGCACGCTACTCACCCGTGAGGGTCTCAAGGCGATGAGGGGGGGGGGGTCCGCAGATCTGTTTAGCCGAAGAGCCAGGTCTTGAGGGTCTTCCTGAAGGTGTTCAGGGAGGGGGCGCGTCTAATGTCTGCCGGTAGCTCATTCCATGTCTTGGCTGCAATGTGAGAGAAGGATCTTCTGCCTGCTCTGGCTCTGTGGATGCGCGGGGTTTCGGCCAGTGCGAGGTTGGAAGATCAGAGGTTTTTTTTGGGTACTTGGAAGTTGATTCTGTCGTTGAGGTATTTGGGTCCATTGTTGTGTAGGCATTTGTAGGCGTGAGTGAGGATTTTGAAAGTGACTCTTTTCTCCATGGGGAGCCAGTGGAGACTTCGTAGGTGTTGGCTGATGTGTTCATGTCGGGGGATGCCGAGGACGAGTCTGGCGGCGGTGTTCTGTATTGTCTGGAGTTTGCGGAGTAGGGACTTGTTGATGCCGGCGTAGATTGCGTTTCCATAGTCCAGTCTGCTGGTGATGAGTGCGTGGGTGACTGTCTTCCTTGACTCAGGGGGAATCCACTTGAAGGTCTTGCGGAGGATGCAGAGAGTGTTGAAGCAGCTGGAGGTGACGGCGTTGTCCTGTCGGTTCATGGTGAGATGCCGAGGTTCTTGGCGTGGTCTGAGGGGGTAGGTGGGCTTCCGAGGGCGGTCGGCCACCAGGTGCTGTCCCATGCAGTAGGGGTGGTACCGAGGACGAGGACTTCTGTCTTCTCGGCTTTGAGCTTCAGGCAGCTGTTGGTCATCCAGACTGCGATGTCTTGCATTCCTTTCTGGAAGTTGAGTTTGGCAGAGTATGTGACTAAGAGTGGGGAATGGTGAATGTGTCTGGGTAACGCTGGCGCCAAATGTCGACCAATTCAAGGCTTCTCTGCACCTGCAGGAGATCGGAGATCTATCCAGTCGGCCGTCTAGGGCGCAGTTAAGAACGCCCACCAGAATAACTCCTACCTTGGGGATATCTGCGCTTCCTTCAAAACTGCAACCATGAAGGTACCATCATAGGTATTTAGAGCATAGACATTTATAAGGTATAGATCATGTGCACCTAGGACACCCTCTAGTATAACGTAGCGGCCTTCAGTATCCAGGCATACTCCCATGGGCTTAAAAGGTACCCCCGGGGCAATCTACATCAGGGCTCCTCGGGCGTAGCTTGAGTATGATGTGGCAAAGACTTGACCCCGCCATCTTCTCCTCAAGCATTTAATACAGTCCCCCACAAATGGGTCTCCTGGAGAAATGCCACTGATATTCTGTACCTTCAGAGATACACATACACCCTATTTCTTTAAGTAGGATTGTTCAGCCCTGGACATTCAGTGTTATGAACTTATACCTGGTTCCCACCGCTTCCATGCAAAGACAGTGAGCAATAGCCACTGGCTGGCAACATGAGCGAACAACCTAAAATAGCACAATGTGCGTCCCACTGCCATGGAAGCTTCCCTGCCCCTCTTAACTAAGCATAACATTTCAAGAATGTGTTGTTAACTTCCATAAAAAAACAAGGGCAAGCAGTTCAGTCAGTGAGGACAATCTGATCCCCATCCGTGGCTTTTCCTGCAAGCTGGGGACCCAGTTCATACAACAATTACCAGGAGGTCAGTCAACTCGTGGCAGCGCCATCGCTCTGGGTCTCCTGAACTAGACACAGTGGTGAGTAGGGGTTCTGCGTCTCCAAGGGCTCCACCGCAGCCTACAACGTGCCATCCAAGCAGACTAGGATACGTTCCCCTCTCTCCTCAGCAGGAGTGTTCATCTGTTTTAGTGGTTTCCCTCAGTTCCGGGCCAAGGCCCATGGCGCCTCTGTTCCCACCACTCAAGGCTCTGATCCACCTGTTGCAGGCCTAAGGAGTCCATCCATTCCATCACTTCCTACGGAGTATCATAACAGTGCACCCTTCCTTCATGCTGGACCCGGAGTTTGGCCGGAAACATTAGACTGTATTTAATGTTTTGTTCTCCATCCTTCTTTTGACACCCAGAAAGCTTTTGCGGCGGTCTTGGACCTTTCTCATGTATTTAGGATAAATTTGGATAGGTGCAAATGCATTGACCTAGAAACGGGGAGATAGCTTCTGGAACAGGTAAAAATCTTTTTCATTGGCAAGTCTATCGCCTGTCATTCTGCGTAAGGACTCTCTCACCAGTAGGTCACATTGATCCATGTTAGGGATGAGTGGTTCGCGCACTTCTGGTTTTATCTTTGCATTCTACTCCATGCACATTTACATTTTCTATTATGAAACACGAATTCCAAGCTCGAGCCAAAACTGCTGATGATGATAAGAATAGGTCTGGCTGTTGTATGGTGCATGCACATAAACTCAGGCACATACACACATGCATTGACATAGCACACATCAGGCACCTATGCAGACAGAACACACACACACACAGGCATCAATGCAGTACAGAACAATACACCTACAGACTGAGACATCCATGCTCACAGGGGTCGATACGACACCGACACTCGCTGATAGACATGGAATTTTACACACACTAACCACAAGACCTACTACTACTGATCCACGTAGATCAACAGACATGTAGACACCCAAACACACTGACTAACAGAGACTCAAGTTCTGATGAATGCAGCTCAAGAAACATGGAAAATACATAAAGGTACACATGCAGGGCCATACAACACAGGTGCAGTTAGAACTCAAGCAGGGCCATATTGATCAACAGGGCTCCGAACGTACAGAAAGATGGAGAGTAAGACAGACAGACGGATGGGAATAATGATTGATGTACGTTTAATGTTCTGCTGAGGAAATACAATTCAAGATGAAGTACTTCCCCGCAAGCAGGTCTATTTAGAACTGGTGTAGAGACCCTTTCTAGTTTCAGTGCACAACCTAGCAAAATATTGAAGCAAAGCAAAGGTACTATTAGCCTTGAATTACTGCAACCAGAAGACATAATTTAAACATACAAGATTGACTAAAACAATTAATAAGGATAAAGAAGGGATAGAAAAAAGCATTGGCAAAATGCCATCACACACAGTGCAAGAGAGCCAATGGTTGAAGCGGACTGACCCACTTCCCATGCTGTATGCTGTGGTGGGCGGAAGCAAAATGTGAATGGCAGTTCATCAAACCAATAGCTGAAGAGGACTGACCCAAAGCCCCTCTATGTATATGACCATGTGTGTGCGTTTTTTTAATAACTTATGCTTTTTTACACGAGTTTGGGCAAACCATGGAAAGCTGTTTGTTGGCCAGACCTAAAACATTTTGTGGCGCGAAGAGCTGATCAGACCGGACATGGAGAATCTGAGCTCTCTGAAGCATAAATATGTCATGCATGTCACATATGCACATGATTTCACACCCATGGCGCCTGAGTGTCCAACCACCTCCTAACACTCTCCCATGTAAAGAAGGCACTATTGACCAGCGTGTTTGCCTCTGACTGTCACGTGCACAGATCTGATACCCACGGGAGTCCAGTGCTGTTGCCAGGGAAACAAGAAACAGCGTGCCCTTCATTAGTTGGCTAATTAATCAAGATGCTCACTGACCCGCAACATTTCCCCAAAGGCGGTGTTTAAGCAGTCTGTCCTTCACAGACAGGGTTGGGAGAAGCTGGGATTAGCAGTACCACCTAACCGCTCCAGGAAGTAGGAATGCACACAGCTGAAGGATGCTTTGGGTCCTCAAAGAGCCCGTCAGATAGAAATGAATTAGAGAAAACAAGCAGTGTATATTACCAAGGACAGGAGGGAAATGATTTGGAAGAGTGAGGTTGGGATGCCATTTGTCAAGATCAGCAAACACTAGAGAACTCACAAGTGTTTGTGAGAACATTGAAACGTTGATCTGCTTGTCCATGGAGCAGACACATGCATGTGGACGTGTAAGCAGTTTATGGCTATGAAAGATATTGGGGTGGGGGCTTGTTTCTGTCTGGGTTGGGAGTTTCACTTTTGGCATTGCACTGCAGCTGCAGAGGGTATGCTTCAGAACACCCATGGCAGCAGGGACCCGCCCTCCTCTGCGCCACTGTTAAGGCAAGGGCAGAAATGCAACAAGAAATACCTCTGCTCTCGCCTATCGGTGGGGAGGAGATGTGGCCTCACGGCCAGAGCTGCCAACTTTGGAACTGGGAACCTGATTTGCGTCCTATTGCCTGACTAACATCCTGTGATTCTGGGCAAGTCACTAAATCTCCCCTGGCCTAAAAAAGGAAAACAAGTGTTGCCAAAGCAAATAGGTTTTGCCTATGTGAGAGCTTTTGGCTTTGTCAATGACTTTTACACAGCAGCCGCCCGCGTTTTAGCCCTTTTTCTCTGGGAGGAAGGGGCAAACAACAACACAGGAGTGGGTCATGGCATGCACAAACACAGGAGGGGGGAGGGATGTGGCAAGCAACAACGCAGGAGGGAGTGGGAAGGATGTGGGAAACAACAATGCAGGAGGGGGAGAGGGGTCGGGGCAAGCAACAATGTGAGAGGTGGAGGGAAGGACAGGAAAGCAATGATGACAGGGCAAGTAACAACGCAGGAGGGGTGGGAGGGATGGGGCAAGCAACAACATTTAGAACGCATGCCATTACAACGCGGTCATTACAACGACCGCGTTGTTACATCGCATGCCATTACAATGCAAGCCGTTACAACGACTTGCTGTAGGGGGCAGAAGGTGTTGGCACCTTCCCTACTGTTGCACAGACTCGAGTTGGAATAGTAAATTATACTATTCCAACATCCAGCGCCCCCCTACAGCAAGTCGTTGTAATGACTTGCGTTCTAATGGTATGCAATGTAACAACGCAGTCGTTGTAATGACCGCGTTGTAATGGCATGCGTTCTAAACTCATGCGTTATAACGTGGCCTATTCCCCTCAACCAATTTTACTATGCCCGTGTGTTTCGACCTTCTTGAGGGAGTAAAGCCTAGATGAAGGTGTTCTTCAGGACTCTAAGGTTTCTTGTAGGACGCTGAGCAAAAGCAGAGATAACTTCATATCAATTACAAGAATATGTCATACTTCTGAAGTTTTTAACATAGAGTATGTCAGACGAGTGTGATATAGTGAATACACACCCATCAACATGTGTTCAATAATACATAGTCACACCTGTGAAGTAGAGGAAACCAATGTGTAGTCGATCTTAAGGAATCAATTAATATTGTGCCTTACACAATGACATTGTAGGTTGCCTCAATTTTGACGTTTAGAATACACGCAAGATCCAAGGTTTTCTAACGATGTGCCTACAGGAAATAAAAACATCTTGTAAACTGAATGATAATTTTAAAGAGAGAGGGCACAAGGCAAAAACCTCAAAGCGAAGCACACCATCTGGGCATCGGTGTCAAAGTATTTGCCCATTCCAACGAGGTTCCGCATCACCTAAGCAACGCCACTGTCGTGCATATGTAGAACATGGTGATGGCGTTGTGCTGGCAAAACAGTTAATTCCTGGGCTCGATATGTGCCTGTCAACCTTGGTGGGGCATTTACAACTTCCTCGGTCCATCTCACCAATAGCACTCAGAGCTCTATGGAACCTAACACCACGTAGGCGTGCGTCGTCTGAATCTGCAGGTCACATGATCAGTAAGTAGTTGACACATGTAGTCTCGAGATAGAAACATATATTTGTGTCAGAAAACACCAAACTAGAGACACTTAGAAAACAAAGGATCGTTGAACCTATTATGTAATGTGATTTTCACTGATCAGAAGTAGCTCTCACTACAGAAAGGGCTGGAGACCCCTGCTCTAAATGAACCAAAAAAGACTATGCTACGCTACCCTTTTTTGGGGCTCTGGGCAACCCCGTCCTATCATGGTTCCCCTCACATAGTGAATCATAATCAAATCAGATCCCAATCTGATTTTGGAGAAATGGGCCGTGGGTGCTGGCTGATCCTGTGTCCAGAACTTCATTTTGCCCTCTTTGAAAGCCCAGGCATTAAATGCTCCACTGGTGTCTCTGTCTGACAATTGAGACAGAGCTCTGTGAGTCCTGTAACCTGCCAGAAGGTTGTCAGATATTGATGAGATTTGGGGAGAGGTTTTGGGGCTAGGAAATCCTTAACCAACATGTTCAGCGTAGATCTACCAGGTTGCAGATTGCTGTGGGAAGCGGTGTCTTCTGTCGGTCCGCCAAGAGTGCCAACAACCTGAATTTCTCCACTAAAACTGAGAGAGGGCATCAAAAACGGAGTTAATGATGATGGACACGTCTTGCATTAATTTCAATGTTGGGCCATACCTGCACCGTGGCTAGGTTTCCCAATAACTGTTAAACTCTCGGTCAGGTTTTAGGCTCCAGATTGAATTCATCTTCAAATTATTCAGAAGTTTATATAATCAGAAGATATACTACATACTACAAGATCAACATATGAAATAGCTCTGTCATTGATTGACCCCTTTGTTACGTAGTGACGAAATATAACAAACGCAAAAAGACCCCCCTTACCCTGTATCATACTGTTTCCTTGCCCCTTATGAAAAACAATCATATTATTACTCTGCGTAGTTAAAGCGTGTTTCCCGATCAATGTAACATTATCTATCATACCAGAGAATATATATTTATATTTGTGAAATTCTCATAATACTTCCAATTTTTATGGATTTTATTGCCTGCACCTGTGCGTATTGTATAAGCTGGCTCTCGTTTACATACATTTTGCATCTTGAGAAGCCAGGCTGAAAGTTTTTGACTGCCAATGTGTAGTTATCACTGACCTTGCGACTAAAGTTACAATAAACCCCCAACGTCTTACTGACTTTGGTCTAAATCCCAGATGACCTGTACTTCCCATGAAAATTGAAAGAATATGTGGATTTATCTGAGTTTCCAGACACCTCGTCACAAAATCATGAAACTCACTCCAGAATTCTTTTAGGCTGTTGCCAAAGCCATATCATATGTGGCCAATTTTCTGGCTCAGAGCACCTAGAGAAGGCATTGTTTTGAAATATTCAAGGTTTCCACTTTCTACTGTGAAGAAGAGCCGGAGTATTATATGCTAGCCATTGAGCATACATTTGCATCCTCCTAAAACTGGCAGCTCGTAAAGCTATTATATTATGCTCCGAGGCATCACGTCAGGATTCAAGGTTGATTTTGGATGATGTTTCTTGTTCCCATTTATAAAATAGGTGCTCTAATATCACTATGGAGTTATTTTCCAAGGGGCTTTGTTGTGATGTACGCTGGCATGTAGAAATACGCAGACAACACCAGTAGGTTAAGAGAGGGTTTGTTGTAAGTTGAATGGATACATGAATGACCCCACCAGGAGCAGATATAGTTGGATGCTCAGCCCTGGTCTGTCTGGCTCAACCCTCATAACCCTAACATTACATGACATCATTGGGTAACCTGGCAAGCAGAATTCAACACATATCCCTCCCCTTTTTCTTTTTTTTAAATCAAAAGGCAACTGCCTTCCACCTTAAGAAACACATTGAAAACACAGCCTATAAAAACACCAGTCTCTGCAACATTTCACAGCATCAACAAATGGTGCATGTAAAAAGGACACCACAAAAACATGCTACTATTATGACCACCACAAAACTTCACCAGCA
The DNA here is from genome assembly GCA_963921515.1 of Calotriton arnoldi. Classification (NCBI taxonomy): domain Eukaryota; kingdom Metazoa; phylum Chordata; class Amphibia; order Caudata; family Salamandridae; genus Calotriton; species Calotriton arnoldi. Next base: position 558,795 of record CAWUFW010009417.1, on the reverse strand, counting down.
TAACTCAGTGGTAGAACACAGAATATCAAAACTTAAGTACCATAATATGCCAACAAACACTGACACAACCACTCACCCAACGAAGGAAACAACAAGAACATAGAAAACAGTATGTGATATATTTCAACCCACACACTCATCCCATTAAGAGTATCTTATGTTTTAGTAATGGGAATCTTTCAACCCACATACTCATCCCCTATATGTTGTGATTTAACAAAGGGTATCGAATCACTTCTCTCTGGACTATGCAGGCTCCCACTGAGTGAAAGTGAAAGCAAATCACAGAATTGTTTTCTTTTCTATTTTTTTGTTTTTGTTTGTAAAACTGGCTGCAAAAGCTACAGTAGCTACAGCATACAATGCCTGCATAGACCATAAAATATGATATGAAGACTTCTGCGTGAGGAAGACGGGATGACCTTGAGGTCACTTCCTTTTTAGGTCTTGCCTACGCAGCGCGCATGCACTGCATAGGAAAAAGACCTATAGTAATCGCTTCGGCTTTTCAGCCAAAAACGTGCACGCATTGCATTGCTTTCAATGGCAATGCGTGCACGTTTGGCGATTCCCTTGCGGGAGCGAGCTTTGGCAACATATGTTTGCTCGCTCCCGCAAGGGAATCGCTGTGTGTTCTCTCGCACTCCCCACACCCCTCCCACTTGCTAGCCCAGTAGTTTCACTTTCGCTGCCGCGGGGCCGCGTTTGTGTTTCAGTGCTTTTTTTTTTTTTTCAGCGTGCGCAAGTTTATACTTGTTTTAGTATGTGCCCATAAAATGCGTGATGAGCCAGAACTAGATCCTCAGGCACTTAAAGATCCCCTGTCTGCATCGCTTGGAGCAGCTTCTCATAGTGACACAGGGCAGCAGGGTGAAACTGCAAGTCCTTCTCCGAGACATGTTCCACATGCAGTGCTTTAAATGGGAAAAAATAAGTGCAGGTACCCATTAACATGAGCTAGAGGTGTAGTGAGTGGGCAGGGCTAAGGGCAAGACATGATGATACTTAACGACTTCTATAATAGTTGCAGCACACACCAAAACACATGATAAATGTGTTTATATAAACAAACTCGTTACACAAAATGAAAGAGAAATGCGATATGTTAACATTTCCTTTTTTGCAATAGTTGCACCTTCTTAATGCCATACTGTTAATTGCTGTGGTTTGGCACAATACTATATATTTTAGAGCACAAGAGTAGGAAGAAACTGAAAATACCCCCACTTCGAAGTGCTGCGCTTTGAAAATCACACGCGCACACTAGCAGGTAAAATGAATCTCGACCCTGCTTTGTCAATCACAGCGTGATAGTGAGCACCGGACATTATTCAAATGAGCCCTGCTGAATAGCTCAGCTGGGGCTCAGATCGGGGCTGCAGAAGCGGTGCCTTGGCTGCCAGAGACACGTTCTACTCCTGCTCGCCAGCACAGCCAATGAGCCTACCTTTTAATGAGTACCGGTACTCTCCTCCATGGGCGTCCGCAGAAATTTTTCCAGGGGGGGGCAAAATGTTATCGCCATCACCATCCTCCGACATGATGTGTGCCACATCATCCTCAAAAGGATGAATGCAAGTGGTGACCCACTGGAGTTTGAATGCTATATGTAACTGACACTAAGGTCTTTGTGGTATGACCATTAACACACTTCGTTCTATATATTAGAGACAGAAACTGCTAGACTGCATAGCGCACACACAAAATGTGGTTGCACGAACCTAAATCACAGCCAAAGCTCAACGCTTACCCCAAAAAATCCCATAGAAGGTTCCATTTGAACCACAGCTTCACTTAGTTTCACAAAGCACAGAAAGCAGCCTGCAGGATTCTGTACCCCAGTTCCAAATTCGGCAGCTCTGGCCATAGTGCCACATCTTCTCCCCCACTGAACACCATACTCTACAAACTCGCACTGCCTTTAGATGCAATCCAATTGTGTCCCGCTATAAACGCCTGGAAGCAACTCAATTCAAATTATGCACTAGACAAGAGTAATCTTCTGTCTGAAAAAACAGTAACAACCTCCTGGAAAAAGCAAACACTCACAGGGAATGCAAGACTAAGTAAGGTATGTGAAATGTAAGCATGGAACAACATGCTTACCTTAATGCTTGTGCACTTGTTATTCAGAAATCAATGTGTGTTTTTGCCTGAAAAGCTAAGGACATGACTACAGGGCCCGGAAGGGACCTGTTTCAATGTCCATTGCTTAGATCCTTACAAAACATAAGGAGTATGGTTTTAAAAGACCACATTCATGAACATAAAGCTGCAGTACACTACACATTTCATAAACTACTAAAAGGAAAACAGCTGATAAGGATCACATGAAACATTTTCTACACCACGCATTAACCAGATATCGCAGTACCTCCAGGAATGGTGAACTTCCTCACCTGAGGAAAAAAATGCCATTCAAAGACGAGAAAAATGAAAGTAATGCTGCCTTCACTGGGAAAGTCTGTTGGCGCTAAGGTGTTTGGGTGTGAATAAAACCAATCTGGCAACTTTTTGACCACTCTGTCTTGCTCATCCATCCAGCCATTTACCCTTTCACTCATCCAGCCACCCTTTCACGTACTCATCCATCCACCTAGTCACTCATCCTTCCACTCATTCACCCTTTCAGGCATCCACACATCCATCCTCCCTTTCTCTCTCAATCGACCCTTTCACTTAGCCATCCACCCAACCATCCATCTACTCATCCACTCATGAATCCATTCATTGACCCTATCAATCATCCATCCTTTCAATCATTCATCCATCTTTTCTCTCATCCATCCACCCATTCACTCCTTCACTCATCTATCCAACCTTTTTCCCATGTACCCTCCCTTTCACTCACTCATCCATCCTTACATCCTCCCTTTCATTCATCTGTCCATCCATTCACCCTTTCACTTATCGATTCATCAATCCATCCATCATTTCACTCATCCATTCACCCATCCTTCCTCTCATTATCCATCCATTCACCCTTTCATTCATCCATTCACCCTTTCACTAATCCATCCAGCCATCCACCCATCCCTTCACTTACTCTCTCACCCACCTTTTCACATTAAGTATGAGCTAAGCCTTCGTCTGCAGAGTTGCAGACAGAAGAGACCCATCAGGAACTCACCCCTCGTTGTAGTTCCTAAAGCAAAGGGAGGTGTTCAAGATGCCCCTGCACACAGTCAATCTGAAACTTTGGAAGTCATGAGTCATGCATGATGCACAGTGCCAGGACGTGAGGTGGCTGTGGCATGGTGTTGTTTCCAGGGCTTTAAGTGGGGGTCTCTCCAAAGGGGTTGTTCGATTTAATTAAGGGCGTAGCTTGAAACACCTAAGCTAAAATTCTGTGCTTAGCATAGTGTGCCGCCCGACTGGTATTTTGCTGCTTCTGTCATTGCATTCAGATATATAATACAGCAGGTAATGTTACACCTACAACAAGCCAGAACTATAGGCTTTGTCAATGGTTGTTAGTTGCATACAATAAAAAAAGCAGCAACCATGGATTCGTTGAATATAATGTTGAAAATGGTTCAGTTCTAAAATGATGAGACTGTGAAAGACCAATAACCCTTTTAACTTCTTTTACCGCCTTATTTTGATTAACTGGATTCTCTCGTAACAGCATGGGCGTTTTCGTACATTTCTTCCTTCTGACAGGATGCCCGAGGCTGGAGGAGGCCACCACACGCTTTACCAGCCAGACTGGCCCATTGTCATTCTGTATGTGGCAATCCGCTACATACAGAATTACAATGGGCGGGGTGGAGCTGCTCTTGCGCTCAGAGGAGTGCAAGGCGGCCCCGTCAAGGCATTGAGGATTCTCACAGGGGAACAGTGATGTTCCCCAAAGGCCAAAATTACGGACAAAAGGCGGCCGGCTGGGTGATCCAAGGGGGGGCAAGCGCCCCTCCTTGCCCCCCCCCCCCTGCGGACGCCCATGCTCTCCTCGGCAGTAGAGAAGTGCCGGTACTCTGAGTCATAAATTTAAGAAGTGCCGGTACTCAGTACCGGTGAGTACCGGCCCATTTAAAGCACTGTCCACATGTAAAATAAAGCTTGTGCGCTCCCTTCCCAGCTCTGAAAATCAGCCTTAGCACCGGAGCCCGCATCAATGCGGTACAGACCTAGGATGATGCCAGTGAGTGCTGGCCTCTGCTGCAGCCTTATGTTGGGGGCTTGCATTAGCTTGCCTTAACAGTTTTTTGTTGAAATACGCCACTGCTTTAAGCTGTGTGCTGCGGTCATGTGTATTCACTGGTAACTGCCTTACTTCAATTCAGTTTGTTAAAGGGGTTGTAGTTATACAACGTTCACTGAGGTGACGAAGATTCGGACGTGCGGCAGTTGGGCCGGGGGGTTTACCCTGTGAGACCTGTGTGAGATCACATTCATACTGAGAGAGCTCTTTGGGCGTCCATTTGGTACAGCCTGTGGAAAACTTCAGAACGCTCGTAAACGAAGTTGTTTTGTCTGAAGGTTTAACACACTTGAATGCTGTGGCCTACTTGTTTGCTTTTCGTTGATTCCGTATCAACATTATCGATGCCGTCAGAAATTAAATTGTTTTTTTCCCCAGTAGATGGCGGTGTGTCGCGATCTATTGAGTTGTGTGTTTTAATTATTTTACCTTCCACGTGTGTGCATGCAATTATGTACACACACATTTACGTGTTTAAAAAAAAAAATCTTCAAAAATAAGGGGAACCCTTCTCCCCTCCTCCCACCCGGTACCCACCCAATATATGCAGTGGCAACTAGTGGCATTTGAAAGTGGTGGGACCTAAAGGCAAATTCAACACAAAGCTAGAGGTGCCGAGTGCACCTCATTTGCAGACACAATGTCAGGCCAGAAGCATCAAGTATAGGAGAGACCATCTCAGGGTGCTGAAACCTGAGTGAGTTATATATCCCCTTACTGCTGCTGTGACCGTAAGGGACATACCACCTTCTTCCTGGTCACAGATGAAGTGCACAGACCAGTACGTCTTCTGTGTCTGTAATGTACAAACCACCTTCCATCTGGTGTGTGAGTGAGTATGTGTCCATTAGACCTTGTAAAAATCACACTCTTTACTTCCCCAGTGATGAGAAGAGCTTTGGTCCCTCACGGCTCCCTGTGTCTCCAGAGCATGACGTATACCAGTTCTATTAATAGTGCAAACCCTGGGGCTAGTCTGTTTCACAAGCGGCTCGAACAGCACGGTCTCTCTTAACACAGCACTAGGGGCCTAGCCATTGAAGTGCTTAGACAATTGTTGATGTGAAATACTTGCAGTACTGGAAACGAGTAAGATAGAAATGGTCCTAAAATCTTCCAAGTGTTTGTGGTGGTGTTATTTATTTATTTACAGCTTCCTCGTTTTTAATGGTAAATTCATTCAGGCGAGAATTGAAAACGATGTATAAAGTATTTTTCTTTGGTCGTAAAGACATTTCTACAGGTCCCAAACACTCCACTTGTTCAGGGAGGGGCTGGCACTCGAGATAAAGCACACGGAGGCCTCAGTATTTCAACTATAGCAATAAATCTGCTGCTGAGTGAGCCGGATGTTTGGCAGATACCACCTTTATCAAACTAAATGTTGAGATCTTCCCTTAGAATGCAATTTTTTGTGTTCTATCAATATTATCGCTGTGGTGTCCACAACCATCTCTTTGAAAGAAGGGTTGTGTGACGTATGTAAGAAGGATGGAGACTGAGAAAGTGGAGGATGTTGAGTAGCATATGGGCATTGTTACCCATTCTGAGATGATGAGCTCTGTAATGAAGAATATAGCATTTTCTTGTGTACCACTGCTTGCCCTCCTCTAACTTTACCATTTGGTAAATTCCCAAAACTAGGTCTAAATGTGCGAAGGGTTTGCTTTGAATAGGATGGGTGCCATATCATCTGAATGACACTTCTGCACTGAAAAGGTCTGGATTAAGTTTTGAAGATGGGTGGTGTCCGTGGTTTCTGTTTTTGTTTAGCATGTATTTCAGTTGCTTGTTTTGACTGGGAAAAGTTAGAAGATCGGTTTTGTTGAGTCCTGTTAATGATTGTCTTGCTGTCGGATTATAGGGCAAATATGCTGCATGGGTTTTTTGTTGTTTGTTTTATTTTACTTAATGTTCCAGTGGTCTTGCATAACATTTCTGGTCCTGTACTGTGTTCTTCTGATCTTCTTGTTGAGTGTGGTCTTAATAGTTCTTCATTTCTGGTATATTGTCAAGATGTTCATTGTAGATTCCTCTGGTTGATGTTTCTGTTTGTATTAGTCATCTGTTTTGGGATGTGTGGAAGCTGTTGAGTCTCATTATTGTCCCTTGGTTTTGAAGATTGTTCTGGTGCTTGGTCCAGAGGTTGGTTGCTCAGTTTGCAGCTCAGGCCTGTGTGGCAGCAGAGGTGGAGAGCAAGGTCTAGAGGTGTGTGTTCTATTCATTCAAGTATGCCTATGACCAATTTGATTGGTTTTCGACTGTTCTGCAGGATACAGATTTCTGACAGACTTCTAACTGCAGATTTCTCACTTTGTAAATTTCTCCAGGCGTCACACTGGATCTGGAGATCTTTGATAGGGATTCCCTTGTGTGGGGGTGGGTGGCATCGTGCAGCTCCACATCCGATCCGTCTCACCGTGGATGTGACATCGGGGACACTATATCTGAGCGCTGATATCCCTTCTTTTCTTTCCGCGCCTTCCGGCGTGTATCAGGAGCTACAGTGAATCCTATTGGACTGACAGTTTCCCTCTTTCCCTCCAATTTTACAAGGGTGCAACGGGCATGTCCTCTCCAAAAATGAAAAAGTTGAAACCTTGCAAGCACTGAAACAGACAAATGTTTGTGACAGACATTCACATTGTCTGTCCCTGGTGCCTCGGCTCTCGGCACAATTCGGCATCATGTGAATGCTCCGTAAAGATGATCTAGAAGGCCAACCGTGAACCCAAACTTGCGGTAGGAGAACTTCAAGGGAAGTTGAAGAAGGTCCGGTCAAAGTCACTACGGATTGCTTGTTCCCGGGGCAGCTCTCGTGACCATTCATCCAGCAATTCAGGTAAGTTGAAGAAATCGAAGAGAGACAGGAAGTCGAAGCATGGGTCCCCTTCATCTAGCCACTCGCACTGTTCAGAGTTGTACGCCTGTGCATTTAAAATATAAATGTGACCATGTGTAATGTGACGTATTTTTATCAAAGCTTCCACATGTCCATACACTTTTTGGGATTTTGACGAGACTGTCGTATTTTACGTGATGTTTTTTGTATGATTAACAAAGCAAACATTTCCAGGACTTGGCTGGTGCACAGGCTGTAAGATCCAAGCAAGACCCTTTGTTTGGCTGTCCCTGTTAAGTTATGGGCTTGCCAACCTCTAGGCTCCGTCGACTAGAAAGATCACATGACCCTGACAGAGCCTCCACTCTACAGTTCGTGTTTTACGCAGGCTAATGTTGGTGGCAGTCCCTATATCCTATCTGAACTAAAGAGAAAACGGGGCAAAGGCCAACAAAGCCTGTACTTGGTAACGCACAGTGGCGTCTGGCTCTCCAAAAAAAGCAATGCTTTGGATATTCTTTCTTTTTCTGCATTTGGCCCCATATTAGGACAAGCATTCACTATGCCAATAGATGTGGCTCATGAATGAGTGTGTTTTTGTGTCATTGATGGGATTAGGCTCTCAAGTCATCGTACGTGCACTCTATTGCTCATGTTTGCAGTCATTCATCCATCCTCTGATTCATTCTTGTATTCACCCTCTGACACAATCACAATAAAACACACACAAACTCAACAACATATACAAGATAAATTAAACAAGCATTGGCATAGCCAATAGGTCTCGCCATTGGGACCTTATAAGTGTTTAGCCATGCAACACTTGATGTTGTTGCACCAGGGATATTGTGCTGGATAACTAAACACTTATAAGGTCCCAAAGGCGAGACCTATTGACTATGCCAATGCTTGTTGCATCTCGTCAGAGGCACAATCGACAGCCAGCACTTGGCGAGGAAAGAAGAGAGATGACTCACTGACGATAGGGAAGCGTGCGCTTGAGAACGCAGGGCGTCTTGCAGAGTCAACTCGACCCTTGGTATATTTGAAATGACGCACTGCCAACTGCCCAAAACAGAGGTACCGCAAGGTGCTCTTCGAGTGCAATGTCCATGAGAGATTTTATTGTCAGAAGTGTAACACAGCTCACACACTTTAATCCCTGCTAAAATAAACAATCTTTAACCATTTCTTGTAGATTATATCATAGTGTTGTGAAATGGTATCACACAGCAGAAGCAGATTTCCTTCTGGTTAAAAAGCCTCTCATTAAACACTCAACTCAGTCAACTGACACACAGAAGTGTTATCTTAGGCAGAGGTCCTCCAGGTGAAAAGCTTTAATTGAAACCACTTCCCACTGGACATGAAGGTAACATTATGTATCGCATCCTCGTCGCCATTGTTGTGATGTAAGTTGGTTGGCATGTAGAAATACATAGACAACACCAGTAGATTAAGAGAGGGTTTATTGTAAATTGAATGGATACATAAATGACCCAACCTGACTGGCACAACCGCCCTCCAGTGAAACCTCATAACCCTGACATTCCATGATGACATTATTGGGTAGCCTGACGAGCATGATACCACAGGCTTATATAAGAGGTCCAGTAGCCTTCAGGCTTTCATGTGCTATTCCCAACTTTTTGTGGCAGCTGTTTGAGGCACCATCTCTCCATGTTTCTGCGTTTGTGGTGATGGAGGGTACACATTCTTGATATGCTCTTTCTCGTCTGCCCTCCCTTTGTGTTCTCCATAGAGTGCGGAGTGGTAATCTCCCAGCAAATGCTTCACACATGATTACATTGGCACAGGGGTCCCCCTTCACATTCCCCTCGCCCCTTTTGACCTGGTGTATACCTTGTGTCCTTTGTACAGTCTGTGATCGTTGCATACCCAACCTTTGTCTGACTTGCTTTTGAACTGAGTATCACAAAAGGACTGCTCCATTTTGGATACCCCTTCACTGACTGCCACTATTTGATACAGGTAGACCCTCTTGATCCCACTCCAGAGTGGGCCAAATATGCAATTTCTAGCAAAACCCTTCGTCGTACTGACTGTATTCAAGCCTTGGGCTTCCCATACATTTTTGGTAACTGATATACCTAAAGGTCAGCTGTGCTGTAAGGGTATTTTTCAATGACAAAACAAACCATTACCCTAAATGCACGTAAGCAATTTTCAGTGCTTCACTTTTCTTCTCTCTTTATTCGTCATCTTGTTTATCAAATCACGGCCCTCCTTTTAGTTTCCTAAATAAGGAAAATATATAAACTATTTCCGCCATATTCTCTTTTTTTCACAGCCACAGGGATCAAACTTCTCAAACCTGTTTATTTTGCTGCCATTGAAGATTGACTGGAGAACCTTTCAAATAAATATTATTGGGTGAACTTGTTTGTATTGTGGCCTCCGCGCCCCCTGTGAGTGTGTGCCTTTCCATGCCTGCAGCCCTCCATGCTGTTGTGGAGTTCATTAGGGATATTGTGCTTGCCTGTTATAAGGAGCCCTGTGCCATGGTGCTTGGTGTTGCCAATGTTTCCTCATTGCTGCAAAGGTTGTTGTACTGTGCTGGGGCCTGATCCTATGTTGCCTCTCTCCAAAAGTATGGCAAGTTCCAGAATAATACAAATCTGTAATAAATTCAATACTCATTTTAATGACAGATAGCAAAGTGAGTATTATTAACATATTTACTACTATTTAAACAAATGAGGAAAACCTGGTGAATGTTCTTACATTTTGTTCTCAGGAATGCTGCACTTGCCTTGTATGTGAATGGCTGCCGTTTATGTCTCTAAGCAAAGTAAACCATTTCAAGATGGATACTTAACAAAAAGTGATAAATCAGGCAATCTCTCTTCATAGAAGAGGTTCAGTGAAACATGCTCGCTGTGATATGCTGATATATGATGTGGCGTGATGCTCTTTTTAAATATAGAGGCAAAGGCCCTCATCTAGAGATTTTGTGAGTGGAAAACATCATGTTAAATGTATGATTTGTAGATTTCTGTGTATTCAACAAAGCCAGTATATTTACTGAAAAGTAGTATTGCTGCATCAATAAATATGGTAATACTATGTCCCTGCATGGGGCACTATCTGTAGCACCAGCAGAAACATCTAAGCTTTAAATCTGCCCTTTCAAATGCAGAACAAACCATGCAGACACACAGTTTCAACATGCCATTCCCCTTGTAAATTAGTGGTAATTTCAGTTGTGGGTTGCTGTAATAAAATTACAGAGTGGACCGGTCAATAGCCCTCTTACTTATAACCCTGCCGACAGTGAAATAGCAACTTTTTGGGAGAAAAGCGGAGGAGTGGGGGGTGGCGGGGGCATTGGGGGAGGGGTGAAGACCGAGGGAAAAGCAGGGGGGCTGTTGAGAGAGAGATCTCGTTAGCCCGTACAGGGCTCCAACGCGTCTGGTAGGTAGACTGATGGATACTAGTACAATAAAAACTTTACACAGAAAAGGAGTTTTAGGGTTTAGAAAAACAATGCAGCGCCAAAACACACAAGACTTGAGGCACTGCAACTGAGGAGGGAAGTACAAAAACACCAAGAGAGGAATGAAACAGCCAGGCTTTTAAATAACGGAGTACCTATATGCGAAGTTAGACAAAACAGGCGAGAAACAGCAAAGGTGTACTCAAGGGTACTCAAAGCTCAAGGCTTCTCAGAGCTGGGTGACAAACTCATGGGAGCGAGAGGCCAAGAGCAACTTAAGGAGAATTGCCAGGCAGAGGTATCCTGAGCAAACTCCCTTTTTGTGCTGACTCTGAATAAACTACTCTGGAAGTACATGACTCCGGCTCAGAAGCCCACCCTATGATCTCTGATGGGTCAGCCGCTGCAATCGTGTTCTTCAGAATTGTCAGCTTTTTATCTACTTATTCTAGAGGCAATGAAAGTGTGAAGCGGCATTGAGTGGACGACATTTGGAATGTGCTGGACTTTGTGATGCATATATAGTAACCTATGCAAAATCATATTCCTTGCCTTATACTGAGCCCAAGACCTGACAGTAACCCCGCCCCATCCCTGACCTCTCAAAGCAGAACCCCCATGCGATCCTGGGTTGGCCTGGACTTGGTAGGGAATTTCTTATAGAAGGCTGATGCCTGTATAGGAGCATGCACAGATGAAGCTGGTCCCCATGAGTGTACTGGGCAGCATAAACCTGTCAAGCCAGCAGATACTATAATTGGCCATGTCTGAATCAAGACTCTAATACAGCTTCTATCGCATTCTCAAGGGAGCCATCAATCAAAGTGGGAGGAGGAGCTGAGGGAAAGGAACCATGAGACCTTTTAAGTCTACATATATAACTTGCAGGATGTATACGCTAGTGGATAGGTTACTTTAAGTGCACTGCAGAGGATCACACTAATTCTGTACCTAAAATGGTCCCACAAATCTAGGTGTGAATATAGGATGAGACATGGAAATTTAGGACGAGACCCGATTTATGCACTGGAGCAGATTGATGATGGGCATCTGCAAAATGCTTATAATTTGCCCTCGGAGACATGTAATTAGTTATCTCAGGTAAATTCCGCCAAAGTAATCCACTTTCTCCATTCTGTCTGATGGTTCTTGAGGAAACATCTTAAATATTGTTCAATGGACTGATTGCACATTGTCTTTGACAATCTGTCTGGAGTAGATAATGGACTTGAAGTGTATCATGACAATGTGTGTCATTAGCTCCAGCTTACTGCTGTGCAGTAAACTGAGAACTCCTATCAGTAATAGTATTTTCAGGGATGCGATGTGTGAAAAATTGGGTTATTATTTGAGGAGGGAGTGAGCCCTTCTCAATCAACAGACCCAAACCCCATCAGGGTGAACCACTAAAGTCACTAAATTAACCTGTGCTTAACCCTCTGGTAGCTTGGCACAAAAGCAGTCAGGCTAAATGTGGAGGCAATGTGTAAAGTAATTATGCAGCACACAAAAAGTAATAAAGTGAAAACACATCACAGGAAAAATCCCACATCAAACTAGAAAACTAGAGTTAATTTAAAAAAATTATTTGACACCAAAAAGACGATAGTCCAATTAGTAGAACCGGAGATATGTAATTTTAAAGGTTTAGGTAAAATCAGTACTTAAAAGTACAAAGCGCAAACTGTGATAATCTGGTTATGCCGGACCAGGGCAAAGTCACAAGTTCAGGCTGACTGCAATGGGCACCGACCGGATACAAGTACCAGGTTAGGGCAGCTGATGCTTGTACCTTAAGTCCTGGATGCGGACCATTGGACCGTGTAGTGGCATTCCATGGAGTGGTGCGAGGTCCATGCTGAGGATGCATTGAGCAGTGTTGGTTCCGATGAGCTGCGAGGGCTGTGAGGCAGACTTGCATTGAGGCTGTATCACGATGCATCGGTTACGACAAGAAGCTGCAAGGCTGCGTCGGGTTTGCATTGCGCTGAGTCGGTTCTGGCGAAATCCACAGCTGGGTTGGCAGAGCACCTTTAGTCCCACTACCAAGGGTCCAGGGAGGGGCACCACTTGGAGGGGTTAGGACCTACAGCAGTCACGGTGTTGGGTTCAGGATGGTTGGAGCCTTTTCTGTCCCTGAGGCTCTGATCAGGAGGCTAACTAGCCCTTGGAGTCACTCTGGTGGTCCTGGGTTCAAGGAGCGGGTCCAGTTTTTCTCATTCAGTGCCAGCTTTGAAGTGGGAGAAGCTTGTACAGCCTTCCACTCCCAGAGGTGTCTGGAATTTACTTCCCCCTGCCCTGGTCCCAGCTTGTCTGGAGGCATGAATGACTGGTGTGAAACCCTTTGAAAGTGTACTGCGGCATAGTTTTTGTAGTGCAGGTGCGGTAGGTGAGAGCTCCTCCTTCTCATCCTGACAGAGATGGCCCAACCTGACAACACCTATTCCCTCTTTGCCTAACTGTCAGGGAGGAATACACAAAGGCCAACTGCCAGCTACACCTAGTCATGTGACCCAGGATACAGACTGCAGGCACCAAATGGTTGGGTCAAAAAATGCCAACTTTGTAAACGTTGAAGTTTCAGAATTATGACTTAAAATCTGACGTTACCATTAAAGAGGATTTTAAATTACAATTCTTTAGACACAACCCTCGAGATTCCTACATGCTTCAAATTGAAAATGATCACTTATTAAATGTAATAAGGTGCCCCAATGTAATCTATGGGAGAGGTAGGCCTTGCAGTAGTGCAAAGCAAATGTAAGAGTTTTGCACTACCAGGACATGTAAAACTTAAAAGTACATGTCCAACATTTTAAATACACTGCACACTGCCCTCTGTGTTGTCCTGGGCCTACTCTAGATGTGACTTATAAGTATTAAAAAGGAAGGTTTAGGCCTGACAACATTTTTATTTTGTCAGGTTGAATGACAGTTTAATACTGCACACACAGGCTGCAGTAGCATGCCTGAGATATGTTTAAAGGGCTACTTAAGTGTGGCACAAGGAGTGCTGCAGGCCCACTAGTAGCATATAATGTACTCACATGTGGTACCTCTTTACTAGGGACTTAGAAGTAAATTAAATGTGCCAATAGAGTGTAAGCCAGTGTTGCCATGTTTAAAGGAGAAAGCACAAGCACTTTACCACTGGTGAGAAGTAGTAAAGTGCACAAAGTCCTAAGGCCAACAAAAACAAGATCAGCATAAATGCGAGGATGAAGGCACAAAGTTGGGTGAAGACCACCCCTAGGCTGACAGGTCTAACACTATGTAATCTGAATAACTGTTATAAAAATATGTCCACTAATGTCACAGCTGTGGAAATCATTTCAAAGAGCTGAACTGCTCAATGTAGTGAAATAGTCTCCTTCTATTAGTAAAGTTGTGTCTTTCTGATGGACAAAGTTCTGCAACTAAGTCCATACTTGTTTGTGGTTGATCAAGAGTTAGAAAAGAATGTAATAAACCAGCCAGTCTGATATGCTGTGTATTTGCCTGTGCACATTGGGCACATTGCTCAACATAGCCATGAACAGACTATGCCAACTGAGACCAACAGAAATGTTGCTCTACCAGTTCATTGTTTTTTGTCTCATCTTTGGTCATCTGATGATGGATAATTATGAAACCCCTGCAGAGCCTGTTTCTGCAAATGTGCATGGGAAGGTAGAGAGTCTTATTTCGAAATACCAATTTGCCTATTTTATCACACCTATAGGAATCTTTAGCCAGTTACTGTCTCCCATATATAGCTTTCTCAGCATTTGCAAGTTCCTCCAAGAACCTGGTGAGAGGGTCTTTTGCCATGATGATGGAGAGAATGCAAGGTGGAGGTGTTGATTCTTGGTCTGGATAAGGCATCAGCTTTCCCTTGTCTGATTCATGCCCATTAAAATGATCAAGTAACATTTTTTCAACTCTTGTTTGGTTTGGTTTTGGTCCCAAATGTATTGCTTATGTTTCCTTACTTTATTCTTCTCCCAAGTCTTTTATTTTAGCTAATGGTCTTGTATCTCCTTGTTTTCCTCTTCACAGAGGTGTTCGACAAGGTTGTCCACTTTCTCCACTTTTATTTATTCTCGCCCTGGAGCCCTTTTTAATAAAAATTAGTTTGAATAATGATATTACTGGTTTCCCATATGGCGACAAGCATTTAAAACTCTCTGTATATGCAGACGACATTCTCTTATTTATTTCTAATCCACAAAATTCCTTACCGGCATTCTTATCTGAAGTATCTGATTTTGCGCTAGTTTCAGGTTACAAACTCAATGTTGACAAATGTGAAATCCTTCCTTTAAACAAACATTGCTTTCATGCTGATTTCTTAGCTTCTTCTTTCCATTGGAATCCAACTAAGATCAAATATCTGGGATTATGGTTCACTCCCTCTATTAAAGAAACGGTTGCATTGAATTTGAAAAATTTACAATTAATCTTAACTACTTCCACAACGCGCTGGCATCCATTATTTTTATCCTGGTGGGGTAGATTAGACTCTATTAAAATGATGCTAGTTCCAATAATTTTATTTTATTTATCCAATATTCCAATCATTATTCCTAAATCCTGTTATAAGAATATCTATAGTATTCTCTCAAAATTTTTATGGCAGAACAAAAAAGCTAGGATGTCTTTTTGCAAACTTAAAAACCTAAGCACATGGGTGGAGTTAATTTTCCCGATTTCTCTTCTTATCATACATCATTTTTTCTTAAACATTTTTCTTCTTTGATATCTGATAATGTGAATGGTTCTAATCTTCAACCTTTGTGGGTAGAGGTCGAAAACGCCTTTATTCACCCTTTTACCTTTGAAGAATATTTTCTTTATCCCATGTTCCAGTAGCATTATCTCTTCCTATTCTTAAAAATGCCCGTAAAATTTTTCAACCTCTCTTTGTGGGTGGTTTAGACGAACGTACTCATTTTCTAAATTCACCAATCTGGTATAATAAACATATTAAACTTAAAAACAGGACTCTTTTATGGAAAGATTGGTTAAATTTTGGACTTAAATGGACTCATCAACTCTTTCAAGATGGTGTCTGTATCCCCTTTTCTGTAATTCAATCCTGTTTTTCTCTTCCTCCCTCTTACTACTCCAAATATATGTCTTTGATTACAGCTGCTCAAGCTTCTTATAATGCTTTTGTACCCTCTCACACGCTTACTGTTTCCTCTCCTATCACAACATCATTTTTACACACCCTCCCTTCGGCATCTCAAATATATAAGAACTTAATGGATATCCCTATCACTCGTGATAAATCTTCAGTAGAATGTAGTTGGGAATCTGACTTGGGTGAATCTTTTCCTATTCCAATATGGAACAAAATCTGGAATAAAATAAGGAAGTCTTCTAGAGCAGCAAATACTACCCAAACTTTATTCTTCATATATAATAGACTCCTGATTACTCCGGCTAAATTACATAGTATAGATTCTACCATCCCCTCTACATGTTGGTCTTGTCCTGCCCCATCAGCTGATCTTAAACATATGCTGTTTGACTGCCAATCTATTCACAATTTTTGGATCAGAGTATGGCAACAAATTAATACTATTTTCCATACTCATGTCCCTTTTTCCCTTTCACATATTTTCCTAGGCAGTATCTCAGAGGCGTGGTCCTCTCATGATACTAATGTTTGCATTATTGATTTACTTATAGCTGTAGCCTTTCAACAAATTACCAAGTCATGGAAAAATACTTCAAACGTTTCATTTCAGGCATGGTGGTATGGTATTTGTTACAATCATAGATTGGATAGGGCTTATGTTCACCCAATCTCACTTGCTATTAAACGAGACATATTGTGGTTGCCTATCACTAATTTCCTAAATGTGTCAGCTCAAACCTTACCCTTGCATAATCCTCGCAATTATGAAATATCCAAACCTCCTTGAGTTAATAGTTATTAATATTTGTCTAACATATTTTATCTTATGGTCAAAGACTGAGTTATTACAGTAGGAATTATTGTTACATAATTGTTATGCTTCATTTATAAGACCTAATATAACATTTTAATACCCCCTTTTTCCTCCTTATTATCCCCCTTTCTTTTCCTCTCTTTCTTTCTTTCCTTTTCCCATTTCTATATGAATTAACTGCATTATTCTATACTTATGTAATGTATCTTTAAATATTGTACTATGTTTTATCTTCTCATCAAATAAAATCTCTTTTAAAACTTAAAAAATGATCAAGTAAAGAAATTGGAAAAAGGATAATGTCCAATAAGCATTTATGGCATTAGTGCATTTCATAGGAGTAAGTTACTGAAGGGTTTTTGTGATCTGCCCATATTGTGACCTGATGTTGTGCCCCTTTCAGATATTGGCAGTACGCAGCGAACGCTTCCTTCATTGCAAGTATTTATTTATTTATTTATTATGAAGTTTTATATAGCGCTGGCCAGACCCGAGGGTATCGGAGCGCTTTACAACATATTTAAAGCAGAAATCACATAAAAAGGCATAGGTAAATGTTCGAAAGACCCAGTGTGCTGTGCGTCATTGAGGTAGGGTAGTCCTGAGATAGCCTCGATGAGTGCACAATGTCTTGGGCTAAAACTCCTTCCGGGAGGAGGGAACGAGGAGGGGGTCGGGGAGCGGGGATGAGGTAGGTAGTGGTGGAACATCGGTTCGGGAAGGCACGGTTGAGGTAGAGGTCTTTCAGGAGTCTTTTGAATTTTATAAAGGAAGGGATAGTCCTGATATCGGCTGGGATGGAGTTCCAGATTTTGGGTGCGTTTCCAGCGAAGGAACGTGCAGCGGTTTTTTGTTTGTGTGTTTTCATAGGGATGAGTAAGAGGGTGTTGGAGCTCCTGAGGTTTCTTGTCTGGCCGGCTTTCTTGAGTTTGGAGGCCAGGTATTCTGGTTTCCCTGTGTGCAGGGCTTTGTGCGTGAGGCAGGCAGTTCTAAAGCTAGCACGCATTTCTACTGGGAGCCATTTTAGTTCTCTGAGTGCGGGAGATAGGTGGTCATATTTCTTAACTCCGGTGACCATTCTGGCAGCTGCATTAAGAGTTGTTTTGAGGGGCGCTAGGTGGGATCGAGCTGTACCGGTGAGGACTGCGTTCCCATCGTCGAGTCTAGATAGCACCATTGATTGGGTGGCTTGTTTGAGGTCCTTGGACGGGATGAAGGGCTTAATTTTGTTGAGAAGCTTCAGATTGAGGAAGGCACTCTTCGCTGAGGTCTTAATGTGTTTGGTCATGTTCAGTTTTGGGTCGAGGGTGATTCCTAGAGATTTTACTGAGTTAGCCAGTGTGAGATTACCGTTGAGAGCATCGATTGCTTTTAGCCACTCTACGATTTGAGGGTTTTCTTCTTTGTTGGAGATGAGGAGGATTTCGGTTTTGTCTTGATTGAGTTTAAGATGGTTTGTTGATAGCCAGTGTTGAACTTCTCTAAGAGTGTTGTTGAGTCTTAGAATGTCGTTAATGGAGGAGGTTTCCAAGTAGATCTGGGTGTCATCTGCATATAGGTGGAAGGCGATGTTGGCTTTTTTGAGAAGGGTGGTGAGGGGTTCCATGTATATGTTGAACAGTTGAGGGGAGAGCACTGAGCCTTGGGGGACACCTCTGCTGACGGGGTGTAGGTCGGACGTAAAGGTTTTGATTTTTTTTATCCTTTGGGAGCGGTTATGTAAGAAGTCAAGTAACTCTTGGTCATAGATTGTACGTTTGCACTCTGCAGTGTGAGGATTCAAGAACAAAAAAAGGTACAGGGTGCAGGGCTTCACTGAGGAGATCACATTGTGAGAGTACAGCTCCAATGACACAGGAGGAGACATTAGTTTCTACTATGAAAGGTGAACTCTCATCAGAATGTCTCAAAATAGCTGCCTGAGTAAACGTTTTTCTTTTTCAAAGTCTAAATGGTGTGCTCCTTCTCTCTGGCCCAGCGGAAAGGTACTCCTTTTTGATAAGCTTGATGGTGGGATTGGTGATGGAGAAAACGTCACGTATGAAGTGCCAATACAATTTGGTGAATCTGAACCCAAAACCTATTATAGGTTGGGGTCATTAATGAACAGCCTTCACTTTAGTAGGAACTTTGCTGATCCCTTCTCCTGAATTCCCGACCAGAAAATGTATGATTTATGAAACCTCAAATTAAAACTTTTCAATCTTGGCATAGAAAGAGTGTTTTCATGGTCTTGACAGAGCCTCTCGTCTATTACCTCTTAGTTGTTGGAGGTGCTCAAAACAATCTACTATATAATCTAAAAATACCAACCTTAATGTCTCGAATTTCTGAATTCATCATTCACAAAGTGCTGAAAGGCAGTTGGAGCATTGCAAAGATTGAAAGGCATGGCAAGATATTCATATTGACTATATCATGTGTTAAAAATGGCCGTAAACCATTGCCCTCACGTAGCCTTGCCAAGTTGGAAGCACCAATGAGGTTGAACAGACAGGTCATTTTTGGATGTTTTTATCTGATCTAGCAACACAGACCTGAGAAGCAAAGAGTATCAGTTACAAATGGTGATTGCGTTAAGTTCCTGGTAATCAATGCAGTTAGTGCACTTGGCATTCAGTTTTGGTATAAATGAAAATGGGTGCCCCAGCATATGATAAATAAATATTTTCTCAAAGCTCTCCTGGAAATACTGATGAAGCACTTCATCTTCTTTCATTGTCAAGGAATAAATTCCCACATGAGGAATGTTTGTCCAAGGAACCATAGCAGTGACAAAGTTGGATTGCCTATGGAGGGAAGAGTTTCTGCCCCATTTTTAAGGAAGACATTCCTGACATCTCTATATGCTTTAGGTAAGGGATCTGCCTTGGCTGTGTTTCTGAGAACAAAGCATGTAAATTTTAAAGTATTTTCCAGGTTGGGGCAATTAAATTAGTGGTTTTACAATACGGAGAAGAAAACATGTTAGAAGGAGCCTGCCAATACAGCACAGGGTTAAGTCTCTGTAACCAAGTGGTTCCTCAAAACAACAGGAAAGGCAGGTGCACCAATAATATCAAGGTGAATGGTTTCCACGTGTCAATTTGGTGTGGCCGTAACTATTGGAAGGGTTTCCCTCTTTACTATCCCTGAGTTGAGGGACATCTCATCAACAATTTGAATCTCTTTGGGGCAGTTTTTGTCTTGGTTGGAAGATTCATCTTTGTCTGAATACAAGGTCCATGAAACAACCTGAGACTCCAGAATCAAACAATACAAAGAATGGAAAGGGCCTCTTCTGAGTAGTTAGTAATAGTTTGATTCGGAAATGAGCCTTCATTTTCAGAGATAAATGGGCCCACTTGTGTGATCACCCTAGGTCAGTCATCTTAGTAGTAGTAAAGTTAGACTTTTGGTCTAAGTTAGACTTTTGGTCTAAACTTAGTCCAAACTTAGTCAGTATGATCCCACCCTTCTAGAGGGATAGACATGTAGCTACTGTGGAAACGCGGTAGAATCCTGAAGAGCCCTGGCATCACAAAATGGATGCCACCAGTCACAGACACTGGGCTGCCCTCCTGCTGATGTCCAACACTCGCAGTGGAGGAAGCCCAACAATAGATATCCTGTCCCAAGGGGGTGTGACCACCTCCCAGACAGGGTTTAGTGTATTGGGGCTGGGTGGGTGCACTCCTAGAGTACTTTGAAATCCTGCACTGGGGGAGCAGAAGGCTCCTCTGTGCATATGCCAGTTCAAACCGGCTCAGGGGCTACCTGCCCCTGCTCTGGCGCGAAACTGGACAAAGGGAAGTGGGTGTAGCCACCCCCTCCCCTGACCCTCCCATAGGTGGGGTCATAGAGCTAGTCCCTCCCTTCTTTTTAGTATAAGAGGGGGAACCTGTGCATTGCAACCTAGATACCCCTGGACGACGCTCTACAAGAAGAATCCTGGACCTTCGACGTTCCACTACCTTTGGAAGACTGAAGAATCTCCCTTGGAGTCAAGGAGTGACTCCCCTGCTTGGCAGGCACCAAAAACTACAACGACGGTCGCAAACTACGCCACTCCCGCCGGAGCCTGGAGTCCCTGAAGCCCAGGAAGAGGATTTCCTGACTTCTCCAAAGCCATCGTGAGTCCCCAGCGAAGCTGAGGCAAGTGGACCCCACGAGCGATGAGGAACCGCAGACCCTGGGTACCGTGCACTATTGTCAAGTGCAACCCCTTCACAACGTTCCACGAACTTGTGTTTTGGACCACGTGTGGTCCCAGCCTCCAGCAGAGATCTCTCCCAAAATCAGAGGCCTACACTGTCCTGAGTGACCGTGGGCCCCTGTTGAGTGAATCCTCCTGAGGCGTCTTTGCGATCCCTGGCCAGCCGGCTTGTGGGTCCCCAGAAGACTTTCCAAAGAAACCAAAGGGCTCCCCTGGTTGCTCCAGGGCTGCCCTGACCTACCCTCGCTGGGTAAGTTCCTCAGATCTTGCTGGTCTGCACCATTGACTTTTCCTTTCCATCATGAGACTTGCTGCTACCAAGGCTTGTTGGCTCCAATCGGGTCGCCGACACCGCAGTCAGCTGCAGACTTCATGGGACACGCTGAATCCAGCTCCTGGCCATCCTCAACGCCTCCTGGACCTCGTGGTCGAAGAGTCAAGACACCCATGAATGACCTGAATCTGTCGACGACGGTGGGCATTCATCTTCCTTACCCCGGGTCACTGCCAAGTGCCCTTGAACACTGTCCCCTCTGCTTTCAGGTCTTCCTCCTTCCGAATCCAGGCTTGGATTCCAACGGACACTTCTTCTGTCGCC
Organism: Calotriton arnoldi; assembly: GCA_963921515.1. Lineage (NCBI taxonomy): Eukaryota > Metazoa > Chordata > Amphibia > Caudata > Salamandridae > Calotriton > Calotriton arnoldi. Next base: position 537,560 of record CAWUFW010009417.1, on the reverse strand, counting down.
GCAAGCAGCAAGTCTTCACTGGCTCCCATTGAAAACGACGCGGCGACCCGACACCAAAGGACACCTATGCACCCGGCTCCCCTGGGTGAGGTAACTTTAGCATTACGGTGCTCCTGTGGGTGTGGGCCCTAGAACTACTTACCCTGTAAGTGGCTTGCTTGTAGCTACCCTAGAAGTGCCCTAAAACTCTTATTTTCTAAGTGCGACAATTGCGCTGACTCGTACAGGGTTCGCGTCTGTGTTAGACACATCGCGTCCATCTCCCTTGTAACTCTATCTGTAACCGTGTCCTTCGACCCGTACTGAGTCCGATCGGTGTTCACCTCGAACACACAAGGGACCTGTAACATTGAAATCTCAATTGCGCTGACTCGTACAAGGTTCGCGTCTGTGTTAGACACATCGCGTCCATCTCACTTGCAACTCTATCTGTAACCGCGTCCTTCGACTCGTACAAGGACCGATCGGTGTGTTCGCCTCGAACACGCAAGGGACCTTTAACATTGAAATCCCAATCGCGTCTGTTCGCATAGACTCATACAGGACTCGCACCGGTGCCTGAACACCGCGTCCGTCCCCTGTGGGTCTCCTACAACTACCTGGGGTGGTTCTAGGGGGACCCTCGATTCAATATGCCCTTGACCTAGGTCTAGCCAAACTAAGATTGTGATATTGGATTGTGCTAACTTATTTGTGATAACTTTGCATTGTACATATGTTCCTGACTTCTAATCTCATAAAGAGATTAGTAGAGAGTTGTTTATTAATAAATACATATATATTTGATATATATACCTGTGTGGTGTCTTTTCATTTGGTGATTCAAGAGATTGTGTGGTAAAACAAGCTGCTTTACATTCTTCCAAGACTTAGCCTGAAGGCTGCTCTCCACAGCTACCACTAGGATAGCTTTCTATAAAGGTTGTCTTAAACCTACCAACCATAAGAGTCGAATTGCTCTGGTGCAAGGTGCCCACTCTAACAAGTGGACAGCATATACCAGGCCAACTTCTCACATTGGTGGCAGCGTGTGGGATTCCAGCTTGCTATTGTTTTACCAGAAAATCTCTATTTGAATTACTAACTGAAAACCACTATAGGTACTCAAGGTACATATAAAATCAAGCTTAGTATCAATAAGTTCTACTGAACTTAGAGCTGTGTGCCAAGGGATAGCACACCCTTTCTACAGCTCAAGCTAGTATCAGTAGGCCACAAACTAGTGTAGGTAGTACAACACTGCACAACACTAGAATGTCCTTAAGGGATGGACCCAGTGGATCCACTCAGCTTCAGTATAAGGACATGACTTTCTTTGACTTGAAAGCCATGTGTGCTGAAAGGCACCTGAAGATAGGACAGAGTCCCTCCACACTACACCTGATAGATCTGCTGACAGCAGATGATCTTAGATTAGCTCTAGGAGCTAATGGGTCTGAATCAGTGAGTGGGTCAATTACAGTGTCTGGGTCAGATGATGAACATCAAGTTGACCAAGACTCTGTGATTGCAGGGCCAGGCCCAAAGGAGTCTGAACAGGACAGAGGAATTCTCCCTAAGAGAACTGACAGAGTGGGAGAGCAGCCTAGGTCCCTTTCTAGGGACTCTGACCGCTCCTATCACCCTGGCAGAGAAACTGTCCACCAGAGAGACTCCTACTTCCTAAGGAGAGAGAGTTCCTCTGACAGACTGTACAAACTGCTGCAGTATGAGGAAGCAAGATTTGCCCTCAAAACCAAGCAGTTGGCATTAGATAAAGAAGCCTTTGAGCTCCAGAGAGCTTCTAGAAAAGAGGGGTTAGAACCCCCTGGTAGCAGCAACAGTGTCCCTAGAGGCAGAGAATATATTCCAGACCATAGGAACCTGAGCAAGGTTGTTCCTCCCTACCAGAGTGGGGATGATATCCATAAGTGGATAACTGCTATGGAAAGGGCCTGTAGAGTACAACAGGTCCCCCAAAAGCAGTGGGCAGCAATCTTGTGGCTCTCCTTTTCAGATAAAGGTAGAGACAAGCTCCTCACTGTTAGAGAAGAGGATGCTGATGACTATGAAGTCCTGAAGAGTGCACTGATAGATGGGTTTGGCTTAACCACTGAGCAGTACAGGTTGAAGTTCAGAGACACCCAGAAGGCACAGACTCAGGACTGGACTGACTTTGTAGATTGTGCAACCAAGGCTCTGGAGGGTTGGCTGGTTGGCAGTAGGGTTACTGATTTCAAGGGATTGTATAATCTAATGATGAGAGAACAGATCCTTAATAATTGCCAGAACCAGTTGTTGCATCAATACCTGGTAGACTCAGATCTGACCTCTCCCCAAGAATTGGGAAAGAAGGCAGACAAATGGGTCAGAACCAGGGTGACGGAGAAAACCCAGAACCAAGGGGGTGACACAAAGAAGCAGGATCAGAAGGGCTCTGAGAAAAGTGGGGATAAGTCAAAATACCAGAAGTCTTCACAAGGGCCCCAAAAATCTGCATCTGGTGGGGAGTCACAATCCAACAAGGGAAAAGGCCAAAAGAAGCCCTGGTGCAAATTCTGTAAACAGAAAGGGCACTGGACTTCTGATTGTAACAAGTCCAAAGACCAAACCACCACCACTCCTGCCCCTAAGGCAACTGTTCCCCCTAGTTCAGCAACTGGTGGAGGTGGTACTCAGAAAAAGGGTGTAGTAGGGCTGACCCTGGGTTCTGAAGTGGACTCTGGCCTAGCCAGAGTACCCACTCAGGCAATGCTGATTTGTGATGGAGACATTGACATGTCCTTCCTGGTAAGCCCCAGTAATCTGGGCAAATACAAACAGCAGCCTGTAATAAATGGCAAACAGGCTTTGGCATTTAGGGACACAGGTGCTAGTGTCACCATGGTGGCAGAGGATCTTGTGGACCCTGGACAGATCATCCTGGGTGAAATGTACCAGGTGACCAATGCAAGCAATGCCAGGACCAACCATAGTCTGGCAGTTGTGAATTTCTCCTGGAGAGGGGTAACTGGCCTCAAGAAGGTTGTAGTCAGTGCAGACCTCCCTGTAGAATGTCTATTGGGCAATGATCTAGAAACTTCAGTCTGGTCTGAAGTAGAGTTATGGACTCATGCTGAGATGTTGGGCATCCCTGCAGAGGTATTTGCTGTGACCAGGTCACAAGCCAAAATGCATGACACTGAACCAGCTCTGGATCCTGAAACTATGGACCAGATGCTTCCCAAGAAGAGGAGCAGTAGGGTTAAGGCAGTGCCTTCCCCTCAGTCTCAGATCACAGATTCCCCTCTTGAGGGAGGAGAAGCAGATCCTGAAGAAGGAACTGCCCCAGAGGAACTTGAGCCTGATCAGGTTGAGTTCTTGGGGGCGGGGGGCCCTTCTAGGGAAGATCTGAGTAAGGAGCAACAGTGCTGCCCCCTCTTGAAACCCTCAGACAGCAGGCTGCTGCTGAGTCTGCTGGGAGTGCTAGTGGGTCCCATAAAGTTTATTGGGATGAGGGACTCCTATATTCTGAAGGTAGTGATCCAGCCCCTGGAGCCACCAGGAGGTTGGTAATACCTCAGAAGTTTAGGGGGTTCCTCTTGACCCTAGCACATGACATCCCTTTGGCAGGTCACTTGGGCCAAAACAAGACCTGGGACAGGCTTGTTCCACATTTTCATTGGCCACATATGTCAGAAGACACAAAGGAGTTTTGTCGCTCCTGTGTCACACGCCAAGCCAGTGGCAAGGCAGGTGGCACAACAAAGGCCCCCCTGATACCACTACCTGTGGTGGGGGTACCCTTTGAAAGGGTAGGGATTGACATTGTTGGTCCCCTTGACCCTCAAACGGCATCTGGGCACAGATTTATCCTGGTGGTAGTGGATCATGCCACCAGGTACCCAGAGGCAATTCCTCTGAGGACCACCACAGCCCCTGTGGTGGCAAGAGCCCTCATTGGAGTCTTCTCCAGAGTGGGTTTCCCAAAGGAGGTCATTTCTGACAGAGGTACCAACTTCATGTCAGGATACTTGAAGGCAATGTGGAAGGAGTGTGGGGTAACTTATAAGTTCACCACCCCTATCACCCACAATGCAATGGTTTAGTTGAACGCTTCAACAAAACCCTGAAGGGAATGATTAAAGGACTCCCAGAGAAGTTTAGGCGGAAATGGGACCTTCTTCTTCCCTGCCTGTTGTTTGCATACAGAGAAGTTCCACAGAAGGGGGTTGGTTACAGCCCATTTGAGCTTCTGTTTGGGCATCCTGTAAGAGGTCCATTGTGTTTGGTAAAAGAGGGCTGGGAGTTACCTCTCAAGCCCCCCAAACAAGATGTGATGGACTATGTACTTAGTCTCCGCTCCAGGATGGCTGAATACATGAAAAAGGCAACCAAAAACCTGGAGGCCAGCCAAGAATTGCAAAAAGCTTGGCATGACCAAAAGGCTGCACTGACTTTATACCAGCCAGGACAGAAAGTGTGGGTGTTGGAGCCTGTGGCCCCAGCAGCCCTCCAAGACAAGTGGAGTGGCCCCCATACAATAGTTGAACAAAAGGGAGAAGTCACCTATCTGGTGAATCTTGGAACTCCCAGGAGCCCCCTGAGGGTGCTCCATGTCAACAGATTGAAACCATATGTTGACAGGGCTGACATGGGCTTGCTCATGGCAACTGATGAGGAACAGGAGGAGGAGAGTGACCCTCTCCCTGACCTGCTCTCGCAGAACCCTGATGATGGGTCAGTAGATGGTGTTGCTTTGGCAAGCAGCCTCACTGACCATCAGCAAACTGAGTGCAGACAAGTTCTGCAGCAGTACAGACATATGTTCAGCCTGACCCCTAGTCAGACTTCCTGGTGCACCCATGAGGTGGACACTGGAGACAGTCAGCCTGTCAAGAGTAAAATCTACAGGCAACCTGACCATGTCAGGGACTGTATCAGGACTGAAGTCCAGAAAATGTTGGAGTTAGGTGTGATTGAGCCCTCAGATAGCCCCTGGGCTAGCCCAGTAGTCCTAGTACCCAAGCCTCATACCCAGGGTGGTAAGAAAGAAATGAGGTTTTGTGTAGACTACAGAGGCCTCAATGCAGTCACTAGGACTGATGCCTATCCCATACCCAGGGCAGATGAGCTGATTGATACTTTGGCCTCAGCCAAGTATCGAAGTACATTTGACCTAACAGCTGGCTACTGGCAGATCAGGTTAGCTGATGATGCAAAAGCCAAAACAGCATTTTCAACCCCTGGTGGGCACTACCACTTTGTGGTGATGCCCTTTGGATTGAAAAATGCACATGCCACATTTCAGAGGTTGGTGAATAAAGTTCTGGCAGGGATGAAAACTTATTGCTCAGCTTATCTAGATGATATTGCTGTCTTTAGTTCCTCCTGGCAGGATCACCTGGTCCACCTCAGAAATGTTTTGGAGGCTCTGCAGAAAGCAGGCCTCACTATCAAGGCCACTAAGTGCCAGATAGGGCAGAGTCAGGTTGTATACCTGGGCCACCTTGTCGGTGGAGGCCAGGTTCAGCCTTTACAGAGCAAAATCCAAACCATAATGGAATGGGTTGCTCCAACCACCCAGACACAGGTGAGAGCCTTCTTATGCCTGACTGGGTACTATAGGAGGTTTGTGAAGGGATATGGATCTATAGTGACCCCCTTGAATGATCTGACCTCCAAGAAAATGCCAAAAAAGGTTCAGTGGACAGCTAGCTGTCAGAAGGCATTTGAAGACCTAAAGCAGGCCATGTGCACTGCCCCCATCTTACAGAGTCCAGACTACACCAAAAAGTTCATTGTCCAAACAGATGCTTCTGAGCTGGGTGTGGGAACTGTACTGTCTCAACTGAATGATGAAGGTCAAGACCAGCCAGTAGCTTTCATTAGCAGAAGGCTGACCCGTAGAGAGAAACGTTGGTCAGCTATAGAGAGGGAGGCCTTTACTGTGGTGTGGGCCCTGAAGAAGCTGAGGCCATACTTGTTTGGCACTCACTTCATAGTTCAGACTGACCACAAGCCCCTCCTATGGCTTAAACAGATGAAAGGAGAAAACCCAAAACTTTTGAGGTGGTCCATAACAATTTCCCTACAGGGGATGGACTATACAGTGGAACATAGACCTGGGACCCAACATGCCAATGCAGATGGACTCTCAAGGTATTTCCACTTTGAACACGAAGACTCAACTGGTCAAGGTTAGTTTAGTGTCCCTGCGTTTGGGGGGGGGGTTGTGTAGGAGAGTAGGATCTGCCTCTTATGTTGCCCCCACTTTTTTTCTGATGTTTACACTGGTTTCTGGCTATAGTCTGGCTGGGACCCTGCCAATCAGGGCCCCAGCCTCTCTGTTCTCTCTAAACGACTAGGAGTGCACTCTAGGTGCACTAGTGATTGGATACTGTGGTACCTTATGAGTCCCTAGTATATGGTACCTTAGGTTCCCAGGGGCATAGGTACTTCACAGGCCTACCAGGGTCTGAAGCATGTATTATGCCACCCCTGGGAAGCAGACTAAATCTGACACCACAGGCCTGCTACTGCAGCCTGAGTGAGGAAGTGCTAGCACCCCTCACTGAGATATAGGTCCCCTATATCTCTCCTGCACACACCTTGAGACTTGTCAGTCACCCCTAAGGCAGGCCCTATCAATCCTGAGGGCAGGGTGCTTAGTTTCTATGTGAGGGGGTGCCTCTGCCTGAGCAGGGCCCCTCTGCAGCCCTCAGAGTCCATTCTCTGGGGCTGTTTGTGAATGCAGTCAAACCATATACTCTTAAGTGCATTATATCCTCGCGGTAAATGCTAACTTTGGAATGGCTGCATCAAAACATGTCGTGTTTGGTGTCAAACACTTTGGAATCATACCCCCACACCAGTAACTGGTGTGGGAGTATGATCCCACCCTTCTAGAGGGATACACATGTAGCTACTGTGGAAACGCGGTAGAATCCTGAAGAGCCCTGGCATCACAAAATGGATGCCACCAGTCACAGACACTGGGCTGCCCTCCTGCTGATGACCAACACTCGCAGTGGAGGAAGCCCAACAATAGATATCCTGTCCCAAGGGGTGTGACCACCTCCCAGACAGGGTTTAGTGTATTGGGGCTGGGTGGGTGCACTCCTAGAGTGCTTTGAAATCCTGCACTGGGGGAGCAGAAGGCTCCTCTGTGCATATGCCAGTTCAAACCAGCTCAGGGGCTACCTGCCCCTGCTCTGGCGCGAAACTGGACAAAGGGAAGTGGGTGTAGCCACCCCCTCCCCTGACCCTCCCATAGGTGGGGTCATAGAGCTAGTCCCTCCCTTCTTTTTAGTATAAGAGGGGGAACCTGTGCATTGCAACCTAGATACCCCTGGATGACGCTCTACAAGAAGAATCCTGGACCTTCGACGTTCCACTACCTTTGGAAGACTGAAGAATCTCCCTTGGAGTCAAGGAGTGACTCCCTGCTTGGCAGGCACCAAAAACTACAACGATGGTCGCAAACTACGCCGCTCCCGCCGGAGCCCGAAGTCTCTGCAGCCCAGGAAGAGGATTTCCTGACTTCTCCAAAGCCATCGTGAGTCCCCAGCGAAGCTGAGGCAAGTGGACCCCACGAGCGATGAGGAACCGCAGACCCTGGGTACCGTGCACTATTGTCGAGTGCAACCCCTTCACGACGTTCCACAAACTTGTGCTTTGGACCACATGTGGTCCCAGCCTCCAGCAGAGATCCCTCCCAAAATCAGAGGCCTACACCATCCGAGTGACCGTGGGCCCCTGTTGAGTGAATCCTCCTGAGGCGTCTTCGCGATCACTGGCCAGCCGGCTTGTGGGTCCCCAGAAGACTTTCCAAAGAAACCAAAGAGCTCCCCTGGTTGCTCCAGGCCTGCCCTGACTTACCCTCACTGGGTAAGTTCCTCAGACCTTGCTGGTCTGCACCATTGACTTTTCCTTTCCACCACAAGACTTGCTGCTACCAAGGCTTGTTGGCTCCAATCGGGTCGCCGACACCGCAGTCAGCTGCAAACTTCGTGGGAAACGCTGAATCCAGCTCCTGGCCGTCCTCGACGCCTCCTGGACCTCGTGGTCGAAGAGTCAAGACACCCATGAACGACCTGAATCTGTCGACGACGGTGGGCATTCATCTTCCTTGCCCCGGGTCACTGCCAAGTGCCCTTGAACACGGTCCCCTCTGCTTTCAGGTCTTCCTCCTTCCGAATCCAGGCTTGGATTCCAACGGACACTTCTTCTGTCGCCACAAGCAGCAAGTCTTCACTGGCTCCCATTGAAAACGACGCCGCGACCCGACACCAAAGGACACCTATGCACCCGGCTCCCCTGGGTGAGGTAACTTTAGCATTACGGTGCTCCTGTGGGTGTGGGCCCTAGAACTACTTACCCTGTAAGTGGCTTGCTTGTAGCTACCCTAGAAGTGCCCTAAAACTCTTATTTTCTAAGTGCGACAATTGCGCTGACTCGTACAGGGTTCGCGTCTGTGTTAGACACATCGCGTCCATCTCCCTTGTAACTCTATCTGTAACCGCGTCCTTCGACTCGTACAAGGACCGATCGGTGTGTTCGCCTCGAACACGCAAGGGACCTTTAACATTGAAATCCCAATCGCGTCTGTTCGCATAGACTCATACAGGACTCGCACCGGTGCCTGAACACCGCGTCCGTCCCCTGTGGGTCTCCTACAACTACCTGGGGTGGTTCTAGGGGGACCCTCGATTCTATATGCCCTAGACCTAGGTCTAGCCAAACTAAGATTGTGATATTGGATTGTGCTAACTTATTTGTGATAACTTTGCATTGTACATATGTTCCTGACTTCTAATCTCATAAAGAGATTAGTAGAGAGTTGCTTATTAATAAATACATATATATTTGATATATTCATTTGGTGATTCAAGAGATTGTGTGGTAAAACAAGCTGCTTTACATTCCTCCAAGACTTAGCCTGAAGGCTGCTCTCCACAGCTACCACTAGGATAGCTTTCTATAAAGGTTGTCTTAAACCTACCAACCATAAGAGTCGAATTGCTCTGGTGCAAGGTGCCCACTCTAACAAGTGGACAGCATATACCAGGCCAACTTCTCACATTCCTGCACATAAACAATCATTCCCTCAACGCAGGCACCCTTGCACTATGGTGCAAGGGTGCCTGCTTTGGCGCTAGGCAGCTGAATTTAGCTCCATCGCTAGGGAAAACGCAGGGGTGCACCGTATCATTGTAAACACAGCGCATCCCTGCGTTTTCAGAATGGCAGAGCCTGGCGTTAGCAATTTTGTCTTAACGCCGCTCCCCGCCATTCTCTTGTAAATATGCTCCAGTGTGCCCGCAGAACGAGAGAGCAGAAATGCTCCATATCTTTGTAAATATGGAGCATTTCTGTTCTCTCCCTTTCATGCAACCCAGCACAGCAACCTCGCTTGCTGCCTGGTGTTGTGTGAACAATTAGTAAAGATGCTCTCAAATTTCTAAGGAGTGGCCTGAACTCAATAATAATAGTAAGCCTGTGAACATTTCTAAGGTCTGTGGAAGGGGTAGTCATCTTCCGAGTATCTCAATCGCTTCCATTCTCTTTCTCACATCACTTTTCTTTGCAGTCTCTCGGTCTGTTGGGCACTTATACCCCTTCATTTCCCCACATCTTTCTGAAATCCTTCCTCTGCATACCTCACGAGTCGGGGTAAATTTACTAATATATCATGCAACGCTGTGCAGCAACCAAAGTTTCTGCGTTGCGTTGCATGGAATGCATATATGCAGAGATGTGGTGCTACAAGCTCTGGTGCACAATCAGGCTACCTTAGTGCTACTTTGAATTACCTTCAGGCAACTTTTCAGTGCAAAGCAAGTTGTGTGCTGGAAAGTGAATAACAAAGCAATACTTTGCACCTCTTTGTGTCACTTTTGGTGACTTTGCCACAGCACAAAGTGTTGACAAAATTGGTCCATCATCTCTTTCCTCTTCCGCACTGTCTTTTCTCTGTCTCCTTTTGTTCATGCTTACTTTAATTTCTTCCACATAAAAGCCCCCCCACATACATAAACCACCGACTCACTCACCAATAAGCACTGCATTTTCATTCCCTTAGGTGCTGTCAATAGTTCCACAATTGTGTACTGCCTTCACGCACATCCTCATTGAATAATAATTACAATAGGCACATATGTGGCTACCGCACTGTATGCTCTGCAGAGAAGCAAAGGATTGAATGTGCATGTAGTCTCAGTACCATTATGAACCCCTGTAGTGGCATAGCCAGGGGGTGGCGGTGGGTCGGTCCGCCCCGGGCGGCATGAGTTTTGGGGGCGACGGCCACCCTCGCTCTTACCTGCAGCCGCAAGGGGCGGCAAACGCAGGAATCGATCGCCAGCAACCCCCCTGCTCTTACACCCGCTGCGGGGCGGCAAAGGCTGGGACCGCCACGGACGGCAAAAGGCCGAGCTGTGCCACTGACCCCCTGACAGCCAATGTGAGAAACTTGTACTGCCTTAAGGCTCAGCTCCAGAGCTCTCAACACCCACCCACAACCTGAACTCACCCAGACACTCACAGGTGACCCAGTTCACTGATGCGCTGTGCAAACGTCATATGTTGCATGAAAAAAATAACTTCAGAAAAAATATGTGGAAAAAATCAAATACTTTTAGGTTATGCAAGATGAAGTAAAGCATATAAAATGAAAACAGACTACATCGCTGAAATAGATTACCTTTTTCACATTTGTTTATTGATTTTGCAAGAATATAAGTTTCCACACAGTAATAAATCACATTTACAGTAATAGATTACATATTTAAAAATGCTATAGTTGCCCTTTAGTGTCTCCAGTGACTGTCTCATATTGTATACAGTGCTCCTAGGAGATGGTAAGTTGTTCTGGTTCCTATTGTACTTAAGTTAGCTGAAACAGTGATAACAACAACAGCAATAACATTAAACAGCAATAACTCACTCTGGCTGCCATTATTAATCTGCTCATAGGTCGGGGTTGAAATTATAATTTAAGACAATTATCCAATTAGTGAGTTTACTAATTTTTCTTCCGTTATTAGTTCCCTCTTTCGCTTGAATTATTGGGAGTGACATGGATTACCCTAAGGGTCTTTACACCCATTGTTGAGAAATTGATCAGTGTTCTCGACATGAATATAGGTCCTGAAATGAACCCTTTCAAAGTTAGTGCCTCATTTATGAGTAATTGGCATAGGGCAGCGCTGCAAGTCTTCTTGCTGCGCTGCACTACGCCAATGTGAAAGGGCAGGAATGCACCATATTTATGAAATATGGTGAATTTCTGTTCTTTCCCCCTGCGCTGGCGCACAATTTGCTGCCTAGCACCAACGCAGGCACCCTTGCACCATGCTGCAAGGGTGTCTCCGTTGTTGGCATGATTGTTTTTGTGCAGAAAGGCGCACCTTCCTGCACAAAAACAATACAGAGAGGCGTTTTCCTCTTTCTATGTGTGCTGCAGAATGCTTAAGGTTTTGGCACTGCCCCAGGTTTACATAATTAAGTAAATCTGGGGCAGTGTCAAAATCCATGGGTGCTGCATGGGAAACCCCACCACAACGCCCATGAAACACCTCCTTGACTTAGAGTAGGGGGAAGCCAGAGACTTGTGCTGCTTTGTCTTACTCCATATCTATGAGGCCACACAAAACCACGCAGAGTGGCTTTGCGTCACCTCATAGATGTGATTGAGAGGCTTATGCTGCTGGAGCGTCAAAAAAAGTGACACTCCGGCAGTGCAAGCCTCTCATAAATAAGACCCTCAGTTTCTTTTTTATTGGGATTTCATGGTACATTCTGGGCCATGGCCCTATATATACATTTTGAAAACGGAATAAATCAAAAGTACCAATACATGCATAAAATTGTAACTCCTGCATAACCTGCAGGTAAAACAACAGAAACATGGCACAGATAGTTTCAGATCCCATATGTCTTGGAAAGTCTAATTGATTATCGGTACAAGACCCTCAGTTTTTAACCTCTATCCTAAACCATCCTAATCACTTACTCATACATATCTTTACACCTTAAACCTAGAGGTGTTTTAAAGCATGGGCAAAGTGGGCAATTGCCCAGAGCCCCCACCTTCCAAAGGCCCCCTGGGAAAGTGACTTTCTCTAAAAGCCACTTAAGTATATTTCTGTATCTCAACCTTTAATGTATAATTCAGTATTGTTCAGTAACATAGGGTTTGAATTAGCAGAAAATGTGTAATAAAATTCAAAGTTGTTTCAAACAGGGGCCCCCAAAATACGTCCTGCTCCGGGCCCCCAAAATCCTAAAAATGTCATTGCTTAAACCCGTAAAATCATACTTATTTTTTTTTAAACAAACTTTATTGACCACCATATATCATTCACAGAAAAATTATAGCCATTAATTACATTGTGGTATTTTTCGTTTTCTTACTGCTAGTACCTGCCAGTCCATGCATAATTATGTGTGCACGCAGGCACAACCAGAAGTTTCTCAATGATACAAAAACAGCTAGTATGGTGTAGTGGTAGAAAGGCATTAATTTGAATAGGTTATCAATATCAATCCTAACGTTTCCCCTTGAAACCACCCCCGTAAAATCTTACATAGTCGGACTTTTTGAATTGATCTATGCTTGATAACAATACACTAGCAACCTCAGATGTGGCCGCTTGATGGCAACCTTGGATAAGGAATTAGGGCTTGTCGGCGATGTTACCAGAAGCAATTTATTAAAGCCTCTTTTCCTAGACGCCTCAAGCGGATGGTTGATTTGTAAAAGATTGTACCATGAGGGAAGCAAACTAGCTCAGTGGAACAAAGCCCCTGCTGCAGAAACCTCTGTATACTCCAGTGACTGCCTTGAATTATTCAGCTAGGAATAGGTTAATTGTACATTCATATGAGGAGAATCGAATGAATACTATTAAGATGGATAATTAAAAGAGGAGGCTTTATGACGGGCAGTACCTCTCTGTAAGGCCGGATTGTCTGGGGCAGAGAAATTTGCGCCCTGAGCGTGGCTCACTCTGTATCAGGTTATGGTTATCGCCACACTCCATGTCAATAGGACACCATATTTCCCTGCAGTCAAGGTTTTTTCTCGTAGAAAAGGATTATCAGGTGCCTTAGACAGTTGCTTCAATCGAATAAGCCCAATTTACAGAAGAGATGATAGTTGAAGAGGGCACTTGTTGAAAGAAACGGGACAAAGAAATGCATTTTTAAGTAAATGTATCAAAATTCAGAGGCAGTTTCTGAAGCGTAGATTCGCTCAGGTCCACCCTGCAGTAGAAATGCATTCACGGACTCATCACAAGCGTTCACGGCCCAGGCTAAAGCGGGTTAGTTCTGGTGATCCAGCGGGTTACTAGCAACAAGCATTCATACACAAAATACTCACCTGGGCCCATTCATTCACACTAACTAGCAATCACCGCTGGGGGGATCAGTTGTACTCTTTATCAAAATCCCTGCTACCAATTACCTTTTCTGATTGAAGAGTAATGACTTACCAATGGACCTTTGATAATTGGGGATAAAATGAGATCACACAATTTCATAAAATACTTGAAATAACCACTGACTCAGGAAATTTTAAAATGTTTATCTAAAATTTTAGCAGAGTAATATACAAGCCACACGGCACTTAGTTGCATATCAAGGAGGAAGTACACTATAATATCACCTATTAATCACAAATGACGGTCCCTCAGAAAGGAGAAGATAGAGACAGCAGTACAACTAAATATTACGCATTTTATAGTTACCTAAAGGTGTGAAAACCAAACCCCTTGGCCAAGGAGTTGGAAGAGGGTTCCCAAGAAAAAATGAAGACCAAGACCTCCGGACCAGGTTCAGGACAGGATAGATGACCTCTCTACCAACGACGCCTGCGTCGTTCCCCTCTCTGACACTTCGTTCCTCCTCGATTCTTCCGTGTCTTCTTTCTAATGGAATCCGCCACTACTGTGAGAAGATTGCTTACGAGCAAGTCTCATTGTGAGTCCTTGCTCCATCACTGGTAAAGGTCACCGCCGGGCTAGTCTACGCAGATCTTGTTCCAGGGGAAAGGAATGTCCGTCTGGATGGTTATGCTAAAGCCAGATGTCTGTCTTCTTAGGTCAAGAAGCAAAACAAATGAACATCAAGCGCCAAGAGAGATAAAACACATCGAATGGTCTGTGCACACCAGAGAGTATGCCCATCCGATTTCCAGTGCCCGGAGGTGATGCACAAAATGTCACATGCCAAGAAAAAATGCACGAAACTCTGGCCAGAGGACCGAAGGTTCAAGCCAACGGAAGGGACTTGGCTCATGGCTGAGTGCTCTACCCCTGACAATGCACCTGCTCTCAGACTTGCCACATAAACATGTCCTATGGTAGAAAGCAGGTGTATGCGGCAGACTGCGATTCTTAGTTCACTATTGACAATGTGGCATCCCCACTGGATGGATTGGATCTTTATGGTTTGCTCCCTAAAGATCTGTTCCTCCTTATCGATATCCACAAATATATCTAGATTTTGGTACATCCAGAAGGCTTTACCTATTCCCTAGGTACAATAAATGTTGCCAAAAGCATGAAACAGGGCTGCCTGTTGGCACCACTATTGTTCTTAATCTATGTTGCTCATTGGGCAAAAAAATCTGATGCTAGTCTCAGTGGCGGCTGCTGCCAATGTAAAGTGGTAGGGCAGCAGGGGTGGGAGGAATAATAATAAATATATAAATATAAGAAGAAGACTTACCTGCCGCTGAGGCTGCCGGCGGCCTCGGTGCTCCTTTGCTCCATGGGCCGCACAACATAGACTCCCCACCCAGTTCAAACACTGCTCTCATGCTATTACCAAGCATGAGAGAAGCGCTGGGATTGGCCTGAGTGGTCTGGTTTGACGCAGCTCAGACAAAGGGAACCAGTGCCTTTTCTCCACCTGGCTGTGCAACACAGCTGGGTTGGAGAAATATAACTGTGCATGTCGGTTTGGCCATCCTAAGACAGCCAGCCAAACTGGCATGCACACTTACAGTGCCAAACACGCCTCCTCCCTGCCATGGCCCGGCCCTGCCGTGCCCTACACTCGCATGGCTCAGTGAGTCACTAAAAAAGAAAATGATAATAAAATTGATTTATTATCATTTTATTTTTTAACTGCTGCCTCTGACCAGTGGGGCGACGCTCCTCTGCCATTACAGAGGAGCTGCTGCTGGCTAGTCTGTCATTCTCAGTGAAATTGCAAAACAGCAAAATATCCTTCCGCTGTATGCTGAGGAACTACTGCTACTTGATACCATTGGTAGTTATT
This sequence comes from Calotriton arnoldi, assembly GCA_963921515.1. Classification (NCBI taxonomy): domain Eukaryota; kingdom Metazoa; phylum Chordata; class Amphibia; order Caudata; family Salamandridae; genus Calotriton; species Calotriton arnoldi. The sequence continues at coordinate 522,311 of CAWUFW010009417.1, read as the reverse complement.
TGAGTTTTCTACAAGCTTGTGGTGATGTTGCTCACCAACAGTTGTTGAGTTATAGCAGTATATCCAAAATGGTACTCCTTTTAACATGGAAGGCTAATGACCTCATGACCAGGCCATGACTTTACAAATGGGTGATGGCAGCAGTGTACAGACCTGCCCAATGGGTAGACTGCCTATTGGCTCTCTGTAGTAAATCCACTTAGTATGTGATGAAGGCTCCTGCGTGTCCCTGACTGTCTGAAGCAGACATGAGAGCGCTGGGGTACATAAGAGGTGGGGTAACCTTAAGAGGTGGGGTAACCCTAGACTTGGCTTCCCCTGGGTTTACATAGCTCCTAATGATGTACAGGGTTCCACAAGGTGTAGTGGTAGCTATTGATGCTGTCTCCATGCCTGCCCCTTGCACTTTTCTCATAATCCCCCACCTGCAGAATTCTTTGTAAAGCCCCAGTGCTGCTCCCTTGCTTGGATTCACATTCAAGTGAAAGGAGAGAACACTAAAGCCCAGTTAGTGTATGCATCCCCTAGGAGCTTTGAGAATATACTGAGTAACAAGGTACACATTCAGGGTAATGATTGTGCAATCAAACTAAAGATACTTACCATATTATGTGAATATAAATAAACTCATATATTGCTCTTACAAGAGGAGCATCGCTTAGAATAGTTATTTATTATGAGTGCTATATGCGCTTCCTAAACTAGACGTTTTTCCCCCCTGGTTTGTAGTCTTCACTACGCAGTCATTACCATGCAGGTAGGTAACAGAGGGGTGTTTTGTAGATTTACAATGTGGTACTTTACCACGCAGGTCAATAATTCTTTTCATGCTTTTACCCATGTATATGTGTGTGTGTATATATATATTTACTTAAAAGTAATAATTATTAAAGTAATTTTAAAGTTAGGTGTTGAAATGAGTTAAATACTAACCTTTAAAAACCTAAAAACCACTGAAATTGGACAGTTGTAGTTCAGTGTGCTAACTATAACATGCCCCCTGCCACGCACTGCTTATGACATCACATATTACATCATTCATGATATGGTAAATTACATTGTAAATGACCTTCCTTGGTTCATTATTCTGCCCCTGCTCTTGTGGTTCCAGTAACCTCCATTGCTGCCCATGCCCCTGCCCTACAAGCCGCGTTCTCCTTGTGCGTGTTCCTGCTCCCTCCCTAGTCTGTTGTGCAACCACTGCCCCTGTGCTGCCACTGCCCTCCGTTGCTGCCCATGCCCCCCACGTGCCCCTGTTCTCCATTTGCACGTCGCTGCCCCCTCCCTCCCTGGTCCATTGTTCTCCCACTGCCCCTGTGCTGCCACTACCCTTTGTTGCTATCCCTGCTCCTCCCTCTCCCCCTCCCTCCCTCCACCCCCATTCTACATGTGTGTGCCCCTGCACTCTCCGTTCCTGGTCTGTTTTGCTGTCACTGCCCTTTGTTGCTGTCCCTGCCCCCTCCCCTCTGGCTCTTTCTCTGTGTGCGTGCCCCTGTGCCTCAATCCCTGTTCTGTTTTGCTGCAACTGCTCCTGTACTGCCACTGCCCTCCCAGCCCCCCATTCTTCTTGTGCATGTCCCTGAACCCTCCCTCCCTGGCCCATTGTGCTGCCACTGCGCATGTGCTGATACTGCCCTCCATTGCTGCCCCTGCCCCCTTTCACATGACTCCCATTTTCTCTATGCAAGCCTCTGCCTCCTCCCTTCTTGGTCCGTTGTGTGGTCACTGCCTGTGTGCTGGTGCTGCCCCTGCACCTTCCCAATGCCCCCATTCTCAGTGAGTGTGCGCCTGCCTCTCCCTCCCAGTTCTTTTGTGCTGCCACTGCCCCCAGTTGCTGCCCCTCCCTCTTCCCCCTGTTTCCTCGTTATCCATGTGCATGCCTCTGCCCCCTCCCTCCTAAGTCCATTATGCTGCCATTACCCCTGTGCTGCCACGGCCCTCTGTTGCTGCCCCAGCCCTAGTACACCATGTGCATGCCCCAGCCCCCTGTGTGTATGCCCCTACCCCCTCTCTTCCTGGTCCGTAGTGCTACCAATGCTACTGTACTGCCACTGCCCTCAGTTGCTGCCCGCTGCCCCTCCCTCTCATTGTCTGTGCATGCCCTGCCCCCTCCCTCCCTGCTACATTGTGCTAGCACTGACCCTCTGGCCTGTCCTTCGTTGCTACCCCTGCGAGGCCAGGTATATATATATATTTTTAAGGAATTAGGGTACCGAGGTACCAGTGCCGATGACACTGTACCGCAGTGGCCGAGCTAGGAACCACAGTACCACCAGTTTGGTACTGCGATATCCACCACCTGAATTATTTTAAATTTTTATTTTTTAACCTGAGGGCCCTTTTGGGACTGCCCACATGGTCTTGTGTCCACTCTGCCCCCTTATGGGATTTTCACAAAACAGTTTGAGGACTTTCAGAACTCAGGACCAAGTCCCGAGCCCTGCAGTGGCAGCTGCGGCATTTTGTTTCTGGCTGCAGCAAGTCAATCAAACCTTTTGATACCACGGTGCCAATCTAGGTACCACAGTTCTGAAATGGGCCAAAGGAGAAAATGCTCCTGGGCCCAATCAGAGGGCCCCATTTTTTAAAAAGGTGGTTCTGCTGTACTCTTGTGGGACCAACCGTACAGATGTCACTAAATTTGAACCCAATCATGACCACCCTGAGCACCTTTTTAACTGTGAATTCCTCGAAAACGGCTAAATGGATTGACACCAAATTAAAAAAACATGCTTTCTCAGTAAAGTTCTAACTTTTTGCCAAATTTGGTGCAATTATACAATTTTTTCTGCATCTGTTCCCAACATTTCCTATGGGAATTAACATGGAAATTGAGAACTTAGTACCTCCCCTCTTTTCTTGGCACCTGCTTGACGTTTGATGGTTCACCCTGAAACTTTCCAGGAAGGAGCTGAGGTGCATGAACTTTTTTTCTGAATGTTTCGTGAAGATTCATCAAATGACGCTAAAGTTATTAATGAAAACAAAAAATGCTCTGGAACATCTAACCTGACTATAACTACACAGTGGTAACTGCCACTGTGATATATACAATATCTATATATAATATTACCTACTGGTGGTCGCCAGTAGATAGTTATAGTTAGGACCTTGTTTCTATTCAAAAAGCGTTTTTTCTTTTGCCAATATCTTTAGTGCCGATTGACGAATCTTCGAGAAATTTTCAAAAATAATGGGGTGGTCAGGTCGGCTCCTGTGTTGAAAGTTTCGGAGTGATTCATCAAGTGGAAGCCGAGCAAAAAGGGGTGTCCCAAAACGTGTTTTCTCCATGTTAATTTCCATAAGAAACTTTAGACACGGCTGCAGCCCGAACAGCTGAACGTTTCTTTTAAGCCCCCGGGTGGGCCAGGTCCTGGGGGCAATTGTAATTAGATATGCAGGGGCCCCGCAGCCCCGGGGACCGCCTCCTCCCTGGGGCTATGTTTATTAAGTGCGGGGGAGCCTTGTGGGCCCCCCGCAGCCCCGGGGACCGCCACCTCCCCGGGGCTTTTAAAAAGAAGAAAATGCGTGGGGGGGGTCCCCCCCCCCCACAGAGACCGGGGACCACCACCTACCCAGGGCTATTTATGTTAAATGCGGGGGGCCGTGTGGCACCCCCGCAACCCCGGGGACCTCCACCTCCTGGGGGCTATTTCTTCGGGTCCTTCATGCAGCTGTAGTGCAGGAGATGCACTATACGTTTACCCGTCGAGAGAGCACTTACTGATTAGCCATCAGGAAGTACTCCAGTCGAGTACAGGTGTTGCACAAAATGGTGGCCACTTCTTGGCTAAATATGCAGGGCAGGATTCATTCTGGGATGATGCTTATGTCACAGAAATTAAACTTCAACAGGAAGCACTTACAGATATAAGGAAAGCTCCACGTCTGTAACGCATTTATCAGCCTAACTTCGTGGGCATGGTCATGGCTAAGAAGGTGTGCTTTCTCCTCATTTCTACCGTGAAAAGATCGCTGTGATCCTTGATGGAGGTGGTTGCACCCTTGCTTTTCTCAAGTGCAAAACCTCATGCAGTTCCTGTGACCAGGAGGTTCTTTCTCGTCATCTGCTGCTGAGATAAGAGATAGTGTGCTGACCTTTTATAAAAGGCATGTAAACTTGCAGAGAAGCCCCGCCAGTTTGGCCCCACCCGTTTGGCCCGCCCCATATACATTAGCGGGATGCAACGTCTTCCCGCCCTTTTCCCTGAATGATGGACAGCTTACTGAAAGCACCCCAGCGCGTTTCCCGCTCAGTGGCAAAGTTACAGACACACAAGGTCACTGGAGACATTTCTTCAGGTCCTTCACGCAGCTGTCGTTGCAGGCGATGCCCCCTTTCTCCCACACTCTGCAATCACACCTCCTGGCACGCTCTTGGTTGGGGCATGAAGTCCCCTTGCCTCTTGAGGGTCCCTGGGGGCCAACTAGCCCTCCTGTTACCTCCAGTAAGCCCCACACAGCTAGATTGCTGAGAGGTGGTAGGAGGCCACGCCCCCTTTCTGCACCACTCTGCAAACACGCCTTATGGCACACTACTGGTTGGGGGATGAAGTCCACTTTAGTCCAGAGGGACCTTGGGGGCCAAGAAGCCCTCCTGGTACCTCCTGTAAGTCCTACGCATCGGAATTCCTGAGAGCTGGTTGGATGCCCAAACCCCTTTCTCCACCACTCTGCAAACATGACTGCTAGTTAAAAAAACGTAGAAATTCACTGAAAAAAACACAGGTTTCAGGGACATTATAGTTAGAAAATAGCAGTAAAAAAACCTTAGAAATTCACTGAAAAAACCACAGGTTTCAGCGACGTTATAGTTAGCAATTTCCATTTAAAAAACTTTTTACTGAAAAAACCACAGGTTTCAGGGACGTTATAGTTAGGAATTGGCATTTAAAAAACCTTAGAAATTCACTGAAAAAAATCAAAGGTTACAGAGACGTTATAGTTAGGCTGACATTTCACTCGTTCAAAACCATAGAAATTCAGCCGTTATAGTTAGCTGAGCTAACTATAACTTGCGCCCCCGCAATGCACTGCTGGTGACGTCACATATTACATCACACATGACGTGGTCAGTGGCATCACTGATGACATCTCACATGACATTACTGATGACATCATCCACATAATCTCTGATGCACTTACTCACACTCTAATATAAACTTTCATACACCCACTCCAAATTCAGACTACCAATCTCGAATACCATAGACACACCAATAGCAGTTAGTACATACCCACTCACTAATTCCTAGGTCTACACACACATCCACTCACTCACCCATACAGCCACTCATACACGCAGTCACTCACCAATACACCGCCAGATATATGTACTTAAACACCTATACAGACACTAACACACAGCCACTCACCCATAGAGTTAGTTACACAACTAGTCACTCACCCAAAGAGACAAGCACACTGCCATTTACTCACCTACACAGTTATACACACAGCACATCAATTATTCATAGAGATACTAACACATACTTACTCTCTTATACAATCACTGATACCAGCTCACACTTATCTATACAGCCACTCTCACAATCACTCACTCTCACATCCAGTCACTTATACACTCCAACACTCACATATACTGCAATACACATGTGCAGTTACTCACCCATACACCACTGAGACATCCATTCACTCACCGACACAGCCATCCGCACACTCACTCACCCATACAGCCCCTCGCAGATGCACTCATGAACCTATATACCCAGTGAATCACCCACTCACACATCCATGCAAGGAGTCACACACACACACCCCCACCCACCCACACAGACACTCAGGCACCCATATAGGTACTCAGACAACCAATCAATAACCCATATAGACACTCATGTAGCTACTCACCAACCCATGCAGCCACTTGCACACAAACTGACAGACTGATACAGACATTCACACAGATTGGTCACTCACCAATACATTCTCTGAGACACATATAATCACTTACTTATACAGTCAGTAATGCAGCCACTGAATCATCCATACAAATACTCATACACCCATTCATTCTTCAATACACCATGGCATGTATATATATATATATATATATATATATATATATATATATATATATATATATATATATATATATATATATATATATATATATATAACATTCTTAAACTTTTTTAAAAGCACATTCACTGGATGATGTAGTCAGTGATGTCATCAGTGATGTCATTTGAGATGTCCTCAGTGATGTCACTGACCATGTCATGAGTGATGTAATATGCAATGTCATCAGCAGTGCATTGCGGGGCGCAAGTTATAGTTAGCTCAGCTAACTATAACAGTTGAATTTCTATGGTTTTGTACGAGTGAAATGTCAGCCTATAACGTCTCTGTAACCTTTGTTTTTTTCAGTGAATTTCTAAGGTTTTTTAAATTCTTATTCCTAACTATAACGTCCCTGAAACCTGTGTTTTTTTCAGTGAATATATATGTGTATATATTTACATATATATATATATATATATATATATAGAGAGAGAGAGATAGATAGATGGATATGCGTTTCACTACATTAGAAATATGTGTTTTGTTTTGTTTTGTTTTAATTTAGGGTTATGTCACTTAAAAAGGGGTAGTAAGGGGCTTTTAAGGTTTATGGGTGAGTACTGTATAGGGGTAGTAAAGGGTTTATAGGTTTAGGGATGGATAGGTTTACAGTGTATTAAAGTGTTTTTAAGATTCAGGACTGGGTATTGTGCAGGAGTAGTAAGGGGCTTTTAGGTTTCAGGGATTTTATTTTATTTGCAGAGTTCTATATAGCGCTGGCTAGACCCGGAGGTATCAGAGCGCTTTACATGAGGATTAGCGAGTTACAAAGATTACATCATGAGTTTCTAGAGCATAGCATAAAATAAACACACATCCTATGGGGAATAGAAGGTAGAGGGGGAAAAGTAAAAAGGGGTTGAAATGCCGATCGGATCAGGCAGACCGGCAAGGGGGAAAGAACTTAGAGGAACCAAAAAGTCAAAGAGAGTCAAACAAACCAGCTGGGGACCAGCAATCACCACATCCAGTGTCACGGTGACTGTACAAGCTGAGAGGGGTGGAAGAGACAAAGGGGGGGTCGACTAGAGGTAAGGACAGTCAGGCGACGCAGGGAGCAGTCCAGCTACAAGAGAATCGGTCGAAGCCGCTAAGATGGTGGACCCGGGTCATCAACTTGCTCGGCCATCGGCAGAACATCGGAGAATTCGTCGGAAAGGTGGGGGAGGAAGGAGACACAGCGGAGAGATGAGGAAACTATGCCCAGTGTCTGGCTGGGTAGGTGACGGCCGAGGAGGTGATCCACAGCCAATCTCCTCTATAGCTGACTAGGCAGCTCCACCGGGCATCGGCCATGTTACGAGCGCTCCGAGGTCGGTAAAAAAAACAAAAAAACACGGTTCTTCAGAGGTTTCGAGATCAAACACGGGAGTAGGAGAGTCGAAGCACTGCAGTTAAAAAGAACCCCAGGAGAGTATAAAGGTCAAAGGAGGGGGTAGATTCAAGGGGATTAGGGCAAAAAAGGCAATCCCTAACCAGGGAACACCCGGTCGGAGCTCCTCACCTTGTCTCCTCACATTGTCTCTTGTCCCTGGGAGCATGAACACCATCGTATGGTGCAGACAATTTCAGATGCTGATGAGTCTCTCGCAACCATGCGATGGGCCCAGGCCTTGACCGAGGCGCCATGTCGCTCACCCTGGAGGCCGCTGTGGGCCAGTAGCAATCCCCGGGCCGCGGGCTAACTTCACACGTGTCCCTTCCCGTGGTCCGCTCACCCACCGGTCAATGCTCAGGGCCGGGCCAGCAGCCGGGCGCTGGTCACGGTTTCGATGCAGGGGGGGCCCATGCTGCTTAGTGGCTGGCTGACTGCTCGTCTGTTAGACGGGAGCCGTACTGGCGCTCCAGTCCCAGGAGTCAGATTGGGTTGCGCCTGCACCTCGCTTTGCACGCCGCCGGTGTCTCCAGGCAGCCTGTCGCGTGGGATGTGGCCCAGGCGGTCAAGATTCGGGCCGTAAATGGGTAGCACTAGCAGTTAAGTTGAGATGTGGGTGTGGGGGGAGGACGGCCCGTAGCCCGCCCATCCGCCCCGCCGTGCTTCCCCCGCTGTGCGCTCAGATGATTTCCCAGGGCCGCAGGCGCCTGCCACTTGCCTGTGGTACCCGAAGGGGGGACAATCAGCACTTTGCAGCCCCTCCGGTGCTCAGGAGCCGTTCAGCTCCAGTCTGATTCTTCCGACCGCCATTTTGTCCCGGCGGCTCCTCGGCAAAAGGGAATCTCGTTGTCCCACGCCTGTACCTCCCTTTGGCTATGCGCAGATCCGTGGGTGTCCCCCGGCTGTCAGCTTTCCGATTCCGGGGTCTAAGAAGGACCAGACCCCCGGGATCTGCCAAAGAGCGATGCGGAGCATCAGAGCTCCGAGATTTGGCTCCTACACGGGCGCCATCTTGCTTACCAGGGATGGGTAGTTTTAAAGGGTAGTAAGTGGTTGTTGTGTTCAGAGGTGGGTAGGGTATAGGGGTAGTAAGAGGTTTTTAGGGATGAAAGGTGGGTAGTATATATGGGTGGTATGGGTTGTTTTTAAGGATCGGGATAGGTAGAGGGAAGGGGCACTAAGGGGATTTGAATGTTCAGGGGTGGGTAGTGTATTGGGTTTATTTATAAAAGTCGGGTATGGAGCCTATTTACTTTCTGTTACACAGATCGCTGAGAGCTAACAAAACATCCAGACAGAGCTTTAGACAGCCATGCCTCGTACTGGTGGTCCTCTCAGTAAGGCTTGTCTCCTTGTTAGGAATTACAGCTGCTTCATTCTCCTGAGCAGGTCACAAAAGCATGGCTGCTCCAGAGTGTATTGCTTGGGTCTAGTCTTCAAGAAAGTGAGCCACTATATCAAAGGCATTTCTTTGCAAATATCATTACTTCACTGGTGTGAAGTGTTCCCTTTAAGTTATGTGAAGTACATATTACTGGCTCCAAGGTTCCAGTATTTATTCTACTTTGGGGATGCTGGTGGAAAGCCTAAGCTACTAGCCAAATTGTTCAAATTATAAAAATCTTCTTTTTTCAAATGTGTCGAAGTGGAACCCAATTCCCCAGTGTTTAGTACTGTACCACAAGAATCATGACACCCCAAAATCTTCAGAGCTCCACAAGTTACCAAAGGAGGTTCCAATCCGCGTTGATCTTGCATAAAAAGGCACCTCGCCAGACATCAGTTTAGCAGAATATCAAAAATAAGCAATAAGGACTACTCAATATCTGAGTTCTAGATCAGGGACACGTTAAAGGGTTTTATCACAGATATCTCAAAATCAAGCGGTACAGAATAAATGCCATCAAAGCTCAAAACTAAAACTTAATGCAGAATAGTCAAATGTTAGAAATCATTCTAAGTCCCAAATGAACAGCAAAATCAAGAAAAAGTCGGACAGCATCCCTATTTGCGTCTAGGAATGCTCAGCTCAAAATCCTTTAGCTCACCCCCACAATAAAGAAATTCTTACACATAACACAGCACTGTCCCAGTGCTAAGAACTGCTCCAGTTCTAAGAAAGTATCTTGCTTTTCCACGTCACTGTCATCCGGAGATGTTTTGAACAAAATATGCAACATTAGTCCAAGGTGATTCATGAACATGCAAAACTAAACTGAACTACAGAAACACAGCCGAAGAAACCTTGGGGCAGATTTACAAGCCCCTTGCGCCACTTTTGCGTCACTTTTAACATGGGAAAAGTGACGCAAAAGTGGCGCAAGGGGCTTGTAAATCTGCCCCCTTGAATGTTACAATCTATCTGGTACACTGAAAGTTTCATTAATAACACATTGTATCCATCACTGTTAGAAAATATTACATAAACTGTCTTCCCTTCTCCAGAGCCTATGGGGAGAGAAAATGTGCAGGGGACCCTAATGGGAGGGGGTGAATGCAAAAGTGGAAATCAGAGACAGAAACAACATCCATTTTATCCAACATGGTGTTTTTGCCAAAATGTGGCATACCTAAATCAAATTAATAAACACTCTTCTAAACCTCATATTAAACGTGTTTCAAGTACACACATACTAATTCATTATTTGCATACTGGATCCAAATAACAAATTATTAATACTCAATATTATTTGTCACTCAAAAATATGAACTTTAGAAAACGGCAAACACGTCAATAATCTTTGTCCATTTTGTTCTGGGTTTTTCATCAGGCGAGTGTAGGTTAGTGTGGTCAGAAACAGTCAAAATTGATTATTGATTGGTGGAAGACTGCTTGAGCCACAGTTCCCTGGTCGCTAGTCATTGGCCAGCACAACACTGAAAAGGGGACAGTGATGTGTTTCAGTACAGAGGAGGGAAACTGGTTTGGCAGAGGATCAGCAGGGGAACCCACTTCTCACTAGTCAACAACTGGAGCAGAAGGGGCAATAGACGAAAAGATATGTGTCAATAAATTGAGAAGGAAGACGCTCCTGCACTAAAACCAAAGCCTTGCACTGATTCACCTGTAGTGTCCCAAGTGGACACCAGTCACCTTACACAAGGTTCCAGACCCACCCACACACCAAACGTAGCTGACCACACACTAACTGACATGCACACACACATTAGGAAAAGCAATGGCCCCAGACCAGTGGAAATGTCCAGCTTTTATGAGGGAAGGGGTAGGCATATATCCCATCAAGGGGTAGTTAAAAAGACCGTTACCCCTGAACTGCTACCAGCTACCAGAAACTGCCAGTAACCCCATTATTAGAAACAAGGAGGGGGTATACTTCCTGAATTATAATAAGGGTCCATTTAGGCATTTTTCCTTTCAGCAGAGCCTAGGCTAAGCTACTGAAGATCTATTGTGGAAAAATGCATACCTTCAATGAACTCACAAGTTGTGGAGCTCACTAGGAAAAATATAACGCAGACAAAAACATCTTACTGGCATTCTGGCACAGCCATTGAAATACATTTTTTTTTATTTCTTCTGAAGTATACAAAAAAGGCATGAATGGGATGCTTAAATTAATCTCAGCCACTGGTAATTACTCAGGGACGCATCCCAGTACATTGTTTTTTGCCCAAACTGCAACCTCACATTAGACCTAGCCATGTGCAAATCAGCTTTGACTCTGCTTCAATAGGAGCAGTCGAGCCAACTGCCAAGCCAGGTCTTCTCCGAACTGGTACCCAATCAACCCAGGCCAGTTTCGCCTTGTTGGGGCTCATCAGTAATGTGCAGCTTGGTTTCAGTGACAAGTGAGCACAGGAACAATGCCTATGCATACACGTTGCACTTAGGACATCGCATTGAAGTAAGTGATGAATGGGATGCTTGAATTAATCTCAGTCACTGTGTGTAGTTCATTGCATTTCAGCCTTTCTGGCTTTACAGACAACTTAATTAAAAGTCAGTCCATTTCCAATTTATGGCTTCAATGCACCTCCGTTCATACACAGTACTCAAGTTATTTTGGACTTTTGAGTGAAAGTGTTAAATAATCAGTGTGACTAAACTTGTCTCTGAGATACCTGTGACTAGCAAGCAAACAATATATTCACAGAATTATAATTTCCAGAGTGCAAAAATCCTTGTGTCAGTGAACCAGTAAGGCTTTTGTAGAAACAAAGTTAGAACATACCTTTCGTGCCAACTTGAATGTGGCTAACACTTGTTGTTATATCCTGTCTCTTGTGTTTTTGTGTACTGTCCTAGTCTCATGATGGCAGTGTTCTATTGAGTGCAGGATGTCATGACAAATGTGTGCGACTATTCCAGCAGTGAGTGTTGGAGAGCACAGATGAGGCTTGTCTGAACTACCATCAACCTAGGTCCTGGAGGGAAGCCATGCTTCAGACCTGCCTTGCAACTGGTTTTATACTTATGACAATAAACGTTTGTAAAATACACCTTGGACCTAGATACTTTTTAATATTGGCTACTTTTTTACTCACAAACCAGTTTCCTCTTCTCCTTTGGCCAACTTCTTCCTCTTATGCTGGTGTTGGAAATGTGCCCTTTCTACATGGCCACCCTGAATCAATTGCCTTTAGCTGAACCCTACTTTTGCTGGCTATAGAACTCTGTGAACTTTACCACTGCTTATAGGTAGTAAAGTGCTTGTGCTCCTCCTTTCAACATGATAACATTGGTATACTCCTAATTGGCATATTTAACTTACCTATAATTCCCTGGTATATACTAACACAGTGTACCAAGGGCATGTAAGGTAAATGTCACCAGTGGACTGCAGCCCACATTGTGCTACCCACTGCAGCGACAGGGCAAACATGACTGCAGGCCTGCCACCTGTAGCCTGGATGTGCAGGTTTAAACTGCAAACGTGTCCAGTCAAAATAACCCCTTTTGACGGGTTTAAACCCTCCTTTTAAATATTAATAAGTTACCCCTTAGTAGGCCTTACTGCCCATTAAGGCAGTGTGCATAGTATATTAAAAGTTGGACATGTGAAAGTTTAATGCTAAACTGCTAAACTCAGCAGCCTGCACCTTTTCATTCTTCCCAAACCATTTCCAACTGCCGAGAACACTAGTCATGGTTCACTCACTAAATATTCTAACTCTTACATCCTGATCAACTGCCTGACACAATGATGTCACCACCGCAGTGCCGCTTCGCTTAGCCACATTCACTACCGACCCAAAAATACATAATGCCCCACGAACACTCTTCGCAGTGAAGCTGCATAAAAGCTAAGTGCAGACAATTCTAAAAATAAACACTGACAAAGCCAATGGGTCTCGCGTCGGGACCTATTGGCTTTGCCAATCGTTTTAAGCAAAAGTCATTCATGCATCCACTTGCATCATTTTGTAAGTGCATGCACCAAATATGAGCATGCCTAAAAAATGACACAGACACATTTTTCTTTTTTTAGTTACGTTACGAGTTGGACCGGTTACTAAAAAGAAAAAAATGTGCAAAAGCGTTTTTAAAAAATGGATGTGGGAGCGGAAGCAATAAGGGGTAGAGGTGGGGCAGAACCAATGCAGGGTGGGGGAATACAGGGTTTTGGGGAGAGAAGCAACAGGCAAGGGAGAAGGAAGCCGTAGGTGAGGGGAAGAAACAAAGAGGACGGGGCGGTGAGAAGAAGCAACTGGGGAGAAGCACACAGGCAAGTGTAACAGGGAAGAGGGTGGGGAAAAGCACATGGGCAATAGAGAGCAACACAGGGCCTGATTCACAGAACTAACTTACGTCAAAAACGTAAACGTAAACGTAAACGTAAAGTTAGTACTTTTTAGGTATTCACAGAAGTTAGTAGTCCTAACTTTAGGACTCCTAAATGCCTTCTGTGAATACCGAAAGTCTTAAAGTTAGGATTTTACTTAACTTTACTACTCCTAAACTGAGAAAAATCCTAACTTTCAGACTTTCGGTATTCACAGAAGGCATTTAGGAGTCCTAAAGTTAGGACTACTAACTTCTGTGAATACCTAAAAAGTACTAACTTTACGTTTACGTTTACGTTTACGTTTTTGACGTAAGTTAGTTCTGTGAATCAGGCCCACAGAGTGCAAGGGGGGAGAGAAGTACATGAGGGAGAAAGGTAGAAATCACATGCACTCCCTTCATGTTCCAAAAAGAAAAAAGTAGTGCCTGAAAAGCAAGTTGTGGAAGCACAGCCAATCAAGAACATCATAAAGAGGCTATGCTCCATGGAAGGGACAAACACAAAGTTGAAAAGCTGGGACATGAATAAGAAGTAGGCAAATGAGTGTGATAAGAAAGCCAACCATTGGTAAGCAAAGGTGGGCTCGAAGCCCCTATATGTTATTGGTGAGCCCACAATATTTCTCGTAACAGACAGCGCATGTGCTGTCTAGTAGGCTCAACCTAATGAAGACCTAGTCACAGGCCTAACAACCACATTTCTGAAACTGCTTTCATGCACCAAAACACCATGGAAAAATATTCATAGGATTACATATTGATCTATAGCCCCTCTGACGAGATACAAAATGCACTACTCCGTTGCCATCTCCAGCACCTACAAGAGTGGGGGCTGACCCTGCTTTGAAAGTTATGTGACTCATTTTTTTAACCCAGAGTTCTTTGGTAATATCTTTTTTTTTATAATCAATTTTATTGTTTTTCTGAACAGCAAAATTGTCCACACCACTTCCAACTGTCACTGGTCATCAGCAAAAGAAATTATAACATAATTTTTTATGACAGATAATGCAGCAAGTCCACAATATACACATCCGGTTGGACGCCCACACACATTCAACATAACGAGCCCAGTCCACAGTGGTACCACCATTTACTTCAGCTCTTTACATGTTGTAGGAAGGTAGGATCTGACTGCATGGTTACCCCCACTTTTTGCCTGGTGTTTTGCTGGTTTTTGACTAGTCTGACTGGGACCCTCTAATCAGGACCCCAGTCTATCTGCTTTCTCCCTTAAATTGACAGACATGTACTTTGGTACACTCCAGATTGGATACTGGGGTACCCTTTTAAGTCCCTAGTATATGGTACCCATGTACCCAGGGCATAGGTACCCCAGAGGCCTTCCATGGGCTGAAGCATGTATTATGCCACCCATGAGAGACCATGCAAAATGGAACACCAGGTCTGCTACAGCAGCCAGTGTAAGGTGGTGCTGGCACCACTTACTTTAGATATAGGTTCACTAAATCTATAGCCCACTACACTTAAAACTTATAAGTCACCCCTTTAGCAGGCCTTATCAATCCTGAAGCCAGGGTGCTGGGTTTTTAGTGAGAGGGTGCCCCTGCATGAGCAGAGCCTCTCTGCAGCCTTCGGAGACCATTCTCCCGGGTTGTCTGTGACTCAGCCGGATATATAGGTAGAGGTGCATTATAACCTCGGGGTAAATGCTATCTCGAAAACGGCTGCATAGAAACATATCGTGTTTGGTATCAAACACCTTGGAATCATACCTCCACACCAGTAACTGGTGTGGGAGGTATGATTCCACCCTTCAGAAGCGAGCTTCGTGGGGTCACTGGTCTAACCGGTGCCAGCCTTCTCGACCCGGACAGCACAAAATGGATGCTGCTGACCAGAGACACATTTCTGCCCTCCTGCTGCTGAGCCAAGCTCGAGCAGAGGAAGGCAGCACAACAGGCATCCTGTCACAGGGAGGTGTGACCACCTCCCAGACAGGGTTTAGTGTATTGGGGCAGGGTGGGTGCACTCTGAGAGTGCCTGAAAGTCTGCACCTGGGACACATTTGGTGTCCCTGTGCATAGTCCAGCTCAAACCAGTTCTGGGAGCCATTGTCTCCTGCTCTGGCGTGAAACTGAACAAAGGAAATGGGTGTAACCACCCCTCTGTCCTGCCCCCTCCCCTAGGAGGGTCCCCTGAATCTCGCCAACCCTCTTCCGTGGGTACAAAATGGCTTACCTGGCTGTAAGACTTTAGATTTTACGTGGACAAGATTCTGCAAGAAGAAACCACTGACCTTCGACCGTCTGGACACTCTGTACTTCGCTGGACCTCGACTGGGCTCGACTTCGTCCCCCTTTCCGTCCGAAGCTTAGTTCATGCCTGTGCTCCATACAGGCTCCGTGCAGGAACTGTGGTGCACTAAAGACAACTGAAGAATCTCCCTTGGAGTGAAGGAGTCACTCCCCTGCATTCGCAGGCACCTACCCGCAACTGACTGGTCTGCTGCTCCTGAGCTCCTCTGGACTCCAAAGATTTCATCAACACAAGAGGTGGGTTTCCAAAGGTCCCTGAGGTTGATCTGCCCTCTCACTGAGTTTGAGGCCAGTATCCCTCGTGGGGACTGCATAACCCAAACCCCTGTGCACCGCGTCCATTTGCAAGTGCATATGCTTGTTGGCGATTCCCAAGCTTGTGCATTGGACTCTGTGTAGTCCTGACCCTGAGCAGTATTTGCACCAAAGAACTCTGGCCTCCTCACACCGAGTGCTTCGTGGGCTGGAACTTTGCAATCTTGCCCGAGGTCCCCTTGTGACTCCTGGTCCTTCGGCCTGTGGGTGCCTCTGAGGGTCACCTTGATTTCTGCTGGGCTTTCCTGGTTGCTCCAGACGTGCCCTGACTCCCCAGTGCTTGGTGAGTCCCCTGGACCTTGCTGTTCCACACCGTAACCTGTTTGACCTTCCTGCATAGGTTGCTTTTGCCAAGGCTTGTTGGTGCTCAGGCTGGACACCGACCCCTCAGCACTCGACATCCTTTCTGGGCAGCTCACTTCCGGCTCCTGGTCATCCTCAACGTCTCCTGGTCCTCTTGGCTGCAGAGTCAAGCATCCCTTCTTCACACCTGAAGCAACCGACATCGGTGGGCATTCGTCTACCGAGCCCCTGGTCACTCTGAAGTGACCCAGACTCTGTCCCCTCTGCTTTCAGGTTCCATCTTCCCCGAATCCAGGCTTGGATTCTACCGGACCTTTTCACCTTCACGGCAGCAGTACTTCTTTGCAGCTCTCCATTGAGAACAACGGCAGTTTCCGACGCCACTTCAGACCTATGCACCCGGCTCCTCTGGGATAGGTAACTCGGGTACTTCGGTATCCATGGGTGGGGTGGCTCTTCAAACTCTTAAGTTCCAACAGGTTTGCTCGAAGTCCTCCTAGAAGGGTCCTTAAACTTTAAAAGTGTAACCGTGACTTCCCCATAGAATTGTACGGAGCCCGTGGTCGTGTTCCTACACTGCACCCGGCCTCCGTGAGGTCCCTGTCTACTAACCTTGGGTGGTTCCTTGGGGTCCCAGCGATTCTACGTGCTCCAGACCTTGTCTTGATCTCAGTTGTGACTGTTATACCACTATTTTAGTATATGGTTTGGTCTCCCTCGGGAGCCCACTGTGTATTGTGCTACTTACAACTGTTCTATTGATCTCGTATTGTGTGCTTTGTGTTCTATCCTCGTGTAGAGGATAGTAGAGAGTGTTATATTAATAAATATATATTTTTATATAACTACTGTGTGGTTTCCCTTCATTTAGTCATTCAGGAGGTGATATTCTGGTAAAACAAGCTGATTTACATTCCTTCAAGATTAAGCCTGAAGGCTGCTCTCCACAGCTACCACTAGGATAGCTTTCTAAAGATTATCTTTGACCTCATACATCATAAGGGTCGTTTGGACTGGTGCAAGGTGCCCACTTTAATTAGTGGACAGCATATACCAGGCCAACTTCTCACACGTTTCTTGGGGCAGCCTCTGGCCTCATACACCAGTCCCTCCTGTTGGGCACACCAGTCCACCTCCCGATGCCACCGAGATATCGAGGGCAACCCAGGGGACTTTCACTTCCTTGCTATGTCTCTCTTGGCCACCACAGTGGCCACCCCCAGAAACGCTCAATCAGCTCTCATACAAGGGGCGGCTCCTCCATTACGGCGGAGGAGCGTCGCCCCTCTGCTTTCTCGCAGTGCGAGAAGCAGAAACATAAAATGGTATTATAAATACCATTTTATGTTTCTGCTTCTCGTGCTGCGAGAAAGCAGAACGGTATGCTTGGTTGGGAGCTTTCGGGGAGGAGTGGCTTGCCCAATGCTGGGGGCCCTGACTGTTTTGTCGGCCCTCTGGGGCCGACCAAACCAGTCATGCGCACTCTGCATTTTCTCTATGTGGGCTGCATGCAGCCTACATAGAGAAAATGGCCTCCCTACAGGCGCCCAGCTGGGCGCCGTCCGCACCAATCACAACGCTGCCATTGCAGCATTGTTATTGGCTAAGGGGAGGGGAGGGAGGATGCCTGCTTCCTGTTCCTGCCGGAGGCAAGAGAGCAGGAAAGCAGCAGGAAAACGCGGACCCGGCCAGGAGCGGAGGCGACGCAGGACCCGGTAAGGTAAGTTTTATTTTTTATTTTTTAGAACCCCGCCCCCCGCGTGAACACCTGCGTGACCCCCCACCCGCGAGTCATGCGAGCCGCAACAGTCTTGTACCCTCCACTCCTTCAAAGATGCCTAAGAGGAGTGATCGTGGCTAGAGTTTCACCCCCCACCTCCCACGCCAGAACCTCTGACAGTTCATTAGCCACCCTAGTCCAATATCTCACAATAATAGGGCAAGTCCAGGCCATATGATAAAAATCTGCGGGAGAATATGGACATCTAAAGCATGTTGGGCTTGGAAGAAGGCGCACTTTGTGAAGGTGGCTGGGTGTGACGTAGGCACCATAGAGGTAATACATCTAGATCAGCCGTAGCCTAGAGGAAATCGCAATAGTGCAGAGGCCATCAGTGCATCAACCCAATCGTCATCATCAAGCTGTCCCACCCAAACCTCCCTCTAGGAACGGAGGTGTGTCAATGTGTGAGGTGCATTAAGGACTGGTGATCTATAGATTTGGGAGATACCCCCTGTCGATAATTCACCCATCAGGATTTTTGCCTCTTGGGGACTAAATTCAGGGAGGATCTTGCCCAGGGGAATGTGTGTCAGGCAATATCTTCTTAGCAGCGGGGCCGATGGCTGATCTCCTAAAGGTGCAAGATGTCATGGTGATGCAGGCAGCTTGGATTGTGTCCAAATTGTTACTTTTTTGCAAAATGGTCACCTACTGTGGTTGATTCTCATTCAACCTAACCTCTCAAAATGAGCCACTTTACAGGCTGCTGAAGCAGAGGAATGAATGACGATTCCAATTTTCAAAACATTTCTTTGCCATGACCACACAAACGGCATACCAGACAATCAAGTCTTCTGCTTCAAGAGTAGCAGTTCACTGTCCTGTAGTCACCATGAGTTGAAAAACCTGACTGGAAACGTTTGTCTTCTAAACCTCAGCAGGAAGTGACCAATCGCAGAGAGGAGCAGTTGAGACCCATGGTGGAGGTGGTCATCTAGTACCACTGGTTGATATGGTAGCAGGTCAGGGCCTGTGTTGACGCTCTAATTAACTAATTAAGAGGATTGCTGCCCAAAATTGGTACTGTCTGAGTCGTTGTAAGGCCGTGTGAGTCTTCATAAGGTTTAGTCCAAGGCTAATAAACAAGCCTGAATGAGACAAGGATTCCAGGTTAAAACCTTATGAGTTTATTAAAAAATATAATCATTACAGAAAGCAAAAAGTAATTAGTCATTTAGGAATCATCATCAACAAAACAAAAGTATTATTTTGTAAAAGGACTAACATAAGCTCATTTTCTAAAGAAAACCCAAGTAAAGACTAAGTACAAAATCAGTAAACAGACTAACGCAAAGTCTGCCTACAAATAAATAAGCCAAAAGACTAAGTCAGATAGACAGCCTGACATAGAGTCTGCTCAGTTAGAAAGTCAAAGAAAGTCTGGCTCTTCTCCACTTCTCCAAAAGAGCAGTTTTTATAAGCTTTTAGGGTACAGAAGCCACATCCATTTCCTGGTATGATATGACATACTAGCAATGTTGCAAACACATAAACTAATCAACGGTCTGGAAAGCAAGATACTTCTAGAGACGCCTATTTCTTAATGCATTCTATTGGTTCGGCTATGTATAACTAACTAAGGAAACAAATTGAGATTTTATGTAACACAGCAATACATGGTTTGTTCAGCTAATCAAGAGCATACACAGAACATCAGCAGGAAACCTTGGGAAGCTATAAAATAGAGAAACAATGTGTGCATTGTTTCCTCGATAGAGCGCAACTATTACACTGGTGACACCACAAAATTAGGTTTCTTTTTCAATGATTTGACTGAAATGAAAAAACACAACAGCAGAGAGAGAGAGAAAGAAAGAGAGAGAGAGAGGCCTGTTCATATGAAATAAACGTGTGCGATTATTCTGCAAATATTGAAAGCTAGTATTGCAAGCTGATATGCATTATTTTTAATTAGTACTAACTCTCCTTCACCTGCAAACCGTCATCCAGACCTATCCAGGACCATATGCACAGAAGATGTAAGACCTCTCTGCAGGAACATGGAGACCTGACAAGCACTAGGTGCATGTGCAAATGTGGGTCGGGAGTGGGCTGTGTACTAAGACAAATCATGCAAGTTTATACCCCACAATATGATGTCTAGTATTACCAAACTTGCACAAGTGGAACACAGTCAAGTTATAAAAACAAAAAGTCAAATATTGACTGAGTGTGGTTCTATGGCCTTGAAAGTTAGTGGATTAGGAACTATCTTGTTGCTTCATGCACCAGGTCTTAGGGGAAGTTACAGAACACTCATCCATGGTGTCTACAATTCTGAGCATGGTGCTCGGGAAGAAGCCACTCATCGGTGTTTACAGTGTTGGCTACCTGAAGGTCAAGCCGCTTGGCCAACAAGTGGTACTTCTTAAGATTGAAATAATTCTCATCGTGCGTTAGAGCCCCATTTCAGATTCATGACTTACAGCAGAACCTCAATTCTGTAGACATTCATGAGAAAAAAATCATACCTGGTAGAGACATTCCTTATTACCTGAAACAGGTGTTGTACTGAGGCTCTACTGATTCTTGTGGGAATACTGATCTTCTCCATCACTGATAGTTAGCATTGTTCCAAACAACCCTTCCTGGTACCCTGAAATCCTGCACTCTGCTCAAATAGAGGTCACCTAAGTAACGATCTTTGCATCTGTCTCTGTCATTCTGTCTATGTATTGATCTATCCATCTACCTCTCTATGTGCCTATCTATCCCACTGTCTCTCTGTCTCAGTCTCAAGTACTTAATTCTGTGCCTCTCTTCCACTCATCCAAGATGGACTTCGAAATTGTATTTATCGGAGCTGTATGTATTCATTGTTCAAACCTTCTCCAAGATGTGCTCTTCATACTAACAGTATGTGAGAATGTCTGCATCCTGATTGGGAGGCTGCCTTCTGGTTTCCTACTCAGATGTGAATTTTTGTTGCTGCTGGGAAACGTAAACTTTATAGGCAGGCCAGTTTGAAATAATGGAAGACCCATGTGATGGTACATAGTAACCATACAATGGCAATGTCTGCAAAGCATTACATGAGCGCTCACTAACCATTTATTCACTGTGAGTTCAACATCATCATAAACCCAACTGAAATTAGTTGAGCAGTCAGATGTGAGCATCTTCAATAAACCAGTGCTCCAATAAACTCCAGTTTCTATAACTGGATACTGTGAATATGTAAGGTACATGTCTACATATGAAGAATTTTTATGATGGAGGTTGAGTGCCATTTGAATACCGAAAAAGACTAACTGGATTAGATGGTCAGGCTCGATTCATGCTCAACTACTTTTACATTTGTGCAGACCTTGACTTTTGGCAGAGAACCACGCAGCCTGGTACCACTAGCAGTAGCGGCTGGTGTCAGGCCAGAGTGGCGGGGCAGGGTCGAGGCTGGAGGGCACGATGACGAATATACATAAAAAGAAGAAAATAGAAAAAGAACTTACCTGCCGCATCGCCGCTCTTCTGCTCTTGACTGCAGCACAGGCTCCCAGACTCCCCTGCGGCCAATCCTGAGTCTTAAAGTTAGGATTTTTCTCAGTTTAGGAGTAGTAAAGTTAACTTTACTACTCCTAAACTGAGAAAATTCAACTTTTAAGACTTTCGGTATTCACAGAAGGCATTTAGGAGTCCTAAAGTTAGGAGTCCTAACTTTACTACTCCTAAACTGAGAAAATCCTAACTTTAAGACTTTCGGTATTCACAGAAGGCATTTAGGAGTCCTAAAGTTAGGACTACTAACTTCTGTGAATACCGAAATGAGTAAGTTCATTCTGTGAATATCAAAATGAGTAAGTGTATTCTGTGAATACCAAAAAGTACTAACTTTACGTTTTTGACGTAAGTTAGTTCTGTGAATCAGGCCCGTGGTGCCTAGGTTTAAACAATCACGGATTGGAGGAAGTTTCTTTTTTACCCTTCACTGAAGCTTGGAATGATCCCCCACTGAACATCCTTAATAAATCTAATTACTTAACTTTCAAAAAAAGAAAACATGGCTCTTTCATTAGAATTTCATTTCAGTCTGCTTTCTGGCACCGCTAGGACACCTTATGACTGGGTATTAGTTGCACTTTATAAAGCAACTGATAGAGCGCAAAGATATTCTGGAAATTGTAGGGGTACATTATATCCATGAGTAGTCCGTACCCGCCTATATTCTTATGTGTGCGTTAACATTAGTTAGAATTCGTGTTGCAATAATTAGTGGTAAATGAAATGTTAAGTTGAGTTGTGCCACTCAAGAAACGTAAAGTGGCGTTTGGAGGGAAATGTGTAATTTTAATGTTTATTATAAATGTTAATGAAGTAGCTTAGAGGAAATGTAATGCATTAGATTTAAACGTGCATCGTCGAAGTTGCACACGCATTAGTAATTAATTGTGTTTAACAATGATGAAATGTAGTGCTTATAAATGTGGTATTAATGTGTGTTTAATTTTATGTTAAAGGCCTTGATGGAGTATTTACTCTTTCGTGCTAAGAAAGGCCTATGCGTTTTCTTATGTTAGCTGGTTTATGTAGGCCCAAAATGTATTTTCCCCTGGTGAGGCTCTCATTTGGAGACGGTCAGCGAAATTCATTTGCGTGCAAGGTTGTTTCGTTCTCATGCATTCGTTGCAGGTGCAAGGACATCGTCTTCGTTAGTTAGAATAATGCTTTTGTTTTAGGAGTTAGGTATGGAGGAGCTCCGCTACAAAGTCTCCAGGAATGCTGATAATTGGAAGATGCGCTGAAGAATCCTGAGACCCAAGGACACTTCAACCGTCGTTGGACCGATTTCAAGTTTTAGTGGAAATTCCCCTAGAAGAGGTGTTTGGCCAGAAGAGGTATTACCTGGGCGGGCCTATCGAAGGTCCATTTTGTATTAGGGACAGTGCCCCGTGGGAGGAGAGCCAGAGGAGAGGAGAGACAGACAGAGGAGAGGCAGTCAGCAGAGAGGGCAGATTGAGCAGGAGCTGATTGAGGAGAGGTAGAAGAGCAAAGAGGGTAAAAGGAAGGGATCGATTCTTAGGATGGAGACTTAGACGGATTTTCACAACGTGAGTGCACTTCAGAGGAAGTCCTCACGAGCTGACACCTTTTCATGGTCTGGCTTGGGCAAAGTTAAGTAGGGATGCCCTTTAAAATAGTGTAGGGATAGACTAACGGATTTTCTTTACGAATTTCAATGAAGACTAATATAGATGTTGGTGCAGTTATTGCCTGTTTAGCGTTTCTGGAGTTACTCATTCTCTTCATGCTATATCGGATTAGATTGGTGCGTAGGATGGACTTTGTATTAGTGCCTTTGTATTTTTGCAACCTCGTTCTGAGGTGTCTGTATGTTCAGTTATTTTTGGTTTTGTAATAAACCCTAAACTTGAACTTCGGAGTCAGTGATCCTTTCAGAACTTTGATTAAACCGATACATGTTAGCTTGTTAAGAATACATTGTTTCTCCCCTTTACACTTCTCAGCAGGTAACAAAAGGTCCAGTCGACCGAGGGTTCCTAATAAATTATTAAAGTGGAATCCGGCTTAATCACCACTATTCATTATTAATACTGCACCAGGAAAAAAAATGTCACCCCTCAGTATCAACGTCACTTCCTGCTATTACTGGAGCTCTTCCAATGAGGTCCTAAGAGTTCCGGTGGGAACGACAGGCAGAGGATGGCATTTTTGGCTGTGGAAAAAATATATGTACTTGATTTAGAAAGGGTTTACCCCATAAAGTCACACTGGCATTCAGTGGAGGATTGCCCAAGGTTGTCAGTAGTCATTGATGGAAGCCACAGCCGGTACCTTTTAGTGGAAACTGTTCTGCAAGGTAAGTGTTGGACTCTTACATGATTTCTTAAATCAACAGTCACCTAATTACACATCACCAACCAGTGGCGACGCAGCTAACTCTTGATTTCATCCAGTCCTATATAGGGCTTGCGCATAGTTATCAGTTTTATGCTGTGTTATCATTTTTTATGCCATGTCATGTTGTCTTAGGTGCTATCACTGCTTGTGTACTACAGTACAGATCTACGGACCCCTGACCTGAGGAGGGCACTAGTGCTAGAACTATTTTCAGAGTTGGGGTACAGCCATCAATGTTAGATCACTGAAGTCAGAGGCATTGTGAAAAACCAAGCATCGCACAAAGAACAAGTGTGGCAAAATGAGCTACACCCTTTAGCAGGAAAGTGGTAAGGGTGTGGTATGTAGCCAGTGGTGGAATTTAGAGCACACTGTTGCAAATATATTACTAAAGCATGTGTGGTAGAACACTCTAATTTACAAACAGCACATTTTCCATTGAAATGGTCACTAAATTTGCACAGATATCCAGTTTAACTGATAAAACTATATAGCACACAAACAATGAGTGGAAATTGGATTACAAGGAGCACCACCAATTAAAGTGTCATGATTTGTTTTGATCCTATTGAAACCACAATTTGCTTCTTTTTGTCAGCGCTGTAAGTGGAATGAAAAAAGTGAGTGGGAGGTGTCTTTAAAAGGGATGTGACCTATGTAATTAAAGGCATAGCTTTTCACATTTCTGGGACTTCCATAGTGTGCCTCCCAACTGGTATTTTGGTGCCTTTCTGAGCTTTTTGTTATTGCATCCAGACACATAACGCAACAACAGATTTGCACCAAAATCAGCCAGGACTATTGGCTTTGTAAATGGTTTTTGGCTGTTTGAGATAAGTGAGTAACAATGATGACTTAGTTATCATGACATTGAAAAAAAATTTATTCTGAAATTACGAGACTGTGAATTAAACATTACTGAGGCCTGTGGAATTGGTAGTGGTGTTCAAAGTGTCTCAATCACTCCTGTTATGTTCACTTTATGTCAGACATGTACGCTCATGGGGGGTGTGGCCATACCGGCGCCCAAATTGCCACACAGTCGAGAAACTCTGGTGAGCGTAGTCCTTAAAATAGAGATTTCTGTGACCATCCAACATGCAGTCCCTACCACCGTAAAGAACTGCGGCGCGTGCTGGCATCCTTTCCTAACCCGCAGCACTGACCAGGCGGCTGATCTGCCAGCAATCATGGCAGCCTGGCGCCTGCCTTGGGGGCCCCATGGCGACAGGGGCCGCGGGCAAGCCTGGGGCCCGGGGCTTCCGAGCCCCGCCGGGCTTGCCATGATGCTGCTGCCCTCCTGATGGTCTCCCCCCCTGGTGCGGTGAGATTTGTCAGTGGAATACAAACAAATATACTGCCTGGACGCCATGGCCCCCTGGACCACGCAATGAGTACCTGTACGCAGCACAAAAGATGGACCTGGCAGTAAGGCACACGCTACAAACCCTCTGGGCTCCGAGGCGAACTGCACCGCCACAGCGAGGGCTGTTCAGCCGCACCACCAGTCGCGCGGCACCAGTCTCTCCAACGTGCTGTTATTGTGCCCGGGCCCCCAACTTAGCGAGAAGGCTGAGGGAAATGCACACCGTGTGAGTAGGGGTGGGTGCAGCCCAGGCCGCAAGCAACAGGCAAGTTGCAGGGGTGTAGTAGCTGGTGCTAGACTTGACCATATGGGGGAGCGCATTGATCGTCAGAACACCAGATTAGACAGCACTGAGGACTGAATATCCGGGTTGGAGGACAGCGCATGGATGGTCCACAAGAGATTGGAAAGAGTCGAACGCTTGCTTTAAACCGTGGCCAATAAAAACGAGGACCTGGAGGCAAGGTCTTGCCGAAATAATCTTTGCATACTGGGTGTGGTGGAGTCCACAGACACTGGCCGTATGGACATATTTGTGGGGTGCCTAATTGCAGAGCTCTTTGGTGTTCAGAACTTTACGACCACCTTTGTAGTGGAGCGTGCACACCGGACACTAGGCCAACGACCTGTCCCCAGGGCCCCGCCACGCCCCATTATTGCCCAGCTCCTCAATTTTTGGAACAGGGACACCGCGCTTTGACTGGCGCAGGAAAAGGGCTCGATGCAATACCAGGGCACCGCTCTCTCCTTTTTCCTGGACTTCAACATCATGGTACAAGAGGCAAGGAGCAAGTTTGCAGATGCCAAGGCTATGCTGCGGAATATCGGTATGCTATACCCGACTCGTCTCCAGGTTGCTCTTAACAGGAAGACCCGACTGTTTGAAACACCAGCGGATGCAGTGACCTTCTGCAAACAGCATGGTAAGGAGCCATCGCTACACACCAGACCGTTTCCCTCTCGATCTGCATGCCTCTGCGAGTTCGGACCTTTTTCCACTGGACTGACAGCTCCATTTGGTCCGTGCACCCCTTGCATTTCCCTGCTTATTTTCCCTAGTTCAACCAGACATGATGTGCTGCAAATACTACTCTGTTTTGCATATCCTAAAATGCTCATATTCTGAAGCTACTGTGTGACTCATCTCTACATCCTCATGGATCAGACATATTTGCTATCAGGGCTTGATTGCCATAGTGTTGCCCACCCCCTGAGGTGTATTCCAACCTGGAGATTGTTGGGGATGATGTTTTTGCTGTTGTTGATGTTAAGTTGGGTTTTCGTTGCTTTATCAGGAACTCGCTGGGTGATTCAGTGCTCAGTGTGGTAGAAAGGTGGGGAGTGTTTGTAGTTCTTTTTTTTGTCTGTATCGGTTGTTTTCCCCCACATGAAGAACCTCATACACAGCACACACCTTCCGCGACTATGCACCCATGTAGCAACAGGGGATCAGTGGCCAAATTCACGCTTCTCTCATGGAACATCAGAGGCCTCAATAATCTGCAGAAAGGCAAGCAAGTACTGCAGTATCTTTCTCAACAGGACACGAAAATTACATTCCTTCAGGAGACATACCTAATGTGGAAATAAAATCTATAATTATGCCCCTTCGCTGCCCTCTGTGCGATCTAATTATGCCCCTTTGCGCGATCCCCTTTGCGCGATTAATAATTGCCCACATTAAAAGCCGACACCATTTTGTTTTTAATTCACCCTTTGGTGTCCCAAGACCCCGAGCACGAGCACGACACCCCTGCACCTGGTTTTCCTCATTTTCACCATCTGTCTCTGTGGTTTCTGCCAAGTCCGGGAAACCAGTACATGAGTTCCTGCTCCCCGCAGAGATGGTTCATGTTTCTGACATGAAGCACGAGCACAAACCCCCAAATGAGGAAGCCTTCCCCTTCCAACTGTCAGACTATTTCACATCGCAAGTCCCCTCACGAAGCCTAAGACACGCCCCCATTTCTTCACACTCTGCTCCTCTTGCTGAATCTTTGTTCCTCTATCTGCCACGACCTGTTTGTTCCTCTATTTTGCCTCGTGACCAAGACTGTATAAATATTCTGCTGTTGAAAATAAAGGCCCACTTAAAGAGAGGGACTTGAGAGATTGCTCCTGTGCCCGCTTGGTGCTGGAAGCGCTCCCTTTAACTCGAGTTATTGGTCTTCTCCTCCTTCATTTGAGCACCACGGACTCCTCGCTTTGCATTGACAAGAAATTATGATTTATTAAGCATAGAAATTCAGAAATGAGGTAATAAGTAAATTTAATTTACCACAGTAATTGGCGCCCGAACAGGGACCTTCCCTTTCCCCCACGCGCCGGCGATATTGGACCCGGTACTGTCCCCTCCTGACCGTTGACGGACTTCAAAAGTGCACAACGCGGGGAATTCCCGCTAACTCCCTCGAGGCGAAGAGGGGGACCGACTGCGGCCCAGCATCCACACGAGGCGGTGAGGAAATAGCGGAACGTCCTGAACCAAAGCCCAACCTGCGAAGCAGACGAGTCCGAGGTTCTACAAATCCCACCTTGAAACTGCGCGCCGCGTTTTCCCAAAATCTTCAAGAGGCCTTCCAGTTACTTTTCGGTGAGTACTGCTGAAAAGTATAAAAACGAACCCACAGCTTTTGTGGGGGCGGTAAAGATACGCGTTTTTGGTTTCTCACCTATCTTTGGTGAGGACTACTAAAACTAGTATAAAAGACGGACTCACTAACTTGTGGGCACGGTAAAGATACATGTTTTTTGTGGGTTTCTCACTTATTTTGTGAGGACTACTAAACTAGTATAAAGACGGACTCACCTCTTTCGTGGGTACGGTAAAGATATTTGTTCTGTTTATGTTTTTCTCACTTCTAAAATCTTTGAAAGTCTTGCCATCATGCCTATTTTCTCGACAATACGTAAGATGGCAACCAAAAGGAGTATTCTTGAGAAGGAAATTCCCCTTCCTCCTCGGGATACTCCAGGACACTTCATGTATGCAAAACATGGTGTCGGTGCACTTATTTATTGTGATCTATGGGTAGAATATACTAAAGACCTAGAACTCAGATATAGATGGCCTGAAAATGGTAGTTTTGATACGGAGTGTATTATGAAATTAGAGGAACAGTTATGGAAGAAAAAGAGAGTCCGCCAGTCACAGAGTGACTCAGTAGAATTATGGAGAAAAGAAGCCCATAGGAGGCAACAGAAGGAATTGCATAAAGTTGAAAAGGGTAAGAGAATGTCAGAGCAGGCCAAGAAAGAACAGTTACAAGAAATAGGGAAAGAAGTAGTTAGTGAAAGGAATAAAAGGGAACAATCAGCCATTTCTACTGGTTTTTATCCTGTATTGCCATCTGCACCTGAAAACCTTAACATTGCATCAGCACAGCCTACAGCCCCACCACCAGAGGATACTTTTACTAATTTTCTCTTAGATACTCCACCACCCTATGAAGTTCCAGTCATTCAACACCCTCTGCCTCCGCCACCCCTTTCACAACATAACGCACCACCTCTCACTCCAGAAGGGGGTGCCGTAGAGTCCAGACCCAGGTAAAACAATTCCCGACTGTCCCTATGACCCGACTCCGAGCAACACAGGGGAGGCGGGCCGAATAAGTAAAATACTTCATGACTCCTGGGAAGAAATAAGACATCTACCAGCAATTGACACGTTTCTTCAAGCGGCCTCTGAGTTTCTTCGTACTGGAGAGAACTCACGAGCCATTAACGCTATGACTACAAGAAGATCACACCCTGTAAAAATGCACATGTATAGGTTCCTCCTTTGCTGTTTCATAAAACACATACAAGCAGAGGAAAGAAATGTACCAGTTTCACTTTTTGACTTATTAGATTCCGCATCCGACCACACTAGTCTAGAACTTATAAATGATGCACTAGACAGGTTCACCCGTAATGTGACCCGTATTCTGCAAAACTTGCAAACAAATGAAGAGAATAAGAAACTTGAGGAGGAAATTACTGAACCTACTGAAAAAGTCCTACCCGTTCGTTCTTCCGCCCCTAATTCACGAACACCCCCGCCTACATTCCTCCAAGGTCACTCTGAACGGTCATCTCCAGATGAGTTATTTGAAAATACATCCAATGCATTAGACTACTGGTTAGACCAGGAACCTCCGCTTACACCGGAGGAGGAGGAAATAGCCAGAACTGCGACCCTATGGGTCTCTCAATATAAGATATATGACAATGATCTCATAGCCCAGCTTTTTCTAGCATTACCACGCTCACATCAAAGATTAGCAAGTCTCTACATGGTACAACATCTCATCACACTCAATGACACTCATTTTAAACATGATCCAAGACTCGAAGATTTTCTGTCTGACTGCGCTGATAACATGTTCCTCCACAATAGTTCAGTTTTTCTTAACACATTTATAGATTTTAGACAGAAATACCAGAAAGTGACTGGATATAGATCTCCCCATAATACGTGTGGATCAACTAATAGACTTCCTCAAACACGCCAGTTCCCCATGAGAGCGGTCCACCCCAGAGCTGACACGAATGGCGCGCTACAACGCGTCTTCATTTATGTACCCTTGACAAAACTTGAGTTACTAAGGATGAAAGAGATGGTTCCCTCCCACTCAAAGGATCCTGCTGGATTCTTTAAGGAATTAGGAGATGTATTAATGATGGGAACATATACTCTTTCTGATATCACAGCAATTCTGAAATTATTGTTGCCATCAGGTATATATGACAAACTAAGAGAAAAAGATTGGGAAGTAGCAGGTGAACACATTAAATGGACTGAACTTCAGAATGACGAAAATACTAGAGTAGCAGGTCAAGGTATAGGAGACAAACTAAAAGCACTTCCTGGCACTATTTTAAAGGTGCTACCACAGTTACTAACAGTGAAAAAGGAGGACTGGGATGCCATTTCCTCCTGCAAACAGAAACATGGTGAAGACATAGGAGATTATTACACTAGACTTGAAAAGTGTTTTGCGGTAAATAGCGGCCTTACGCCAACAAGTGAAGCTTACCCGCATCTGTTTGTTTCCAAATTAGTAGATAACGCCTTGCCAGCCATTAAGGACAGAGTACTAAAAGTAGAAAGTACCTGGCAAGCACATACACCTCCACAGGTGTTACAAATGCTACAATATCACCAGAATCGCATTAGGGATGAAGAAGAAAATGATAAGAAACGCATGAAAGACACAAAGATGAAAGCATTAGTAGCCCAAACTGCACCCCAGCGTCAACAGACACCAAGTAGCCAGACAAATATAAAAAGCACTTGTAATTATTGCAAAAAGATGGGACACTTCGTTAAAGATTGCCCTGTCTTAAAGCACAATTTGGCTACTGGTAAGACCCAGCCACGCCCATATCAGCCAAAACAGAATGATTCCCTAGACAGTTCAACACCTTCAGTTCCACTGACAACACAAATGGCCCAAATGAATATTATAGACAGCGCCTACACTGAATATTACCCAGATTTCTCATGATGTTGCCCAGAGAGAGAAGATGACAAACTGCCCCTAATCCCCATTCCAGTAGATCAGACAGGTCCATTTATAGAGGTCCGACTTCTTGGGGAGGATAGGAAGTTTCTACTAGACACTGGGGCCAGTAAAACAACAATAAGCCATCAAGAGGTCCCAGAGGCTCCTCTCTCGGGTTCAAAAAGTATTTCTCTGGGTTTCTCGGGACAACCTGTGACAAACGTCACGTCAAAGCCACTGCCCTTGCAGGTTGGTCCCCTCATGACAACTACAGATCTTATATTGACAAAATCATGTCCAGAAAACTTGCTTGGTATAAAAACATTGAAAGAATTAGGAGCTGTCATTGTTTGCTCACCTACAGATGTCAGACTATTTCTGCGAGATTTCAAGGGCCACTACACAAGTAGAGAATTAGATGAGCGTTTGAAAGATTTGCCACACACCCTGTGGGCCACTGATTCCACCACAGTAGGATGTATGGAAATAACACCTCACAAGGTTACACTGAAAGAGGAGCCCAACTACCACGCATAAGGCAATACAAAATTCCACCTCAGGCTGAACAAGCATTAATGTTAATTATTCAGGACCTAATACAGTCAGGTGTGATTAAGGAAACAACTTCTAACATTTGCAATTCCCCTGTTTTACCAGTTCATAAAAAAGTGGAACCAGGAACACCACCTGTCTACAGACTAGTGGTGGATTTGAGAGAGCTCAATAAATGTGTCGTTCCACAACACCCTGTGGTTCCAGACATCTCCACCCTACTCACAGCCATAGATGCGGAAGCAACGCATTTTTCAGTCATTGACTTGAAAAACGCATTCTTTAGCATACCTATTCACCCAGACAGTCAATACCTTTTTGGCTTCTCCTTACAAGGACGAAGTTTCCAATTCACAAGAGCTCCTCAAGGTTTCACAGAGAGTCCAAGCGTATATAGCCAAGCATTAAAAAGACAACTAGATACTGTTCAAATGCCCACGGATACAGCCATACTACAATATGTTGATGATATCCTCATTACGGCCAGATCTGACGCAGCATGTGCTGAAGCATCACTACTAGTACTAGAATTCCTAGCTGCAAATGGCCATAAAGTTTCCCCTGGTAAGCTCCAATTTTGTTTACAGCAAGTGGCATACTTAGGGCACTTGCTGTCAAAGGAGGGTAGGCAGCTTACACAGGAACGCATCCAACTCATACAACAAATACCACAACCAACAACACAGAAACAAGTTCGAGCCTTTGTTGGTCTCACCTCATATTGTAGACAGTGGATCCCACAATTTGCACTCATTTCCAAACCGTTAGTGCAGCTGACAACACTCGAAGCTGGCGCTACTCCACAATTACCCTGGACAGATGAACACACGCAAGCCTTTCAGTCTCTTAAAAAAGCTATGTGTCAAGCCCCAGTGCTGGCAACACCTAATTACACCAAAGATTTTACATTATTTGTAACAGAAAACTCAGGTACAGCACTATCAGTTCTGACCCAACTTCAAGCAGACAAACATAAACCATGTGGTTATTTTTCAAGCACATTAGATCCAGTAGCACAAGCATTGCCTGCATGTCTAAAATCAGTAGCAGCTACTGCACAAGCTATTAGACAAAGCGATTCTATTGTATTGGGACATCATCTGATAGTTCAGGTCCCACACGCTGTAGAACTTCTGTTAAACAGAACACAAACACAGCATCTGACAATAGCCAGACTCACCGGATATGAGATGACACTTTTTCAGCCACACATTGAGATTAGACGCTGCAACATTTTAAACCCAGCAACACTGTTGCCACTGACCTCTCCTACTGAAGAAATTCACGATTGTATTGACATAATTGATTTAGTGACCAAACCAAGACCAGATTTACAAGATACTCCCCTTGCTAAGGCAGAAATGACACTCTTTGTTGATGGTTCATGTATGAGACTCCCCACAGGAGAATTAGCAGCAGCCTATGCCGTCACAAATGGTACAGACACTTTAGAAGCACACAAGATAGAGATACTGTCGGCACAGGCAGCAGAACTCATAGCCCTAACACGAGCATGTCACTTAGCAAAAGGAAAGTCAGTTAACATCTACACTGATTCACAATATGCCTTTGGAGTTGTACACAACTTCGGTACATTATGGAAAGAGAGAGGATTTCTCACATCACATGGGTTCAGAATACAGCATGCTACACTCATCACTGCCCTCTTAGAGGCCAGTCAGTTACCAGAGAAAATCGCAGTGCTAAAATGTAAAGCGCACACAAAAGGAACAGATGAAATATCAAAAGGAAATGATTCTGCAGACAGTGCAGCCAAGTTAGCAGCAAACACAGAATTAAGTATACCACACCGCCAATATACAATACGAGACCCCTTTTCTGACATCCAGGATGTCCAAAGTCACGCCACACCACAGGAACTGCTAGAATGGAAGGAAAAAGGAGGGGTCCTTACAGATCAAGGCTGGATGACACCTGAAAGAGCAGTATGGTTTCTACCGGATGCCATGGTACAAGTTATGGTAAACACCATACATGGACCAGCACATCTGGGAGAAAAAGCAATGTTAGACAGCATACAGAATATATGGCACAACAAACATTTGAGAGCTGCAGCCAAACAAAAAGTTAAAACGTGCATGATTTGTAATCAGTTCAACCCAGGAAAAGGCACAAAGGTGGAACAGGGAGGATTCCAACCCCTGACCATCCATTTGAAGTTCTCCAGATGGACTATATCCAGATGGAGAGATGTAGAGGTCACAAGTATGTGCTAGTTGTAGTGTGTGCTCTGACCAGATGGACAGAAGCCTATCCCGTCCCAGATTACACTGCAACGACAACTGCTAAACAATTAGTTAGAGAGTTTTTCCGAGGTATGGGTTGCCCCGTGTCATCTACTCAGATAACGGCCAACCTTTTTCCTCTGAACTCATGAAGCAAGTGTCTCTTCTGTTAGGGTACACTTGGAAGTTTCACTGTGTAAGACATCCTCATGCAGCAGGTCTAGTAGAAAGGCACAACCAAACTTTGAAGACAAAATTGGCCAAGATATGCACTGACAAAGGCGTGGACTGGATGGTAGCCTTACCGGTTGCCCTCTTCTACATGCGTATGGTAGCCCATTCCAGAACTGGCTTATCTCCATATGAAGTGGTCTTTGGCAGACCACCAAATATGTGGGGTACGCCAAGGCCTAAAAGAATAACTGATGTTGACAGTACTATGCTGACTGACTACCTGGCTTCCTTGATGTCTGCACTCCAATCTTGTCGTTCTCAGGTTGCTGCCACCTTCCCTGACAAAACCAACCCGGAAGAACACGCCATCCGACCCGGGGACTGGGTCCTCGTGAGGAACTTCGACCGGACCAGTCCCCTCCAGCCCAGGTGGAAGAAGCCAAGACTCGTACTACTAACAACACGGACAGCAGTGAAGGTCGAGGGCAGGAAGGGCTGGCTCCACGCAAGCCACTGCCGGAAACATTTTGGACAAAAAGACACTGTTGCTGATGGCCCTGCCAATCCCACTGACATT
This sequence comes from Calotriton arnoldi, assembly GCA_963921515.1. NCBI lineage: Eukaryota > Metazoa > Chordata > Amphibia > Caudata > Salamandridae > Calotriton > Calotriton arnoldi. The sequence goes on along the minus strand of CAWUFW010009417.1, from coordinate 488,169 downwards.
GTGACTGAACAATCTTTATTGCCTTTGGAACTAACCCCACAACAGGATTACAAATCAAAGTTAAGGTCTGCCATTCGGACTCTGGCTAATTAAGTCCATTGGGCGTCGGTCCAGTGGTGAAGCGGTTGGAGCATGGGAATGGATTTTAACACCTTGACTATGTGGGAAAAAAAAGAAAAAAAAATGAACTCTAGAAAAAGACATAATGGTCCTATTATATGTTTGACAGTATTATTTTTCCTCATGGCAGTTATGACGTGTCTTGGTTGGATTCTCCACACTGTTTTTCCCCCAACACAACACACCTCTCATACACCCAACAGCACTCAGGAACACACCTATCACGACCTACCCCCTCATGAACAAGCCCATAGACTAGCCTTGCGAAACAATACCTTCATACAGATGCTACACCACACTCAGCAAGCCAGTAATAGCACCAATTGTTGGATATGTGGCCGCATCCCACCTCATCAGAAAAAGGGAGGGATGCCTCTTTTTCTTTCCCATTCTCTTATAATGGAACTTGTGAAGCCTGGTTCGCCCTAATAACAGCTGACGCTACTACCCCCACCTCCTGCCCTGACGGAAATAATTCATGCAAGAATGGGTGGCCTTGGGGGATTTAAACAAGGTACTCAATACTGCCTGTTACCCTAATAAGGAGGGAGATCCTCAGGCGACCGGTACAGTCCTAGAAAGTGAAGAATACAAGCAAGGGAACATGACCATGTCCTACAAGATGTTAAATACCAAACCTAAAAAGAATGCTGGTTCCCCTTCCATCTCGGTCTCACCAGTAAAAGGACACCTGTGCATCCAGAAAAATGGCTCTGTTCCATTAGGACACAGTGACTGTCATACCACTATAAGTTTTGAAGACAGAGGAAAGACCTCATTTCTAGCATCTCGCCATACTTATTTCATCTGTGGCCAAACGGCCTATGTGCAGCTGCCCTTGAACTGGGGGGAACTTGCTATATAGCATTCCTGTTACCCCCTGTCTTTGTGGCCCCATCCACTTACCACAGAGACCTCCTAGTGCCCCATGTCAGACATAAAAGAACGATCGATACCTCCTTGGTTGACCAAACGGAAACCTCATGGGAACAGTATACAGATTTTAACAAAGGGTTCTTCTTCTTTGTTGGCCCTGTACAGAACAGCAAGCTTATACGCAGGTTGACAAGGACCTTAGAGGCTGTAGTAAACCAGACGGCGTCTGCCCTGGGGAGCTTAACCCAGGAGCAGTCTGCCATACGATTGGTTACTCTCCAAAATCGCCTTGTCCTTGACATCATCTTGGCTGACAGAGGCGGAGCCTGTAAAATTATAGGCTCTAGCTGCTGTATATTTATTCCTGATAATTCCCCATCTGTATACACGGCCATAACAAAATTACACAAGATAGCCGTAAGTTTACATCAAGAACGTGGCACTTGGACGTGGTCTGACTGGTTCTGGAAGATAATATCGTCCTGGGGATGGCAACTGCTGTCAGCAGCAGGCATAATATTCCTGATAATAACTGGATGCTGCCTTTGCATCCAATGTGGTCCTGCCCTATGCGGTCTATGCGCTGCAAAATGCATTCCTAAACCACTTGTCCAGCAGAGAGAAAGGGAAAGAATCATGTTACAAGAATGTATAAATGATCTCATGCAAATTGAGATATAATGTAGGTACACTCTGGGGCAAGGAGGGAATGTGGAAATAAAATCTATAATTATGCCCCTTCGCTGCCCTCTGCGCGATCTAATTATGCCCCTTTGCGCGATCCCCTTTGCGCGATTAATAATTGCCCACATTAAAAGCCGACACCATTTTGTTTTTAATTCACCCTTTGGTGTCCCAAGACCCCGAGCACGAGCACGACACCCCTGCACCTGGTTTTCCTCATTTTCACCATCTGTCTCTGTGGTTTCTGCCAAGTCCGGGAAACCAGTACATGAGTTCCTGCTCCCCCGCAGAGATGGTTCATGTTTCTGACATGAAGCACGAGCACAAACCCCCAAATGAGGAAGCCTTCCCCTTCCAACTGTCAGACTATTTCACATCGCAAGTCCCCTCACGAAGCCTAAGACACGCCCCCATTTCTTCACACTCTGCTCCTCTTGCTGAATCTTTGTTCCTCTATCTGCCACGACCTGTTTGTTCCTCTATTTTGCCTCGTGACCAAGACTGTATAAATATTCTGCTGTTGAAAATAAAGGCCCACTTAAAGAGAGGGACTTGAGAGATTGCTCCTGTGCCCGCTTGGTGCTGGAAGCGCTCCCTTTAACTCGAGTTATTGGTCTTCTCCTCCTTCATTTGAGCACCACGGACTCCTCGCTTTGCATTGACAAGAAATTATGATTTATTAAGCATAGAAATTCAGAAATGAGGTAATAAGTAAATTTAATTTACCACACTACCACAGGGACTTATCCCACATTTGCCTCTACCTGGGGCCCACACAGATACTTTTGAAGCTACAGAACCTGCTCTAGGGGGTGTGCACATCAATACATAAGAGTCTTCTCTTCCACCCCATCGCCAGCTTCTGCAATGATGTGGTGGTTGCCAGTACCTTAGCGGGCCAGTGATTGTTGCTGGTTAATATATATGTCCCAAATGTAGATTCCTCAGAGTTTTTCCAAATCCTCGGGTCCCTCCCGAGTCACATTGATGCCAATCATGTGATCATGGGAGGCAACTTCAACATGATCTTAGATTCATCACTTGACACCACCTGCTCGGTACCCAGCGGCCTGCCCTGCTCACTGCAGGTGCTTAATGACCGTGTGACACCTACGTCCCCAGGGACATTTGGTGCAAGCTACATAACATCACTCCCAGATTTACATTTTACCCAGCCTCCCACCATACATGGAATTGCATAGATTTTTGGCTACTCTCCGTGACTGTGAGCCCATGGTTAGGCATTGTGACTCACTTCCCCTGTAACCTCCACTCCAGAGCAGGTGCGGCTGGCACAGGTAAGAGCAGTGGGGCGGGGTCATAAGTCAACAGATGATGGGATAGGTAAAATTAAATAAATAAATAAAACCACTTACATTGCGCTTGCTGCATCGCCGACTCGGCGATGCAGCGAGCGCAAGGTAAGTGGTCGTAATTTTACCTATCTCGTCATCTGTTGACTCCACCCCCACCCTGACCCACCCCCGCCCCACCACTCTTACATGTGCCGGCTGCACCTGCTCCAGAGCTCTCAATTGTGGCCCGTTATAAACACCTGGAGGTGACTCAGGTCAAAGTATGCACTATACAAGAGTATTAATCTGCTACATGAAAAAAATACAGAAATACAACCTCCTAGAAAAAGCTCTTAAGGAATACAAGATTAAGTAAAACGTGTGAAACAAAAACAGGAACTAAATCGCTACCAGGAATTACCTTGACATTTTTTATAATCATTGTTCAGTTATCGAACAGTGTTTTTGCCACTGATGTTAAGGCCGGGTCCTGGTCATACTAACGCGATCCAGTCGACTACAAGCTCTGGTTTGTGCTTTGCTAACCACTGATACATTTGGAAATATTTGCAGAGGTAATGTACAGGTATTTACATTTTGCTGCATATTAAACAAATTGAATTCCTACAGGCTTTTCTTTGACACTTCCTGGACCCCAGTAATACTGTTAGATCGCGCACTTTACCGAATCCTCTCACTTTGTAGTCAGAGAAAGTAAACACCAATCTGCTAAAGGAATAAGCAGCAATTTGTCAGAAGACACAGCCTGACATCTGACCTCTCTAATTAAACACACAGCAAATGTGACAAGATAAAAACAAAATGGAGGTTAGCTTTGCTGCCCCTTCACCTCCTGAACTCCAGCATGGTTATTTTGGGGGTACTGCAGCACCCCTTCTACCCTACTTCCAGCGCCTCTGGTCAGGACGGGCGGGGAGTGGGGAGAGGGAGGAGGGGGGGGGGGGGGATCTCCGGGGGAGGCACATCAGAAAAGCCCTCTGATTCAATTGCCATCGGGATGTAAATCTCCCACAGATTGTCGCTCCTCCACGTTGGATAATGAAGGAGTTTTAATCAGCTTTGCGCTCATCTTCTGGATAGTAAATGCTGCAGCCGGAACAAGGAACTCTACGGAGGGGAGCCGTGGAGGGGGCTGCCTTCTTTAAGATGCGGGGAGAGACGGCGACAGGAATTATTAGTCATTGGGTCACCTGGCCTTCCCCGTCTCATTAACGAGACGGCCGTCTAGGAGACCTTCCGTCCGACTCCGCGTCCAGGTAACGGGGCTGGGTAAGGGAGACAGAGCCGCACCTTCCTTGCACTCTCCTTTCCCCCTCAAATGGCAATGCCCACTGTATTATGCAAGGCTTATATCTGGCATTGGCCTACTTCTAAATGCTCCCTATTTTAATAGGGAAGCATTCGCAATTGTAGATAAAGCGATTTGCCAAGAGCACACAACGTGGTAAAGGGGGGAAGCCGGGATTAGAATCCCAGTTTCATATTCTGCACATTAGACTACATGCCAACAGCAGCAATTAGTTATCATGTTGTTAATTTTATTTCTTAATTGTTAATCATTTTTAATCTTCTAATGAACAAACTGTGTGATCTAGGGAAATTCGATTTGTTTAGTTTGTGCATGACTAACTTTTGTAGAAATAACCAACTGCTTACAAATAACGAAGGGGTTTGTGTAGCCTTACAAAATAATATACTGTTTGTACTTTGTTGGTCCCGTTTAAAATGATCAAACATGTAATACAAAAATGTTCAGTTTCAGATGGGGAGAATCTCAATTTAAAACCAGTTTAAGAGATATATTTGAAAACAAGTGGTTAAATGTCCCAGAAAAGGCAAGAATAAGGGTATTTAGTGGCTTTCAGAAGCAATTTTTTATAAGCTCAAAAGGGAAAGGGCTGGCTTCAGTGTTTTTTAACAGTTTTATTGGGCTTTACATTTTAGGAAAAACAAGGTTGACAAGCACTTACAGGTGAATTATTGTGCAGTGGTCTTCACACTTTTTAATGCGACCCCCCGCCCCCGTGAAAAAAATTCATGGGGTCCCCCTCAGAATTTTTCACAATTATTCTATTCAATTGACAATCTTTAAATATGTCTAGACTTATTTAAACATTGCAGTTCAGTTCTATTACTGTTTTAAAAATGCAACCAAATGCATGATTGCCAAACATACTATACAGGTCAGGCAGGCCTTACTAACACGGGCAAGTATCCACAGTGTGATTATTAGAAGTCGGGTGGGAGTTTTGTAGAATATTTGGAGTCCCTTCCCTTTTGACAAATACTTTCAGCCAGGATATAAATGACAAAATATGTTAGTGATGGCCCATTACAGAGTGGCTTACTGCCGCTCATTTGTTGCAGGCTAAAACAAAGCACTGTTATCCGCATAATGCTTCTTTTGGCCAGAGCCTGGTGCCCCCCTGGGATCACTTGAGGCCCCCCTAGGGGGGGGGGCGTCCCCTAGTTTGAAGACCCCCTGCTCTAAATCATAGCTTCATTGTCATAGTGGTTATAACGTTTACAAATGTCCCTACACTGGTTTTCATTTTCTGTAATAGAACAAAGTCAGTTCTAGTCAAATGTGCTTGAATAGTTTTTCACAACCATTAAACCTGGGATACAGAAAAGAAAAAAAGGGGCGAACACAACAGTAACTAATATGGCTACAGCTGCGAGTAAAATCGAGGAGCTTTACCTGATCAGGGCAGTTAATGAATGATTAGGCGCTTGCAGCTGCACAGTCTTCTGGGTCTATCGCTTTGGTGAACCCCAGTGCTGAAATTTACGTGCAACGTATGAGTGTTGAGGGGTGGGGGGTGGGGGGGGGGAGTGCGCCTTAGCGGGTGGGAAGGAGCACTTTCCATATTTTTAGTGATATGTAAGATATACCTCGTTGTTCCAAATGGCAAAGTCTTTCACTGTGGCAGAGTGTCGTCTCTCACAAGAGTTTGAAAGTGTATAAGCAAGGCAGTGCTTAATTTGTCCCAGTGTTTGCCGATGCTTAACTCCAGCACTTGTTTCTAAACACCTGCATTTATTTATGACAGTCCACCACATGGTGGCCCTGTCTAATTTGGAAGAGAGCTCATAAATACGAAAATGTGTTCAATATACATAAGAAAATAATGAAATCGCAGGGGGGAAGCTATCCCTACAGCGTGAGGTGACCTGTGAATACCTCGGGCTCTGGCACGTATAATTTTACAAATTAAGCACTGAAGCAAGGCGTCCCATGCCATGGAGAATGAATGTTTACAGAGCTTTCTGGCTTCTTCACGGTGGAGTGCCGTGCTCTGTGCCGTGCTCTCTGCGGTCACCCAGTGGATAAGGGTGTTGTGCCAAGTGACCACTGGGAGGGTTATCTACCCTCCAATGCAGGGTGATGGTGCGTTTGGCCAACGCATTCGCCGGGTTAACGATGCGTGCTTCGACTTTATGGTGTTTCTTATGTTTAAAGATGCTCAAAGGTCTTGCTGCCCAATTATTTACGTAAGAGTACTCTGTTACCTCTGTAAGGGTATTGTGTTTGGTCATCCAGTATTGTGTTAGGGATGGGCACGACCATAGCATATGTTGTAGGTCGTCTGTCAGTGATCTACAGTGAGGGCAGGTGATGTGTGCTGTGGAGAAGTACTGGTTGAGCTTGTCGGGTGTGAGATAGGCCCGGTGTAGTGTGGTAAATTGGATGCTCTCAAATCTAGCATTCCTGGAGACCTTCTATGGGAATTCTAGTGCCTCAGCCCATTCAGTGTCGTGGAAGTATCTGCCTACTTTCTCCCATGTCTTGTGCAAGGCCATGATTGACACCCTGTGTGCTCTCTGATCGCTTTAAATATCCAGGTAACCAGGTGTCGACCTGTGCCCATGAGTAACAGTGACCGTAATACGGCATGTGTCTGGTTCTTCATCATGCGTATTCCATAGTCTGTTGAATGTCACCCTGGAGGGCCGGCGTATTGCTCAGGGACGGCGTATTGCTCAGGGAGCTGTTTAAATGTAAGTGGGTGTCCATCAGGGATCATATCCCCCACAGAAGTTATAGATGAGTTGTGCCAAGTAGCCAGTTCACCAGTTGTGAGGAAGCCAGGGTATCGGGCTAAGAGGAATTGCATGGGTATAGCGTGGTATCTGCTGTGTGCACTGGAAGACTCTGAACATACATTTGTGGGCCACAGTTACATGTTGGCACTATGATTGCTTGTGGTTTACTTTGGGAGGAAGGAAGAAGTTGTCAATCTTACTCATCATAAAGCGACCTGCCCCAGTACATGTCTCATTCAGCGATCTTCCGGCTAGCTAGCGAGACAACCACTGCAATTGGGCTGCTAGGCAGTAGGACTCAAACGATGGTGCGCCCAAGCCTTCCTCACCCACCGGGAGTTGGAGTTTAGCCAGTGCAATCCGATGGTGCCCGTTTCCCCAGATCAACTCACCAAGCATAGTGTCATGCTCTCAAAAGAAGAGTCATGGGGGAATCAATGGGACATTTACAAAATAGTAAAACAACCTTGGGAGGATAACCATATTTGAGAGTGTTATTTTACCTGTAGTGGCCAACGGGGGGGTTCTTCCAAATTGGATCTGAGTTTCTATGGCAGACTGTGCTTGAATCAGGTTCCCATCAAACAAATCATCTTTAGAGTGTTTTTTTTGGATGCCATGATAGTGGACGTCCCTCCCTTTCCATTGGATCGTTTCCTCTCCTAACCTTACCACCTGCGGGGGGGGGGGGGCTTCTTTTGTGCAGCGGGAAGACTCATGACTTATTCATTTACCTGGAGGCCTGCTGCGCTACTAAATGCCTGCAAGGCATTGTGGATTGGGGAGAAATCTTTACTTATGTCTTTGACATATAGCAGCATATCGTCCATGTATAGCGAGGCGGCACACATTGCTTATTCCCCATTGCTTTCCCTCCTGGCGGAGTTTAATAGCCAGGGGTTCCATTGCTATAGCAAATAGAATAGGGGAGAGAGGGCACCACTGCTTGCTGCCTCTTCAGACCGAGAAAGGAGCTGATATTAATTTGCCTATCCGTACACAAGAGAATGGGTCAGTGTATAGTAATTTGGTGAAAGCTCTTAGCTTTCGTCCAAAACCCATTTATTTCAGGACCTGGAAGAGATAATCCCACATGAACGAGTCAAGGTCATTTTCTAGATCTAGCATCAGACAGGTAGAATTAGAAAACTACTGGGGTGCTCTATCCATTATATGAAATAACCTTCATATGTTCTGTGATGTACTACGTCCTGGGACTAATCCATTCTGGTTGCTGTGTATTATTTGTGTGGGAACTCGGGGAGATCTGTCCACAAGGATTTTCCAAAGGATTTTCTAGTCGGTTCCTAATCTGGCTATTGGTTTGTATGATGCTAAAAGGGCTGGGTCCCTATCTGGTTTAAGGATGGATATCAGAGGAGGCTCTTGAAGGGAAAAGTGCAGCACACCTTTCTATAGGGCCTCGCTATGCACCTATGATAATCTTGGGGCTAGAAGGTTAGACAAGGCGCAGTAATATTCTAAGATCGAGACCGTCCATTCCTGTTGTTTTATTACCGGCCAGGTTATCAATCAATCAATCAATCACAGAATTTGTAGAGCGCACTACTTACCCGCGAGCGTCTCAAGGCACTGGGGAGAAAAAAAAGGGGGGGGGGTGCTGCTACTGGTCGAACAGCCAGGTCTTGAGTAGCCTCCTGAAGGTCAGCAGGTCTTGGGTCTGTCGTAGGCTTAGTGGAAGGGTGTTCCAGGTCTTGGCGGCGAGGTAGGAGAAGGATCTGCCGCCGGTGGTAGTTCTTCGAATGCGAGGGACGGTGGCGAGGGAGAGGTCGGCGGAGCGGAGCTGGCGGTTGGGGACGTAGAAGAGGAGTCGTCTGTTGAGGTAGGCTGGGCCAGTCTTGTGGAGTGCCTTGTGTGCGTGGATGAGGAGTTTGAAGGAGATTCTCCTGTCGACGGGGAGCCAGTGCAGGTTCCTCAGGTGGGGGTGATGTGGCTGTGGCGTGGTACATCGAGGATCAGGCGTGCGGAGGCGTTTTGTATGCGTTGCAGTCGCTTGATGAGCTTGGCCGGGGCTCCCGCGTGAGGGCGTTCCCATAGTCAAGTCTGCTACTGACGAGGGCCTGGGTGACTGTTCTTCTTGTATCTGTCGGGATCCACCTGTAGATCTTGCGAAGCATGCGGAGGGTGTTGAAGCAGGAGGAGGAGACTGCATTGACTTGCTTGGCCATGGAGAGCGTTGAGTCGAGGATGACTCCCAGGTTGCGTGCGTGGTCGGTGGGTGTCGGGGCTGCTCCTAGTGTCGTTGGCTACCAGGAGTCGTCCCAGGCTGAGGGGTTGGAGCCGAGGATGAGGACCTCTGTCTTGTCCGTGTTCAGTTTTAGTCGGCTGATCTTCATCCAATCGGCGACGGCCTTCATTCCTTCATGGAGGTTGGATTTGGCGGCGAGGGGTCCTTGGTGAGGGAGAGGATCAGTTGAGTGTCGTCGGCGTAGGAGATTATGTTGAGGTCGTGCTGTCTGGCGATGCGTGCGAGCGGGGCCATGTAGATGTTGAACAGTGTTGGGCTGAGGGATGATCCCTGGGGTACGCCGCAGATGATCTCGGAGGCTTCGGATCGGAATGGTGGGAGGCGGACTCTCTGGGTTCTGCCGGCGAGGAAGGAGGTGGCCCATTCCAGGGCCTTGTCTCGGATCCCTGCGTCGTGGAGGCATGCGCGTAGAGTGCGGTGGCAGACAGTGTCGAAGGCGGCGGAGAGGTCCAGCAGGATGAGGGCTGCGGTCTCACCGTTGTCCAGCAGGATCCTGATGTCGTCGGTGGCGGCGATGAGGGCAGTCTCAGTGCTGTGGTTGCTGCGGAACCCCGATTGGGATGGGTCCAGGATGCTGTTTTCTTCGAGGTATCGGGTTAGCTGTTTGTTGACGATCTTCTCGATGACCTTGGCTGGGAACGGAAGCAGGGAGATGGGCCGGAAGTTCTTGAGGTCTCTTGGGTCCGCCTTGGGTTTTTGAGTAGGGCGTTGATCTCTGCGTGTTTCCAGCTCTCTGGGAAGGTCGCGGTCTCGAAGGAGAGATTGATGACGTTGCACAGGTGGGGTGCAATGGAGCTGCTGGCTTTGTTGAAGATGTGGTGCGGGAAAGGGTCTGACGGGGAGCCGGAGTGTATTGTGCTCATGGTCTTGATGGTGTCATCGATGTTCACGCTGGCCCAGGCTGGCAGGGGGTCGTGGTCGATGGTGTGCGGCGGGTCTGGTGCATCGATCTTAGTTGGGCCTGTCTGGGTGTTGAAGCTGTCGTGGATGTCGGCGATCTTGCGGTGGAAGAAGGTGGCGAGGGAATCGCACAGGGCTTGCGACGGCGGGATGTCGTTGGTGTTGGAGCTGGGGTTGGAGAGTTCCTTCACGATGTTGAAGAGCTCCTTGCTGTTGTGTGCATTGTTGTCGAGGCGGTCTTTGAAGGAGATTCTCTTGGCGGACTTGATGAGGTGGTGGTGGTTACGGATGGCGTCTTTGTGGGCTGCGTGGCTGTCCGGTGTCTTATCACTGTGCCATTTCTTCTCTAGTTTCCGGCAGGTACACTTGGAAGCTAGGAGTTCCGAGGTGAACCAGCTGGCTCTTTTGGTGGTGTCACTGTGGGTGAGTTTTTTCAGCGGGCGAGGGTGTTGGCACAGTCGTCCATCCATCGTCTGAGGTTGCAGGCAGCGTCGTCGGTGTTGGATGGGTCGGAGGGAGGGCTGAGAGCGAGGTTTGCCCATAGTTGGTCTTCGGTGACTTTGCTCCAGCAGCGGCGTGGGATCTGTTGGGTGCGGTGGTGTGTGGTGGGTTTCTGGAAGGTGAAATGGATGCAGCGGTGGTCGGTCCAGAGGAGTTCCGTGGTGTGGCTGAAGGAGACGTGGGAGCTTGAGGAGAAGATGGGGTCAAGCGTGTGGCCGGCGGAATGGGTCGGTGTTGTGACGAGCTGGCTCAGACCGAGGTTGGCGAGGTTGTCGATCAGGGTGGTGGAGTTGCTGTCGTTGTTGTTCTCCAGGTGAAAGTTCAGGTCTCCGAGGAGGATGTTGTCGGTAGAGGTCAGGGCGTGCGTGCTGATGAAGTCGGCGATGGAGTCGCTGAACTTGGGTCGGGGCCCAGGGGGTCTGTAGACAAGGGTGCCTCTAAGGGTGGTGTTGGGGTCCGTGTGGATCTGGAAGTGCATGTGTTCGGCGGTGCTGAGAGTATCGTCGGTGCTGGTCGAGACCCTGATGGTGTTCTTGTGGACGATGGCGATTTCTCCTCCTATTGCGTTGATGCGGTCTCTACGGGTGATCTTATAGCCGTCTGGGATGGCTATGGCGATGTCGGGGGCGGAGGAGTCGTTCATCTAGGTCTCTGTCAGGAAGGCGACGTCTGGTGATGGTGTGTCGAGCAGGTCCCAGAGCTTGACGGCGTGTTTGCGTGCGGAGCGGGTGTTCAGTAGGATGCATCGGAGGTGGTTGAGGTACTTCTTGGCGGGCGCCTCGGTGGCTCTGAGGCTGGTGTAGCTGCAGTTCCGGCAGGTGAAGGGACCATGGGTGCGTTTCGGGGCGGCCTTGAAGCAGTTGTGCGTCCGTCCGGGGTTGAGAGCGTGGAGTGTGGTGGCATCGTATCGGCGTCGGTCCTCGAGGCTGGAGCGGGGGGCGCACGGCCCAGGGGTTCTGGTGCTGGGCGTGGTCCAGGCGCGGATGGGCGCAGACAGGCTTGCGTTAGGCGCGCCTTCGGTGCGCCAGCGGCGCGGCCGCGCAGCGGCCGCCATATATGGGGAGGTGGGAGGGAGGAGCAGCTGGGAGGCGGGAGGCAGGGGCAGCGAATGGGCAGTCAGGGGGGCGGGGCCGCAGGGGACGCAGCGGCGGGAGTGGAGAGAGGCAACGAGGGGTACAGAAGGCAAAATGGACACAGTGAAATGGGGCAACGAGGGGAACAGAAGGCAAAATGGACACAGTGAAATGGGGGCAGCGAGGGGAACAGAATGCAAAATGGACACAGTGAAATGGGGGCAGCGAGGGGAACAGAATGCAAAATGGACACAGTGAAATGGCAGCGAGGGGAACAGAAGGCAAAATGGACACAGAGAAATGGGGGCAACGAGGGGAAACAAAAGGCAAAATGGGCACAGGGAAATGGGTGCAACGAGGGGAAACAGAAGGCAAAATGGACACAGTGAAATGGGGCAGCGAGGGGAACAGAATGCAAAAAGGACACAGAGAAATGGGGGCAACGAGGGGAACAGAAGGCAAAAAGGACACAGAGAAATGTGGGCAACGAGGGGAAACAGAAGGCAAAACGGGCACCGAGGCCACAAGCAGAGGGCGAGCTTACCAGCAGCAGCAGCGGGCAGGACACCACAGGCGGAGCTGTGTGGCGGGGGAGCGACCTACCTGGCAAGGTCAAGGGTCGCTCTCCTCACCGCGCAACGGCCGCCATATATGGGGAGGTGGGAGGGAGGAGCAGCTGGGAGGCGGGAGGCAGGGGCAGCGAATGGGCAGTCAGGGGGGCGGGGCCGCAGGGGACGCAGCGGCGGGAGTGGAGAGAGGCAACGAGGGGTACAGAAGGCAAAATGGACACAGTGAAATGGGGCAACGAGGGGAACAGAAGGCAAAATGGACACAGTGAAATGGGGGCAGCGAGGGGAACAGAATGCAAAATGGACACAGTGAAATGGGGGCAGCGAGGGGAACAGAATGCAAAATGGACACAGTGAAATGGGGGCAGTGAGGGGAACAGATTATGAATTGCTTGTTTGATCTAATTTGCTGTTATTGGGCCATCTAGTTCCTTTTCGACATTCTCTGGTATAGAAGAGATTGGCAGCTTCGAAAAAGGCATCTACCTCCTCTCGGGACTCCATGGGGTTCGCTTTATAAACTGTGCCGTAATAGTCGTTGTTGGACTTGGCCCTTTTGCAGGGTTATCCCCAAACCTTTTGCTTCTTCCTCCTACTTTTCCTGACCTGTGTTTGTTGGTTTTAGGATTCTGGGCACTTTACCACTGCTAATCAGTGCTAAAGTGCATATGCTCCCTGTGTAAATTGTTATTATGATTGGTTCTCCCTCATTGGCATATTTGATTTACTGGTCAGTCCCTAGTAAAGTGCACTGAGTGTGCCGGGGCAGGTAAATCAAATACTACTAGTGGGCCTGCAGCACTGATTGTGCCACCCACATGAGTAGTTCTGAAACAGTAACTCAGACCTGCCCCTGCAGTGTCTGTGCGCAGTTGTTCACTGCCATGTCGACTTGGCAAGTGCTCTAACTTGCCAGGCCCTAACCTTCCCTTTTCTTACATATAGGACACACCTATAGTAGGCCCAAGGTACCCCCTGGGCAGGGTGCAGTGTATGTGAAAGATAGGACATGTACTGATGTGTGTAACATGTCCTGATAGTGAAATACTGCCAATTTCGTTTTTCACTATTGAAAGGCTATCTTGCCCCATAGGACAGAATGGGGAATGCGTTGTAATATTTTACAAGCATATCTTCCCACAGGGATAAGATCGAAAAATAAAGTTTAGGCTCTCTGAACTCAGAATTTAATAACACATCTTTTTATTAAAGATCGTTTTTTAAATTGTGTGTTTGAAAATGCCACTTTCAGAAAGTAGGCATTTTCTTGTTTAACCATTCTGTGTGCCTCTGCTTGTTTGTGTATTGACTGTCTGGTTTTGGAGTGACAGGGGCTGGGGAGGTGCATTCTCTCAGACAGCCACCGGGGGGGGGAGTTAATGTGTGTCCTGCCTTTCCTGAATGAGTCAGAGCTGGGCTGAATAGACCTGGGCTGCATTCAGAGTAGGGTGAGAAATTCTCACTAGCACCTGAATAGGCCCGGTCTGCATTTAGAGTGGTGGGAGGAGATTTCCCTTGCACCTGAATAGGGCCTGTCTGCCTTATACAATGCTGTCTCCACCTCCTGCCGGGCAGCTGCAACAGAGAGGACAGAACTGGTTTGGACTGGGCTCAGAGACCCTTGCACAAAGAGAACAAAGACATTTTGGGGTATAAGTATTAGACCTAAAACCCCTGACCTTTAGACTACTTCTGGAATCAAGAGGAACCTTTGCCAAGGAGAAGAGCTGGAGAAACTGAGGAGAAGTACTGCCCTTGCTGTGTGTCTGGGGTTGGCCTGCAGTTGCTATTTTCTGCCAAGGAAAGGAGAAGGACTTTGCTGTGTGCTGTGTCCCCTGCTTGAGGAAAGTCTCCAAGGGCTTGAGTAGAGCTTGCCTCCTGTTTTGAAGTCTCAGGAACACAAAGACTTCAACCCCAGCTCCCCTGAACTTCCTTGTTGGGAGTTCTGACCTGCCAAGAGGTGCCTGTGACTGTCTTGGGCCTCTGGAGGTTGTTTCTGCTGTTGGAAGCTGGAAAAGCAACACAACGACAAGGAAATCGACGCATCACTCTTCTTGGACAGTTTTTCCAACACAACGCCGTTGTGTGAGAAGAATCTCCCCGCATCACCGCGCCGCTGCCGAAACTAACGCAGCGCTTGTCGCTGCGACAAGAATTGACGCATCTAGGGATCGCGGCTGAAAAGGTCGACGCATCGCCGATCGCCGCCGTGGCATCGTTCGCCGACGCATCCCGGATTTCCACGCATCGTCCCTGTGCTGCAAGTTTTCCCCGACTCATCACCTGCGGATCGGAGTCGTCTCAGAATCGACACATCGCTTTCCCTTACAGACCGGACCCGACACATCGCTCCCCTGTCTACAGCGGAACTGTCGCATCGCATCCACGAAGGTCTCAGGAATGACGCAGCTCTTTGTTTTTTTGATGCTTCTCATCGATGTGGCTGTTTGGCTTGGTGAATTTTGTCACAACAACAGGTACTTTGCAAGAAATCACACATCCATAGTTTTCTATGGACTCAGTTGCTAAAACCTTTTGAAAGTCATTTTTCTTAATACTTGCATGTTGGATTTTTGTCGTTTTGGTCTTGTTAAGTTTAGATAAAGATACTTTATTTTTCTAACCCGGTGTGGTGTCCATTTGTGGTGTTATCACTGTATTACTGCGAGTGTTGGTACAAATACTTTACACATTGTCTTTGGGATAAGCCTGTCTGCTCGTGCCAAGCTACCAAGGGGGTGAGCAGGGATTATGTTTATCCCCCTTACCCTGACTAGAAGCAAGGGTCCCTATTTGGACAGCGGTACTTACCTCTGCCAACTAGAGACCCCCATTTCTAACATTGTTGGTCAGCGGTGAGGATTTGAACTTGTATTTGTACTTGACCCACAGTGATTGGTGTACATCACTAGTTTAGTGCAGACCACTACACAACTACATACTGTGTTTTATGTTTGGTTCTATTATTGATCTTACCCTTGAGTTATCCACACATCATGTCTCAGAATGGTAAAGCAGCAAGTGAGGTTGCAGATTTGGAGTTTGACTTTGAATTGTTAAGCAGTTACAAGGTAGAGCAACTCAGGCAATTCTGCAAAAGCTTTGGTTGTCCCATGAAGAGCCACTTTAGATAAGAGGAGCTACAGAAGGCCTTAGGGGCCTGGTGGGAGGCCAAAGAAGCTGGGGAGACAGATGATGCAGATGTGGATGGGGGTGTGCCAGAAGGTTGTTTCAGATCCCAGGATTTGCCTGTTGGGAGAGCTGCCTCTAGGGCTGGCAGCAATCAGTCTTCCAGGAATTTTTCTCCAGAGGATTTGGAGGAAAGGCAAAGGGCCAGAGATCATGAGTTAGAGGTCATGAGAATAAAGGCAGAGGAGAGCAGAAACGCTTATGCCTTGGAAGAGAAGAAATTGATCTTGGCACATGAACTGAGAATGAGAGAGCGTGATGAGGAGCTCAGAAGGCTTGAGGCCATGAGTGTCTTAGCTAAGAAAAAGGACGTGTGTAGCTCATGAAGTGAGCTTGGCTGGGTTGGAGGTGGAGTCCAGCTCAGATGGTGGCAGCAAAAATTTAGTGTCTAGTGCTGAGGGAGAAGTACACACTCCCAGAGATGTGGCGCCTGACTTGAAGGAGGGGGGTTGACATACACCAAGGGGTTCAGGGTTATGAGGTAGCTCCATTGGTGTGCAGTGTCCCTGAGGTGGATTGGGGAACTGGCACAGGGGTTCATATTCCTAGTAGTGGGAGGGACACTCTACAGACTCTAGATGAGAGGTCCAGGGAGAGGGGTTCCTCCATGGTAGAAGCTTTGGTGTGTAAGTGTAAAGATCGCCCAGAAGAGTGTGGGTTGAGTGATAGAGACAGTCAGACACTGTCTTGCCAATCTCAGGAGAGTGATGTGGGGTACTTGTGTGAGGCACTGGATGGTGAGGCAAAGGGTAGCTTTTTTAACACGTGTGGGGCTGTGTGATTCGATTGTTGGAGAGCATATTTTAAGTCCCTGTTTTCCAGAGCTATGCCAACAGCCGGTGGAGTGTGTGTTCTCTGACCCCAGGGAGCTTGCACTGGAGGTAGACCTTTTGGTGGATTCCAGAGGGTCTGAAGAAGCTTTTGGGAGTGATCCTGAGGGGGGTGGCTCAGGTTTTCCCCAACCAAGTGAGGTAGGGAAGGTTGGTGGTAGCCCAAATAGGTCGCAGTGTAGTGGGAGGGGTGTATGGTCCCACGTCCTGTCTCAGAGGAGAAGGAGTGGGAGTGGGCTGTGTCCCAAGGTGCCTGAAACCCAGTCCCAGGGCCTGGTTGGTTCATGGAGTGAACACCAGGAGGGGGGCCTAGTCTGTGCCGAGAGGCCATCCCCTGAGGGAGATCCCAAAGTGTCAGGTGAACTGGGGGGGACTGCTGTAACAAGCATCCCACCAGTTTTGGTGTCTGGCAGCACCGCTCCAGTGGAAAGGGTGCATGAGTCCAGAGAAAAGGGTGAGGGGGGACAAAGTCCCCAGTGGAAGGACTAGTGGATCAGGGGTTGCCAGTTCTGAGGTCAGAGCACCCCAGGACTGACCCTGGTGAGGCCACTTCTGGCCTGGGGGGGTCTTCATGCTCTGACAGATGGACAGGAGGCTGGAGACCTGTGCCAGGCAGACTCTCGTACAACTCATGAGGAGTGTGTTTCCCTTGGGGGGGGGTCGTGTACTCCCCCGGAAGTCCTGGGTTGCCAGGCACAGGTCCAGCCTAAGGGTACAGACCCTGGGTTGGAGGACCAGGTTCAGGGTGTCCCCCCTGACCTGGTGGAAGGGGCGACTGCCAACAGTGCCCCTACCAGTTTGTCTTCTGGGGGTACCGCTCCAGGTGGGAGGGTGCAGAGCCCCTGGGTGTGGGAGAGCCCACCCCAGTCCTATGTCCAGCCGCAGGGTACAGACCCTGGGCTGGTGTACCCGTTGCAGGATAGCACCCCTGAACTGGTGGGAGAATTGTGCAGAACACCTGCCACAGGTGCCCTGACAATTCTGGATCGAGGGGGACTGCTCCCGGTGGGGGGGATGCAGAGCCCCGGGGAGGGCAACAGGGTGTGGGAGAGCCTACCCCTGTCTCTTGTCCAGCCGCAAGGTACAGACCCTGGGCTGGTGGGCCAGTGTCATGATGCCATACCTGACTTCGCAGGAGGGAGAGTGGACAAAAGGTGCCAGGCATCTGGGGCTACCGCCCCCACTTTCTGACGCCACAGAGGTTAGAGAGGCCTGAAAGGCATGAGGCCTGGCTCTCATCACTGACAGTTGTCAGTGGTCACTGTGGCTTGCTGTCCTGGTGGACAGAGTGGCCCCTGGGAGGGGGACAGGAGTCACACCCCAGGGGTGGACTGGGCCACACCACTGTATTGGCCATGTGGGTACTGTCTGCCTGTTGGGACACATCTGTGAGCAAAGTAAGTTTAGGCGCTGCACAGATGGGGTCCATAGGTGAGGAGAAGGGTTCCCCATGGGTTAGCTTAGTGAGCCCTGAGAGTATGGATACAGGGATCCAACTAGGTTCAGGAAGGCTTAGAACGGGAATAGACACCTGCTGCTGCGGGCCATGTTCCATGTTCTTTCGCCCCAAACAGGGAAGCCCATCGAGGTATGGATTGGTCTACCCTGGCTTTAGGCTGGAAGGGGGTTGTGTTGGACTTGGCCCTTTTTGCAGGGTTATCCCCAAACTTTTTGCTTCTTCCTCCTATTTTTTCCTGACCTGTGTTTGTTGGTTTTAGGATTCTGGGCACTTTACCACTGCTAATCAGTGCTAAAGTGCATATGCTCCCTGTGTAAATTGTTATTATGATTGTTTCTCCCTGATTGGCATATTTGATTTACTGGTCAGTCCCTAGTAAAGTGCACTGAGTGTGCCGGGGCTGGTAAATCAAATACTACTAATGAGCCTGCAGCACTGATTGTGCCACCCACATGAGTAGTTCTGAAACGGTAACTCAGACCTGCCACTGCAGTGTCTGTGCACAGTTGTTAACTGCCATGTCGACTTGGCACCCACTTGCCAGGCCCTAACCTTCCCTTTTCCTACATATAGGACACCCCTATGGTAGGCCCAAGGTACCCCCCTGGGCAGGGTGCAGTGTATGTGAAAGGTAGGACATGTACTGATATGTGTAACATGTCCTGATAGTGAAATACTGTCAATTTCGTTTTTCACTATTGAAAGGCTATCTTGCCCCATGGGACAGAATGGGGAATGCTTTGTAACATTTTACAAGCATATCTTCCCATAGGGATAAGATAGTGTTAGAACCGGGGTCGCCGATTCCGAAGCGGTATCTTGGCGCGAGGTAGGAAGGCACCCGAAGGCAATGTGTTAAGCACTTGTGCAGCACACACTCACACTGACTCAATAATGCGCAACAATAAAGGGGGACACCACACCAGGCTTTGATGTAAAAACAAGATCCTTTATCTCATTTAAATTAGCAGTTGATAAGGCAGATAATCTTAGGCAACATTTCATTTCATTGTAGCTTCATAAACTAGTGCGTAAATTTCATTCAAGCACATTAAAACAGTAGAACGTTACGCCATTAAAAAGGCAGTATCAATAACCTCCTAGAAGAGCAGGTAACACTGTAGGTCATAGACTGTAGGTCAACACATAGACTTCAACACAGTTGGCGACATGCAATTAGCTAGACATTAGATGCACATTACACTGTAGATGATGAAGAACCTGTATCAACCTAGGCGCAACCACATTCAGTACAGTGGGCGTCGCAAAGCAGGTAGGCCTACAACATAAGAACACTTTAACTCTTGGCAGGTGAACACTTCAGCTCAATTCAGGTAAGCACCTTTACACTAGGCGAACACATTTCATTACTAAGGATATAAATCAGGCCTAACCATTAATTAAAGCAGGCCTAATAATCAGGCTGGTAAATCGCTTAGGGAACCCCTCCACATGTCCCTCTCTCTGGGGCTTCCCTGTTGATTCGGGCTTCTGTGGCTCTCAAGGGCTACTTAGGGGTTAATTCAGGCCAGGCCCACTCCTCTCCGGGCCTCGCCTCTTCTCGTGTACAAAGTTAATCCTGGTTTCCCCCTTGTGTGGCAATGAGGAGGTGGCCCCCGGCCCCCAGTGGCGACTCTACATGCCCTAGGGGCCTCCCGGGCTCACCTGCGGGGATTTCGGTGGTCGCTCGCCTGAGCGGTTGGTTTCTCCCCGGGCCGGCCCGTGTTCTGTCGGGCGGGGCCCGGACTGGGGCCGATAGGCCTTCTGGCGGTGATCGCGGGTCGTCGGGGGCCGGTAATGCTCTTCTCCGGTCCCCGTAGCCAGCGTTATAATGCGGGGAAGGGGGCGGGAGCAGGCATGCCTCTCCGGCCGGCTTCCCGCCTCCCTCTGCTCACCGGGACTCCTCTCCGGCTTCCGTAGGCGCTGGGGGTGCGGCGGGAGTCGGCAGCCAATGAATGCGCGGCCTTCCCGGGGGCGCGGCCGATGACGCGGTCGGCGTCCCCGGTCGCTTGGCAATGGCGTCGGCGGGGCCGGAGGCCTCTCTCCCTCATCTGGGCCGCAGCGGTGATCTCCAGGCCGCAACTTCTTCCTCAGAGGGCTCCCGGGCCCGGCGGTGATCTCGTGGGCAGCTTCTGGATCTTCGGTGAGGGCGCGGACGGCGCGCCTCACCACCAAGGCCTCTGGGAGGCCACGCCCACCTCCGCAGCTCTTCACACGCGGCGACGGCCGCAATGGCAGTTTCCAGCCCCGAGGTCAGTGGCTTGATGGGGCGATTCCTCCCACGTGGAGGCACAGCGCGGGAGCGCGCTTGAAACAGGCTAGCAGGGGGGGGCAGTTACAACAGTGCTTTGGGCAGCCCCGCAGCAGGGCAGCACTGCGACAGCTAGTAGTGGATTGGGGTGAAGGTTTAGCGCTTCAGGGCACGGCGCTTTACCTGGTGATCCCCAGTTTGGCAGTTCAGGTTTCTGACCTTGCTGTTTGGTCAGGGTTGCAGTTTCAGGTTGCTTGCGGTAGTTCTTCTGTGGTTGCTTCTTTGGTTTTCTCCTTATGGGGAAGGGAATGAGTTGGTGGTACTTGGGGTGCTGGATGGTACTTCCAAGCACGCTGAAGATGGTTCCCTGGGTCCCCTCACACTGGGCAAGGTCAGTGGGTGGCGGGCGTTCCTCAGCTATCTTACTACAGCAGTGCCTAAGCCTTGTCAGTAGCAGTAGTGTAGGTCTCCCCCCTAGGCCCTAAAGCCTGTACTCCGGCAGAGGTTCTCCCAGGATCAGTGGTGCCCCAACTGACTAAAAGGTTTCCCTCCAAACCTCTTATACCCCTAGGTCAGGTGACCCTCCTAAAGGCGGCAAAACATAACTCCTCCCCAAGCTGGAAGGTTCTAGAAGCTTCCCTCATGTCTGGCCATGAGGCCCAGAGGCGGGGACGGCATGGATACTGTATCATTATGTCCCAGCCTGATCCTGACTACTAGTATGTGTATGCAAAGGCCACTCCGCAGTAGCAGGGGCCTGTGGCAGCCATCTTAATAGGAGAGAGCACCTGCACCTCAGCACTGTTTGGCAGTGGTAAGGCGCCCAGAGACCTAGGTCCAACAAAAGTGTAGTGGCAAAAAATGAGGCGCAAAGAGAAAAAAACGGGGTAAGACCACCCTAGGGCTGACAGGTCTAACACGCGTCCCCCCAGCCGAAAGTGGGGAGAGCTTCCCAACCTCTAGGGAGTTCTCATCGCTAAGGCGGAAAAACCGGGAGAGACCGTCAGCGTTGGCGTGGTCTACACCGGGTCGATGTTCCACCCGAAAGTCCATCCCCTGGAGGGAAATGGACCACCTCAACAATTTGGGGTTTTCGCCTCTCATCTGCATGAGCCAGCGAAGGGGTCGGTGGTCGGTCTGAATAAGGAAGTGAGAGCCAAAGAGGTATGGCCTCAGCTTCTTCAAAGCCCAAACCACAGCGAAGGCTTCTCGCTCTATCGTACTCCACCGCTGTTCCCGGGGGAGTAGCCTTCGAGAAATAAAGGCCACTGGCTGGTCTTGGCCGTTATCATTCAGTTGGGAGAGCACAGCTCCAATGCCATGCTCAGAGGCGTCTGTCTGCACAATGAATTCTCTTCCAAAGTCTGGAGTCCTAAGCACCGGAGCGGTGCACATCGCGTGCTTCAGAGTGTCAAACGCTTCTTGACAGGCAGCCGTCCAGATGACTTTACGGGGCTGCTTTTTGGACGTCAATTCAGTCAGGGGGGCTACGATGGCCCCATAGCCCTTGACAAACCAGCGGTAGTAACCCGTGAGGCCAAGGAAGGCCCGGACCTCCGTTTGGGTTTTGGGGGGCTCCCAGGCCAAGATGGTCTCGATTTTGGCCTGGGGGGGTTGCACCTTACCCCCGCCCACCAGTTGCCCCAGGTAGACGACAGATCCCTGTCCAATCTGGCACTTGCTAGCCTTGATGGTTAGGCCAGCCCGCTGTAGAGCCTGTAGCACCCCCTGGAGATGCTCCAGATGGTCTTCCCAGCTGCTGCTGAAGACAGCTATGTCATCCAGGTAGGCAGCAGAGAAGGCCTCTAGGCCAGACAGTACCTGGTTAACCAACCGCTGGAAAGTGGCCGGAGCATTTTTCAGCCCGAAGGGCATCACCCGAAATTGAAAGTGGCCCTCGGGGGTGGAGAATGCAGTCTTCTCCTTGGCTCCGTCCGCCATGGCAATCTGCCAATATCCTGACGTCAGGTCGATGGTACTCAGATACCGAGCTGCTCCCAGTCGGTCAATGAGCTCATCGGCCCGAGGGATCGGGTGAGCATCGGTCTTGGTCACTGAGTTCAGACCACGGTAATCCACACAGAACCGAAGTTCTGGTGTGGTGCCCGGTGGGGCCGCTTCGGCACCAACACCACCGGACTAGCCCAAGGGCTGCTGGAAGGCTCAATCACCCCCAGCTCCAACATCTTGGTCACCTCACTCTGGATACTGGTTCTTACTTTGTCGGACAGCCGGTAAGACTTGGTTTTTACTGGCGGGCTGTCCCCTGTGTCCACATCATGGGTACACAGGTGCGTGATTCCAGGCGTGAGGGAGAACAACGAGGCGTACTGCTCCAATACCTGGCAGCAGTTCCTCTGTAGCTCCAAGGTCAAGGATGGGGAGAGGACCACTCCCTCCACCGATCCATCGTTCTCTTTGGCCGCCAGAAGGTCCGGAAGAGGCTCGCTCTCCTCCTCTTCACTCCCATCCGTCACCATCAGGAGAGTAAGTTCTGACCGCTCCTGGTGTGGCTTAAGGCGGTTGATGTGGAACACCCTGTGGTGTTGTCGGGGGGTCTTGAGGTCTACTACATAAGTGGTCTGGCCTCTTCTCTCCAAAATTTCATACGGTCCAGTCCACCGGTCCTGGAGGGCGCTAAGCTCTCCGGGCTCCATGACCCACATCTTCTGTCCAGCATCCAACTCCACCGTCCGAGCATTCCGGTCGTACCACTCCTTCATGATGACTTGACTAGCCTCAAGATTGTCTGAGGCCTCCTTCCACAGCTTGGCCATCTGGCTGCGGAACGCCAGCATGTAGCTGACCACATCACAAGGGAGCTTCTTAGAAGACTTCTCCCACCCCTCCTTCATGAGACTGAGGGGCCCTCTAACGAGGTGGCCATAGAGCAGTTCAAAGGGGCTGAAACCGACCCCCTTCTGCGGCACCTCTCGGTAGGAGAAGAGCAGACAGGGTAAGAGGACGTCCCACTTCCATCTCAAGTCCTCGGGTAGGCTTCGGATCATCCCCTTCAGGGTCTTATTGAAACGCTCCACGAGCCCGTTAGTCTGGGGGTGGTAAGGAGTGGAGAACCCGTAGGTCACTCCACACTCCTTCCACATGGCCTGCATGTAGGCCGACATGAAATTCGTGCCCCTATCTGACACCACGACCTTGGGGAATCCCACTCGGGTAAAAATCCCCATCAAGGCCCGCGCCACCACAGGTGCAGTGATGGTCCTCAGAGGGATTGCCTCCGGGTACCGGGTGGCGTGGTCCACCAACACCAAGATGAACCTATGTCCCAAAGAAGTCGGGCGGGTCCATTGGCCCGACAATGTCAATTCCTACCCGCTCAAAGGGGTACCGACAACCGGGAGCGGTTCCAGAGGGACCTTCAACTTAGTCCCAGTCTTGCCACTTGCCTGACAAGTCATACAGGTCTTACAGAAGGTGTCAGAGTTAACTCTCATCCTGGGCCAATAAAAATGTGGGACCAATCGGGCAAACGTCTTGTCCTGGCCCAGGTGTCCTGCCAGGGGTATCTCATGTGCCAATTCCAGCAGGAAGGCTTGGTAGCATTGAGGGACCACTAAGGCCCTAGATGACCCATGCACCGGAGCCTTAGGCTCACTGTAGAGGAGACCATCCTCCCAGTAGACATGGTAATTACTGGTCTCTTTACCAGTTGCTTGGGCTTCGGCCTGCTGCCGCATGCCTTCAAGCGTTGGGCACTCTCCTTGCGCCCGACAGAATTCCTCCCGGGTAGGCCCTCCTTCCACCTGCCACTCTGCAGGGGTCGGCAAGTCCCCCACGGGAACAACATCCACCTCAGCGGACTCCGGGGTCACCTCCGCGGGCTCCCCATCCATCTCGCAGGGTGCATCTTCAAGGATGTTTTCCTGTCTAGCAGTGGGCTGGGCCATTGTTTCAGGCTCCAACCCGGGTTGAGTTCCTTGCCGGGCAGCCATGGACCGCGTGACCACGCAAGTCCACCCTGGTAATCCCAGCATCTCAGCGTGGGCGTTGAACTCCACCTCCTTCCAGGCGGTATGTTCCAAGTCGTTTCCAAGCAGACAATCAACTGGCATGGCAGGGCTCACCGCAACTCTCAACAGGCCTGAGACTCCTCCCCACTCAAAGGGAACTTGGGCCACGGGGTAATGACCCAGGCTATTATCAGCCATGACAACCGGGTGGAATACTTCAGGAATCACCTGCTCTGGGGACACCAGCTGACGTCTTACCATCCTCATGCTGGCACCTGTGTCCCTCAGAGCCTCCACCTCCTCCCCGTTCACCAGGACCCTCTGCCGGTACTTGGCAGTGTTCGAGGGTACCTGAACCTGTGGGATCATCTCTCTATCCCCCAGGGAAACTAAGGTCAAGCCTGTCCACTCACCCCCCCTACCTAGGGACAACTCCTCCCCAAGCGCTACACTGGCCACCCCGGGCTCTTACCTCCTGTGGGGGCTGGGGTCCTCTTGCGACACTGGGGATCCCCTTGTAGTGTCCAACCTCCCGCACTCGTAGCACCGGACAGTTCTGGGCTGCTGACTCCTGTCAGGGTAAGTGGGTTTCTGGAATCCAGATTGGGATGGGGAACCTACCCCCTTCCCTTGCGGTCTATTTTGGGGGCCTTTAAAGAACTCCTTCTTTTCTCTCCCCCTCTCTCTTCTGGGGAAAACTCTGTCCACCTTTCGGGGGTCTCCCCGGATCCCTTGTGGGACACCCGAGTGCTAACCCAGGTATCCGCCTCCTCCGCAAGTTCCCGAGGATCGGTCAGCTTGCGGTCCACCAGGTGTTGGCGCAGCTCTGGAAAACTTTTATCTAGAAGGTGCTCCCTTAAACATAGATTGTACAGCCCTTCATAGTCACTCACTTTGCTGCCACGCACCCAACCCTCCAATGCCTTGCGGGCATAATCAAAAAATCCACCCAGTTCTGTGTGGGAAGCTTGTGGCTGTTGCGGAACTTTTGGCGATACTTTTCTGGGGTGAGGCCAAACTTTTTAAGCAGGGCCTCCTTCATGACAGAGTAATTTGTCTGATCACCTTTGTCTAAAGTCAAGAGTGTGTCCCTTGCCAACGGAGGTATGTACTTGTACAGGCCTCCCCCCCAGTACTTCTCAGGCACCCCATGGGCCACCAAAGACACCTCATATGCCGCCAACCACTTATCAATGTCATCCCCTACACTGAAACTGGCCATCACCTCCTTAGGTAGGTAAAACTTAGGCTCTCGTGGAACCTCAGCGGGTACGCTGCCACCATTCAAGTTGCCCTGCGTCTCCATCTGCAAGGCTCGGAGCTCTAGTTCTTTCAGGCTAAGTTCATGTACAAGCTTCCTTTCTTCCATGGCTAGCCTTGCCTGTTCTCGCTCCCTGTCCATCCTAGCAAGTTCTAACTTCAATTGCCTCTCCTCCCTCCTGTCCTCAAATTCGTCTGCAGACAAACTCCCCCCTGACGCACTACTGCCTGCCCTGGAACGTCTTCCTGGCAACACATTCTCGCTAACGTCAATGCGCAGTAGGTCCAGTTCTCCTGGGTCGTCTGTCTCCCCCTGCTCCTCGTCCACTCTTCCCCCCGGGTGGGCCATTACCCATGCCCTCAAAGCTTTCTGAAGCTCCTCTTTCCTGGCGCCTCGCTTGACGGACACCCCCTTCTCTAGACAGAACTCCTTGAGCTGCGCCACCGTATACCTTTCTAGGTTGGCCAACTCAAACTCCATCCTGCTAGGTGGGGCCCCAGACAATTTAGCAAAAGGGTTCTAGAATGTAGGTAGCAGGTCTAACGCAGGAGTGTACACAATCAGGCAATCACAAAAGAATTCTTAGCACTTTCATTTAAATAGGTGTCCAATTGCAGCGCACACTGAGTCCCTGTAGGGTGCTGCACAAGCACAAGTCCTTATCCCACCGCTGAACACCAATGTTAGAACCGGGGTCGCCGATTCCGACGCGGTAGCTTGGCGCGAGGTAGGAAGGCACCCGAAGGCAATGTGTTAAGCACTTGTGCAGCACACACTCACACTGACTCAATAATGCGCAACAATAAAGGGGGACACCACACCAGGCTTTGATGTAAAAACAAGATCCTTTATCTCATTTAAATTAGCAGTTGATAAGGCAGATAATCTTAGGCAACATTTCATTTCATTGTAGCTTCATAAACTAGTGCGTAAATTTCATTCAAGCACATTAAAACAGTAGAACGTTACGCCATTAAAAAGGCAGTATCAATAACCTCCTAGAAGAGCAGGTAACACTGTAGGTCATAGACTGTAGGTCAACACATAGACTTCAACACAGTTGGCGACATGCAATTAGCTAGACATTAGATGCACATTACACTGTAGATGATGAAGAACCTGTATCAACCTAGGCGCAACCACATTCAGTACAGTGGGCGTCGCAAAGCAGGTAGGCCTACAACATAAGAACACTTTAACTCTTGGCAGGTGAACACTTCAGCTCAATTCAGGTAAGCACCTTTACACTAGGCGAACACATTTCATTACTAAGGATATAAATCAGGCCTAACCATTAATTAAAGCAGGCCTAATAATCAGGC
This sequence comes from Calotriton arnoldi, assembly GCA_963921515.1. Classification (NCBI taxonomy): domain Eukaryota; kingdom Metazoa; phylum Chordata; class Amphibia; order Caudata; family Salamandridae; genus Calotriton; species Calotriton arnoldi. Next base: position 461,531 of record CAWUFW010009417.1, on the reverse strand, counting down.
TGGTAAATAGCTTAGGGAACCCCTCCACATGTCCCTCTCTCTGGGGCTTCCCTGTTGATTCGGGCTTCTGTGGCTCTCAAGGGCTACTTAGGGGTTAATTCAGGCCAGGCCCACTCCTCTCCGGGCCTCGCCTCTTCTCGTGTACAAAGTTAATCCGGGTTTCCCCCTTGTGTGGCAATGAGGAGGTGGCCCCCGTCTCCCAGTGGCGACTCTACATGCCCTAGGGGCCTCCCGGGCTCACCTGCGGGGATTTCGGTGGTCGCTCGCCTGAGCGGCTGGTTTCTCCCCGGGCCGACCCGTGTTCTGTCGGGCGGGGCCCGGACTGGGGCCGATAGGCCTTCTGGCGGTGATCGCGGGTCGTCGGGGGCCGGTAATGCTCTTCTCCGGTCCCCGTAGCCAGCGTTATGATGCGGGGAAGGGGGCGGGAGCAGGCAGGCCTCTCCGGCCGGCTTCCCGCCTCCCTCTGCTCACCAGGACTCCTCTCCGGCTTCCGTAGGCGCTGGGGGCGCGGCGGGAGTCAGCAGCCAAACACTGCGCGGCCTTCCCGGGGGCGCGGCCGATGACGCGGTCGGCGTCCCCGGTCGCTCGGCTACGGCGTCGGCGGGGCCGGAGGCCTCTCTCCCTCACCTGGGCCGCGGCGGTGATCTCCAGGCCGCAACTTCTTCCTCAGAGGGCTCCCGGGCCCGGCGGTGATCTCGTGGGCAGCTTCTGGATCTTCGATGAGGGCGCGGACGGCGCGCCTCACCACCAAGGCCTCGGGGAGGCCACGCCCACCTCCGCAGCTCTTCACACGCGGCGACGGCCGCAATGGCAGTTTCCAGCCCCGAGGTCAGTGGCTTGATGGGGCGATTCCTCCCACGTGGAGGCACAGCGCGGGAGCGCGCTTGAAACAGGCTAGCAGGGGGGGGCAGTTACAACAGTGCTTTGGGCAGCCCCGCAGCAGGGCAGCACTGCGACAACTAGTAGTGGATTGGGGTGAAGGTTTAGCGCTTCAGGGCACGGCGCTTTACCTGGTGATCCCCAGTTTGGCAGTTCAGGTTTCTGACCTTGCTGTTTGGTCAGGGTTGCAGTTTCAGGTTGCTTGCGGTAGTTCTTCTGTGGTTGCTTCTTTGGTTTTCTCCTTATGGGGAAGGGAATGAGTTGGTGGTACTTGGGGTGCTGGATGGTACTTCCAAGCACGCTGAAGATGGTTCCCTGGGTCCCCTCACACTGGGCAAGGTCAGTGGGTGGCGGGCGTTCCTCGGCTATCTTACTACAGCAGTGCCTAAGCCTTGTCAGTAGCAGTAGTGTAGGTCTCCCCCCTAGGCCCTAAAGCCTGTACTCCGGCAGAGGTTCTCCCAGGATCAGTGGTGCCCCAACTGACTAAAAGGTTTCCCTCCAAACCTCTTATACCCCTAGGTCAGGTGACCCTCCTAAAGGCGGCAAAACATAACTCCTCCCCAAGCTGGAAGGTTCTAGAAGCTTCCCTCATGTCTGGCCATGAGGCCCAGAGGCGGGGACGGCATGGATACTGTATCATTATGTCCCAGCCTGATCCTGACTACTAGTATGTGTATGCAAAGGCCACTCCGCAGTAACAGGGGCCTGTGGCAGCCATCTTAATAGGAGAGAGCACCTGCACCTCAGCACTGTTTGGCAGTGGTAAGGCGCCCAGAGACCTAGGTCCAACAAAAATGTAGTGGCAAAAATGAGGCGCAAAGAGAAAAAACGGGGTAAGACCACCCTAGGGCTGACAGGTCTAACACGCGTCCCCCCAAGCCGAAAGTGGGGAGAGCTTCCCAACCTCTAGGGAGTTCTCATCGCTAAGGCGGAAAAACCGGGAGAGACCATCAGCATTGGCGTGGTCTACACCGGGTCGATGTTCCACCCGAAAGTCCATCCCCTGGAGGGAAATGGACCACCTCAACAATTTGGGGTTTTCGCCTCTCATCTGCATGAGCCAGCGAAGGGGTCGGTGGTCGGTCTGAATAAGGAAGTGAGAGCCAAAGAGGTATGGCCTCAGCTTCTTCAAAGCCCAAACCACAGCGAAGGCTTCTCGCTCTATCGTACTCCACCGCTGTTCCCGGGGGAGTAGACTTCGAGAAATAAAGGCCACTGGCTGGTCTTGGCCGTTATCATTCAGTTGGGAGAGCACAGCTCCAATGCCATGCTCAGAGGCGTCTGTCTGCACAATGAATTCTCTTCCAAAGTCTGGAGTCCTAAGCACCGGAGCGGTGCACATCGCGTGCTTCAGAGTGTCAAACGCTTCTTGACAGGCAGCCGTCCAGATGACTTTACGGGGCTGCTTTTTGGACGTCAATTCAGTCAGGGGGGCTACGATGGTCCCATAGCCCTTGACAAACCGGCGGTAGTAACCCGTGAGGCCAAGGAAGGCCCGGACCTCCGTTTGGGTTTTGGGGGGCTCCCAGGCCAAGATGGTCTCGATTTTGGCCTGGGGGGGTTGCACCTTACCCCCGCCCACCAGGTGCCCCATTTAGACAACAGATCCCTCTCCAATCTGGCACTTGCTAGCCTTGATGGTTAGGCCAGCCCGCTGTAGAGCCTGTAGCACCCTCGGGGGTGGAGAACGCAGTCTTCTCCTTGGCTCCGTCCGCCATGGCAATCTGCCAATATCCTGACGTCAGGTCGATGGTACTCAGATACCGAGCTGCTCCCAGTCGGTCAATGAGCTCATCCGCCCGAGGGATCGGGTGAGCATCGGTCTTGGTCACTGAGTTCAGACCACGGTAATCCACACAGAACCGAAGTTCTGGTGTGGTGCCCGGTGGGGCCGCTTTCGGCACCAACACCACCGGACTAGCCCAAGGGCTGCTGGAAGGCTCAATCACCCCCAGCTCCAACATCTTGGTCACCTCACTCTGGATACTGGTTCTTACTTTGTCGGACAGCCGGTAAGACTTGGTTATTACTGGCAGGCTGTCCCCTGTGTCCACATCATGGGTACACAGGTGCGTGATTCCAGGCGTGAGGGAGAACAACGAGGCGTACTGCTCCAATACCTGGCAGCAGTTCCTCTGTTGCTCCAAGGTCAAGGATGGGGAGAGGACCACTCCCTCCACCGATCCATCGTTCTCTTTGGCCGCCAGAATGTCCGGAAGAGGCTCGCTCTCCTCCTCTTCACTCCCATCCGTCACCATCAGGAGAGTAAGTTCTGACCGCTCCTGGTGTGGCTTAAGGCGGTTGATGTGGAACACCCTGTGGGGTTGTCGGGGGGTCTTGAGGTCTACTACATAAGTGGTCTGGCCTCTTCTCTCCAAAATTTCGTACAGTCCAGTCCACCGGTCCTGGAGGGCGCTAAGCTCTCCGGGCTCCATGACCCACACCTTCTGTCCAGCATCCAACTCCACCGTCCGAGCATTCCGGTCGTACCACTCCTTCATGACGACTTGACTAGCCTCAAGATTGTCTGAGGCCTCCTTCCACAGCTTGGCCATCTGGCTGCGGAACGCCAGCATGTAGCTGACCACATCACAAGGGAGCTTCTTAGAAGACTTCTCCCACCCCTCCTTCACGAGACTGAGGGGCCCTCTAATGGGGTGGCCATAGAGCAGCTCAAAGGGGCTGAAACCGACTCCCTTCTGCGGCACCTCTCGGTAGGAGAAGAGCAGACAGGGTAAGAGGACGTCCCACTTCCGTCTCAAGTCCTCGGGTAGGCTTCGGATCATCCCCTTCAGGGTCTTATTGAAACGCTCCACGAGCCCGTTAGTCTGGGGGTGGTAAGGAGTGGAGAACCTGTAGGTCACTCCACACTCCTTCCACATGGCCTGCATGTAGGCCGACATGAAATTCGTGCCCCTATCTGACACCACGACCTTGGGGAATCCCACTCGGGTAAAAATCCCCATCAAGGCCCGCGCCACCACAGGTGCAGTGATGGTCCTCAGAGGGATTGCCTCCGGGTACCGGTTGGCGTGGTCCACCAACACCAAGATGAACCTATGTCCCGAAGAAGTCGGCGGGTCCATTGGCCCGACAATGTCAATTCCTACCCGCTCAAAAGGGGTACCGACAACCGGGAGCTTCAACTTAGTCCCAGTCTTGCCACTCGCCTGACAAGTCACACAGGTCTTACAGAAGGTGTCAGAGTTAACTCTCATCCTGGGCCAATAAAAATGTGGGACCAATCGGGCAAACGTCTTGTCCTGGCCCAGGTGTCCTGCCAGGGGTATCTCATGTGCCAATTCCAGCAGGAAGGCTCGGTAGCATTGAGGGACCACTAAGGCCCTAGATGACCCATGCACCGGAGCCTTAGGCTCACTGTAGAGGAGACCATCCTCCCAGTAGACATGGTAATTACTGGTCTCTTTACCAGTTGCTTGGGCTTCGGCCTGCTGCCGCATGCCTTCAAGCGTTGGGCACTCTCCTTGCACCCGACAGAATTCCTCCCGGGTAGGCCCTCCTTCCACCTGCCACTCTGCAGGGGTCGGCAAGTCCCCCACGGGAACAACATCCACCTCAGCGGACTCCGGGGTCACCTCCGTGGGCTCCCCATCCATCTCGCAGGGTGCATCCTCAAGGATGTTTTCCTGTCTAGCAGTGGGCTGGGCCATTGTTTCAGGCTCCAACCCGGGTTGAGTTCCTTGCCGGGCAGCCATGGACCGCGTGACCACGCAAGTCCACCCTGGTAATCCCAGCATCTCAGCGTGGGCGTTGAACTCCACCTCCTTCCAGGTGGTATGTTCCAAGTCGTTTCCAAGCAGACAATCAACTGGCATGGCAGGGCTCACCGCAACTCTCAACAGGCCTGAGACTCCTCCCCACTCAAAGGGAACTTGGGCCACGGGGTAATGACCCAGGCTATTATCAGCCATGACAACCGGGTGGAATACTTCAGGAATCACCTGCTCTGGGGACACCAGCTGACGTCTTACCATCGTCATCCTGGCACCTGTGTCCCTCAGAGCCTCCACCTCTTCCCCGTTCACCAGGACCCTCTGCCGGTACTTGGCAGTGTTCGAGGGTACCTGAACCCGTGGGATCATCTCTCTATCCCCCAGGGAAACTAAGGTCAAGCCTGTCCACTCACCTCCCCTACCTAGGGACAACTCCTCCCCAAGCGCTACACTGGCCACCCCGGGGCTCTTACCTCCTGTGGGGGCTGGGGTCCTCTTGTGACACTGGGGATCCCCCTTGTAGTGTCCAACCTCCCCGCACTCGTAGCACCGGACAGTTCTGGGCTGCTGACTCCTGTCAGGGTAAGTGGGTTTCTGGAATCCAGATTGGGATGGGGAACCTACCCCCTTCCCTTGCGGTCTATTTTGGGGGCCTTTAAAGAACTCCTTCTTTTTCTCTCCCCCCTCTCTCTTCTGGGGAAAACTCTGTCCACCTTTCGGGGGGTCTCCCCCGGATCCCTTGTGGGACACCCGAGTGCTAACCCAGGTATCCGCCTCCTCCGCAAGTTCCCGAGGATCGGTCAGCTTGCGGTCCACCAGGTGTTGGCGCAGCTCTGGAAAACTTTTATCTAGAAGGTGCTCCCTTAAACATAGATTGTACAGCCCTTCATAGTCACTCACTTTGCTGCCACGCACCCAACCCTCCAATGCCTTGCAGGCATAATCAAAAAAATCCACCCAGTTCTGTGTGGGAAGCTTGTGGCTGTTGCGGAACTTTTCGCGATACTTTTCTGGGGTGAGGCCAAACTTTTAAGCAGGGCCTCCTTCATGACAGGGTAATTTGTCTGATCACCTTTGTCTAAAGTCAAGAGTGTGTCCCTTGCCAACGGAGGTATGTACTTGTACAGGCCTCCCCCCAGTACTTCTCAGGCACCCCATGGGCCACCAAAGACACCTCATATGCCGCCAACCACTTATCAATGTCATCCCCTACACTGAAACTGGCCATCACCTCCTTAGGTAGGTAAAACGTAGGTTCTCGTGGAACCTCAGCGGGTACGCTGCCACCATTCAAGTTGCCCTGCGTCTCCATCTGCAAGGCTCGGAGCTCTAGTTCTTTCAGGCTAAGTTCATGTACAAGCTTCCTTTCTTCCATGGCTAGCCTTGCCTGTCCTCGCTCCCTGTCCATCCTAGCAAGTTCTAACTTCAATTGCCTCTCCTCCCTCCTGTCCTCAAATTCCTCTGCAGACAAACTCCCCCCTGACGCACTACTGCCTGCCCTGGAACGTCTTCCTGGCAACACATTCTCGCTAACGTCAATGCGCAGTAGGTCCAGTTCTCCTGGGTCGTCTGTCTCCCCCTGCTCCTCGTCCACTCTTCCCCCCGGGTGGGCCGTTACCCATGCCCTCAAAGCTTTCTGAAGCTCCTCTTTCCTGGCGCCTCGCTTGACGGACACCCCCTTCTCTAGACAGAACTCCTTGAGCTGCGCCACCGTATACCTTTCTAGGTTGGCCAACTCAAACTCCATCCTGCTAGGTGGGGCCCGGACCCGACGCATCGCTCCCCTGTGTGCAGCGGAACTGTCGCATCGCATCCACGAAGGTCTCAGGAACGACGCATTTCTTTGTTTTTCAACGCTTCTCATCGCTGCAGCTGTTTGGCTTGGTGAATTTTGTCGCAACAACAGGTACTTTGCAAGAAATCACGCATCCATAGTTTTCTATGGACTCAGTTACTAAAACCTTTTGAAAGTCATTTTTCTTAATACTTGCATGCTGGATTTTTGTCGTTTTGGTCTTGTTAAGTTTAGATAAAGATACTTTATTTTTCTAAACCGGTGTGGTGTCCATTTGTGGTGTTATCACTGTGTTACTGTGAATGTTGGTACAAATACTTTACACATTGCCTTTGGGATAAGCCTGTCTGCTCGAGCCAAGCTACCAAGGGGGTGAGCAGGGATTATCTAGAGTGTGTATCCCCCTTACCCTGACTAGAAGCAAGGGTCCCTATTTGGACAACGGTACCTACCTCTGCCAACTAGAGACCCCCATTTCTAACAGTTGTGAAATGTTTGTAGGATTTCATCTTGGGTTTATGCAGCTGTGCTGTCGCTCTGGGTAATCTCGACTATTGGGGCAGTCTGTGACTCTTGCCTGATTAGCCAGGCTAGGAGACTCCCTGATCTATCTACCTCTGCATGGGTTTTTGCGGTATATGCCGTGAAATATAAATAGCGGAGTCACTCTAGGAGGGCTGTATGCTTGGTGCAGGCTTCTTCCAGTGGGGCCAACTTTGTGACATCCTGAATTGTATCACGCTCTAGGACAGGTAGGGTTGATTTTATATGTTTAATTTCCCTCTCTGGTACCTGACATACTCCTACCGCATGCTCCATACAAACCCCCTTGGTGACCACCTTAAACGTGTTCCTCTTTACTGCTTTCATCGAGGCCGTGGGGTGGTTTTCTTCAAAGAGGTGAGTGATGTGGGTGGAGCACGTTCCACCGAATGCTATGTCCCCAAGGAGTTCTCATGATATTGGATGTCTGCCATTTGTGCATTGCGATCTGATATAACTCTCCCTAGATAGTTTGCCTTTGTTACTTTCATGAGTATGTTTTCAGAGCACAGGATTCTGTCTAGGAGGACGTAGAGGTCATGTGGGGCCGAATAGTGTGAGTAGTCTCTTGTTGTAGGGTAGCATGCCCTCCATGTGTCTATAAGTGACGAGCTTGCAATCCACCTCATGAAGTGTCCTGCTTGTTGTGTGGTCTGAGCCTGGGGTACGGGGGGTGCAAACTATCTCGGTGTGTTTTAACATGCGGTTATAGTCCCCTCTGAGAATCCTAGGGATGCCCCCTCACTGCGCCAGTTTCTCAGAAATGGCTGCCAGGAAGCTGAATTGTTCTACATTGGGGGCGTAAATGCTGCCCAACAACACTTGTGGGCCATCCAGTCGTCCTTCCACCAGCACACATCAACCTTCTTTGTCAACCAGACTGGTGCCTGCCTAGAAGGGACCCTCAGATACACCCAAATCAGTGCCCTTCTAGAGAAGGCCGAGTAATTTGTTGCATGAAAAGAGCCTTGCCAGAGTTTCTGCAATTGTTGCAGCTCCTCTGCTATAAAATGGGTTCCCTGAAGGAAAACGGTTAGTACTCTGGCACTTAATGTACGAATAAATAGAGTAGCGTCTAAGCACTGTATGCATCCCCCTCATGTTCCATGAGAGAAAGCGTGTGTCAGCTGTTAGGGCCATCAGAATCATGTAATGCCATGATTAATGAGGACTCCCCAGATTGCATCACAATCATGTAGAGTCTGCCTGTGTCTCCACTGTGCTCTTTATTAAGGATATGGTGTTCGCTGTGAGGCTGTGCCAAGAAAGAATTTCTAGGTTAATGATTTAGAACAATAGCAATGCTGAGGGCCTGTAGGAACTAGCTACAGCCCAAACTGAGCGACAAACTGTAGTTCGTGCACTGAAGTTAGCTATATTGAGTGACCCTCGGATCAGTCCCTGTGGTGAGTGCCTTTAAGCTTGATATGCTGCATGCTGTATATATGTAAAAAAAAATGTAAGTCCGTTTTATATAGCGCAGCTACTCACCCTTACGGGTCTCAAGGCGCTGGGGGCCGTCGTGGAAATTAAGTGAGCTATGGCCCAGAGTCACATGGTGCTGAGCTGAGCTGCCGCCGGAGCCGGGGATCAAACCGTGAACCCTGTGCTCCGAAGTTAGCTGCCCTGGCCGCTGCACCACACCTCTCCACTTGTAGATGTTAGCGCCTATCGTGGCAGCCAGTAGGAGAGGATGCCTTGTGTAGGTCCAGCCGCCCTGTCTATGGGCATGATGCAGAGCTGTTCTGGTGGCGTAAGTGAAGAGACATGGTAGAGTATGAGGGTGAGATATGGGATCATCCTACACCTTTTAGTTTTGGGTGGTATGTAGCTGAAGAGATATGGCTAGATGATGTCCCCTGCAGTTTCTGGGATGATCGTGGGCCCCTTAGTACTTTCAGTGGAGTCGAGTTTATCAGCGCTGTCACTAGAGTTGTGATCTGAATCCATTATTGATTTCGTTGTGCAAAAGGAGGTTTACTCTCTCGAGGGCTGAATGCCGCCCATCTTGCGGTTGATGCATAGTGGGTAGGCGGGTTGAAGTCTGGGCGGAAAGTGCACTGGTGTCGACAGACTCACCCGCTGACAACCACTCTGGAACTTTGGTGCTTTTTGTCACAAGCCGCCTCCATTCCCTTCATGTTGCTCTATCCAATCCCAAGCAGCGGATGGTATTGGGGGTCTTAGATGATCTTCAAATTCGCAGGATATAGCAAGGAATATTGTAATTGGAGTTCTCTGATCCAACGCTTGACTCCCATAAAAGAGGCACATTGTTGTTGTACCATTAGGGTATAGTCTGGGAACACCAACACTCTAGAGTTATCATAATTCAGTGGAGCGGATTGTCTAGCTGCCCGGAGTATCGCGTCTCTATCTTTGGAATGTGGAAGCTTGGCTACTGCAGGCCTGGACTGCGGGCCTCACAGTGGTCTGTGGGCTGACACCCTGTGAGCTTGCTCCAAAGTGAAATACTTTGAGATCCTGTGGTGAAGTGAAGGATTTAAACCATTGCTTCAAGAATGCTGTCATGTCTGTTCCTTCTGTTAGCCCAATCACTCTGATGTTGTTTCTTCATGCTGCCCCTTCAGCGTCTTTGGCTTGGTCTACTAGGTGCTTTACTATTTCCTGCAGCTCATATGTGATTTTCTGTTGTTGAGAGGCCTGGGGTTGGCTCTTGCGCAGGCTTTGCTCCACTTCAAATACTCGACCAACTAGCTTCTTATAGTAATTGCGGAGTATGCCCAGGTCTATTTTGACTTCTGCTATTTCCGTTTCAATGGATGTGCGTGAGGTTTTTATAGCCTGCAAGATCGCATCCAATTTGTCAGTCCGTATCTTGTTTCCCTGAATCTCTTAACTGGCTGCGGCATAGCTGATATGTGTGTTCTTGTTTAGGGCCAGGACTTTAACTGTGGGGGGTGCTGCCAGGGCCCCACGTTGTTCTCCCTTCTAATGCCGGTATTTGAACCCCCAGGTCCCGTCACATCTGGCGTCAACCCTGGTACCTGTTTGTGTAGCTTTGGGCCTCTCCTTTCTCTCTGTGTGTTCAGTTGCTTGAGTCCCATGTGCAGCAGGGGCGACACACTCCGTGGGTCACTGACAGGGGATGTCCACCACCCCTGCTTCTCCCGATGGCTCCTAGTTCAATGATGCTTGGCACACGCCAGTCACGTGTCTTGCCTAGCCCAATGCTGCGTGGCAGACGCCAGCCACGTTCTTGCTTTAGCATGGTCCCCCACCCTCCGCCTGGCGGGTGTCCTCTGAGACCAACTCTGGTGCCTGGACATTCAGCCCTGCGTTCTCCTCTGCTCCTATCTCCACCTCTAGCGAATTAGCGTGGGCAGTCCCACATCTCTCCACTCTTGATACACGACTTCCGGCAGCCCCTTGGCCTCTCCAGGCCATTGGGTGCTCTGGGTCAGCAGTGTCCCCACCAGTCCAATGCACCCGCTCTGAGGACCGGTCACTGGGACTTTCTCCATGCCCCGATCACATTCAGGGCCGCTGCCTCTATTGCTGTCGCTTGTGCTGTCTCCACCCGGTCTCTCAGATCCTCTGATCCTTCGGGTGATGTTGTGTGCTCGGTCGGCCGAGTTCCTTCTTGCAGGGTCCCGGCCGAGGATTCGCTAGGCCGCAGGCCCAGGGCACATGCAGGTGCCGGGTTGCAGCTTGTCAGACAGAGGTTCGCCGTACCTGGGGGTCCGATTAGCTCTCTGCTGGCCCACCTAGGTACTATTACTCATGACGTGCCAACATGTAGCGCGGATGGAACTGATTAGGGGAATAAATGCTGGATCCAAGAGCCAGTTTGTACGGAGCTCTTTCAACTCACTTAGGTGGCTTGGCGTGTTGGTGTTGCCTGGTGCAACAGTGTTTGTTGTCGCCCGCCCAATGAGCTCCTCTTTCACAGATTCCCTCTATAACACCTTTCAATGGAGCCCCTCATCTCTCCTTAGCCCCCTTTCATATTTATTTATTTGATATAGCTGCTCATCAAAATGTAAGGTGTCAGAGCGCTTTATATCACAAACATATTATATAGATAGAGACAATGAGTCATAAAAGTGCGTAAATCAATGTATAAGAAATGTTACTTAAGAAAATGAGGACTACAAGGTGTAAGAGTCACATGTCATCCATACTGGTAGGCATTATATGTTAGGAGTGCTTGGTCTGGAGAAACGAAGGAGCAGCTTAGCTAAGTTTTTATGATGCACAGTAACCAAAGCCGCTGTGCTGCAATGCGTGAAAAGGAGAGTGCACAACAGCACCACATCTGTTAAGATATGGTGCAGATGCTCTCTCCCCTAATGCTGGCATACTTTAGACTGCCTTGCACGATAGCACACACTTTTGCACCATAATGCAATGGTGTTTTAGTGGTGTCAAGCTTAGGTTTTATACTGGAAGGGTACCCTCTCAGCAAAAAAATCTAAGTTTTGACAAAGTTTACCACTTTACCACTTTGTGTGCTGTACGGTGTAACACATATGCAACATTGGAAAAGTTTGAAGAAAATAAATATTTTTTCCAAATTTACCCCTACCTCAAGGAGGCGTCATTTGTTTATGCCAATCCCATTCTACCAAAGTTAGTAGCTAGGGATTAGTGTCAATATCTATGGGTATGTGCGTCAGAATGTCTATGTACCACCCACAGTATTCCTCCCTGATGCAAAGTAGCACATAGTGCTACTTTGTGTTACTTTAGGACTGCAGTCCAACACAATTCAGGATTTGTGCTGAAAGTACACCCCAAAACAACACTGTGCACCAGGTTTGTATCACTTTTGTGATGCAAACCAGATACAAACTGTTAGTAAATCCACCCCATAAACAAAACCCAATGACCAGAGTATCAAATTAATAAAATTGTATTGCTACCTAAAGGAACCATTTTTAGGACCCATAGAACAATGAAAGATTGACGGGGAAAAACAATAAGGTTCTAAACCTATGCCTTTAAATTTGCATGCAGTGTTTTGATACCAGTGCATAGCTCGATGTGCTATATTAGAAGGATTGTTAGTTATGAGCTTCAATTAACAGAAGAATCTTTATGCTGTGGCAAAAGCAATAACCCACTAAGCTAGCTACAAAAAACACGTGACTTATGTTCTGACCGGTGTACTCAACAATTTACACGTCCAAAGGAGGTTGTTCCATACCCTGTGATGATGTTCTATGATACCACCCAGGCTCTACTGGAAAGGGGGTGCAGCCAAAGTGTACGCTCACCCATAGTTGAGGGTGTCAGCATAAAATTACGTAGGGGCATAGGCCTTTTCACTTGCACCTCTGTGAGGATGTGCCACCAGCCTTGATTGTGCCAAACCCACCCTGGCCCACTTACTGGGGTCCTTACCTTCCATGTGATGTATTAGGTGTGGTGTGTTTTGCATGTATTCAGCTTGTGAGAACAGGAGTCCATGTGCACGGTGGAGGGCACTGTGTGTGGGACATGATCTGTTGGCATGACAGCCTCTAAGTCCTCTGTTTGTAGGTCCCCCCCTACACAAGCTGTAGCTGTAGATGGTCACTGTACATAAAACGTAATATCTCTTCCCTGTGTTGTGCTGGGAGTTGCCTAGTATCCAAGGAAACTTGGTTATGGATGTCTGAGGACAATCATGATACGTCCTTAATGGATGGTACAAGTCCTGACTCTACCTTCTAGCCCAAAACCCTAAAAAGAATGGAATAGCCTGGCTGGAGGGGTGTTATTATTTGTGAATGAAGTTCACACTCTGCTTGGCTCTTGTTCCTGCCACCTGTCCTGATGTAGCACAAATGTTATACCATCAAGCCAGTAACCTGTGATTTGTCTTAACTTTGAAGGGGCTCCGTGCACCAGCCCATAGAGGGCATTTGCCAGGGATGGGATCTTGTTAGTAGCTGTTTCCCCCCCCCCCCCGAGGCTTGGAATAGGTTTAGATTTTGGAAGAGATCTTGCTACTGCATCTTGACTTGAAAGATGAGGACAATCAACCACCCAGGAAGAAGAGCAATCAGGAGGACAAGTAACCAAGGCTAGCTGACGGAAGTGTACCTGGAGGCTGTCTCAAGGGCCTTGCTCCAATAAGTAACTGCTGCATCGAGAAGCTGCACATTTGCATTCCAGGATCACAGTGTGGTGAGTCTGCAAAGCTGCCAGACTGTTTTATGCTCCAGGGGAGCCTCAAGTTACCCAAACCCTGCCCAGAGGGACACTGATGTTCTCACGCTTCCCTTCAGATCCTGGGCCTGCAGAAGTTGGCCCTGATTTCTGAACCACTTGAAGGGTCTACCTAGGTCCAGCCACTTCAGAGTTATGAGCATTTTAAGTCACTGCTGGTTAGTGACCTTGATTCCCAGTTCCCATTTGGAGTTAATTGAATCCCCAACTAACTTCCTCACCAGTGACTACGCCATTGGAATGGATCCCTGAGTACAGGAACCTGAGAAGTTGTACTGATTTGGACATCTCAATTATTTAGTGAATTGTTTTAGGTCTTGGATGGGGTTCCTGGTCCAATTTGAGTGGAGGATATTAGGAATTACTATTTATTGACTATATATATGGCAAACGCTCCCATATAGGCTCAAACCAGCTGAGTTGCCCCCTAACCACTGAGAAAGTACTGCCAAGAGTAGACACATTATAGCAAATAGAAACATTGTTTATTTATGTCTGACATTTTTGCCACATGCATTTGGCAGGAACGAACAAACTGTGGAACTTCTGAAGGCTGCAGAGATCACTGGAAGCTCTGCTCCCTGGGGTTAACAGTGCCCATTGAGCCCCATTGTACAACAAGCATTGACACTGCAAATCGTTTTGTCTTTTGCCTAGTGAAAAGTTTTACTAAGACACAGCACAGGCATACAATGGAGAGCAGTAGTACAAGGACCCGTAACACAAAGAACCGGTACAGGACCAGGTGGAAGGAGTAGTCGTGCAAAGTTCCCTCTCACACACACAGACGTGGTACGGCCCAGGTAGCGGTGGTTCTCCCCTTCTCTCATGCAGCAGTAGTACAGTCTCTCTTCTCAAATTTATGTCAAAAGAAAGAATGTCATAATGAAGAAGACTGTTATCATGACACTATAATCATGAACCTATCACCACAAAGTTCTCATTTTGGATAGGTTGATCGTAGTAGAATGTGCCATAGTGTATAAAATAGGGCATCAAACTTACTTTATAAGGATAACATTTTCTCTAACCATTTCCCTCAACCTCCTACAAAGTTTAACTCTCACCCTATTACTTTCCTAAAGCCTAACATCACACTTGGCCCCTTTCCCTTACTCTACCCCAAACTTTACTCTCCCTGTTACTCTTTACCCACTTCTATCACTTGTCCTAACTCTATGTTTAACCATTATTGTACCCCTTATTTCACTCTACTATTTAAAAAAATTATTTTATATTGCTCTTTTATTTAAAACACGTACGTTGCGACTATATTCATTATTCTTTTTCATTACCGTCCATATTCATTTCTGGATTCGTAGTAACTGCATTTCTTTATTATGGTTTCTCCATATTATATTATGTGTCCCTCACATGTAAAACAAGCATTTGCAATGCAATAGGTCTCGCATTTACGCGAGTTTAAGCTATTGGCATTGTAAATTACAATGCGTTTTATTTATGCTTCAAAAACATAAACATAAATAAAAGGCATTGTCATTTACAATGCCAATAGCTCAAACTCGCGTAAATGCGAGACCTGTTGCATTGCAAATGCTTGTTTTTTGTGCTTTCAGTTTTGCTAACGTCGCTGTACGTGTGCGAGGAAGAAGGAGGGGGCGTGTTAATGTGCCGCGTGCCGTACGCGTGCACAAGTCCTGTCCTCTGAATTTTGCTAACGGAGTTATACGCGTGCACAACTGCTGTTTGTACGTGTGCACATATTTGGGGTGGGTGGTGAGAAGCTGAGCAGCATTGGAGTAGCAGTTTAAACGGTAAGTCCTTGGTAAAGCATTATGAGTAAGTGTGTGGCACGTGGCGTGCAGAGGTTTGGGGCTTGCGGTAATGCGCAGTGGAGTTTTTGTTTTGGCGGTTGGATAAGCGGTGTTGCTGAGTGTTTATAGGGAAGTGGCGTCGGCTTGGAGTGTGTAAGTGAGGTTACAGTTTGTACTTGTGAATGTCGCTACTTTGAACATCGTCGCTAGCTTTGGCAGTGGATCGCAAATGTGAGCTAAAAATTAGAAGGAACGGTGAGTTTGCTTTATTGTTTTAACACTTGCGCGCGCCGCGCCTGGACAGGAGATGTGCACGCGTATGGTGCGAGCAGGAGTTGTGATAACGCCGCGAGCCGTACGCGTGCACATCTCCTGTCTCTTAAGCTTCGGCACAGACAGTTGATGTGCACGCGTACGGCTTGCGGCGTTATTACAACTCCTGCTCGCACCATACGCGTGCACATCTCCTGTCCATACGCGTGCACATGTCCTGTCCCCCTTCCGACCCAAGTCGACAACAATAGATCTCGCCGATAGCGAGCAGCGCTTTGCGCTGCATCGCTAGGCGAGACCTAAAAAACAGCAATGGCAGCAGCAGAACACGTACAGTATGTGAGGCAGCACTGAACGTTTCCCTCACATACACAGGAGAGTTACAACCAAGGTACCCACCGTGCAAGCTTCCTGTCACATATACATACCAGTGCAACACTGTCTTATGATGCTTGTTCAATGATGCACAAGTGTGTGCACGTGAGCGGGGTTTTTTTTAGGGTGTGAGTTGCAAGTGTGAAGATGTGTGATGGTGTAGTAATGTGAAGGTTGAATTTAATGGAGGGCAAGAAGGTGGAATAAAGAGGTAGGAGAAGTGTAACTCTAAATGAGGCAGGTCAACCCCAGGGCTCCCACTCCGCCAAGCTGTAAATGAGGCTCTTAGCCTGGTAGAGGACCAAGGCGTGAACCCCGATGGATCTGGATGCCCCAGTAAAGCAATGATGAATATTCTTGTCTCCGCATTCACAAACATCAAGAGATTACCAGTAGGCAGCTTCCCATTACTCCTCAACACATTGAACATCATAAGCAAGCCAACCCCACTTCGGCAGTCAGTCTCTTGAACAATTCAACTGGGATATCTTTGGGCCCGGCTTCTTACCACTCTACAATCTGACCAAGGGCGTCCTCTACCTCATCTAATGCTTGCCTCTCATCCAATCTAGTACTACACTTTTTTTTATGGTCATCATTACTCAGGGGTTATGCACCATTAATGCAACCTTTGACCATATATAGGGTAAGGCGGTGGAGGAAATGGAACAATGGGAGACTAAACATTCACTTTTACCAATGATCCGTCACC
Source organism: Calotriton arnoldi (assembly GCA_963921515.1). Classification (NCBI taxonomy): domain Eukaryota; kingdom Metazoa; phylum Chordata; class Amphibia; order Caudata; family Salamandridae; genus Calotriton; species Calotriton arnoldi. The sequence goes on along the minus strand of CAWUFW010009417.1, from coordinate 445,268 downwards.
TCCAGTCTAATGCTTGAGTGAAGGTTAATTTAGCTGCTGCATCTTTTTGCTCACCTCGGATTGCCACATAGAGGAGCCTTAAACAGGGATTTGTATTAGCTCCATTACTGGGCTATCTATACATTGCTCAGCTGGAAACTGCTCTGCCTTCTGTGAGGGATTATCTTCCATAACTGGGCAATTGCCCAATGTCATTCACAATGTATGTGGTCTCTACTGTCCTAATGGACCACTGTTATCAGCCCTAGAAGCCTGGTTGGAGGAAAACAACTTGGCAATAAACTGTCAATCTAGTTGGTTCTTGAGGAGCACCGTGATTGAGAGGGTCAGGGCTGGTGAATATGTGGGCATTTAGGTGTCCTCTTCTATGTCACATGCCAAACATAATTCTGTTTTTTGGCCGAAATTAATTACCATTTCTTAAATGTGGATAAACAGTGCTATCTTGTGTGTTTTTATCAAAATCAAATATATTTTCTATATACGAGCTAAAGTTGTGCTCCCTACCGTAGACAGGTACAATCCTTACTGGTGATAAATCCCTAAACTTTCACCATCATTTCTTTATTGGGCATCTGTGAGAGAAATTTAAATCCAACATTTGCTACGTCTTTCACTAACACTTTAAAGATTATTTTTATACATCCCAACTTTATCCCCGCCTTATTTGAGACTCAGATTCAGCCTCAAAATCCTTTCTTTGGTATTGGATATTCAGTTTTCTTTTTTTTTTTTTTGATAATCAATTTTATTGACATTTAAGAGAAACCACAACAACAGTACATCGACAGCCGATGTCAGCACAGTATCTCGTGAAAGCATAACAAGAGAGAAATGCCACAAACCCACACCCCCACGCGCTGCCCCAGGGGCCCATACAAGTTTGTCCCCACACCCAAGACATCCACAGTGATTATGATATGAGGTTGAACCATTTACCCAAAATTTTCTGAAATAAATCAGGACAGACTCGGGCCTCAAAGAGAGGTTCCTCCTGAGATCCGCACCAATCCACCCCTCGTTTCCATCTCCGCACTGTGGGGGGCTTGGTCTGAGACCAGAGCGCTGCAATGTCCCTCTTGGCCACAGCCACCGCAGTGCCAAGGAGACGCTTATCGGCTCGCGAGCCGTCCAGGCCATCAAACACCCCTAGAAGCAGGCGCACCGGGTCATCGGGGACCTCCCACCCCAGGGCCAATGTGAGCTCCAGTTCCACTCCCGTCCAGAATGCTGTAAGGGCTGGGCACTGCCAGATCATGTGGTAGAAGTCAGCGGGGGAGTGGTCGCAACGTGCGCAATTCGGGGTAAGCCGCAGTCGTGCCTTGTACAGCCGTTCGGGGGTGAGATATGCCATGTGTAGGTAATATAGTTGCACCAGACGCAGTTTAGAGGAGGTCGTGAGGGACCTAGGGGCCATCAGAGCGTCGCGCCAGTCCTCGTCTTCCAAGGGGCCCAGCCAACCCTCCCAGCGGGTGCGCAATAAGTCCAGGGATGCGGGGCCGTTATTCACCAGGGAGCGATAAATCCTCGATACACCCCCTCTGCCCAGGTCTCCCATCATCACCTGCGCCTCAAGCGGACTGAATTCAGGGAAGGAAGTCAGTTTTCTTTTTAATAAGGAATGCCCACAATAATTAATATTTTTTTTTCTTTTTGTGTGTTAGCCCAGTGTTCTTTTTATTTACTGTCGTTTTGTATCGTTTGAAGTAACTAAACACTATAACATTTACTGCTTTTACTACTACTACCACCACCACCATCATATCAGCACCAACAGTGCACTAGGGGTGGGCATTATCATGCCATGGATGCCCACTGCAAGTCAGAAGTCAGCTCTATTATGCTAGAGTCAGCGGAAATAATGTCCATCATTCCATAAATGACTTCAGTACGGCAGGAAGTACCACCAATATGCCAGCGGTGGGCACCATCTTGGCATGGATGCCCACACCACGCCAGTAATTACCGATGGTGGTATGGTAAAGCAAGCATTATACTCGGGTGGGCATCATCATGGCATGGAAATGCCATAGATCTGCAAGAAACCATTTGTGTTGAACACACTCGAAGTAAAAGAGAACACACTCTGAGTAAATCTGTTGAACACACACTTTGTAAACGGGCTTTATAAACAAATGCTAAGAATGGCCAACATAATGCCAGGACAGCATTATACCGAGGAGGGGCACAGGAGTGTAAACTGTGTCGGGGCTAGCATTATATCAGGGGTGTGCTCCATCATGGTATAGATGCACACAATATGCCAAGAATTATGACCATTATGCCATTCCCAACAGTTTAGCAGGCGTGAGCACCATCATGCCATTAATGCCCATAATATGCCGTTAATTACCACCATCAAGCAATGACCTGCATTTTATCACAGCTAGGCGTAATTATTTCATGGATGCCCACACTATGCCAAGGATTACCATGATTATGCCAGGGTTTGTATTTTACCAAGGGGTTATGCCAATGCTAGCATTATACTAGGGGTGGGCATAAATCATTCATACACTCGCACAAAAACACATGTATACAGACACATAGATACGAGCACTTGCAAACACACAGGCACACGTAAACACGTACTCTTGCATGCCCACACACAGACACACAGACATACAGCAGCAGCATTCAAGATTCTTTCAATGAATACTTACCTTGAGCCAGCAGGCTGCATATATCTCACCCAGGCTAACTCATCTCTCCCTTGCGATCAATGGCGACTGCACCTTACAGTTCCCATGACAAAGACTCTATCAATCTATCAAACAGCAGTCTGCCAGAGAGTGAGTTTAGTATATGTCTCTAAGAGACCGTTTTATCTCTGTGATACAAACCATAGAGTCTGGAATTATAATCCTTGAGACTGCACAGTTAATGTGTTTTTAAGGTCTCGCCTGAGCCAGCGCATGCGCTGCGCTGGCGAGAGTTTTAGTAAGCAGGTTTTGGAAGTGCAAACAGCAGTGGCTTTTGCTGGCGACCAGCTTGCGTTCACGCGAGCGTGCACGCGCGATCAGGCGCCATATGGCTTCCCTCGCCATCTGGCTTCCCTCGCGATTACTTTCACTTTCGCGGCCGCGCGGCCAATGCTTGTTGTACTGTGCCGCCATTTTTGCATATTCCATGTTTGCATAAACAAAATAAAAACTACACAATAGCCAAGGCTAGAACTATTGGTTTTTACATTTTTTTATTTATGATTTCGGTGAGACTGTTTAAACTGCTTCTAGTGAGATTTAAAATACGGGAGTGTTTCTCCAAATACTTTCGCCAGACCCATCTCCCCTCCCATGCATGCACCTCCCGTTCATCTATTTCTCTGACCTCTCGACAACACTCCACTCCGCCCTCCTCTGTCTGCACTGTCCTCACTGCCACCTACCGTGGTCAATCTGTTGATTCAGCCACCTAATCATTCGTCCACTGAGGTACCACCCACGTCCCTCCATTCATCCATCCATGAGCCGGTCCATAGGTTGATTCGACCCACACAGCCCCCTTGCCCCCCACCTCCCCGCGCACAGTCCGTCCTCCGAAACTCGCCCACGCCACACTGGGATAACTTACACAGAAAGTACCACGCCAGGGTCCCGGCTCCAGCCAGCAGCAGCGCGACCACGATGGGGGCGAAGCGGAGGAGGTATCGTGCCGCCTTCTTCTCCTCCTTCCCGCCCGGCACGTGCAGCTCCTTTGTACCTGTCTGAAGGGCAGGAAAAAGGCCATGAACTTTAACCCAATACCTGGCATTGATCACCGCCTGTCAGAGGCAGTGGCACTGAGCTCCCTCTACCTCCGGTTCCTGGGCACTGAGCTCCTCTGACCCTCCCGTGCTTAAGTTTATCCTGTATGAGACAGTACCAGCCGATTTAAAGCACTGGTCCCGTGCTCTCCTTGTAGCTGCCGCTCGTCTCCTCAATTTACTTCAGCCAATCCCCCCCGGACCTGGTGTCCTCCTGTGCTTGAGACTAGAGATTCTCCTATACTTGGCTTGCACTGGACCTTAACTCTTCGAGTGCGTGGGCGCTGGGCTCCTCCTATCACTGACACTTAACTGCTCCTGTACTTGCGCGCTGCTTCTCGTGTAGGTCTCGCCTTTGGGACCTTATAAGTGTTTAGCTATGCAACAGTTGATGTTGTTGCACCAAGGATATTGTGCTGGTTAACTAAACACTTATAAGGTCCCAAAGGCGAGACCTATTGGCTATGCCAATGCTTGTTCTCTCTGTCACTCAGAGGTCTTTAGCGGGACAACAGAGGGAATGCTGCTCACCTCCAAACCCGCAAAGCAAGAGGAGCAAAACATTAGGGCAATGCCTGAACGCAAGACACAACGCCTTTGGTTGATGAGCATCTTTTTTCATGTACTCCACACAAGCCAATCCTGGTCTTGACTGTTCCATACAATAAATGTAGATTATTGTTGCCATAGAAGCCAGGTCCATCATATAATGCTAGAGAAAAGTATGTCTGTTACACTGCGTCAAATTGTGGAAAAGTTTAACAAGAGAATGCACCAGCTTTTCTTGCTCATTTCAGTGCCACTTCTCCGAAGTCGTTTCTTTGTACTTTTGGTTCTCAGTATGTCTCTTCACCCATCTTTCTCCTGTCATCTTTCTGCCTCATGTCTCTCTCCCCTTCCCCATGCCTCACATCTGCAATGTCCCTTGCTCGTTATCTCCTTTCAACCATGTACTCTGCTCTGCCTATTTCTGAATAACCTGCCCTGTTTTCTCTCCTCCATACTGTCTGTCTACCACCTTTGATCTGCTTTCTTCTCTCTCTTTTCTACAGAACCTCTCTGGTCCTCATGTCTCTCTCACTGTCTTTCTCTTTCAGCTGTTTGTCCTCTCTCATTCATCGCTCTGTAATATCCTCTTCCTTTCCCCGGTCCATGTTCCTTCCCTTACCCCATCTTTCATCCTCACCTCTTTCTCTGTCTCTCTTTCTCCCTCTCTCTACCTCTCCTGCTTCCCTCTTCTTGCCGCCTCTCATTCACCCCTCTGTCTCCCCCTTTTCATCTCTGCTACATTTTCCACTTCCATGTGTCATCTTTTTTCTCCCTGTCTCCTTCTCTTCTCCCTGTATCTCTCCTCATCCCCTTTCTCACCCATTCTCATTCATCTCTCTATATAGTCTGTAGTGTCTTGTGAGTTAGAAATGACAGACCCTTTTCTTTCCTGACGGAGTCCATAGAACCGTGATGCAAGTACTTGGGTGTAGTTGATAGAAGTCATGATGTAGGTTGTTCAGTTAACGGTTACACACTGAGGAATAAAGACGTGTAATACCAAGTTACATGTGTGGAGTAATCATTTACATGCTCCGAGGCTGGGGAGGACGCTACAGAGTCTTCTTCGTCTCCACTGCTCTTTTTCATTCCCTTGGTTGTTCCATCTCTCTGTCTCTCTCTCTCTATATATATATCTCTTCCTCGCTTACTCTCTCACCTTTCTGTCTTATTGGCCAAATATTTTTATTGTTGCCTTTCTCACACAAAAAATAACCAACATGTTCTATTATGTCCCTGTATGCCTGTAGCAGTCTACTACAGAAGTCATTCAGGGTGATAATACTGGGGAGGATCACAATACTGTTGGGTTTTCATCTCCTTGTGATGTGTATTAATGAATCTGGATGTAGAATTCAGAATTGTGATGTTAGGATGGTGATGTTATTATTCAGTGGAGCCTGGCATCTGCGATGACTGTAGTACCAGGTGCCTCACACTGCGGTCGCACATAAATACCTGAATAAAATGACATTGTTCCCTGAACATTGTGGAGGACATATCAGTGGCGACGAGTGCTTGCACACCCAAAGAGCAGGCTGCTGAGTGATGGATGCTGCTCATTGTTTGGCATGTCATGACATCAAACACATGCAGCTGATATGGCCGAGGGGCTCCTTTCAAGTGTGAGGAAACCAGGGGCCCCTACTGCACTACCGGGGATGTGGCAGCTTGTGTTACTCCCATGGATGAAGTTGTCATGATTCCAGAAAAGCTCAAATCATCTTTCCAGATTCTACAGTTCCAGAGACATTGCCGGCTGAAGCCATGGTAAAGACACCTTTGCAGATGATCCACTAGCTGGTGACCACTGGCTCCTGAGTCGCTCTGGGTGCACCTGTCACTGTACGAACAGGCCCACAACTGGTGAACGTGGAAATACAAGCTCCTAATCATAACAGCAACACAAATAGACACTTACATTACGATGTCATTAGGAAAGGCTCCGAATGGGATTCGGCATTGCAGAATCCAATTCGGAACCTTGGTTTCCTACCGAATCGTACAGATCTCCGAACGACCGATTACGATGTTCGGAAACCATACGGGCAGTCCGAATCGATTCCGAAAGGCAATGGGACAGTCCAAGTCTTTCGGAGCCGAATTGTACAGCTCTATGGACACGGTTTCTATACCAGCGATTGCGATGACCGATTCCTACAGTCGTTCCGATTCGGTTTGCCCTAGATGAAACAGCATTCGGAATCGGTCTTTGGGGGCCCATTGCGGGCCCCCCTTCAGCCGGAGGCTTACGCATGTAGCCCGTGGGGGTACCCAAGGCACCCCTCTTCCCAACCATGCACAATGTGGCAGGCACCGTGGGGTGCCCTCCACAGGGTGCAAGGTTTTCCCCCAACGAACCCTCTTGTCAATGGGAGCATGTGTTCGCGTTCGAAACACAGGCTCCCATTGAAGTCAATGCGAGTCCGACCGAACGATGTTGGGAAGCATCGTAATCAGTTGTCTGGACTCACTCACAGGACCTGATTCGTTTGGAAACCAGTCAGGAACCGATTCGTTCGGGACAGTTTCCAAATGACATCGGCCCCTTAGTGGGTACTGACCCACTAGCCTGGCACTGTCCCAGGAGAGAATCCACTTGGGCTACTGGACTCAGGATGCAGGTTAATTGTACAGTGTCCTTTACTGGGCACCAGTCTCCAGATACCCTGTGACACTAAAACACCCCAAGGATATCCAGGAGCACCTGAAGACAACAGTACCTTTACGGATGGGATCTTGCTTTGTGTTGACCCATGAGATCCGTCCCATTCCTCAAGTTCCGGTCGGATCCATTGACTCAGAGGACTGGACAGATTATAGCAAGAATTGCCTCATTGAATCTTTCTGGTACATCTGATCTATTGAGGCCAAAATCTGAGTGCTTCCAAACTGTTGCCGGCCCACTGAAGCTTCCGCGGTGGGTAAACTGTGGCCATAATTAACCTGATTTCTAGTATGAAGTGTGAATTTATAACATGTTTGAAGTGGAAAATTTGAACAGGTGGTCTCACACTGATCTGCAAGCCTGCAATAGGCCAGGTCACAAGTCGGGGGTACACACGGGTGGACGCCATCCACCCACTATTTTCACAGGGTGAACGCCGTCTACCCTGCCAAGAAGTTGGGCCCCACTGAATAATGTGCTAAACTTGTCCCAGTCTAATTTTCAAAGACCGGGACACATTCAGCAGCGCCTGCACATTGTCTGCTTTCGATCCACAACACCGTGCAGGCGGGGAGGGGGCTCTCTTATTTCAGACTCCTGCTGGGCCCATAAGGAAGGCCGAATTTGAGAGGTCATCAGGCCTTCTTCTGGTCGAGCCTCCTGACTGGGAGCAGTCAGGAGCCTCATGCCTAGATACAAATGCAGCAGAGGGGAAATAAAGGCTCACACCTTGTTAGCACTTCACACTTACTTAAGAGAGGCAGCTTTTCACTTTGTTCAGTCTCTGTTTACAAGATATGGATGCACTGTAAGAATGTCAGATGTACTGGTCTTTCCCAGTATTTACACTAAATAAATGAAATTTATATAGCACTTACAACCCCTGATGAGGAATTGAAATAATTTAAGTACCACTATTTTTTCTTGTATAACGCTACTCATCACAATGCAGGGTTTCAGAGCGCTACACATCACATGTACATATTACATATACAGTAAATCATATTAATTTGTAAATCAATATACAGGATGTGTTACATAAAACAGTGGGGGGTTACAAGGTGTAGAAGTCGCATATCATCTTCCATAGCTCACTGTGCTATATTAGAAGGATTACAATGCAACTACAAGTAACATAAGGATCTATGTGTTCAAAGCAGTAACCCACTTACCCATCTAAATAAAATCAAATCTGTCATTTGCATGTTACATGAGGTGCTTTGCAGGAGACACATTAACCCTCTATGCTACTTTGAGTCAAAACTGAGGCTAGACAAAACACAGATCTTTCCAGCGAGTGCATTAACCTCCAGAGTTATCTTACAATTATTATTCACTCAGATTTACTGGTAACACACAGATCTCTGCAGCTGGTGCCTTAACCCCATAAGATATTTAACAATACAGGGGCCGATTCCGATCTCGGTCGGAGGCGCACCCAACACCATTCGGTCGGGAAAAAAGCCATGCGAAAGCCTGTTTCCCGACCGATCCGTACAGCACACCGAACGAGTAAGTACGATGCGCACAACAGCAAAGAATCCGGCCGAGCCGTACTCACCCAAACCAGGTCCTGTTCCCCGACCGAGGCGAATCCGGAAACGCTGAATCGAGTCGCACGGAAGGGAAAATGCAGCTCCGTCCGGCCGAACGAGTACGATGCGCTTTCCGTACGCGCCCGAACCCGTCGCTACGCACGGCACGTCAAAGCATCCGGGAGAGGCGCACATAAGCTCCGATTCGCGCCACAACACGATCCACGGCTCCGAGACGAACACGGCAGCGACGAGGACGACGCGAAGCGACAAGGACGAGGCGAAGCGACGAGGACGACGCGAAGCAACGAGAAGGACGAACGACACGAACCAACCATGAATCCCTTCGTCCCGATCATACCAATATTCTACATTTACTACCGGAACAGGCACGGACGCATACGCAGCAGAAGGTAAGCCAGACACCAACCACAAAACACATACAACACGTACACGACACATCACACACACACAGAGGGATGCAGAATATACTTACACCAGCAACAGCAGCACCATAGGGGCGGGATGCCCATCACCAATGCCACATATGCACACAGGGGCCTGAATGCGCACCACCACCCCTACCCAGGGGGGCTGGATGCCTACCACTACTACCACCCTCACCCAGGGGGGCTGGATGCCTACCACCACCCTTAGCCAGGGGGGCTGGATGCCTACCACCACTACCACCCTCACCCAGGGGGGCTGGATGCCTACCACTACTACCACCCTTAGCCGGGGGGCTGGATGCCTACCACTACTACCACCCTGAGCCAGGGGGGGCAGGATGCCTACCACTACTACCACCCTTAGCCAGGGGGGGCAGGATGCCTACCACTACTACCACCCTCACCCAGGGTGGGCAGGATGCCTACCACTACTACCACCCTTACCCAGGGGGGCAGGATGCCTACCACTACTACCACCCTTACCCAGGGGGGCAGGATGCCTACCACTACTACCACCCTTAGCCAGGGGGCAGGATGCCTACCACTACTATCACCCTTAGCCAGGGGGGCAGGATGCCTACCACTACTACCACCCTTAGCCAGGGGGCAGGATGCCTACCACCACCCTTAGCCACGGGGGGCTGGATGCCTACCACCACTACCACCCTCACCCAGGGGGGCTGGATGCCTACCACTACTACCACCCTCACCCAGGGTGGGCAGGATGCCTACCACTACTACCACCCTTACCCAGGGGGGGCAGGATGCCTACCACCACCCTTAGCCAGGGGGCTGGATGCCTACCACCACTACCACCCTCACCCAGGGGGCAGGATGCCTACCACTACTACCACCCTCACCCAGGGGGGCTGGATGCCTACCACCACTACCACCCTCACCCAGGGGGCAGGATGCCTACCACTACTACCACCCTCACCCAGGGGGGCTGGATGCCTACCACCACCCTTAGCCAGGGGGCTGGATGCCTACCACTACTACCACCCTTACCCAGGGGGGCAGGATGCCTACCACTACTACCACCCTCACCCAGGGGGGCTGGATGCCTACCACCACCCTTAGCCAGGGGGCTGGATGCCTACCACTACTACCACCATCACCCAGGGGGGCTGGATGCCTACCACTACTACCACCCTTAGCCAGGGGGCTGGATGCCTACCACTACTACCACCCTCACCCAGGGGGGCTGGATGCCTACCACCACCCTTAGCCAGGGGGGCTGGATGCCTACCACTACTACCACCCTCACCCAGGGGGGCTGGATGCCTACCACCACTACCACCCTTAGCCAGGGGGCTGGATGCCTACCACTACTACCACCCTCACCCAGGGGGGCAGGATGCCTACCACTACTACCACCCTCACCCAGGGTGGGCAGGATGCCTACCACTACTACCACCCTTACCCAGGGGGCAGGATGCCTACCACTACTACCACCCTTACCCAGGGGGCAGGATGCCTACCACTACTACCACCCTTAGCCAGGGGGGCAGGATGCCTACCACCACCCTTAGCCAGGGGGGCTGGATGCCTACCACCACTACCACCCTCACCCAGGGGGGCTGGATGCCTACCACTACTACCACCCTCACCCAGGGGGCTGGATGCCTACCACTACTACCACCCGTAGCCAGGGGGGCTGGATGCCTACCACTACTACCACCCTCACCCAGGGGGGCTGGATGCCTACCACTACTACCACCCTCACCCAGGGGGGCTGGATGCCTACCACTACTACCACCCGTAGCCAGGGGGGCTGGATGCCTACCACTACTACCACCCTCACCCAGGGGGGCTGGATGCCTACCACTACTACCACTCTTAGCCAGGGGGCTGGATGCCTACCACTACTACCACCCTCACCCAGGGGGCTAGATGCCTACCACTACTACCACCCTTAGCCAGGGGGCTGGATGCCTACCACTACTACCACCCCCACTCATAGGATGGACAATGCATGACACAACCAGCACACCACAACCTAGGGAATGCAAGAAGAAGACATCCCCCAACACCATGACAAGCGTGTGTAGACTGTGTCAAATGCCTACAACACCGAACATGACTTTGAACATACAATGTGACCCCCTAGCACATGTGCCACACATATATGTGTGTGGCACCCACAATGCAAGCAGGCCATGACCATTGTGGCAATGGGGTCCAAACCCCCATCATCACAGTGACCAAAATGTAAGTGTGGGGTCCATAGCTGAAGCACACTTTGAACAATGTGGCAATGGGGTCCAAACCCCCATCATCACAGTGACCAAAAGGTAAGTGTGGGGTCCATAGCTGAAGCACATTTTGAACATTGAGACAATGGGGTCCAAACCCCCATCATCACAGTGACCAAAAGGTAAGTGTGGGGTCCATAGCTGAAGCACATTTCGAACATTGTGGCAATGGGGTCCAAACCCCCATCATCACAGTGACCAAAATGTAAGTGTGGGGTCCATAGCTGAAGCACACTTTGAACAATGTGGCAATGGGGTCCAAACCCCCATCATCACAGTGACCAAAAGGTAAGTGTGGGGTCCATAGCTGAAGCACATTTTGAACAATGTGGCAATGGGGTCCAAACCCCCATCATCACAGTGACCAAAATGTAAGTGTGGGGTCCATAGCTGAAGCACATTTCGAACATTGTGGCAATGGGGTCCAAACCCCCATCATCACAGTGACCAAAATGTAAGTGTGGGGTCCATAGCTGAAGCACACTTTGAACATTGTGGCAATGGGTTCCAAACCCCCATTATCACAGTGACCAAAATGTAAGTGTGGGGTCCATAGCTGAAGCACATTTCGAACATTGTGGCAATGGGGTCCAAACCCCCATCATCACAGTGACCAAAAGGTAAGTGTTGACAAAGAAAGAGGTGCAACTGCCAAACTGCATGGATGATTCCTGGTCACAGAACAACAAACACATCAGTGGCAAAGTAGTGTATGTGTCCCATTGCAACATAAATTGGGGAGCCAAATCCTGCAGTGCAAATAAGACATACCTTTGGCCATGTGCAGACAAACAACACCCATGGGGGCTGACACCGTCAACAATCATCAATGACACAATGACAGAAGTGACCATCAGAATGCAGACCCACATATTTGCACCAATGGGCACACACATGCAGATACCCTGTGGAGACTGCAGATGTGAGGTGAACAGATACCATACCATGGCAGCAATGGGACACACAAACCATGATCATTGTGCTGACCGATGACCTAGGAGTCCCAGGGACAGCAGGGGAAACCCACCAAACTACATACAGCCAATGGCACACCCAAGATATGCCAATGCAGTGGTGCAGATGCACAAACACAAACAGGCAGACCCACACTGCACATCATACACAACAGGTGAGGGGGGGTGCCAGTGTCCCCAGGCAACCACACAACACATGAGGAGACATGAATACCAATCATACAGATGTGCATACAGTGCCACACAAAGGTAACTCATGGATCCAAATCCCCTATGTGGGCAAGCAGGCATTGTCAGATGAGAGGGAGCACAAATCACACATGTCACACAGGCACGTAGGGACAGCAACTGACACAGCAAGACACAGACACACCACAGCACCACCCCCAGGGCCCCCACAATGTGGTGACCCTGGGCTGCATTACAATCCCACTGTGATGACAAAGCTAAATGTGGTTCACACTGTGAACCACAGTCATGTGTACTGAGCAACTAACTACCATCACACCTACACAAGCACAAATCAAACAGCATGGCCAGTAAGCCAAGGCCAACATGGAGGCAGGGGCCTAGCCGGGCAACAACTCTCATCTGCACACACTCAACACCACACCCCTTGACCTCCAACAATGTGCAGCAGTGAAGCACACATGCACTGGTGACATTGCACATGCACCCATGACTATTCCAGGGTGGTGGGTGGGAACCAAGGTGCAGAAACACATCACACATGGCCACTCAACAAGACTCCTGAATGTCTGACACACTGCACACTAAGCTGTACATGGACATGACGGCAATACCACACCAACCAATGGGATCCCAGCCACAGTCACACACCAATGAAGTAGCCAAGGTCACCCACAAAGAACACACATAGACAACAACCAACATTGCAGCCCAGACCCTGAGGAGTGCCAGCAGTCACACACACAACGTGTCACAATCACTGAAAGATAACACAAACTGGAAATCACATGACAGGGGCAAACAACAAGTGCCAAGGGGAAACCTGACTGTGACCCATCTGCGTCTGCACACAAACTCAGCCCTGACAGCAAACACACCTATGGGTGACACCCTGATGACCAGTAATGTGCCATGCACCCACATCACAGAGAACCCAGGGAGAAGACTTTGGGGGAACATAGCTCAACTCAGCTAGCATCACAAACAGGTACAACACTAGGGATCACAGCATGCACAGCTAAACGGAAGTGAACACACAGACATGCACATACAACACACACCTTGGGCGCAGGCAATGTCACAGGAGTACACACTGCCATGAGGGGACTCCACTCCTGTGTGAGGAAAGCTGTGCCATATGTTGCCTCAGTAGGGCCCCATCATGTCAGCTGAGCACTTGGTCACACAATCAACAATTAGCACCAAATGAGGGCTCCCGTCACATCAGCCTGGTCATGGAAGTGCCAAAGGAATCATCAGCACAGATCCAACACACTTGTATAGCAATGTTGCACTGACAACACAGATGAGTCCTTTCCCATTGATGCCCAAACCTGCATGTCCACTGGAGATGGCCACACGGTCAGGGAAGTAGACGAATTGAACAATGGCAGGCACAACAGATGTGCAGGGGTGGAAGCCACAGATGTGAAATAGCCAATCTAAGTAGGAAATCCCATTGCCAAATACTGAACACACGACACCCTCAGATGCTGCTATGGATGACATGGATACACCACAGGATAGGACACATTCCCCCTGGACCACATGGGTTCCTGCACAGTAACACTTCATTATCATGAGACCAAATATCACCATCACTGCAGCAAGGGCATGGTTAGCATCATCAACATCATGTACATCAGAAGCAAAAGCACTAGAGAACAGAAAGTTGCTTTATTCAGCATATGTGGCATTAAAAGTAGAAGTCCGGTAGAACATAAACAAAGGCCAATGGCCAGTCCATCAACAAAGTCACAAGTGGGTGACAGTGGCAGATGCCACCCTACACATGCCTGCACAAAACCAGGGACAATCCACTAGGAGGGGCAACCGGGGGGTAGGCCAGGCACCGCAGGGACAGGATCAGGGCTCACCAGGAGGAAGCAGGGAAGGGGTGGTGGGTGCTGGAGAGCCACTGACAACTGCAGTGGAGGTGTCTGACATGGTGTGTGCCGGCACAACTGGGGGGCATGGCTCAGATGTTGTGGGTGCCGGCACGACTGCAGTGGACCCTGCAGATGGAGTGGACAGGTCCGCCACTGCAGTGCCCAAGTCAGACAGGGTGGTAGTGGACTCCACTGCAGTGCCTACCACCAGGGAGGAGAATGGGGAACAGGCAAGGTGGGCTGGACAGAGGGGGAGGACACCCTCACCACATCAGTGGCACAGACAAGCGCAGCGGGGGGTGGTGCCGGGAGAGCAAGTGGCAGGGGGAGAAGGCCGGAGCCTCTTGGGGATGGTATATCTGTGGGTGGGGGAACCTGGGGCAGGGTGTGGTGGGGGCACCTGTGGAGTGGGGGCCTGAGGGATGGAGGAAGGAGACCTGGTGCTTGAGCTGCAGGGCGGCGGCGGGGTCTTGCTCTTACCACTCTGGGGGGACTTGCGGGTGGGGGCCTCAGTCTGTCTGCGCCTGGGGGAGGGTGTCCGGGGGCGAGGGGCACTCTGCTCCGTGTGGGGGCTTCCTCTTCACCCTGGATGCTGGAGCAGCTGGATCGGAGGGAAGAGGCCGAGGTCACTGAGGAAGAGGCGCTGGGTCTTTGGGGTTGCAGGTGAGGCAAGGGAGGGTGCTTTGGAGGGAGAGGCAACTGAGGACTGCGCAGTGCCCGTGGATGCGTGTGTGTGTACCAGGGCCCCATCCCCTGTGAGTCTGGTTTCAGTCCCCTGACTGTGCGTGCGTGTGCGTTTTGTTTGTGGCATGTGTGTCTGTGTGCTGGACGTGTGTGTGCTGGTGTGTGCCTGTGCCGGTGTGTGTGTCCTTGGGACGGGTAAGGTGCTGGGGAGTGTGGATGGAGCAGAGGCAGGAGGGGTGAGGGACTGTCTGAGGAGGGACACTGCTGCCGTCAGGGAGGAGTCCATGGACCTATTGCCCCTCTGTAGGTCAGACATGCCCGATGAGATGCCCTCCATGAACGACACCAGCTGAGTCAACAGTGCGGTGTGCGCATGGAGGACACTTAGCATGGCTGTCTGCCCTACATGGAGCTGGCGAAGGAGGTACACAGACTCCTCACTCAGGGCAGCAGGGGACACAGGGGCAGGGGTACGGTGCCTGGCCCAAAGGAGACACGCTCCCGAACATGGGAGCCTCCACGGACCTGGGGAATGGGAGCCGATGGGAGGGCGGTGGTGGTGCTGGTGGTGGCGGGGACAGCAACACTAGCTGGGGTGTGGTGGCTGCTGACACCCGCCTCCACAAGGGAGTCATCCTCCGAGTTGCTCTGGTCCTCAGCTGAGGTGGATGGTGCTGAGGACTCCTCGGTGTGGCTCCCCTCGCCCTCCGTGCCACTGGGTCCCTCCGACCACTCCTCGGCTGCTGACCCAGTCTGGCTCTCTGGCTCCTCCTGGTCCGTGGAGCAGTCCCCTTCCGTGGCCGTGGATGTATCTGCAAACAATGGGGAAACAGACAGACATCAGTCACCTGCACCAAACGCACACACCACTGTGAGCACAGCACATTACAGAGCAAGCCCTGGCATCATTAGTTGTACATTGCTAAAAGTGCCCTAACTGAACAGGAGAAGCCAATTGTCAGTCTGATGCCAAGCATGGCACTCACATCCCACATGGCCTTGCACCCATCTGTCTGGTGTCTGTTGGATTGCAACACCCCAGTGTGGACACATGCACCAAGTACACAGTAGTTGGACAGTGCAGAGGACACGGTGTGGCATGTGGACATGCACACATCACAGCTCTTGCCACTGAGTCAGTACAGGTTTCCGGATGAAAGGGATGCCCAGAGTCAAATAGGAAATGCATGTGATGCATACCAGCGACAGACACCATGATGCACCCATGTCCTGATAGCCATCGCCACAATGGTGTGCATGTAGCACATGTCACTCCCCTGCAGGACCACCAATAAGTTGACACATGCCATGGCAGAGACATGACTGCTAAGTCATACATCACTGTCTCAGTGATGTATGACTTGGCAGCCAGACAACAACACTATGCACTGTGTCACAATAGTAGGTCATGGGGAATGCAAGTCCTGGAGCTGCACAAGTGCACATGTACATCCCCCACACAACACATCATCTTAACCCTCATCTGTCCAGGTCATACCTATTGGACATATGGGAGACCTGTGACACTACCCTCTGAACCTGAGCCCCTCACAATTTGCTGTGAATGGGGAACAGCTGCCTGAACTTCACATTCGCATACCCCAGTCTGCACGGTCAGGTGATCAAACACCTATGTGACACACAAGTATCGTCTCCTATGGTCACATCTCCAGGGGCATGCTGAGCCCCTACCAAGAAACACCCCAGCAGTCCTGGCAACTAATCCACAGCACACTGACACAGAGGCAGACACCTGAGGGGTCAAATCACTGTGCACAATGTGTCAGCTGATACACGGGAGTGGGAGTACAGAGTGCATTGCATGGCCTGGAGTAGGCATGACTGTCCTGCTCCACATGAATGAGGGATGTGCCCTGGACAGTGGATAGCTGGCTATGTATGTGTGACACACGTAATCTGCACACTCCTGGGGCCCAAACATTGTTCCCACCCGCTGCATGGGCGTGTGCCACATACCCCAGGCACATGTGGTGGCTCAGCTCAGCAAGTGGACCGCATATCAAAGCAACACGCAGATCACATGTCCAAACACAGGTGTGAACAATGGACCCACCCATGATGCCCACAACAGAGTTAGGGAAACAGATGCTGTCCCCCACCTTTAGTGAAGCAAACTGCAAGGACACAGTCCCAAGTGACACAATTCCCTGAATGTAAGGGCCACACCTGGGTATCAGATGAGCAGTGGGCAGTGCACAATAGAGGGACATGGCTCCTGGACAACATGACTGCTGCACTGTGGCAGTTGAACCAGGCCAGAGGAGGGCACAAAGCATGTAATACAGAGTTCACAGTGCAGTCTTTGACTCACCCCCTCCTTGCTGCTGTCTGGCCTTCAGCTGCCCATCCAGGTCTGGAAACACCACTGCCAGGATCTGGAGCATGTGGGGGTCAGGGTCCGTGTTCCGCCCCTCCTGCGAGGAGGCGACAGCTTCAGCTGGACCCGTGCAATCCTCTGGGTCCAGCCCCGAAGGTCCTGCCACCTCTTCTGGCAGTTGCGGATCCGGCGCTTGTAGACCCCCACGGACTGGACGGCCCGGACGATGTCCTTCCAGATCTCCTGCTTCCGATGGGCATTAACCTGTCAGGATGACAAAGTGAAAAGGCCATTACTACACATGCAACATATCCGTGCATGACACAGTTGTATATACATGTCTCAATCACAGGGGCACATGATGTACACAGGCAGTGCAAAGCTGCCCATGGACAGTTTGCCAGACGTCACTACATGGTATCATTGCATGGGAAGTAAAACCTTGTTCAAATGCACTGTCACTGCACCATACCTGTCCAGTGCATGTCACTACACTTTGGGGGGTGACAACTACTCAGTGAGCCTGCTAGCCAATGGCGTGCAGACTTTCAGCCTTGCTAGTCAGACAAAATGCACATTCAGAAAGGCAGTGCACAGAACACTCACCTGCTCCCCTGGTGTACCATACAGCTTGCTGTACTGTGGAAGTAGGCTATCCAGCAGGGCCTGGTTCTCTTCAAGGCTGAAGGCTGGGGCTCTCTCCACAGTACGTGCCATTGCAGGGTCCAGAGGGGCAGAGACAGCAGCAGTGCAGTGGCAGATGTTGTCCTGGAGCATGTAGTGCAGGCAAGTGAGCTCTCAGGGGACCAGCCAGCAATATATATGTGCTGGAGAGGCAGATACTGTCCCTTGTGTCCAAAGTGATAGGTCCAAGTCGTTTGCATCTTCTGAATCTGGCCAATCCATGGAATAGCAGCACCAAAACACGCCCACAGCATCCTTCAAATCTTCAACTTCATGACATACATGATTTTGCAACATTGTTGTGGGTGACCAACTGATTTTCCAGCAACCGACTCGTTCGAAATTCGAAAACGCGTCCGTTGCCAGGCAAGCCCATTGTCAATGGAGTGCGCACCGATCGGTCCATTGCGGTACAACGCGTACAGGGGTACAACGCGTACAGGGGTACAACGCGTACCCGCACACATTGAATGCAATGGGCCGGCCGGAGGCACCGATCGGTCCATTGCAGTACAACGCGTACAGGGGTACAACGCGTACCCGCACACATTGAATGCAATGGGCCGGCCGGAGGCACCGATCGGTCCATTGCAGTACAACGCGTACAGGGCTACAACGCGTACAGGGGTACAACGCGTACCCGCACACATTGAATGCAATGGGCCGGCCGGGGGCACCAATCGGTCCATTGCAGTACAACGCATCACTGTACATGTGACTGGCATATGTCAGCATGCCTGTCTCAGATGGACATATGCCAGCCACAGATAGCTCCCAGGGAGTGAGGGGCACACCTACATCACGACAGCCTGTCCAAACTTTATAATAAGGCATGTAAGGCTGCATTTCCTATTGTGTGTATGTTGGTGTACATGTTGTCCTGTGGGTGTCACCTGTGGGCAGCCACCCCCAGGCTGTGCACGTGTTCATGGGGACAGGATCCTGGGTGTTACGTGTACATGACCACTGTGATGTGCAACTGTTCAGATCTGTGCATGTGCCATGGTCACATTTCACGGTGGTGTATGTGTATGTCATGTCACATACCCCGTGAGTCCCATGTGGGACGGTATGTTTGAGCCAGGGTGTCCCAGTGGCACAATAGTGATGGTCCTCCACAGTCTTTGTGCATGTAGTGTTTACAATGTCTCTGTTTTCATGTGCACAATGGGAGACAGTCTCCACATCCAGGTTGTGTGTGCATGGACTTTGATGTTGTTCGTGTGTGTGTCACAGACGTCCATGTCTGTCCTGCCGTGGCAAGTGGGGCCACTACCTGTGGGGGTCATGGTTGTTTTGCTGTGGTGTATACATGATACTCCATGTAATGCCAGTGTCCATGTGGCAATACAGGGTCCCTGGGAATGTACCTGTCGTTGAGCTGTGGTGCCTCACATGTCACTGTGGGGGGTTATTGTGACACGGCAGCAGGAGATGGGAACTGTGACACGGCCTCATGATATCCAATGGGCCAACCTGGGACTAATTGATGCCACCTGTTGGACCGTGTTGACAGATGTTGGCCATGTATGTACCATACATGTCCTTCCGGAACTGCACACTTCATGTAGTTGTGCCTTATAATGATGTATGTTGGGATCTTGAGTGTGTTCAATGCCGCATATGTGGGGTGACTGACAATCTTGCTTACTTCTCCTCTGCACTGCAGGGCTCCTGCTGTCCATCGACCATTCCCAGACCTGGCAACGATGGTGGAACGGGACAGCATCCGACGGTACCGCTTCACCAGGCAGCTGATTGAGGATTTGGCAGTGCAGTTGTCCCCACATTTGCAGCCTGGCCGGCCGTATCCTACAGCGCTGACCCCCAAGGTGAAGGTGATGGCAGCCCTACACTTCTTTGCCACCGGTACCTTCCAACATACTGTGGCGACTGCTGGTGGGATGTCACAGACCATGTTGAGCCGTGTGCTCCGCGATGTTTTGGCGGCAATGTTGCTATTCCTGAACCGGTACATCTATTTCCCTAGACTGCGACGACTCACTGATGTGAAGAGTGACTTTTATGCCCTGGGGAGGATGCCGCATGTCATTGGCTCCATTGATGGGACACATGTGGCTTTGGTACCACCACAGGCCCAGGAGCAGGCCTACAGGAACCGCAAGCACTACCACTCGGTCAATGCACTGGTGGTGTGTCTTGCACACGATGCCTTTGTGATGAGGAGTAGTCGCATCCCCAGGATGATGGCACAGATGCAGAACCAGCATGCCTGGCTTGTCGGTGTGTACTGACTTTGTGCCATTGTGTGTGATCTGATCTGTAGTATTCCGCCCACTTTTCCAAGTCAGCTAATGTGCACTTGTCTGTCCGTAGGTGACTCGGGATACCCCAACATGCCGTGGTTGCTGACACCCCTCAGGAACCCTGTGACACCAGCCCAGATGCGCTACAATGAGGCACATGGTCGGACCACGAGAGTGATTGAGTGGACATTTGGTCTCCTGAAGAGCCGCTTCCGCTGCCTGGACAAGACCGGAGGGTGCCTCCCATATGCCCCTGTGAAAGTGTGCAAGATTATCATCGTCTGCTGCATGCTCCACAACCTGGCAGTGCGGAAGGAGTTGCCTCTCATCCAGGATGACAATGACCAACATCCGCCACCTGTGGAGGATCCTGGCCTGGACCACGATGCCAGTGACGATGATGATGATGATGGTGATGGTGATGTCCGCACACAGCTCATCACCAACTTCTTTAGCTGAATGTGAGTATCCTGAGGTGTCATGTCAATGATGTGAGTTGGCATGATGTGTGGGTGGTGCTCTGGTGCTGTTGGAGTGTGTCCATGGGCTACTTGACTGGATGTGTGTTGCGATGTGTGCTAACAGGTGGGCTGTACTCCCCAACAGTGTTGACATGCTAACTTGGTTCTGGGTGGGTATCTTGTAACATGTATTGTGCATGAGTTTTGCTGTTCTGTCCTGTACTCCATTGCTTTTGACTGTGTGTCATTTCTGTCCTTCACAGGGTACTTTCAGATTCGTTTGGTCAACTGTGTCCACCGACGACGTGATTGCACTTCCAGGGTGGTAGCTGTTGTGTCCCTACAGGTGATGTGCGCCACACCCATGGACTTCCTTCCGTCTACAGTTGTTGACTGTGTGCCCGCTGCCAGGTGGGATTACCTTGCATCTGTAGTGGTTACGACATGTTGCAACTGTGTAATAAACCTGTGCTTCACTTTGTGATGTGCGTTGTCTGTGGTCACACATTTGACTGCCATTTGCTTACTGCACCTGTGGGCTACTTGACTACAACTGGGAATGGGTGTGGTGTCTGTGCATTGCACCGTCTTCCCTGGCAACATCAGTGTAGGCAATGAGTCAGATGGCCTAGGTGTGTATGTGTTGTGTAGCCCTGGTGGTGTGTCTCCCTCATATGTGTCACGTTGCCTTTACTCACATGCCTGTATTGTCCTTGCTGTTGCAGTTCGCATACACAGTGTAATTTTGCAGTTCATCATCCCCATAACAGCACCCACGTTGGAATCACGACAGAGGCAAGTATGGTGTATTAGTGTGTTTATTGTGATACATTTGTGTTAATAGTGCATAGGATGGGTAGTGCTGTACATAAATCTTGCAATCCGAAGTTCCTAGGTGAATTGAAAGTCCTGGTAGACAGGATCCCCAGTATCGGGGCCACAGTTGTCTGACACATTGGTCCAACTTGTACTCCCCATGCAATGTGTGGGAGTAGTGTTGCCGTCAACAGGGTGAACAGTCTGTGCACAAAGGCGAACATCCAGAACAGGTTCAGGCTTCCTGGGAGTTGCGCTTGGCCATCGGCCTCTCACTTTTCCCTCCTCGGACGACCCCTCTTCTTGGGGGGCCCCTCAAGTACAGGCTGCTGCGGTGGAGGGGACTCTCCGCCAGAGTCATCCTCCCTCCCTGTGGCAGTTGCAGTTTGTTCGGCACCAGATGTTGTTGGCACACAGGGAGGTGTGGACTGGTTGCTGTTCATCTGGCGGAGGCATTGTAAAATGTCCCTGTGCACCGCCGTCATCTCATGCAGTGCATCCCACTTGGACTCCACGCGGGACATGTTTGAGTCCACGCGGGACATGTGTGACTCCACGTGGGACATGTGGGAGTCCAAGCGGGCATGATGGGCAGCCTGCTGCTGTTTCATGTCTCTGAGGAGCCCCACTACCTGGCTGAGGTCTCCGGTGCTGGACTGGTACGCATCAGCTATGCGTACCAGTTGTGGGTCATCATGCACACCAGCAACGTCTGCAAGCAGCGACCTCTGTCTCCCACCCCTCCCACCACCCCTGCTGACATGTGCAGTGTGTGCAGTGGCAGGCACAGATAACCCTGGTCCACCTTGGGGGTTGGTGGTGGTGGTGGTGTCCATGGCCCCAGGTTGGTCCACGGTCCCTGTGCTGGTGTTGCTCCTTGTTCTGTCCATGTCGGCAGGGATGGTATTTGTGGTGACAGTCGTTGGAGGGGTGGGTGCAGGGGGTGCAGCTGGTGGTCCTGCTGGTGCTGCAGCTGGTGGTCCTGCTGGTGCTGCATGTTGACTTGCACCGGATGTGCCAGGTTGGTCTTCATCGTCCGAGGAGGACAGAGGCTGTACGACGCCAGTGAGCTCCGCATCCTCTTGAGCCTGGGACTGGGACTCCTCAGCGTCTGCTGCTGTGTCCCCATCATCACCTGTTTTTGGGAGACACAAACAATGTATGTTATGTTTCTGCAGGCATCAATGGTTGACACAAATGACAGTTGTGACTGTGCCTCTGGGTGCGGGCCTGTACATTGCATTGTCCTAAGTCGTCACAGTCAGGGGTTGATATTGGTGTGGCACATTGTCCTGCATTATTTGGGCATTTCTATGTATTTTTTGGGGTGTGAACATTGTCTGCATTGGTTGTGTTTGGTTTACAGCCGGCCCTCCTTCCCACCCACCCACCCAGCCAGTCAGTTATCCCACCATGGAACGTGCTTGCATTGCAGGGAGTGGAAGTTGTCTCTCAGGATGTCAGTCAGTGGTGTCCTGCTGTTTGTTGGTGCACAGTTGGCAGCAGGGCCTTGTGCTCCCCACAGCAGTAGTCAGTGTCAGCCATCTTGTGAGTCCTTCTCCACTCCCTGTGATGTGAGCATGGTTCAGGGTGGTGTTGATGGGACAGTTGTGGGGGTGACCAATATCAGTGACTACGACTCCCATCATGCTATTGCCTCCACCCCCTTCCCAGCATGCCCATGCTTCCTTCCTTTTGACTCTGCTTCCCTGTGGGGTGGGCTGGCTGTGCTGACAGGATGGCTGGCAGTGTTGTCCTGGCAGTTGTTTGGCTAAAAGTCCCAAGAGTGTCCCTGTGCTTCACACAACATAACCCAGGGTGGTGGTTCTTTGTGGGATCTTGTGTTAGGATGGGGGCATTGCATTCTACCAGGTGGGTTCTGTGGAGTTTGTGTTGGGGTGTGTGTGAGGGGAGGTGCTTGTGACTATGGTCAGTGCTGCAAGTCCTCCTTCCCACCCAGCTAGCCAGATATCCCACCATGGAACGTGCTTGCATTGCAGGGAGTGGAAGTTGTCTCTCAGAATGTCAGTCAGTGGTGTCCTGCTGTTTGTTGGTGCACAGTTGCCAGCAGGGCCTTGTGCTCCCCACAGCAGTAGCCAGTGTCAGCCATCTTGTGAGTCCTTCTCCACTCCCTGTGATGTGAGCATGGTTCAGGGTGGTGTTGATGGGACAGTTGTGGGGGTGAGCTATGTCTGTGACTACGACTCCCATCATGCTATTGCCTCCACCCCACTTCCCAGCATTCCCATACTTACTTGCTTTTGTGGGGAGTTCAGTGTGTGTGGGTGTGAGAGCAATGGCAAGATGGCTGACAGTGGTGTCCTGCTGTTGGTTGGTGTGCAGTACCCAGCATGCCCTTGTGCTCCCCACGACACAGCAACAGTGTCAGACATCTTTGATGGGCCTTTCCACTCTCTGTGGGATGTGCATGCGTGAGTGTGAGCTTGCTGGGCCATGTGGTGGGGGATGTAGAGCTGTGACTACGACTCCCATCATGCTATTGCCTCCTCCCCCTTCCCAGCATGCCCATGCTTCCTTCCTTTTGACTCTGCTTCCCTGTGGGGTGGGCTGGCTGTGCTGACAGGATGGCTGGGAGTGTTGTCCTGGCAGTTGTTTGGCTAGAAGTCCCAAGAGTGGCCCTGTGCTTCACACAACATAACCCAGGGTGGTGGTTCTTTGTGGGATCTTGTAATAGGATGGGGGCATTGCATTCTACCAGGTGGGTTCTGTGGAGTTTGTGTTGGGGTGTGTGTGAGGGGAGGTGCTTGTGACTATGGTCAGTGCTGCAAGTCCTCCTTCCCACCCAGCTAGCCAGATATCCCACCATGGAACGTGCTTGCATTGCAGGGAGTGGAAGTTGTCTCTCAGGATGTCAGTCAGTGGTGTCCTGCTGTTTGTTGGTGCACAGTTGCCAGCAGGGCCTTGTGCTCCCCACAGCAGTAGCCAGTGTCAGCCATCTTGTGAGTCCTTCTCCACTTCCTGTGATGTGAGCATGGTTCAGGGTGGTGTTGATGGGGCAGTTGTGGGGGTGACCAATATCAGTGACTACGACTCCCATCATGCTATTGCCTCCACCCCCTTCCCAGCATGCCCATGCTTCCTTCCTTTTGACTCTGCTTCCCTGTGGGGTGGGCTGGCTGTGCTGACAGGATGGCTGGGAGTGTTGTCCTGGCAGTTGTTTGGCTAAAAGTCCCAAGAGTGTCCCTGTGCTTCACACAACATAACCCAGGGTGGTGGTTCTTTGTGGGATCTTGTGTTAGGATGGGGGGCATTGCATTCTACCAGGTGGGTTCTGTGGAGTTTGTGTTGGGGTGTGTGTGAGGGGAGGTGCTTGTGACTATGGTCAGTGCTGCAAGTCCTCCTTCCCACCCAGCTAGCCAGATATCCCACCATGGAACGTGCTTGCATTGCAGGGAGTGGAAGTTGTCTCTCAGGATGTCAGTCAGTGGTGTCCTGCTGTTTGTTGGTGCACAGTTGGCAGCAGGGCCTTGTGCTCCCCACAGCAGTAGCCAGTGTCAGCCATCTTGTGAGTCCTTCTCCACTCCCTGTGATGTGAGCATGGTTCAGGGTGGTGTTGATGGGACAGTTGTGGGGGTGAGCTATGTCTGTGACTACGACTCCCATCATGCTATTGCCTCCACCCCACTTCCCAGCATTCCCATACTTACTTGCTTTTGTGGGGAGTTCAGTGTGTGTGGGTGTGAGAGCAATGGCAAGATGGCTGACAGTGGTGTCCTGCTGTTGGTTGGTGTGCAGTACCCAGCATGCCCTTGTGCTCCCCACGACACAGCAACAGTGTCAGACATCTTTGATGGGCCTTTCCACTCTCTGTGGGATGTGCATGCGTGAGTGTGAGCTTGCTGGGCCATGTGGTGGTGGATGTAGAGCTGTGACTATGACTCCCATCATGCTATTGCCTCCTCCCCCCTTCCCAGCATGCCCATGCTTCCTTCCTTTTGACTCTGCTTCCCTGTGGGGTGGGCTGGCTGTGCTGACAGGATGGCTGGGAGTGTTGTCCTGGCAGTTGTTTGGCTAGAAGTCCCAAGAGTGGCCCTGTGCTTCACACAACATAACCCAGGGTGGTGGTTCTTTGTGGGATCTTGTGTTAGGATGGGGGCATTGCATTCTACCAGGTGGGTTCTGTGCAGTTTGTGTTGGGGTGTGTGTGAGGGGAGGTGCTTGTGACTATAGTCAGTGCTGCAAGTCCTCCTTCCCACCCAGCTAGCCAGATATCCCACCATGGAACGTGCTTGCATTGCAGGGAGTGGAAGTTGTCTCTCAGGATGTCAGTCAGTGGTGTCCTGCTGTTTGTTGGTGCACAGTTGCCAGCAGGGCCTTGTGCTCACCACAGCAGTTGCCAGTGTCAGCCATCTTGTGAGTCCTTCTCCACTCCCTGTGATGTGCGCATGGTTCATGGTGGTGTTGATGGGACAGTTGTGGGGGGGCAATATGTGTGACTGCGACTCCCATGATGCTATTGGCTACACTGACTTGGCCAGCATACACAGAATTCCTTCCTTTGAGTGGTCTTCACTGTGTGTTGGTGTTGTTGTGGTGGCTACATGTCTGGATGTGTTTGTTAGTTCTATTTGTGCCACTGCCTAGCTGTAGTTGTAGTTGTGTTTGTACATGTGTTGGCACAGTTGGATGTGACTTTTTTGATGGCATGTGTTGTGTTTATCTGACTGACATACACATTTTGGGATGATTCTGTTCTGGTTGCTGTGTAATTGCTATGAGTGCATGGTTTGACTCTCCCCTTGACAGTGATGTGTGTGTTTTGTGGCAGTATATTGTGTACATTTGTTGGGTACTCACCAGGCTCTGGGATGTCCTCTAGTCCATATACGCTCACTGGCGGAAGGATGGCCCGCACCTTCTCCTCCCAGGGCCTGAGGTATATTGGCTTGGCAGGAGGGCCACTGCCGGTGTATTGGCTGTTGATGTAGTCTTTCTTCAGCAGGTCCCGTACCCTCCTGCGCACGTCATACCACCTGTTCTGGATGTCGCTCTTTGTGCGCCGACATGGTGATTGTGCGTTCACCCTGTTGATGATCCTCTCCCACATCTTGGTTTTCTGGGAGATGGGGGTCTGTTGGACCAGTGTGCCAAACAGCTGTGGCTCTACCCTGAGGATCTCGTCTACCATGACTTCCAATTCACAATCTAGGAACTTGGGATTCTTCTTGGGGGGCATGGTGATGGGTGGTGATGGTGAGTGATGTGTGTGTTGGTGTGCAGGTGAGGGTGTGTAAGTGTGTGTTTTGCTGGGTGTATGTGAGGTAGGTATTTGTTGGTGTGCTGATGGTGTGTGGCTTGTGTGAGGGATGAGCTGTGGGTGTGTGGTTGCTTTCTCTTGGGTGCTGGCAGTGGAATAGCATTTGCAAAGGCTCATGGTTGTGATTTGTGTCCTTTATATAGGTGGAGTTGTGGGTGTGTCTTTGTTCTCTGTCCCCACCCCCAGTATTTATTGGCTTGGTGATTGCTTGTTTGGCCTTTTTTGGGTGATTTTTCCTTTGTACTGTCTGTCTATGTTGGAAACGTTCTTGTGACCGAGTCGGACCCTGCATTTGTCTCGTACGGTCTTCTCCGTTTCGTTCACGCTGTGTTTGTGCAGTTTTCTATGCTGCGTACGCGTCGGTCGCGGTGTTTTGTGTTGCTTCGGCTCGGTTTTGTATGCGTGTCGGTCGTGCGGCTTGGCCTCCGTCCGACTCGCTTGTGGTTTTCGCGCCTTGCATCGTACTTTGCGGTTTGGAGTTCGCGTGTACGTTTCGGTCGGATTTGTTCCGGGTGCGTGTCGGTCGGTTGGATTTGCGTGTTTTTCCAGCCGGATTGCTGTTTTCCGTGCGGCTCGGTCGGTCGACTTGGTTTCGGTACGTGTCGGTCGGATTTTTCACGCCTTGCATCGTACTTGGCGTGTCGGGCGCCACAGGTACGTGTCGGTCGGTATTATTTCCGGATCCGAGTCGGTCGGTGCTTTTTCCGGCCCGAATCGGAATCGACCCCACAGTCTTTGCAACCAATTAGCATAACAGATTGGGATTCAGACAAAATATCGAGTCAGTTATATCGACTGACACAATTATCGAGTTGTAAATATTGAGACACAGAAATATCGACAGCAAAAGTATTGTGGACAAGAATATCGATTTTAAGGTAAGTAATACCGATTTTTAAAATATAGAAGTCATTAATATCGTTTGCAAAAATATAGTTGTTTAAAATATCGATTCTTTCATTAATGTTATGTATTTTAGTATATATTTTCAATGCTTGTAATGTATTCTTTTGTATAAGTATTGTTTATGTTTTTTAATATATGTGTTACATTTTTAGTAGTTATTACATTAATTTTAATTGCATTTTGCTTTTTTAGTTCCATGGCAGGTTGTGGGTTTAAAGGGGAATAGGGTGGGAAGTAATTTAATTATAATAAATGATTTATTATTTTTTATTTAATATTATTTATTTAATTGATATTTTATAATGTTAATTGTGCTTGTAATTTTTTGGGGGTACATTTTATGTGTGGGTTGTGGGATTTATAGGGATTAAAGGTGGGAAGTAATTTATTTTTAATTAATTATTAATTAGTTGTTAATTAATATTAATTAATTGATAATTGTGTTAATTGTTTAATTACACTTTTTTGGGGTGTGGGTTTTGGGTTTATAGGGGTAAATGGTGGTAAGTAATTTATATTTCATTATTTAATAATTAGCTGTTAATTAATAATAATTAATTAATTGATAATTAAATATGGTATTTTTGTATTTAATTTAGGTGCGGGTTGTGGGGTTTATAGGGGTAACGGGTAGGAAGTAATTTATGTTTAATTAATTAATAATTAGTTGATAATTATTTAATTTATAACTAATTATGTTAATTATTTAATTACATTTTTGGGGTATATAGGGGTTAATGGTGGGAAAGTAATTTATTTTCAATTAATTAATTAATTAATAGTTCAATCAATTAATAAATAGTTATAAATTAATATTCAATAATCAATTGATGATTAATTATGGTAATTGTTCAATTACCTTTTTTTGGGTTGAGTTTTTGGTTTATAGGGGTAAAGGATGGGGAGTAAATTAATTTTACTTACTTTATAATTAGTTGTTAAATACTATTATTTAATTGTAAATTAATTTTAATTGTGTAATTAATTTTTTTAAAGTTTAATTTTAGGTGCGGGTTGTAGGGATTATAGGGGTAAAGGTTGGGAAGTTAATTAATTTTAATGAATTTAAATTTGTTTTTAGTTAGTAATATTTGTTTAATTGATAATTAATTATGGTGATTTTGCAAATAATTGTTTTTTTAATTTTAGATGTGGGTTGAGTTTTGTGGTGTTATAAGGTAGGAAGTAAATAAACTAAATTTATGTAATAATTAATGTTTTGGTTAATTAATAATTTCTAAATAAAAATATTTATTTGTATGAAAATTATTTCTTTTAGTTTATTTAATGTAATATTTGTAGGTATTTGTGATATGTATTTAATATTAAATATATTTTTATCTTCAACATATTTGTATATTTTATTATTTACTTTGTTCTTAAAATATTTTTGTTTTGTTGATGATATTTTGTTTGTTTTTAATTTAGAAGTGATGGAGTAGGAATAGTACATTTTATCCCTCCACAATCCTACACTTTCCCTACTGTTGCACTGACTGGAGTGGGAATAGTAATTTTTATCCCTCTGCTATCCAACACTTTCCCTACTGTTGTACTCATTGGAGTGTGAATAGTGATTTTTACCCTTCAGCAATCCAACACTTTCCCTACTGTTGCACTCACTGGAGTAGGAATAGTCATTTTTACCCCTCCGCAAACCAACACTTTCCCTACAGTTAGACTGACTGGAGTGGCAATATTACATCTTACCCCTCTGCAATCCAACCCTTTCTTTACTGTTGCACTGACTGGAGTGGGAATAGTAAATTTTATCCCTCCGCAATTCAACACTTTCTCTACTGTTACACTCAGTGGAGGGGGGATAGTACATTTTACCCCTCTGCTCTTGAACCGTTTCCCAAGTGTTGTATCCGCTGGAATGGGTGCAGTAAATATTACCTATGTGCAGTCTGCCACTTTTACTACTGCTGCATTTATTGGAGGGAGATTTGTAAATTTTTATTTTCATCCAGTCTTAAATGTATGTGTTGTTCTAAGTGGGAGTGGTACATTTTTTATATATTTATTTTAATAGTTTGCATAGTTTTGTTTAAATTGTAGTGGGAATAGTGTGTGTAATAAATGTTGTAATGTATTTTGTATTGAAATAATGTATATTATTATGTTTTGTTTATTTGAAATTATAATATTTTTAATTATTAATATTTGTAATTTATAAAATAATGTTTACTAAATGTAAAGATTCTTTAAATAGTTTAATGTTTTAATTTAATAAGAATGGTTTGTTTTTTTATAGATTTTATGTTAGTGGTATAAGTATGTATGTATATGTGTATATATATATATCTATTCCAAATGAGACTGCTCGCAATTGAAGACACCTCTCACAAGGGTGTGTGAGGGCACTATATCCAAAAAGGAGGGATTCCCCCATCACTCTAGATAACCCAACTATATTGAGATTGACCTCTCTCTTACTTCCTCTCCAACCAGAATAGGTTGTGATTCTCTTTGATCTTAGGAACAGCTACCCCTTAGTGAATACTACGTTAATCTTTGGGAGCACTGGTACTGGACCTACTCCTCTTCTAATAGCTCCCCGTCCCCCCCCCCTACAATGTGTTGTGTATGACAGCGTACACAGGAAAATGCCCCATCATGTCACAGCATTGCACGGTACAACGGCCCTCTTCTTGATAGAGCATTGCACCAGGACGACAGCCGTCAATCATCACCTCGGCCCCCACCTGGCATACGGAGGTCATGGGCATCACACAGGTTTTCTTCATTCACTTTGTGCAGTTCAGCCACTAAATGGACATCTCTTTATTTTTCCTATTTCGCATCAAAAGTCAATGTTTTGTGTTTAATTCTTGGTGCATGAGGTTAGATATGGCTGGCAGGCCGAAGCCACATTAAAATCCAAATGTCAAATGTATTATATATGCGGCTTAGATTCTTATTACTATATTCCAAGAAGGAGTGACTGAGAAGTGATACAGGATTTGCTCACCTTCCCAAACACGTAACCATAGAAAAACAACAGGAAAAAAACCTCAACTGTGCTTATCCTCTCTCTCCATAGCAGCCAAAGGGGCTCACACTAAGGTATTAAAAGGGCTCTCACCCCTAGGAATTCCAAGTGGCATGCTTCATCATAGAATCCTCGTCCAGATATGTAGTGTATCTGGGTGGGCTCAACCTTGGTAGCCAAGGAAGCTCTTTGGTTATTGGGTGGGATCCTAGATTTAAAATAGTTCAGGGTGTCCTGGGGGTTAATTTTATTTTCAAAGGGCACCCTGACGGAGTTAAAAATAGTTGGAGATGCACTAAGGAAATTAGTATCCTCTGTAACCCTGGTTTAACATGTTTCAGCCATCACACCAATGCCTCACCGGGCTAGTTGGCTTTCATCAGGACCTCACAAGGATCCCATTAACATCCTATTTGTTTGCATTTAATTTTGAAACTTCCAATCGCCATACTCATACATACCAGACATACCTACCCATTTGGTCGCTATGCTTGCATTTCTTTAGTAGCGTCCTATTTAGAGCTCCATGAGGGTAAGAAGGCAGGTGGGCCTTGTAGTCAAACATTCTTCACAGGTCTCTTACCGGACGTGAACCTATTTGGTTCCTCTTTTCCCCACATCCAAGATTCTTATTAGACATGGTGCAACATTACAGCTTATTAAATCAAACACAAGAGAAAGATTTGCCTAGGATCATAGAATTTGGTCAAGCTGGGAAGCCGGGGTTGATCCCAGGTTTTCTGCTTTCACATTGTTCATTTCAGCCATCAGATGGACATATCTTGATTTCTCCTGTTTTACATCAAAGGTTAATGCTTTGTCTTTAATTCTTGACAAATTAGGTTGAAGCTTGGGTAGCGGGCAGATGGCGCAACTGTGCACTTTTCACTTCAAATAAGGACTGCCTTGCATAATCATGCTTGCTTCTCTATGACCCAGATATTTCAGTTTTGGGCAGAAGTATCTAAACCTGTCACCCCACAACAAAAAATGATTTCCAAACATTTGAAATTGTGTGCTTTATTTACCAGTTCCAATCACTAAATGTTGAAGAACTGTTTTCCTTGAAAGGAAGACAAGTTGCATTTTTGTAACTCTGTAAATTCGAGAGTGCTAGATATATGGCTGTGTTAAATGTTGCCAAGTTGTTACCCTGCTGAGGTATGGGTGGTTTTGTTTTTTGCTCTTCTCACACCTACCTACTGCAGCGATGTAAAGTTTGCAATGTACTGTATTAAAACACAATAATCCAGGTTAGCTTTGTTGTTATGATTTTATGTCAAGACAGGAGGCTAGCATTATGCATAAGCTTTTATTTCCCACTTCTGAGCAGCACCTTTAAAAGCTCATGGAACCTTTAAAACATCACAATCAAAAAGAACTTTCAACTCCATAAGTAACATGAGACCACCATCTTCCTCCTCTTTTGTTTGCTGCTTCTGAGCAGATAAGTATAGTTTAAGTATATTGATTATAATATTTTATTGTAGCAGATTTGTTTAGTATAAGTCTGTTTTGTTGATAGAATGTTGTAAAACCCAATTTATTGGTGTATATTTGAGCTTGAATGTATGTTGAGTTGAAGATGTGATATATAAAGGATTGTTTGAGTTCGTTTGGATATATAGATTGCTGAAAATGATTGAATTTTTGAATGAAAGATAACTTATTTAAGGCGATTAGTAATGATTAAAGAAATGGTTATGTTTTGTATTGGTAAATGTAATGCGCAAGCACTCGCGATCGCGTGTGAGAGTTTCTGTTATGGAGACTGTTTTTTAAAATAAATCGGCTCGCGCTTACCGAGACTTCATTGTGAAGGGAAGTGGTAGCGCGAGTAGGCACGAGCAAGGCTCGAGCAGAGAGTTGTGGCTGGAGTGAGGAAGCCTGCGGAGTGACGAAATCACGCGTGAGACGTGTTTTCTAATTGGCCAACAATGAGTTGAATTTTGATGGGAAATAGAGCTTGTTTTATAACTTGAGGAGTTGTTTCTAGAGGAATTAGCTCTGCGAGGCTCGTTCCCATGGAAACGATTCTCGCTTCGGCATCGCGTCTCAGGAGAGGCAGTTGATGCAGTTTGACAGTTGACGGAGGCAGAATAAGAGATAATTAGGGTATATTTGTGAGATTAAAAGAGAATTGAAGTTTGTTTAAAGAGTAGAGGAGGATTGATACTTATAAATAAGAAATGGAAAAGACAAATGAGGAACAGGAGAAGATGATAAGGGAAATTATAAGTAAGGAAGTGAAGGAGACTATACAAGAGTCAGTGAAACAGGTGTTGGGAAAGAGAAAAATTAACGAAGAAGAAGAATATTTCTCCATCTCAGAAGAGGAGAATGAAAGAGGTCCAGGAGGAAAATGTTTCGCGAAAAAGAAACATTTAGGTACTAAGAAGGATCAGAGTGGAGTCCTAAGCGGCTCAAAAAGGAAGGGTATCCGAGGCGATACACAGGAGGGCCAGTTATTCACTGGAAAGAGAGGAAATGCATCGGGAGATGCATTGAGTGAGGATGATTTGGATGAATACATTTTAGACCTAGAATATAAAGATGGATTATCAGAGGAAAAAGAAGACAACGTGAAAGAGAAAGTTAAAGATACAGTGCTCGATCCTTTTGGTGAACTGATGTTTAGTCCTAAGGAGATAAGGCACCCAAGAGGGAAGGATTGGTGGCCTCTTGAACATGTGGCGGACTACATTAAGGATAGGTTGCGCAAGCCACTAGAGATAGAGGAGAGAAATATTATGAGGGCAGAGTGCTCGAGACCAAATATTGAAGAAAAAGTAACGTTGGCACCAAATATTGACCCAGAATTAATAACATATCTCTTCAAGATGGGAAAAGATCCAAGGAAGGGGTTAGACCGTTCCTTGAAACAATGCCAAGATAAGCTTCTAGACATATCAGGGCCTTTGGCAAAAATTTTCGATGCAGTAGAGGAAGCTTATCTGAAGAATTTTGATCTGGATCTATCCTTAATGCGTGGTTGGTGCCAGAGGGCAGTATGCTTTTTAGGCAATGCGAATGCTGGCATTCTTGCGGAAAGAAGGAAGACAATCCTTATGCGGATAAATCCAAGATTAGGAAATCTAGCGTATAAGGAATCAAGTGAAGAGGCACGGGGGCTTCTGTTTGGAGATGGAATGGTGAAGTCTCTGTCAAAATTTGTAAACACCTTCACAAGCCTCGATAGGGCTCAATTCAATATGCGTAGAGTATTCAACAACAGTGGTTTATATGGTTGGGCCGGTAGAAGAGGGCAAGCTACCGGCCGAAGTAATTACAGAACCCATTACCAAAACCAAGGAGGAAATTTTGGAAGAGGACAGAATAGTTACAACTTCTTTCCGCAAAGAGGAAGAAGCCGGGCACGTGGTTATAGAGGAAGAGGTCAAAACCAGACCCAGAATCATAACCAGGGTGAGTATGAAGACAGGTATTTTTTCTATCCCGAAAAATGTTGGAGGAAGGTTGAAGTATTTCAAAGAGAAATGGAAGGAGGTATCAAAAGATGCTTGGGTACTGGAAACCGTAGAAGGGTTTCAAGTAGAGTTCGTAACAATACCTTTGCAGGAGAAAGAACCTATGGAATTAATGTTTCAGGAGGAATTAATGTTAATTGTGGAAAACGAGGTACATATGATGTTAGAGAAGGATGTAATTATTCGAGTGGAGGAGGAAAGGAAAGGATTTGTAAGTACTCTCTTTCTTGTAAAGAAAAAGAAAAAGGATAGAGACCAGTAATAAATTTAAGAAGTTTGAATCAATATGTGACATACCGACATTTCAAAATGGAGGGAATTCATCTCTTGAGAGATGTTCTTCAAGAAGGAGATTGGTTGGTGAAGTTGGATCTGAAGGATGCCTACTTCACAATTCCAATTTCAGAGGAGAGTCAGAAATTTCTTCAGTTCAGATGGAAGGGTCAATTGTATCAGTTCAAGAGCCTTCCCTTTGGACTTTCATCAGCCCCTTGGTGTTTCACCAAGTTGATGAGGTCAGTAGTGGGTTTCTTACGCGAAAGAGGAGTAAGGATGATAATTTACTTAGACGATATTTTGATTACGAATCAGGATATTGTTATTGTAAAAGAATATTTGATGTTTGTGATGAGCACTTTGGAAAGTTTGGGTTTTTTAATAAATTTAGAAAAGTCAGTTTTGGAACCAGTGAAGAAGGTGGAGTTTCTGGGTTTTGTGGTAGACACAGTTGCGTGTCAGTTGTGTCTTCCGGAGAAGAAGGTGAAGAAAATAAAACAGGAGATTCAGAAAGTGTTAAACAATCAGAGAGTTTCTTTGAGAAATCTGGCAAGGGTAATTGGTCTCTTGAGTTCGTCAATTCAGGCACTTTTTCCAGGACCTCTACATTACAGAGGATTACAGCGTATAAAAAAATCAGGGCTGTCGAGAGGTTTGTGGTATGGAGACATGGTAGATGTTACTATGGAGGCAAGAGAGGAATTGATTTGGTGGAGAGAAAACATGGAAGCATGGAATGTGATGCAGCGGATACAATGAAAACTATTTCTCCTACGTCACTTATCGGTCATCCAGGCGCGACTTATATTTTCTCACATCCACATGACGATGGGGCCCATGACATCGCCTAACAAACACACACAGACACACACACCTGGATTTCCTCTACACCTTTACGAATCTATACTCCTAGGAGAAAGAAAAAACTAAATGAAAATCATCATGATGTACCGCTGGAAGGAGCCGGGATACCTTATTACCTTAACCTATCGCTTTCTTAGTTATTTCTTAAGATATTCCTGCTCATTGTTTTGTCGATGGATCATCTAGTGAAAATCAGTTGATAGTGATCAAGACCAGCTAAATCACAATAACTAATTACTAATTTCACAACCATTTAGTAAATAATCACTGAGTCGTTTGATTTAAGAATCTCAAATTTTATATAATTTTAAAGGCATGGAAAAGAATTTAGACTTTATTATTCAATTATTCATACATTATTAAATCAAATATTTATTAAGCAAAATCAATTTTATTGCAGAAAGGAAATTTTGTCATGAAGAAAAATCCTAATTAACCTGCCTATCTTCCTAATTTAGCCTAATGATTTCTAACCTAAGTTTAAAGTTGAAAAATAACCTGATTCTCATACTCAACTGGAAAAATAAGACAGCAACAGAAACTTCAGCTCGTCAGCATCAGCTACCGCAACCCGTCTCATCTAACAGTCTTTCAGCATCTCCCGGTCAGTAAAATGGATCGATCTGGAACCCCAAGCACTGGAAGCCACCAACTCAACTACCCCTCCCACTAAGAGTAGGCCTACTTATACCCTAATTCTAACTTTGCTAACTAAATTGTTGCAACATTAATAACGCGCTTTTCTCTCATTGGTCCACTCAGTTCATTTATTCAGTTTTAATCAAATTCTCCCGGATCCAGCTTGTTCTTCTGGAATGCATATGTTCATTTCCTTTCTCACAGTTCAAGACATGTTTCCATCCGCTTCGATCAGTACATTTGTAACTTCTTTCGATACATTCGAGAACTCTGCAGGCATTGTCCTTTCTCTTAAAACTGTTTCCCACGATTCTCTGCTGATCACCACGGCACACTATCAGTTCAAATAGGTCACATCAGCCTTGACCATTCTTGCATCCTAGCCTTTCAGCACCATCACGTGGTCAGTCTTTCTCCAACTTTTTCTCCCTTGTCATGTGTTTTCTCAGCGCATGCGTACTCTAATAAACGGCAGCCATTTTATATCGCCACTCGATTAGACTTAGAAGCACTATTTAGAAGTAAACAAAACATAATTAAAATAGAGAAACATAGCCTTTTCGTTTCCCTCCCGTCATCTACGTACCCCAATTAGTTATTACCTAGCAGAAAGAAACATTTAAGCTGTTCCTTACTTACCATCACTATTGTTTATGCAACGTCACGTTTTATATTCTATGAAGCACGAATCATGCATTTATTATTTATTTAGTACGCAATTATTTTTATGTTATAATTAGACACACAGACATTTGTAAATAGATTATTCAGCACACATACTTGCGTGTTACCCTTCCCTCACATACATTGTTGATTAATACATTTAAACGAACATATTTATTAATTATTTATAAAATTTGTTAGGGGTTACATTTTTTTATTTACTCTGCTCCATCAACTCCCCCTTTGGTGATTTATAAATCACCACATAAAACCCAAGTTATACTTCTTTTTCAGGCAGCATATGTCTTTCATCCTTTTGCTTTTTGTTAGTTATACATCTGTTTCCATTTCATCTTGTCTTCTTGTCTCTTTATACATACTTTCTTTCATTTTCTCTAACTCAATTTCACCCATTTCTCTCTCTCTCTCTTTCATTATTCTGTTATTTCTTTTTATCTTATTTTGTCTTATTTTTCTTTTTATACACGTTATTACAATTTTCAACACCATGGCTAACAATATTGCTACAGTTGCTATTATTATAACCTTCCCTATCATTAGTCTACTCATTCTTGTTAACCAATTTGCTACTGAAGAAAACCCTCTACCAAGTTTTCCAAGGACACTTTCAACCTCCAGTGGAACTAGTTCTTTGTGCAAATTTGTAATATTTGTAATATACTTTTGTATATTTTCACTTTTATCAGGAATGTAAGTGCAACAATGTTGGACTTTCAGCATTCCACAAACTCCACCCTCTTTTGCCAAAAGAATATCAAGGGCAAGCCGGTTTTGCATCACCATAGCTCTCATGGCAACCATTTCGGTATTTACCATCAAGAACCCTCCCGCAGTATCTGTAGACAAACGATCTACTACTGTGGATAATTTCCGAATTTTAAATGCATTCAAAGATATTCCCACTGCTGGTATTAATGCTCCAAAAATATCACCTACAATTTCTGAAAAACTTTCCCTCTTTCTACGTGTAAAGCTATTAATCATCTTGTATGTTCCTTTTTCTTCTCTGTCCATATGAAAGATTTTTGGAAAGACCAGGCCTACATAACAAGTTCCATACCAATGGTCCGGTAACCTGTAATAAGCTCTATTCCCACAAATATAATAGATACCTGGAAATATTGGATCTTTTCCACCTTTGAATCCCCAACCTCCCTAAATTTGATAATTGTCATGGCAGATACTGAAACCTACAAAATAATTGTCATAGACTGTCTTATTTCTCCTAATACACAACTTTCCTGTTTGCGGCCAATCTAATGTCATTGCTGCATTTATCTTTTTCCCTTCATGATTTTCTTCCTCAAACGTCCATAGATGTGTTCTTTTCTCTTTTATTGCTTCTCTTTGAAATTTCATTCTTCTTTCTTCAACCATTTCTAAAAATACTTTTTCTTCTTTCTTTAACTCACAGGTAAGGTTGTTTTTAGCTATTTCTTCTAATGTTAAAATTCTATGCTCTAAAAAGAATTCTCCTAAAACTTTTGCTTGTTTTACTTTGTTAAGTTCTGGAACTACAGGAACATTTGCAAAAATCTTATCTACATCAGTGTAATAAAATTCTAATCTACCTGTTTTATAAAATAAACTTGCTATGACACTACATGTTATTCCATAAGTTAGAGGTAGGTGATGATAAGTCACACCTTCTGACACTGATGCAGGCAACTGCATACAAACATAACAATCTCTCACATCCATTGTCTCTACATATTCGTACAACAATTTTGTAAAAACATTTTTAGAAAAATCTGCTACTGACTTATCCTTATGTAACTCTGCACTACTTCTTAAGATAACTGGTTCTTTAATATTAGTTTCTTTTTCTGGTTTAGTATCATTCTTTGCTTCTACTACAGCTATACTAATAGGAATTGTGACTGCTAAAACTATCCATACTGTCATTAATAAACCTGTACAAAAGCAGCACATTTTACACCATCTTTTTAAAAACTCACATTTATCTCTCCTATCTCTAGTATTCTCCATTTTTGTTTTTATCTTTTGTTAAATCTCAGAAAATTGTGTCACTACACCTCAGAAATGACTCAGATGCCACTCTGCATTCAAAAGACTTTGCTTGGTACTTTTCTTTTAATTCTTTTCAGAATTCTTTCGTTGTCACATCCGGTGATTTGTCATATCCAGTAAAATTGTCATATCCAGTAGAATTGTCACATCCGGCAGAAGCACTTTAAGTCTTCACTTCAGGTTTGTTGCACCTCACCTTTACCAATTCGGTTTCTCAGTCTGGGGTTCTCGTGAGTGTTTCTTTCTTCTTTGTAATCAGTTAGAGCGATGTACAGCCACTCAGGTGACTTGTATTTCGAATTCACTTTCTTTATTCTTTTAGACTTTTGCAATCGTTTCCCACTTGGCTTTTCTTGTTCTTTTTGACTTGTTATTTCATTCACCTGTTCAGCACTTTTTTCTCCTGTTCTGATTATTCTGTATCTCAATTTTCTTATATAGTTGCTGGGCCAATTGTCTCCTTTTCTTGGCCTTTTGGCTTCACCTTCTTTTTCTCCTCTTTCTGATTTCCAGTTTCTTTTTCTTGATTCAGTTCTTGTTTTCTCTTCTTCTCCGCTTTCTTCAGATTCTGTTTCAATTTTCTCACAATTGTCTCTTATTTTGAAACTTATGATCTCATTTTCTTTTACTGGTGGTTCTATTTTCTCCTTCTTGTGTTCACCTATTACTGTCCCTCCTCGATGTTCTTCCGAATTGGTATTTATCTCACTCTCTGCTTCTAATTTTCCCTGTTCTTTTGTTTCACTATCTGTCCCTATTGCTCCTCGGGGTTCTTCTCGAGTTTCTAGCTTTTTAATTGTCTCTTTCCCTTCTTTGTCTATTAATATTACTTTTGAAGGATTTCCACCATAACTTGTACTTGGTTGCTCATTTAGATCATTTTCTTGTTCATTCTCTTCTCTAATTGGTTCAAATTTCCAAGTTTTCCTTCGAAATTCTTCACAGTTTTCAACTGAATCATCAGATCCTGAACTCGTGTCAGATATTTCCAGATGTCGACTTACAGGTCGATCTTCAAGTTCTGGAATTTCTGCAATTTTTCCTTCTTCTTCTTCTTCTTCCTCTTCCTCTATAGAGGTGCTTGCAGTTGGGTTTTCCAGATGTCGACTTTCAGGTCGATCTTCAAGTTCTGGCACCCTTTTTCTGCTTCTTTCTGTCTCAGACGCTGAACTCTCATCACACACTTCCAGATGTCGACTCACATGTCGATCTGCAGGTTCTGGAACTCTGATGGTGTGGCTGGCATGGACCCAGTTTTTCACTCCTGCACACTTGACTGCAGTCGTTGTCACTAGGATTACCTGTCGTGGCTCGTCCCAGCGAGGAACTAGACAGTTTCTTCTCCTGTGGACTTTTATGCGGACCCAGTCTCCTGGATTCAAGTCGTGGGCTGGTTTTCTTTCAAGAGTGGTCGCATCCGGTCCAACCTGATGAAACACAGAACGCACCACATCAGCCAGTCCTTTGCAATAATCCAGTACTAGATCATCAGTTATAGTCAGTAACTTGTTGACAGGTACTTGTGCTTGTCTCATTGCTCGTCCCATGATCACTTCATGAGGACTAAGTCCAGTTTTCTTTTCAGGAATACTTCTGATGGTCATCAGGACAAGGGGCAGTGCATCGGGCCATTTGAGTCCTGTAGCTTGACACATTTTTCCTAACCTGTTCTTAATTGTTCCATTTATTTGCTCTACTACCCCAGAAGCCTCTGGTCTGTATGCACAATGCAGCTTTTGTTTAATACTTAATGCTTCACAAATTAATTGAATCAACTCATTTTGAAAATGTGTTCCTCTATCTGTCTCAATCGTGACTGGAAAACCATACCTTGGAATGAACTCTCGCAGCATAAGTTTTGCTACCGTTATTCCATCATTCCTTCTAGTCGGGTATGCCTCCACCCAACGAGAAAACAAACAGACGACCACTAGAACATATTTTAGTCTGTTACAAGGGGCATTTCAATGAAATCCAATTGCATTCTAGTGAACGGACCTCCTTCTCGTCCTATTGTTCCTAGACTCACTATTGTCTTTCTTCCTGGATTAAACTGCTGACAAATAAGACATCTTTGACAAAGACGTTCTGCTATGGCTCTGAATTTTGGGTTATACCATGTTTGTCTAAAAGTCTGATCATTGCATCTCTCCCAATATGAGCTTGTCCATGGTACATCCGTGCCATGTCTGAAATCATGCTATCAGGCATAACTGGTCTTTCATCTCTGTAAACCCACACACCATTGTTTTCTTGTCTTCTACATCCTGCTTTTATCCAGTAATCTTTTTCCTCATCATTTGCAACTTCCTGTAACTGTCTCACCTCATCCCATGTCTCGACAGTGTTAGTAAAAAGCAAAGGAGAAGAGATATGCTCCCTTTCGCGATTCTTATTCAGGGATACCATGTTCTCTGCACAATATTTGGCTATCTCGTCGGCGTAATTATTTCCGACAGTTATGTAATCTTCATTTTTCTTATGTGCTTTGCATTTCACTACAGCTATCTGCCTAGGCAGCTGTATCGCCTCAAGCAGTTTCTTTACAAAATCTCCATTTCTGATAGGTGTTCCTGCAGACGTCAAGAAACCTCTTTGTGACCAAATCTGACCGAAATCATGCACTATACCGAAACCGTACTGACTATCGGTCACAATCGTAACTTGTACATTTCTTCCCAACTTACATGCTTGAATCAAAGCAATCAGTTCTGCAACTTGGGAAGACCTTATTCCTTTCAGACAAGACGCTTCCATCACAGTCGCCACTGTGCACACTGCGTAAGCTGCGCTTAAAACTCCTTCTTTCGTTCTCAAGCATGAGCCATCCACAAACATGACATAATCTGATTCTTTTAAAGGCTCATCTTTTATGTCAGTTCTTGGTTTTGTGCAATATTCCAGCACATTCAGACAATCATGATCTACTTCATCTTGTTCAATTATACTCTCTTCATCTGGCAATGATGTCGAAGGATTCACATTCATACATCTATCTATGGTCACATTTTCTGCACTCAAGATTACTTTTTCGTACTTAGTCAGCCGACTATGTGTCATGTACTGTGTTTTTGTTCTTGTCAAAAGAATCTCTACTGAATGGGGAACATATACTCTCAGTGGATACCCCATCACTATACCTTCACTTTGTTCCAGACTTACACATGTAGCAGCAACAGCTTTCAGACATCCAGGCAACGCTTTTGCTATAGGATCTAAAACAGCTGAAAAATAAGCAATTGGTCTCTTCATTGTTCCATGTTTTTGTACCAGTACTGAAAATGCACATCCATCTCTTTCACTGCAGTACAATTCAAAATCCTTTTCGTAGTCAGGCATTCCTAAAGCAGGGGCCTCACACAATTTCTTTTTCAACTCTTTGAAAGATTTCATTTCTTCGTCATTCAATTCAAAAGGGTCTCTTACATCCTTCTTGGTCAGTTTTTGTAATGGCTTAGCAATCAAGGAAAAACCACTTATCCATTGCCGGCAATATCCAACCATTCCCAGAAACATTCTTACCTCTCTTTGCGTCATTGGTGCTCTCATTCCTTGAATCATTTTTATTCTCTCTGTCGTTATCTTTCGCACTCCTTTCTCAATTTTATGCCCTAAATATTGGACTTCTTTTTGACAAAACTGCAATTTCGAAGGGGACACTTTATGCCCTCTTTTCTCTAGATGGTTCAGTAAAGCAATTGTATCGCTTACACATGCTTCTTTTGTTTTCGATGCCACCAACAGGTCATCGATATACTGCACCATCACTGACTTTTCTGGCATTTTCAAATCTTCCAGGGACTTCTTTAAAATCTGATTAAAGATTGAGGGGCTTTCTGTATACCCCTGAGGAATTCGGCACCATGCCAAAATACGCTCTCCGAACCGGAACGCAAATAATGGCTGGCTATCTGGATGTAAAGGAATAGAGAAAACGCGTGACACAAATCTATCACGGTGTACCACTCAGCTTCATGTGGAATTTGGTATAGAATTACTGCAGGGTTTGGCACTATTGGACAACAAGGCACAACTATTTTATTGACCTTTCTCAAATCCTGTACTATTCTATATGTTCCGTTTGGCTTTTTCAGTCCCATTATAGGTGAATTACATGGACTGCTCATTATTTCTTTTAGAATTCCCTGTTCAATCATTTTATTTATTACAGGAGTTATTCCTTCAATTATTTCTGGAGTCAATTTATACTGTG
Source organism: Calotriton arnoldi (assembly GCA_963921515.1). Classification (NCBI taxonomy): domain Eukaryota; kingdom Metazoa; phylum Chordata; class Amphibia; order Caudata; family Salamandridae; genus Calotriton; species Calotriton arnoldi. The sequence goes on along the minus strand of CAWUFW010009417.1, from coordinate 402,391 downwards.
GCGTATTTGGGTAAGTTGTTCCTTCTTTTACTGTTACTTTTACGGGATCTACTTCTTTCATTAATCCAATATCTTCTCCTGTAAAATCCCACACATTCTCTTTCACTGTCTCTTTCAGTTCTTTTGGAAGTTTTTCTGCATCAAATGCAGGAAACAAACCATTCATTTCAGGTTCTTGATTCATCAATGTCACTTTATACAATACATCTTCATCTGGGGTCTGAAATCCAATTCCATCTGGCGTACAATAAATTGTGCAGTTCATCTTGCACAAAAGGTCACGACCTAAAAGATTTACGGGACTACAATCGCACACTACGAATTCATGCATTTTGTTGAAAGAACCAATTTTTACTTCCACTAATTCAGTAAGTGGTGTTTTAATCTGCTGATTCGCTACTCCAACTACTTGGATATATTCACCTGAGAGAGGAAGGTTTGGAATTTCCACTGATCTAACAGTAGAACGGGTAGCTCCAGTATCGACAAGGAATGTTACATTTGCACCATTCACTTCTCCATCCACAAAGGGACCAGACTGATCTACCTCTAGAGTTGCGCCAAGTACGCACTCTTTTCCCTCTCCTAGGCACCGTCAGAAACTTTCATCCGACTCATCCTCACTCTGACGCAACCAATACTGAGAAATGTTAGCTGCTCGCGGCAACTGTGTTACCTGCTCTCCTCCGTAGAATCCTGTTTCTGTACTGTATCTTTGCTGGTTAACATTGTTGGGAAGTGGTGGTTGTGGCACCTGACCTTGTTGAACAACTACCTCATTCTGCACCTGTGGATTTAATGATTGATTTTCCGGATTAGGTTTAGGTGGGAACGTACACTCGTTTCTCCAATGCCCTAATTTTCCGCAATTATGACATGGCCATTTTTTCTTTGCCTCTTCTAGACTCATTTGACCTTTCCCTTTACCTATGTTAGGTCGGGATTTATTCTGTCCTGTTTCATTCCCACTATTATTCAATTGAGCTTCTTGTTTCTCTGCCACTTTCACCTGTGCCCACATTGCCTTCTCTTTCAATTTACGCTGTCTACTCTCAATATCTTCACTACAATACTTAGCATACCTCAGTACTTCATCTACAGTGCCGTTTTGCCAGTTAATCATATGTTGTTTAATCATTTCACTAATCTCTGGTTTCAGTCCAAACACAAATCTATATACAAAATGACTCATATCCTTTTCACTCAACTCCTCATATCCACTATACTGCTTGAAAACCAACAACAATCTTTCATAATAGGCATGTACGGACTCCTTACTTTCCTATGTAGTTCTGTCTATTTTTACCCAATCTGTTTCTTTAGGAGGAATCTTATTTTTCATAAAGGTAATCACCTTATCATATTTCCTCATCACCTCAGGACCTGGAGCTCCTGTCTTAGGATCTCTTGGATATTCTGTAGTTGGCCAGTCAACTGTAATTTTACATTCAGACCACAAATCAGTTGGCACCACTATGTCAAACAATCCATCTAAATCTATCCACAATACCTTTGAAACCTTCACAAACCTCTCCACTTGTCGGTACCATTCAACTGGCTTCTCTCTCAGCTTCGGGAATTCGTTTGTAAATGACAGTATATCCTGTCTAGTCCAGGGAACATGCACATAACTACCACCTGGAGTTTCTCTCATAGGGTATTCTCTTGCAACAGGTTCCTTTTCAGTTATCATAAAAGCCAAAGAAGCTTTGTCTGCAGTTTTCTCATACTTTTTCGTCCATCTGACTTTCCATCTGTCCACATCACCCCATTTTCTCAGTAAAACAATTAACTCTTTTATCTGTGTCAGCCTTCCTGCTGTGTTCAAATTTTCAATATCCTTCTCACAAAAGTCTACTCTGTACGGTTTCTGCAATGTTTTCACTTTCGCAAAATCTACTCCAATTTCACTTGCTATCTCTTCCAGTTTGTCATGTAAATTTTTAGCTCTCCACGTAATACTTTTGCACAGAAACATAATCTCATCATCCTGGTAATTTTTCAGCTTTTCTGTACCAATCGTCCCTAAAATTAATTCTTCCATGTCAATCTTTAACCTAATTACATCTAATGGTTTTTCTTCTGGTTCTTTTATTTTAAATGCCTTCATCCACTCATTTAACTCATCAGGAGTCGGACTTGTAGGCGTATTATTTAGTTCCATCCAATTACCACTCTTTTCAGGGGTCATTGTGCAGATTCTGTTACCATAGGCATTTTCCTACCATTACACTCATTCACTGTCAAATTTATAGGTGGACTTGGTCTGTAGGTACTAGCCAAATTACTTGTGCTTGCACTTGGTTCCATCCTTTCTTTTTCTCTCTGAAATTGTGAATTCATAGGAATCACTAAAGATCGTTCATCAATTTTCTGATTCTCAAAAACTGGTATTACTGGACCTATTGTTACGGGTACAGTTACAGTTTCCATGTTTTTCGTTAATTCCCTAATTTTCTCAGTCAGCTCTTTTGTTGTTCTTGCTAATTCAGTTGCATTGTCACTTTCTACTCCTTCATTTTGTGAAGTTCTTATGTGATCTTGTGACCTACTTATTTCAATTCTTTTTACAGGACTTTTATTTCGCACAGTCTCTATTTGCGGCGCATTAGGTGTCACCACTGTAGAACTCTGCTGATACGGAGGGGGATTTCTATTTAGAATATCTTCCAGCAATTCATCATCCGTTTCACTCTCATGCATATATTTTTCCCTCTCCATATGTTTCTTTTTCTCAGTACGTTTTCTCTTAGTCTCTTCCTCAACTGTAAAAGCCGGAAACAAACCTCCTGTCATGTTAGCACATCTCCATCGTTTTATTCTATCCTCATGATTTATTCCCCACATTCTTCCAGGCATAAACTCATGATCCCTTAAACCTCTGAATCTCTCTCGCTCATACATCTCATCTTCCCATTCCGTCAACGCTTCAAACTGCGTCGGTCTAGGTCTAGGTTCTAAATTTGTCATCTTTTCTCTCAAATTCCGCAAAACCGCTACACTAAATGAACCATTCTCAGGGAAAGCTAATGCTCCATCATTCTTCGTATACTTTGCCCAATTTTCTAACCATATGCATGTATGATATCCATATTTCAGCATCATATGTAAAGCTGCTGATTTTGGCGGAGGAATTACTTGTCCCTCTCTAGTCACAACCTTTTTGTCTCTCTTAAAGAAATTCTTAATTTTTGTCGTCCATGACGTTCTCTCCCTTTCATACTCATAATACGGCATGTTTTCGATTGGTTTTTCTCTTCAAAACCAGCACTGTTCCGTGTACGGAACTTCAACCAATCACAGCGCGATTCACACCAACACACCAATCAGAACGATTTCCTTCTTCCGCGGACCAACCAATCCTAGCGCGGCACTTTTCTACGTCACTCCTGTCTTTGCGTTCACGTGACTAGCGCACTATCCAATCCTAGCGCGGCACTGTCTATGTCACTCTTGCTCTTTTACCCCTCCTTTACAAAAATTATCGGCAATTTTTCTTTTCAATGTTTCTTCGTTAGTTACAACATTTAAAACAATTCCATAGTCTGATTCGCTAAACAAAAGTGACAGCTTTGTCCTTTTACACAAGAATCATGTATTTCCAGTAGGCAGCGCTTACCTCTACCCTACCACAGAATTATTAACTTTCGCCGATAAAGTAGCACTTCCCTCTACCTTACCCTTCTTTCAAGCAAACAGTAAACTTGTTTCTCTGGGGATAAGACACATGTGGAGACTATGCTCCTGAGAATTAAGGCCAGAGTTTCACAAGAAAACGTGATTTGCTATTTCAGTTACACACCTTTCGTACAGAAAATCCCTAACATAACACAACCTGTGTTATTACCAAAAAATGAATTCAGACCATGTACCAAATTCCATGTGACTTCTCTTGCCACACGTGTTCCACTTCCTACATCCCAGAAGCGTGAAAACTCACATATAACATAGCGCGACTCAACATATAGTATTAGTCATCAAAATAATCAATAATCAATAATCACCAAACTAATCTATAGAAACCATAACTCTGCTACCAAGAAATCTGATGCAGCGGATACAATGAAAACTATTTCTCCTATGTCACTTATCGGTCATCCAGGCGTGACTTATATTTTCTCACATCCACATGACGATGGGGCCCATGACATCGCCTAACAAACACACACACACACACACACCTGGATTTCCTCTACACCTTTACGAATCTATACTCCTAGGAGAAAGAAAAAACTAAATGAAAATCATCATGATGTACCGCTGGAAGGAGCCGGGATACCTTATTACCTTAACCTATCGCTTTCTTAGTTATTTCTTAAGATATTCCTGCTCATTGTTTTGTCGATGGATCATCTAGTGAAAATCAGTTGATAGTGATCAAGACCAGCTAAATCACAATAACTAATTACTAATTTCACAACCATTTAGTAAATAATCACTGAGTCGTTTGATTTAAGAATCTCAAATTTTATATAATTTGAAAGGCATGGAAAAGAATTTAGACTTTATTATTCAATTATTCATACATTATTAAATCAAATATTTATTAAGCAAAATCAATTTTATTGCAGAAAGGAAATTTTGTCATGAAGAAAAATCCTAATTAACCTGCCTATCTTCCTAATTTAGCCTAATGATTTCTAACCTAAGTTTAAAGTTGAAAAATAACCTGATTCTCATACTCAACTGGAAAAATAAGACAGCAACAGAAACTTCAGCTCGTCAGCATCAGCTACCGCAACCCGTCTCATCTAACAGTCTTTCAGCATCTCCCGGTCAGTAAAATGGATCGATCTGGAACCCCAAGCACTGGAAGCCACCAACTCAACTACCCTCCCACTAAGAGTAGGCCTACTTATACCCTAATTCTAACTTTGCTAACTAAATTGTTGCAACATTAATAACGCGCTTTTCTTTCATTGGTCCACTCAGTTCATTTATTCAGTTTTAATCAAATTCTCCCGGATCCAGCTTGTTCTTCTGGAATGCATATGTTCATTTCCTTTCTCACAGTTCAAGACATGTTTCCATCCGCTTCGATCAGTACATTTGTAACTTCTTTCGATACATTCGAGAACTCTGCAGGCATTGTCCTTTCTCTTAAAACTGTTTCCCACGATTCTCTGCTGATCACCACGGCACACTATCAGTTCAAATAGGTCACATCAGCCTTGACCATTCTTGCATCCTAGCCTTTCAGCACCATCACGTGGTCAGTCTTTCTCCAACTTTTTCTCCCTTGTCATGTGTTTTCTCAGCACATGCGTACTCTAATATACGGCAGCCATTTTATATCGCCACTCGATTAGACTCAGAAGCACTATTTAGAAGTAAACAAAACATAATTAAAATAGAGAAACATAGCCTTTTCGTTTCCCTCCCGTCATCTACGTACCCCAATTAGTTATTACTTAGCAGAAAGCAACATTTAAGCTGTTCCTTACTTACCATCACTATTGTTTTTGCAACGTCACGTTTTATATTCTATGAAGCACGAATCATGCATTTATTATTTATTTAGTACGCAATTATTTTTATGTTATAATTAGACACACAGACATTTGTAAATAGATTATTCAGCACACATACTTGCGTGTTACCCTTCCCTCACATACATTGTTGATTAATACATTTAAACGAACATATTTATTAATTATTTATAAAATTTGTTAGGGGTTAAATTTTTTTCATTTACTCTGCTCCATCAAATGGAAGGGCAATATTTGGGGTTTGCCCAGATTTTGTTTTGGAGACGGATGTGAGCAACTTAGGATGGGGTGCAGTTGGCCTTGGAAAGGAGACTGGTGGGGTCTGGTCTCCTTGGGAGAAGGAAAGTCATATCAATTGTCTAGAGATGAGAGCGGGATTGTTTGCCTTGAAGAGCTTCAAGGAAGGTTTGGTAGGAAGATCGGTTCTACTCAGGATGGACAATGTGTCTGCTGTGGCTTATATAAACAGACTGGGTGGTACTAGGTCGAAAGGTTTGGCGGAATTAGCAAAGGAAATTTGGGAGTTTTGTTTGAAGCAAAAAATTGGGTTGAAAGCAGAATATTTACCAGGTGCAAGGAATGTAATTGCAGATTGGAATTCGAGGAATACGATAGATTACAGCGATTGGAAGCTGAGAGAAGAGGTTTTTATTCAGTTGATGGAGAGAATGGGTCCTCTGGAAGTGGATTTGTTTGCGTCGAGGCTGACCTATCAACTAAAAAGGTATGTGAGTTGGAGACCGGATCCAGGTGCGATGGCAGTGGATGCGTTTCAGCAGGATTGGAGAAGGTGGAAAGGTTATGCCTTTCCCCCGTTTTCAATGATTCAGAGAGTTCTGGTTCAGGTAAGGAAGCAGAAATGCCAACTAGTTTTAGTAACTCCTTTTTGGAAGAGTCAAGCTTGGTTCCCTTCCGTGATGGAGCTAGCAGTGACAGAGCCTCTTGTAATTTGGGCTTTCAGAGGTCTTTTGAGGAATGTAGAAGGGGAGGAACATCCCTTGGTGGAGTCAGGTTCTCTCAACCTTCTAGTTTGGAAGATATCAGGGGTTCAAGAGCATTCACAGATCTTTCAGGAACGGCTGTGGAATTATTGTTTGAGTCTTGGGCTCCAGGGACAAGAAGAAGGTATAGAGGATCATGGAAGGTTTGGATTCGTTGGTGCATGGAAAGGGGTTTGGATCCCTTTGAAGCAACTGATGTTCAGGTAGCAAATTTTTTGGCTGGTCTATTTGAGAAGGGTATGTCTTATAGGACTGTGAATTGTTATAGATCAGCTATTTCGGCTGGACATAGTTTGAGTCATGGTCTGACTATTGGTAAGAGTCCTTTAGTTTGTAGGGTTATGAAAGGGATTCGGGTTAAAAGGCCACCCGAGTCAAAATATAAATCCTTATGGGACGTGGATTTGGTGCTTAAGTTATTTATGGACTGGCCTAGTAATAAGTACTTGGATGCTAGGGAGTTATCTTGGAAGTTAGCTACTTTATTATGTCTCATTTCTTTTAGAAGGGTTTCAGATGTTAAAGCTTTGGAAATTTCTCATAGATTTTTTCAACCAAATGGTGTGGTATTTGAAATATGTAAGAGGACTAAGACAATGTCAAGTACTGTATTTTATCCAGTGTTTGATGAATGTCCAGGTTTGTGTGTGGTTAGATGTTTGAAGGAGTATGAAAACAGAATGTTGGAAAAAAGAGGTGTTGGGATAGATCAGGTTTTGATATCTTATGTGAAGCCGTATAAGGCAGTTTCAAATGCGACTATTGCTAGATGGGTTAAATGTTCCATGAAGGAGGCTGGCGTTGATGTGTCTAAATTTACTGCGCATTCTGTGCGTGGAGCTATGGCAAGTAAGGTGAGCATGTTAGGAGGAAGATTAGAAGATATTATGAAGGCAGCTGACTGGTCTTCTGTATCTACTTTCAGGAGATTCTATTTTAAATCAGTGGAACATGTTTCTAAATGTGTTTTAGAAAGCTTTAAACATGCATAATGCTAGCCTCCTGTCTTGACATAAAATTGCGATTCTAATTCTGTTTATAGAATCGGGATTTTATTAAAGACAAGGAGGCTAGCATTATCCCTCCCACCCTTCCCTGGGGTGTGTAAAATGTTTTGTGCTAAGAAAAAGGAAAATGTTATGTAGTTTTTTTTTTTTTTAAAGTATGTTTTTTAAGCATATTTTTTGATAATATGTTTTTTAATTGTAGAGAATTAATTTTGGATAATACTCGTATTGGATTGGAAAGAGAAGCTGGAAGAAGCAAACGAAAAGAGGAGGAAGATGGTGGTCTCATGTTACTTATGGAGTTGAAAGTTCTTTTTGATTGTGATGTTTTAAAGGTTCCATGAGCTTTTAAAGGTGCTGCTCAGAAGTGGGAAATAAAAGCTTATGCATAATGCTAGCCTCCTTGTCTTTAATAAAATCCCGATTCTATAAACAGTAAACCTTTTAGAATCGCAATTCTCTTAGGTTTGGGAGACTGATGTAATTCAGAGTTATGCTATCTATGAAATGAAAGATCATGTGTTCTTACCTAGGACTTGCTCCTTCAGAATGAGGTTACAGTGAATAGGTGAGCCCACAGGTCAGTATTGCTGTAAACAAGTAGGCCGTCTATGGTGCACCATGTTGGCAGTGTAACATTTCTAGAGTATGCAGAGTTCTTATTAGCGAGTATAGTGTAGTGTAGATTCTGATTACTGGCGATAGTTTGTGGTGTCTCTCGCTGTTCCTACATCTCCTCACTTGGCTAGTTTTCCTATACAAACTAGTAATATTTCCTTAGAAAGGCCAATATTTTCTTGAAAGTGCTAGTTGGGACTGGAATTGCATGTGCTTTTTTCTTGTGAGTTACCTGTGGCACTGATTCCTTTTCGTCCTTGGATACTGTGCAGCTTACACTTATTTTCATGTGGAGCAGATCCCGCTTACTTTGAAATTTATGGTCCATTCTTTGTTTGTGCATTCAGGTGGTACTGATTCCAGGGTGAGCTGTCATGTTGCGCTGGTAAATGTGAGGGTTGTTTAGATTTAGTTATGCCAACAAGCGAATAAGAGAGATGTCTGCTGCTAAATGTGGAAGTGACATTTTGGAGGGCAGTGTGTAATTTGTAAAAAAATAAATGCAGAGCCCCAAACTTTTTCTTAGGGTCCTATTGCAGAATGTCAAGGTTGCCATAACCTTTCTTTCACTACCCTAAAATTGCTTATTCTTGCAGGTTCTTTTTTCAACCCCTATTCTGCATTCATCATTGTTTTCTTATATCTCTACTTTCTCCCTCTCTGTCTTTCTCTATTGCTTTGGGTCATGAACTCTTGGCAAAAAATGAGTCCCAATCTCCTAAAATGAGTGCAGGTGGGTAAGGCTGAGAAAGAATACTTCGCATAGGAGAGTGGTCTCACCTCTGGAGAGCGCAGGCAGTTAAAGCAATCACATCTACATGGAAATGTGCTGCATATGGAATATTATGCCTGGTTGAGTAGGCTGGCGGTAGAGTTAGTTTGTTCAATCTTTGGGTAAAGGAAGCTTTATGCTGACAAAAGGCAACACTGTTTTATGTGCAGCTTACAAAAGTGTGAATCTTCTGCCTAAATGAGGAGGGTTTGCATATATACTCGAATTGCACTCAAATGTACTCATGATAGACCTGCTAAACATATATGTGAGGGTTTAAGATCTGATGTAACTTCTTGTGATGCCACTTCCTGTAAAGTCGTGGCTTGTGATGCCACTTCCAATAATGTCAATTCCTGTGATGCCATGCGCCGTGATGTCATGCGCCGTGATGTCACGTGCTGTGATATCACGCACCGGGATGTCACTTGCATACTGCTTAGTTAGGTTAGTCCTCCATTTCTTTTTTAAGGACTACTAGTGCCCTGCAATAGGCCTTCCAAAAATCATCATGTTAGATGTAGTGCAGGGCAGTTTGTTTATTCACATTTCTCATAGTGTTCGATGGTAAGTTCAAGTGCAGCCTATGCCAAGCATCCCTCTATGTGCACATGCTTCATTCTTTTGGGACGCGTCAGAAGGGATCAGTCGCTTTGGGGGTGTTAACTTGCTGATTTTGCTCCTGTGGCCAAACACCCAACACCACTCAAGTACAGACCACTGGCTCAGGCACCCGCCCTGGGCTCATCCGGTCAGAAGTTCAAATTAAAATGCAACAGATGGGGAGCTTGTTGATTGGCAGCTCTGCGAAATCCCTCCCCATCATCACGGCGTCTTTAGTGCAGAGCAGGCATTGTGTTTGCTGATCAAATGAAGCGCAGTCCGTCCCGGACATCCCGTTACAAAAGTCAATTTACATTTTTGATTCTCGTCAGAACGGAGCAGTGCCAGCGAGTGTGCATGACCTGTTGATTTTGCGACTATGGCCAGAGGACCACCAGCACCCTTAACCTTAGCGGCACTTCCGGTGAGGAGGAGAATGTATCAAATGTCAACAGACGTTGATAGAAAGCCTGCAACAGTCCACCCCAAACGGGCGATGGTAGATGTCGTGAGGAGCCAGGGTCAGTTTGGTAAGGAGGGCACTCGGGAAATGGCCGAGGGGCCGATAGCCGAGTTCCAGCTGTGGGCTGCTTTTTTGGACAGGGGCTGTCTGTGCTGTTAGGATGCCAGTGGGTGCCTGAGTGGCCTTTCTAGAGGCAGATGGGCGGAGGTATCACTACCTTTCTCTAGCTGGGCCGGCCCATTAATGTATGCTGATTGAGCGGGGCAGGGGGCCTGAGCAGAAGTGGTCTCACTTGCATTCATGTGTGGGTCAGCAGTGTGAACTAATCTGTGCATTTTTTTTTTATCTATCTTTCTTTTCATACAACTTCGCTGAAGCAGCGTTTTGCGGAAAGGCAATACGCAAATGTGGGCCACTTTTTTTTTTTGGTGGGCCCGGGCTGAGTTTTGATCCCAATCCAACCCTGTGTGGAGCAGTTGCTGACTAATGTTTCTCGTAGTGTTTGTTGATAAGTTTGAGCTCTTTCAGTGCTGGTCACCCCTTTACATTTGTAGGTTACTCGTCAGAAGGTAAGCAGTCTCTGTGGAGGCATAACGTGCTGCTTTTGTTCCTGCAGTCTAATACCAAACAGCTTTTGGGTGCAGTTGCTGCTGGCTCAAACAGACTTTATCAAGTCTTCCAGCAAGAAAGAGCGTCAATCCATTTTAATCACAAGTGTAGCACATTGATATGTAAACCAGCAACAGCGCTCTCCTAGTGCATCATGGGAAATGTAGCGCAGGGTTTTCTCCCAATTTTCAAAGTGTTTGCAAAAAAAAGGTCCAAGAATGGACACCCTTTTACGTAGGTTGGTTGCATGCTCTTTCTTGGTAGGAGGGAGCAGCCTCTGGGGGAAGGGGTGACTACGTTACTTGTGACACGTGACTTTGTTCGGGTTTTACCCAGCAGTGCTTGGGTGCAGACCACTGGCTCAGACAACCTCTACCAGCTAAGAGGAGCAGACGTTATACTTCAACAGATGGGCCTCACACTGATTGGCAAGCCTGCACAAGACATCCCTAAGTGTGGACTGTGGCCTAAAGGTAGAAGTAGCTACTTATATTCACTTTTCTTAATGTGACACAAGTCTAAGTGGAAGCTGCGGGTCAAAGGGACCTAAGTAAGGGTGTAGGTGATGGGGGAGAGGCAGCAAACACGACCTACACCTAGTCAGGGTTTGTGTAGAACACCAACAGTAACCAGGGCATCACTGCTGCCCAGGATAATAAGTAGAAAGTTAACAACACTGATCTCTCTGTGCTAGCTGATGGTCTGCCATTGCAAGATAGCGCTGGTGCCTTTTCCACTATATATGCATCATAATAACTGTATTGACTGACGCTTCACCACCCCTGCACTGCAGTGGAAGAACTCAGTTGGAAAGCAGTGATATGTCAAGGGTCCATTATCACTTCTTCAAATATGTCACTCCAATAGTTTAAATTGTAAAACCTGTGAGTAAAGTCTTATTCTTCATAGAGTTATAGCTGTGATGGTACATTGAGTCTATATTGTGTTATTTACTACGTTATGCTGCATCTAGGTCTCCTGGCCTCTTCCACGAAGCATTGGTTGTGCTACCATGGAGTGCCTCGTGCTTGTGGGCAGTTACTTGGGTATCCAATTGGGAACTAAGTAAAGAAATCCCTAGTTTCTAGGTGTTCCGTTTGCAGGACGCGGAAGAGGCCTGGACAAGGAGTTGAAAGGCATAAGTTTATAATGACACAGGGGTCTTGATTACATGTTGCATGGTACTGGCGTGTTGGTAACTTTGCACCTATAAAAACCGCTACCATGCAGCAATACCCCGCCAGTATGATGCAATTAGGAGTAAATGCCCACAGAATGAGACATAACAGCGGATACACTTTGATTCCCTTTTCCATGGAGATCAATGTTCATACTTACCACATGCTCTCATCTAGTGGCAAATGGGAGCAGGGGGCTAGTGCAGGATAGGGAGTGGTGATGGAGAGTAATGAGGATGAGGCAGATGGAAAGGTAAAGGAGGCAGGCTCGAATGTAATGTAAGGTGGATTTGTAGAGCTTGCTTGTTACCCGTCAGGGTATCCTTATGGCAGGGGGTAGCGATGCATGGTCTCGCTGTGCCTGTAGGAGGAGATGACCACGGACCAAGGCCATGGTGCACCCGCAGTCCGAGCTACAAGCTATTTTACCAGCCAGATTTTCCAGCCAGTAAAATCATGGTCAGTATTCTTGCACCTGGTAAGTCTGGGTGAGGCAACATTCGGGGCCATTCATGGTGAGGCAGAGCGGTATCCCACACGGGAATACGCCTCCACCTGACTTATAATCATCGCTAATGTGGTGAAGCAGGAAAGCAAGAATTATAACTCAGACCTCCACAGAATTCAGTTGTATTTAAGGAATAGTGCCTGTTGTCATATTTGTTTGCATTTTATGGTTTGTACTGAATTTTAAAAGTTCTTTTTAGTGTGATGTTATTACTACTTTAATATTTGGTTGTTATTCATTCTGTAATCTTTTCAAAATTTGAACATTCATTTACAGGCTACTGTTAATTAATTCTTGCAATTCTAATACAAAGTCTCAAACTTGAAACAAAAAAACTTCTTTTGTTTTTAAGAAAGAGTGCCTGTTATTATGTTTATTTGCATTTTATGGTTTGTACTCAGTTTAACATTTTCCGTTTAATGTTATGTTGTTGCTGCTACATAAATATTGGTTGTTATTCATTCTGTATTCTTTTCAAAACCTGAATATTCATTCATGGCCATTCTTAATTAATTATTTTTATTCTAATAAAAATTATCAAACGTATAATTCAGATTCCAATGCTGTGTCCTACACCTTATTGACCAAGCCACATCCGCTGCAGAAAAGAGCACAAAAAAAACCTTTCTTCTTGAGATGGAGGTGTGGGTGTTTTGCAGATTTGCTTATTTGTATCAAGAATGAAACAGTTTGCAATTTTGTCCCCCAATTGCAGTACTAACAGAGAAGAAGAATACTGAGTTAAGTGGTTCAGCACTTTTGCCAGTGAAGCTTTGCATAAAGCACTACATAAATCTTCTTTGCATTCTTTTAAGCATTCATTCGATTAACTAATTATTTTACATGTAAATATAAAATATTCCTTCATATAGTACAATAGGTTAAAAAAGAATGTTAAGAGACATGCATTCTATATTTACAGTGCTTTGAAAGTAAAGGAAGATAGTAATAAATGCTACTTAAGAAACATATTTCTATGATAAACAATAATGGCTATTTAAATAGGACACATGGGGCTCTAGAGGCTTGAACAGTTGATGATATTATTACCTTGCTCACTCATTTGTTCATCCACAGAAGGATGAATGGCTGAATATACCTTTCTGGGAGAGAGGCCTGTGGCTTACAGTCTCTAGGTGGGTGCTCAGCATGTTGGGTTTGAAAATAATCAGGATTTTTAACAATATAAATATTGTTATAACTGTATTATTAATATTACTTTTATGATTGTTTTTATTGCTAGCAGTAGTAGTGGTGGTAGTGGAATTAACTTAATTAAAAATAATAGGATAAAAAAAAGCAATGAATGAGTTATCATTTTTGACCATAAATGTTCTAATTTTTACAGAGAAGTCTTTTCAATGAAACGCATGTAGACCCTCTCCGAAGCCTTGTGCGCCTTAGACACAATGATCGAGCTGAGCAGGAGAGCCCGAGCTCAGCTCACAGTGGTGCTGAACTCCCTGGCACTTACGTCATCAGTGGGCGCCTTCTTCACCAGCTACTGGTGCGAAGGCACCCACAAGGTGGTCAAGCCACCCTGCCTTTCAGCAGTGAAGAGCAAGAACTGCCTGATGCTCAACCTCAACGGCAGCTTTGCTGACCCTGGAGAGGTGAACGGGACCCAGGACCCTAACGCAGTACATTACAACTGGGAGACAGGCGACGACAAGTTCTCCTACAGATACTTTCACACAGGTTTCTGGCATTCCTGCGAGAAGACACAGGACGGTAAGAAGGCAAACTTGGCATTTTCACTGTATTGTGAATGGCAAGCACTTCCACTGGTTTAAGAATGGCCTGCAGTTCTATTGTATTATGAATGGCAGGTTCTTCCACTCTACTGTAATCAATCAATCATATTTCTTGTATAACAGGACTACTCACCCGTTAGGGTCTCAAGGCGTTGAGTGGGGGGTAGGTGGATCTGCGGTTCAGTCTAAGAGCCAGGTCTTGATGTACTTCCTGAATTGAGGCAGCAACGATGATTGCCTGAGATGTAGCAGCAGGGAGTTCCATGTCTTCGCAGCGAGGTAGGAGAAGGATCTTCCTCAAGCTGTGATCTTGCGGATCCGTGGGATAGTGGCTAGGACCATTTGGGTGGAGCGGAGATGTCTGGTGGGAGTGTAGAAGGAGAGGCGGTGGTTGAGGTATGCAGGTCCGGCGTTGTGGAGGGCTTTGTAGGCGTGTAATGACATACCCTTCCTCTGCATATTAATGGCATGTCACTTTATTTGTGATATAATACATGAAAGCCATACCAGTTTAAAAACCTGTATTTATATTCTTTATTAGAATCTAGTTTTGTGACATCGGTAATTGCTTTAAAAAGAAAATAGCATTACTACTGTACTGTAATAATAGAAGTAGCAGTCTATGTGAAATGCGGATCCCTGAACAGAGCAGTAACTTCTACTTAAACAAAGGGAAAACTAGCAGTTCACATCCTTTCTGCTGAATTACCTTTCCATGATAATTCAGAGTCAAATTCCCATAAGGAGATACATAAAGTATTGTACAATGTTTGTTGCATTATTGCAATTTTCCATACCTTCTAACAGAAAAATCCAATAGTAGTGTCTTACACTAAACAAATAAACATTGAGATTGCAATAAACAATTAGCTGAATGTTATCATGCTCATTTCCACAGTACAGATTCCCATTGTATTCTACATGTCTTCAACTAGAGCCTCACCTGTATCGAAAGGAGCAGTAGACTAAGGATTTATAATGATCCCCTTTTTGTACAGTACTTCCTACTGAACGTTTTGTAAGCACTGTGAATGGCAGGTGTTACATTTACCTAATTTAATGGTATTCAATTTAATAATGACCACAAAAGGGTGGAAGGCAGAGTTGACTTTGTCAAGTTTTAAAAATGTGGCTTGCAGTTAACATTCAACTCACTGAGACGGAGAAGGGTGACTGTGTGATGTGTATTATTAGGAATAAAATATTTCCTAGTTTTTGTAAACTTTATATTCCAGGTTAACTTTCAGTGCGTGAAAAAGATATAGAATCCCTGTTCCTCTTTTCAGTCACTGAAATATCCTTTTAAGCATAAAGTAGGGAGAACTCTAGCTAATATGTCATGTCACTCCATAGTATTTACAATATTGTGCATTTTGACTCTCTAAAGAAAGGGACATATTTTCACACTATTACAGTGCCATGCACTGTATTTGCAATGTCTTGAACTCCCACTGTATTAGAAATGTCAAACTTGTACTCACTGGTGCATGAACATATAGTGACTTAGGTGGAGATAACTTTGATTCCCACTATCCTGCTCTCATCCCCTTCTAAACTCTACATTTACATGAAGGCCATACCTTCAAATAGATAGGCCAATCCTGAATTCCAACACACACCAAATCTCACCAAGTAGACCAACAGTTCCTATGTATTAATACTATATTTTCTTTCTTATAATAGTAATACAATGGTAATTCACTATATATTCATTGTATTAGCTCAAGAATACCTTCAGCTGTATTATCAATCCTTTGGACTTCCGCTTTATTAGAACTGTCATTCATGTCCCTTGTCACAGTAAAATGGTACTCTTCTGCTGCAAAAGTGCCTTCGTTTTTCACTGTATAAGTAATGGTATGTACTTATTTTATAATCAGAATGTCATGCACTTCAACTACATAATAATCTCATCCACTTTCATTGTATTACAAAAGTAATTCACTGTCATAGAAGCAGTACTGTCGGAAACCCAACTTTGTGCATGATTCTCTTATTTTAGAGTGGATAGCTGATATTTATACTTCTAAGCATTTTGAGCCCAACTGCATGTGCCCCCCCCCTAAAAATGGAAACTGATTTTATTTTTTAAATTAGATGGCTCAGCATTACAATTGTTATGTGATTGTAACAGTGTAAAATTCAAATCAATATAATTTAACACAACTGAGACTGATTTTCTCAAAAATATCCAAAGCTTTGCCTTGGGAACATGCTACAGGTTGTTCGGCTTGAGCTATCTGACTCACAGGATTCACAGTACTACAGACAGTACATATAATAAATCCCTACTCTGATTCTTGACTATGATGCCATAAGATGTTCATTTCTTCCTGAAACTCTTTGACCTCAGGACACATCCCATAAAGTGGTACATCCACAAGTGGGTACCTTTCCACTAGAGGTCTTAGGAAAATCTGGATATTGTTGAGAAAATCAGTGTATAATTCACACCATAATATTTCCATGCCATTTCATTCAGAAGAACCTCCGTGTGAAGCCCTGAAGAAACACGTTGGCTATATTTGAATAAAAGAAGGATGTTTTTTTTTTTTTAAACAAAAGAAGAACATGAATAAAGAAATCTCTTCTTTTGAACATATACAATGGAGTCTGTGCATTATGTCAAACAGTTGTGTTAAATTATATTGATTTGAATTTCACACTGTTAAAATCACATAAAAAATTGTAGTGCTGAGCCATCTAATTTTGCAATTGTCTATGGATTTTCTCCTGTGAGGAAAACAATGGGAGCTGGCTTTCTGGACTCGCGCACTACCCTGGTCTATTGTTAACTTCACTCACTAAAGTGTTAGGTGCGATGCATCATTGCCTTAGCCTCTTTGTATAAAAGCATTTTATTTTATTTTTAGATTGTCTTATTTAGCTTTTTTATAAGTGCACACATGGCACAAACTGTAGAACAGTCAAAATGTGAGCAGCAGTGACAATTTCTCTACTCACGGTTGAGGCAAAATCTATAACATGAGTGACTAAATAGTTATGTAATTGCCAGGCCTCTGTATCTAAAACAAAGGCACTTATTCTCAATGAAAAACTGATTTACAACTATGATAACTGAGATGTAAATATGTAGTCCTGGTTTTGCACAACTGAAAAGAACACATTACTTACCTTCGGTAAAGCTAGCTCTTTCTGGTGAATACTCTAGCAGATTCCTCACCTTCCCCAAGCGCCAGACTGGATCGGGAAACTGCTCTGCAGCAATGCTCTCATATGCCACTATGTGGTGCTGCGTGGCTCCGCACCAACCTAGAAGTGATAGAACAGCACTACATTTCGGAGACACATAAAAGTACTACCATTGTGCACTAACTTCAGTTTCCTATTTTTCCTTTTCCGGCAACTTGCACGCGGAGCGGAAAAAACTGTTGGTACCAGTGTACTGATTCCTAATTTGGAACCTTTTTTAGAAGTTAAAATGAGGCACTCCACTGAACGGGGAGGTGGGTTGGAGGTGAGGATTCTGCAGTTATAGAGTACCCAATAGAAAGAATGTTACCAAAGATAGGTAACTTATTCTCCTGATGGATATTCTACATACAGATTTCTCACCTTAGAATAAATGCCAAAGCAGTACCTTCCCAGATGAAGGGTCTATTGAGTTGACTCAGGCCAAGAAGTCCTGCAGGACCAACTGGGTTAAATGTCCTTAACACTGTACTTGGCTGTAAAGGCAGTAGTGCTTTGTGAACTCATGTACCAACACCCACATCGCAGCCTGGTGAATGTCATGTACGGGCACCCCATGTGTCAACGTCATGGTAGCAGACTAAGTCCTGTTAGAATGGGCTCTCAAACCTTCTGGTGGCTGCTTCTTGGCCAGTGAGTAGCAGATCTTAATACAGAGGAGTAGCCACCTCAAAAGGGTCGTCTTCTGGACTGCCTTCCCTTTTTTCGTCCCAGAGAACCGCACAGAAAGCTGATTGCCCACATGGTGTGTTTTTGTATGATCAGGGTCCAAACAATGAAGTCTCTTCTGACTCTTTCGAGTGTGGGGAGCAAAGGACGCTGACAAGGTGATGGGTTGCCCCACGTGGAAATGAGCGACAAAGTTAGGCAAAAAGTCTGCCCTACTCCTCAGCACCAGTTTGTCCAAAAAAACTTAGTGTAGGGAGGTTGCACCTGATACATTTTAGAGATTCTTTTTCAGAGCACGGCCAGGAAATGGGTTCTATAGACCTCCGGTACCGAAGACATAGTCAATATGCAAACCTGAGACAGAGAACCAATGGGTTGCAGCCACCCGGTAACCCACTCCCACTGAACGTTAGTTGAGTGAGATGCGTTCTAGGTAATGATCAATCCTGTGAGATATCACAAGGATAATTGGTGGAACCAAACCCCAGGAAACCACAAATATATTTTCAAGATTTATTTAAAATCAAAATACTATCCTATTGCATGCAATATGAATAATAACTGTTCTAAAAACAAGCAAAATAGTGGTTATGATACGTATCAGGAGGGTGAATAATAAAAAATATTGTAACATCGTTATGATGTCATAAAGTTTCTTTATATCAATATCTCCAGCCCCACCTTCCTGTCAGCTAACAAAGCTAAACTTAGCAGTAAAAGTGGCCTATTTCGAGTTTAAGAGATGGTTCAGACCCACATACCTCTTTTGAACAACAGAACCAATGTTCAAAAAGGAACTTGCATCTGCTATTCTTGTCTGCAGATGGGCAGATAAGCCCACCGAGTGAAAGCTGGAAGTGCCTTCCCCTTAGCCTTCAGCCATTGAAGGTGATTACGTCACTGTAGGACCCTCAGTCTTGGGTCCCTGGAGCAAAATTCCACCCTATCACATCACACTCTGTTCTTAATTTATATATTGCATCTGATCATTGTTGAACATTTTCAGAATAAACAATTAGGGCCCAATCTGATGCGGTTAGGAAGGCCTCCTAACGTCATTTGGTCTCTCCCAATCGGATCGGGAACGTGTCTTTCCGACCGAATCGGAAAGGTTTCCCACCGACCGAGTTTGATACGAGTTAGGCGTTAAGAATATCCCAATCCGAACCCGACGGCATTCGGAATGACCGAGCCGTACGGAGCAGAATCGTACGTCTCTATGGGCCGCATTTCCAAACGACCGATTACGATGCTGGATTTAGACAGCCTTTCCAAATCGTGCCGTCCGACTCGAATCAGCAGTTGGAATCAGACTTTGGGGGCCCGTAGCGGGCCCCCCTGCACCCATAGCCTTCCCAATCAGGCCTGTGGGGGTACCCATGGGTCTCCCCTTACCTGCCATGCACAGTGTGGCAGACACCAGGGGGTACCCGCCACAGGGTGCCTGATTTTCCCCTGCCACCCCTTTCTTCAATGGGAGCCTATGCATTCGGTCAGAACATAGGCTCCCATTGAAGTCAATGGGAGTCCAACCAAATCGTATCTGGAAACATCCGGATGCATCGTACTCGTCGGTCGGTCTCTCCCGATCCTAGTCGGTTGGAAACCATTCCCAAACCGATTCGGTCGGAATGATTTCCTAACCGCATCGGAATCGGGCCCTTAGTAGTAAAGGCCTGGCAGTTGCTAACTTACAATCTGTGAAACATTGCCTATTGTTTAAATACAATAAATGAGAAATGGAGTTATCTGCTTTTATGAAACCTTGTTCATTATTTAAAAACAATCAATGTAAAAGAACATTCCACCCATACAGAAAAACATGAATACATTCATGGAGCCATATTTACCATAAATCTAAATAAACAGCATATTTAATTAGAGACGGTCGATACCTAGAACAGAAAATATATTATTAGAACAGGGCCTGAAGCTCACTCACAAGCTGAAGTAATTATGGTGAGGAAGGCAGTCTTTAAAGTCAGGAAACAGAGTGAACAGTTATGCATTGGCTTGAATGGCATACAGCTAACAAATATGAAGACCACATTTAGGTCCCACTGTTGCATTACAAACAGTCTGGGAGGAAACATGTGTGTCAAACCTTTTATAACACTCATCACAGCAGGTGAGTTAAACAAGGATGGTTGGTCCAACAAACGTAGAAAAGCCACAAACATCAACAAATAACCTTAAACAGAACCCACTGCAAGGCTTTGCTACGGCAAACACAAAAAACTAACAAAAGAACATAGACAGCTTGGCTTGTAAAGGGTCAGTTTTGCAGATACCATGCCAGGCCACAAATTTGTCCCAGTTCCCAGCATAAATGGACTCTGTGGAAGGATGTCTAGCAGGGAGGATGATATCCACCACTTCAGTAAGCAGATCAAACGCAATCAACTGCCGCCACTCAATCTGTAAATGTAGATTGTGCAGGTTTGGGTGAAGGACCCTGCCCCGCTACTGCAACAGAAGATCCTCCTAAAGTGGCAGTCTGATCAGAGGCCCGATACTCATTCCCATAAGTTCTGGGTACTACATTCTCCTTGCCGTATTCGGAGCCATTGAGATGACTTGGCCTGGTTATTCCTGATCTTTTTCAGAACTTGGGAAAGGTGTACAGAAGTTCCATATTCCATTGCAGCCAGAACACAGTGTTCTTGTGGAAACAAAACCTTTGACACTGCTCATTCTCGATGGTGGCAAAAAGAACTAGCAAAAGGTCTCCCCACTGCTGGAAGATGCCCTGTGTCATTTTGGGATGTAGATGCCATTTGTGATGTGGCAAATGCCTCCTGCTGAGCTCGGCCGCTCTGGCGTTCAATGACTCAGCTAGATGGATTGTAACTGCAAAAATGTCCTGATGATTCAACCAACTCCAAAGATGCAGAGCTTCCTGGCACAGGAACCAGAACTCACTTCTGCCATGCTTGTTGTAATTACACATGCCAGCGGTATTCTCTGTGAGAACCTGCACCTTGATGGATGCCAGGAAAGCCTTTAGAGCTAGATGAATAGTCCACAACTCCAACAGATTGATATGGAGCCGGGCTCTGTCTGAGACCAGAGTCCTCTGATGTCCACATCCCACAGAGGACCTGCCCATTGCAGTAGTGATGCATCCATCACCAGCATCAGCACTGGGTTGGGAAAGGGAAGGGGTCTGCCACTGGACCAATAGCATTTGAGCAGCCAACACTGCAAATCGTGAGCTGTCTCCTCAGAAATCTGGATGACATCTAATAGATTTCCTTAATGCTGGACCCACTGCAACTTCAGATTCCATTGTAGAGCCTGCATGTGCCACCCGGTGTAATCGACAAGAAGGATGCAGAAGGCAAAGAGACCAAGAAACCTCAGAGCTGCTCTCACCGGTATCCGAGACCAAGGCTGAAACATCGGGATTATAGCTTGAATGTCTTGGACTTATTGCAGTGAAGGGAAGGCCCTGAACTGCACTCTATCCAGGATGGTTCAAAAGAATGGTAGCCTCTGCGAAGGAGTCAGGTGACTTTGGCTCATTGACCATGAACCCCATTGATGTCAGGAGATTCACCGTCATCTGGAGGTGGTCTATGGCTGACTGTGGTGAGCCTGTCTTCAATAGCCAGTCATTTAAGTAAGGGAAAACTTGTATCCCTGACCTGAGGGGCATTGGTGAGAGCCAAAGGGCAGCATGGTAAACTGAAAATGTACCTGGCTGAGCTTGGACTACGGGACGGCAGGGCTGGTATAGAAAATGAACGTCCTGTAGGTCAAAGGACACCATCAACCCCAGAGTCCAGAGCAGACAATATCTGGGCCAGCATGAGCATTCTAAATCCAAATTTTTCCTTCTACTGAAAGACATTCAGAGGTTGAAAGTCTAAAATAGGATGGAGGCCCTTGTCATTTTTCAGTTCGAAGACATACCAAGAAGAGTAACAACCCTCTCCTCTTTCTGAGTCCTGCACCCTCTCGATAGCACTGTTGGAGAGAAACATCAACACCTCTTGTTACAGAAGGGACAGGTGCTCCTTGAAGGTCACTATGTTGTGGGGGGTGGGGAGGGGAATATTTGGCAGGGCAATAATAAAGGGTAGTGCATAGTCAGACAGAAGGATTTGTATTACCCATCTGTCAGACGTAATGAATTGCCAACCTGAAAGCAAGTATTGAATCCTGCTCCTAAAGGATGGGTGTGCACCATTAATGGCAAATTAAAGGGAACTTGGTGGCTGTTGCCGCAGGGGAAGGGAATTAGGAGGACTAGCACACCTGCTGACCTGCCCATTGCCTACCAGAACCATGTCCAAGGCATCAAAATAACTGGGGTGACTGCTGCATATTTGGGTAGAGTGCTGTTGCCTATATGCCAGCCCCCTGGTGAAGCCTCTGAATTTTCTGAACTGGTATGGGAACTGCTTGGCAGGGGTCAAGAAATCCAAAGAGCGTACAATGGCTCCAATGTCTTTGAAATGCTCCAAGGCAAAAGGCGAGAGCTGGCAAATGTCATACACATGAGGCTTGTACATCTCAGAAACGTCTGTGGAACACATCTACATATGTCGGCGGAGGGCAAATTGGTTTCAACCACCCTTTCCAGGCAGTCAGCAGTATCTAGGCCAGTGCACATCACATATTTGGCTGTGTCTTGTCCATCATGAAATGTCTGAGCCAGAGAAACTCTAAGTTCTTCCAGGACCACCAGCAAGATCTTGTTAGCTATGTACTATACAGCATGTATGTAGAGACCCAATAAACAAAAAACATTGACCGATCTCAATGCCAGTCTAGCAGAGCCTGTTCGGCTCCATATCAGGAGTAGTTGTGGGGAATGATTTGGGGTTCACCTTGCTCATTGAAGCTTGAAAAGCTATACTCTCAGCAGTAAGATATTTAGTGAGATGATCAGGATCACTAGGATCCGCCATGTGACACCTGGCCATCTCCCCATTCACCAGTGTGTAGGAACAGGGCTTTGGCCAAGTCCCCATTAAGGTATCAGTGAAGGCATAGTTAAAGGGGAGCAAGAGTTCAGATGTGGCTAGCTCAGGCTGCAAAATTTACATATTGATGTTTGTTTTGGTCTTGACTGAAGGCATCTGCAAATATTGGATATCAGCTGCTGCTCGGACCACTATGCAAATGATGCAAATTCCATTTTTAATGACACCATCACCATGGCTAACTTCATCATTTTATTGATGGAATCTATAAAGAGCCTGAGCTGATTTCAGACTTTGGATATGAACTTGTTTATGACATTATGGAAAATCATTGAGTCCGGTTCCCCCTCCGGCATATTGCCTCCGGAAAAGCTAGGTTTATTAAGTCCCATTTTAACCCCTATTCTTATTGATTTGATGAAGATGTTTTTAGCAAACAGCATGGTTCCCAAAGCTTGGAAACATGCTATGGTGCTACCGTTACTCAACAAGCCAATTTTGAATGCCTCTAACTGGGCCAATTATTGCCCGATTTCCTTGCTGCTACTTTCTGCTAAAATCATTGAAAAGTACATTAACATCCAGCTTTCTGGCTTCTTGGAATCTAACACTAAGCTCCACTCCTCTCAATTCAGTTTTCGTCCAGAACACAGTACCAAGAGGCATTGTTAGGGGTCACTGAACATCTTAGACTGGGGCTGGACTCAGGAGGATCTGCAGCTCTTATTCTTTTGAACCTCAGCACTGCCTTTGACACCATATCCCATCTGGTGCTCCTTAAAAGACTAGCGGGAGCAGATGTTCAGGGCTCAGCACTTTTATGGTTTCAATTCTTCTTGGAAAATTGCTTTTTTCAGCTGATTGCCAAACCGCACTCCATTGTTTGTTCTTCTCCATGGAGTTCCTCAAGGTTCATCCTTGAGTCCCACGTTATTTAATGTCTATGTTACTCTGGTGGCAGACGCCTATGCAGACAACACCCAAATTGTATATCACTTTCTGACTTGGACAATAGCACTTCCTCCAACTTAACGTGTTGTCTTTAGGAAGTTGCTACTTCTCAATAAGGGCCCCCTTTGCCAGAGAATTCAATTTTTGGGATCTACCTGCGTTCTCGGCTCTCACTAGCTCAGTGGACATGACCCCATGGTAAAATGGAGGCTGTTATCCTTTATGGGATCTCTTCCCAAACGAGGAATTCAGTTCCTTCAAGACAGCCCGTGATACTTTTACTTTGGGGCCGGGGCACTTCCTCCAGCATGCCAGACTTTCGGTGATCACTAGTAACATCTGGACCTCTTTTCCAGCAGCTCCCCCTAACTCCTCTACTTTCCGGGCCTTGTTGGAAATGGGTGGGAGGCGATATCTGGTCACGCACTTTTATAGAGTTGTGCCGGCAAGAGGGGGGGGGGTGGTATCCCTTTCCCGCTAGAGCGGCCTGGAATGGAGAATTGGAAGTGGAGATAGGGAACTCACAATGGTCACGTGTGTGAGGACTAGTACGCACTGTCTCAAGTAATGCTAGGTTTAAACTCACCCACTTTCACTATCTCCAACGAACATATATGACACCATGCAGGTTACAAAGGATTTATCCCTCCAGGTCACAGTGATGCCCCAGATGCGGTCATCCGACAACGTCCTTCCTGCATCTTGCATGGCATTGTTCCCCGGTGCTTGATTTCCGGGACCGTGTGGTCCAGACGGTGATGGCAGTGGTGGCAATCCCTTGTCTACTGGACCCAAGTGCGTACTTACTGGGGGATGTTTGTCGGGGTAGGGACCAAAAGATGGCTTTTAATTTTTTACACATGCTTCTGGTTTTGGCCAAGTGCTGTGTGGCAATTACTTGGATGGGTACGGTAGGCCCTAGTCTGGAGTGCTGGGAACATGATGTAGCAGAATGAGCTGTAGCGGATGAAGTGAGACTGAAAAAATGCAGGTCCGATGACAAACTAGGTGAGGACCTTGACACTTGGGGCGAACTGCTGTCTACCTTTTTGGAACTCTCTGGCTTGGACCGGGCCCCTGGTAATGGGACTGGTAGCTCCTCCTCGATATCCACTTCGGATCGACCTTCACACGTATTTGTTGCTGTCTCCCCTGGTTACTTGTGGGCTTCTGGGACTAACTTTTACATCACATGACATTCAATATCTCCATATAAATTATAGTGCAACTTTGGATCCATACCCTGGGTGGGTGAGGACAATTATATCCTTGGATTAGGAACCCCGGTACCTATGAAGTTTCAATGGACAATGGACTAACCTAATTCAGTGGTCACAGAGCAGAACAGCACATTAAGTTTTTTGCATATACAGTTAAATTGGGGAGAGTGTATGCTGGAACTTGGAAAGTAATTTTTCTCTGTTCCCCTTGATTATGATATACAGAAGTGAGTACAACATTTTATGAGCCCACAGTCAAATTAGAGCTCCGTCTGCTTTGATCCTTCCCAAAACTTGGAACAGGTGAGCATCTTTTAGAGTCCTTGCTCACTGCCTTGCATCCAGAGTGGACCTCTCACATACCCGGCAGGAGTCTGGGCGGGCCACCGAGTACACAGAAGGGCGTTAGATATCGGGCTCTGGCCATGTCTATAAGCATGCCCACCCAACCTCTGGTGTAGAAGCCGAAACGCCGGAGCTGGTGCAGTGCGCATGTCGGTCCTGTTTTCCTTTCATAAATGTCTGCAATTTTGACATTGCTATGTGCGCTTGCATTATGAGGAATGCCATGAACTTAAACTGTATTAGCAATAACATATATATCCATTGTATTAGCAATGGCAAGCAGAAAGATTTGACTATTTTACACGTTTGTGTAATTAGGTCTTTGTATGTGGATGAAGGTAAACTTTGTTCTGCATTTGTTTTTAAAAGTCATTTTCTAAGTTATTTATTTATTTCATGAGAAATTTCATATTGCACTGCCTATAACCTCTGGATTACTTCATAGCGCTAGATAAGATAAGAAAAAGATTCAAAGGGGTAGAGGAAAGTTAGAGTCCAGTGAGTGAGTGGAGGCCCTGGACTGACATCTTTAATTTGTTGAGTTATAGGTGAGTTATAAAGGTTCCGTTTTCAGGTTTTTCCTGAAATGTGTGTTGTTCTGCGACAACCTTGGAGTGGGGCTCAGGGGTTTCCATACCTTGGGCCGTATACTCTGAGGATCTTTCACTCATGTTTCAGGAGTTTGGAGATATCTTTTTAGGGCTCAATCCTGAAAGTATAAGAATCGGAATGTTTTGTTACGTGACTGGTTAAGTTGTACTTTTCACTTCGTTAAAGACATATTAACTAGGCAATGCCTTGCTATCCCCCATTCCTGTCCTTTAACACCATATTCTGAACCATTAATCTCTACTGTATGGCAAGCACTCATCCCACACCAGCAATGCCAAGCACATCATTACAACTACCATGCTGTCAGTGGTTGCTGATTATTTCATTTCTTGCTGCATTGAACTTTAGTTACTACTTTTCTGATCACACTATTCATTTTTAAAACCTCTTTCCACTTTTTGACATCTGTTATACAGTGGAGGTTGAAATCATCTGCAAAAGACTTTCCCAAACTTCTAAACCTCTAGAGTGTTGCTTATATCATTATATTAAGCAAGACTGGACAGATAGGACTGATTTTATTATAAGACGCGAGGTTCAAATTATGCAGTCTCTTTTCTTATTGTTTATTTGTAGCACGAAAAGCAAACTACAATTCTCACAATCCTACTCATCTAGGCAGGAAGTGTAAGCATAGCAAACATACAATCAACACCCTATAAATAGGGCAGTCCCACAAGAAACTTTCTCATTTCTTGCTGCTGAGATGTTGTTCTTTTTTTTGTTCAGATATTTTTATTTGATATAAAATGGAAAAGAAAATCAAGAAGCAAACAATACAAAGAGAAGCAGTACACTCCAAATGTCCGAGGGAAGAGAGAGACAAGGACATCAATTGAATGATACAGCTGGTGATAGTATACGGCGCGGTGCGTCCATTGGGGGCACTGGGGCGTTGCCCCCCCCCCCGCCCGCGCCCGCAGCTCCCTCGGCGTCTTTGAACTTAAGTAAACTGAGTTTACTTAAGTTCAAAGACGCCGAGGAGAACTGATAATCATGTCAGTCAGCATGACGTCGGACCGCCCACCCCTTCAGAGTCTGAAGGGGGTGGGCGGTCCGACGTCATGCTGACTGACATGATTGTCAGACCAGGGGCAGCAGGCAGCAGCACAAGTGAGTGCGCATGACTGGTGAAGGTCGGCGAATTTTGCCGCTGTGTCCAGTCATGCGCACTAGTGTCTGCTCTGCCTGGCGCATGCCCATTAGGAGAGCGAGGGTTGAGCAAAGGCTCAAATCTCGGTCTCCTAATGGGCAGGTGGGCGGCGAGTAACCCTGCTCTCAGCCAATCCTGGCGCTCCAGCAGCGCCAGGATTGGCTGAGAGGGGTTGCCACTCCAGTGCCGTTCGTGATCGTGAAGGCGCCAAGGGGAGCAGAGGTGGCGCGGACCGGCTGTCAGGTAAGTTTTATTTTTATTTTAATTGCCCGGCCCCCACCCCCGCGCGACAATTCTACTGTCCGAGTGTAGGCGTCCATTTATGCTTGACTGCTAGTGTTTACATTTGTGTGCCGTGTGCTTTCATGGCCTTTTGTGCTGTTTCATGTTAGGGTTATGGTGCGGTGGCAGAGCAGCGTTTCGGCGTGGGGTTTGAAGTGGCCGGGGCACTGCCTTTAAATAAGGATTCATGTGTTGTGGCAGAGCTGTGCGGGTACCTGACCCGGAGCATCGGGGTAATACAAGTCAGGAATGAGAGGCAATGCAGAGCCATGTCTGGGCCTCAGTGAGGGAATATGAACGGGGCTTCAGGTCGTGATAGAGGAGAGGGGCTTCAGCAGGCGGCTGCTGGGCTCCAGCAGTTACTCAGGGATTCTTCAGGCTAGGATTGAGGTTCATTGGAGAAGCTGTGTTAGCCTTAGTTGTGAAACAGGAGCGGGTGATTTACTTAAAAGATTAATTACCCTGCACTGACAGAACTGAATGGGGTCTCTTTAGGGAAGACAAGCACCAGTGCTGATCAGGATGGAGGTGCGGCTGCAGAGCTGTAGGTGGGCCCCAGTACTGCAGGGAGAACGGCGGTTCAGGATTGATCTGCTGTTTACGAGTTGTGTCTCCTAGTACTGCTACAGCAAGGTCATTTCAGACATGAGGTGCATTGATGTCGATATGTGGGGCTCTTGGCGCTGCATGATGTACCTGTATTTACGACTGTACGGTTTGCCATCTGCTGTGTGAACATTTTTGCGTGTGGCTTTGTGTGACTCTCTCCCAGCCTTACTCTCGCTGGACAACATTGTCACCTCTTTAAATGGATATTTAAAGTATTCAACACCCGAGGGTGACCACTTAACTCTAGTAATGTGACTCTAGCACCGACAGACACATTTTAATAACTTTTAATTCACCTGCGCTAGAAATATTGTGTGAATGTTTATTCTGCTGTTAGCAAGTTAGTTCACTCCACAGTACCGGTCGGAGAGGTGAGAGCGCAGGCTGGAAAGAGAGGAAGGGGTGCGATGGGCTTGTTAGGGAGGAGTTCGGGGGTCCGCGTGAGGGAAGGGAAGTTGGCAGTTTAGTGGAAGTTTATAAACTGTGGCTTAATCTGTGAATGCCGTTCCGGACCTCTCTTTGGGTGTGAGTGGATTCATTTCAGTCAGCATTTGTATAAAGCAGACAACCAACTGAACTGGCACATAGCATGGGACAGCTGTCATGTGTGGCTAGGTTCCTGGGCAAAATTATTTAAGTAGGTGTAGCGATAGAGCGTGTACTCATTTTTCAGCTGACGAGGGTTACAAAACAACCCATGCTTCTTCCTAGCCACTTTGTTAAATGAAAACATACGTGAAATGCCTGTACCTAGTGTTGGTACATGTACGCCTCAGATGACGTGTATAGTTTGTTGTTTTACATGGTGCTCTGTTCAGGGTATATTGTCTTACCGTGACCACCTTGTCGAATTAAAACCTGCCCCCAGCACTCATCAGTGCTGCCTGCATGCCTAGGCAAAAGAGCACAGCTTCTGTGGGGAGATGGGAGGCTTTGGTTTATGGGCGGGACAGTGCTACAAAACGCCATATTTTCCCCGGTCACACTGTAAAAAGGAAAGCACACATCTACTCAGGTGTCAGGCTGGTGTGCGTGGCTTTAGGAACTATGCGCATTGTTGGTGCTGCGGAAAGTGCTCAGTCTGCCTCCTTCATGGCAGCTCATACTGGCTTCATTGTCATCCACATGTGCTGCTTGAGTGAACAGATTTCTTGTTATTTTCTTAGAACGGTGTTTTGAGCTGGTGAGCAAGAGCCCCAAATCTGTCGGACAGTGTCGGTAATGATCTTAAGTAGGGCTCTCCTGTCTCCCACCGGCTTCCTAGTCGGAATGACATGTGCAACCTCATTTTAACACAGGGCGGTTGGTGGTGTTTGTGGGACATTCATGACTGCACACATCAGTAATGAAAGGAGAACATATCCCTGTCTGCATCATAAAACAGAATTAATGGCACTTTCTGCTGTGTGCTTCACTGGTTTAATTTCTCAAGTTAAAGGGCGGTTGCAGCATAACGAATTGTCACTGCTTCGACTGATAATCCTCCCTGTGTGCTATGAACAGGACCACGAATTGTGTCATCCTGCAGCGTGTGCTGCATAATTATGCCCGCATTGGCGGTTTCTTTAATCTGCTAGCCAATTCATCCACCCCTTCCTTACTACATCCCTCTATTCGCACCACAACCTCATCCATCGACCCATAGCCTACACATCCATTCATTCACCCATCAGCATATTTGCCCAATCATCCATCCATCCTCCTCAAACACATTTATTCTCTTCCCCCACCCATCCATCCACATCACCAATTATCCATCAATACATACATACATAAATACCTGCATGCATGCATCCACCAATCCACCCATCCATAACTGGGAAATTACTGATTTCTGAATAATGAATGTATAAAACATTAAGGTATTCCATGTCAGTGATATAGTTTTTGTTTATGTTTCACATGTTTTACTTAATCTTGCATTCCTTAAGAGTGCCTACTATTTCCAGGATGCTGTAATTCTGTATTTTCTTGTGTTGCATATTTCTTGTACAGTGCATACTTTGAACTGAGTTGCGTTCAGGCATTTTTAACGGGCCACCATTGAGAGCTTTAGAGCAAAGGCTGAAGGCTGTGTCAATTTCACACAGTGCCTGTCAATGGGTCAAAAAGGTGTTCAGAAAACTTGGCCATCCAACCCCTGGCCTCTCTGCTGAACAATCAAAGCAAAGGTCACTTATTTAAGTTGCGATTGTGATTCTGTGCAACTGTGTGTGAAGGAGGTACACAGTTGCCAAAATACTGAGAAGGCAATTGTAAAGGAAAATACAGTGCTTACAGGTGAGTCAGTGCGTTGTGTTTTTGGGGGTTGTAAAGTGAAGTTATCTGATTGTACTGAACAAGCGACTACCTACATCATTATCATATGCAATCTCTACTATTGATGTCATAACACTTTCGCAAGTGCTTTATCAACCTTCCTGCTTCCTCAAATCTGCTTGAAAATGCTCCATTTATCCACTCTTTTAAAAAAAAAAAAACCCCGGTAGGTTGTTCGGGCTCGCTCGCCTCAGTACCACGATAACTTTACGCCTCACCACTTTCAAATGTCACCAGCCGCCACAGTGCGTCCATTGGGGGCGCTGGGGCGTTGCCCCCCCCCCGCCCGCTGCTCCCTCGGCGTCTTTGAACTTAAGTAAACTCAGTTTACTTAAATTCAAAGACGCCGAGGGAGAACTGACAATCATGTCAGTCAGCATGACGTCGGACTGCCCACCCCCTTCAGAGTCTGATGGGGGTGGGCGGTCCGACGTCATGCTGACTGACATGATTGTCAGACCAGGGGCAGCAGCACAAGTGAGTGCGCATGACTGGTGAAGGTCGCCGAATTTTGCCGCCGTGCCCAGTCATGCGCACTAGTGTCTGCTCTGCCTGGCGCATGCCCATTAGGAGAGCGAGGGTTGAGCAAAGGCTCAAACCTCGGTCTCCTAATGGGCAGGCGGGCGGCGAGTAACCCTGCTCTCAGCCAATCCTGGCGCTCCAGCAGCGCCAGGATTGGCTGAGAGGGGTTGCCACTCCAGTGCCGTTCGTGATCGTGAAGGCGCCAAGGGGAGCAGAGGTGGCACGGACCGGCTGTCAGGTAAGTCTTATTTTTTATTTTAATTGCCCGGCCCCCACCCCCGTGCGACAATTCTACTGTCCGAGTGTAGGCGTCCATTTAAGCTTGACTGCTAGTGTTTACATTTGTGTGCCGTGTGCTTTCATGGCCTTTTGTGCTGTTTCATGTTAGGGTTATGGTGCGGTGGCAGAGCAGCGTTTCGGCGTGGGGTTTGAAGTGGCCGGGGGCACTGCCTTTAAATAAGGATTCATGTGTTGTGGCAGAGCTGTGCGGGTACCTGACCCGGAGCATCGGGGTAATACAAGTCAGGAATGAGAGGCAATGCAGAGCCATGTCTGGGCCTCAGTGAGGGAATATGAACGGGGCTTCAGGTCGTGATAGAGGAGAGGGGCTTCAGCAGGCGGCTGCTGGGCTCCAGCAGTTACTCAGGGATTCTTCAGGCTAGGATTGAGGTTCATTGGAGAAGCTGTGTTAGCCTTAGTTGTGAAACAGGAGCGGGTGATTTACTTAAAAGATTAATTACCCTGCACTGACAGAACTGAAAGGGGTCTCTTTAGGGAAGACAAGCACCAGTGCTGATCAGGATGGAGGTGCGGCTGCAGAGCTGTAGGTGGGCCCCAGTACTGCAGGGAGAACGGCGGTTCAGGATTGATCTGCTGTTTACGAGTTGTGTCTCCTAGTACTGCTACAGCAAGGTCATTTCAGACATGAGGTGCATTGATGTCGATATGTGGGGCTCTTGGCGCTGCATGATGTACCTGCATTTACGACTGTACGGTTTGCCATCTGCTGTGTGAACATTTTTGCGTGTGGCTTTGTGTGACTCTCTCCCAGCCTTACTCTCGCTGGACAACATTGTCACCTCTTTAAATGGATAGTTAAAGTATTCAACACCCGAGGGTAACCACTTAACTCTAGTAAAGTGACTCTAGCACCGACAGACACATTTTAATAACTTTTAATTCACCTGCGCTAGAAATATTGTGTGAATGTTTATTCTGCTGTTAGCAAGTTAGTTCACTCCACAGTACCGGTCGGAGAGGTGAGAGCGCAGGCTGGAAAGAGAGGAAGGGTGCGATGGGCTTGTTAGGGAGGAGTTCGGGGGTCCGCGTGAGGGAAGGGAAGTTGGCAGTTTAGTGGAAGTTTATAAACTGTGGCTTAATCTGTGAATGCCGTTCCGGACCTCTCTTTGGGTGTGAGTGGATTCATTTCAGTCAGCATTTGTATAAAGCAGACAACCAACTGAACTGGCACATAGCATGGGACAGCTGTCATGTGTGGCTAGGTTCCTGGGCAAAATTATTTAAGTAGGTGTAGCGATAGAGCGTGTACTCATTTTTCAGCTGACGAGGGTTACAAAACAACCCATGCTTCTTCCTAGCCACTTTGTTAAATGAAAACATACGTGAAATGCCTGTACCTAGTGTTGGTACATGTACGCCTCAGATGACGTGTATAGTTTGTTGTTTTACATGGTGCTCTGTTCAGGGTATATTGTCTTACCGTGACCACCTTGTCGAATTAAAACCTGCCCCCAGCACTCATCAGTGCTGCCTGCATGCCTAGGCAAAAGAGCACAGCTTCTGTGGGGAGATGGGAGGCTTTGGTTTATGGGCGGGACAGTGCTACAAAACGCCATATTTTCCCCGGTCACACTGTAAAAAGGAAAGCACACATCTACTCAGGTGTCAGGCTGGTGTGCGTGGCTTTAGGAACTATGCGCATTGTTGGTGCTGCGGAAAGTGCTCAGTCTGCCTCCTTCATGGCAGCTCATACTGGCTTCATTGTCATCCACATGTGCTGCTTGAGTGAACAGATTTCTTGTTATTTTCTTAGAACGGTGTTTTGAGCTGGTGAGCAAGAGCCCCAAATCTGTCGGACAGTGTCGGTAATGATCTTAAGTAGGGCTCTCCTGTCTCCCACCGGCTTCCTAGTCGGAATGACATGTGCAACCTCATTTTAACACAGGGCGGTTGGTGGTGTTTGTGGGACATTCATGACTGCACACATCAGTAATGAAAGGAGAACATATCCCTGTCTGCATCATAAAACAGAATTAATGGCACTTTCTGCTGTGTGCTTCACTGGTTTAATTTCTCAAGTTAAAGGGCGGTTGCAGCATAACGAATTGTCACTGCTTCGACTGATAATCCTCCCTGTGTGCTATGAACAGGACCACGAATTGTGTCATCCTGCAGTGTGTGCTGCATAATTATCCCCGCATTGGCGGTTTCTTTAATCTGCTAGCCAATTCATCCACCCCTTCCTTACTACATCCCTCTATTCGCACCACAACCTCATCCATCGACCCATAGCCTACACATCCATTCATTCACCCATCAGCATATTTGCCCAATCATCCATCCATCCTCCTCAAACACATTTATTCTCTTCCCCCACCCATCCATCCACATCACCAATTATCCATCAATACATACATACATAAATACCTGCATGCATGCATCCACCAATCCACCCATCCATAACTGGGAAATTACTGATTTCTGAATAATGAATGTATAAAACATTAAGGTATTCCATGTCAGTGATATAGTTTTTGTTTATGTTTCACATGTTTTACTTAATCTTGCATTCCTTAAGAGTGCCTACTATTTCCAGGATGCTGTATTTCTGTATTTTCTTGTGTTGCATATTTCTTGTACAGTGCATACTTTGAACTGAGTTGCGTTCAGGCATTTTTAACGGGCCACCATTGAGAGCTTTAGAGCAAAGGCTGAAGGCTGTGTCAATTTCACACAGTGCCTGTCAATGGGTCAAAAGGTGTTCAGAAAACTTGGCCATCCAACCCCTGGCCTCTCTGCTGAACAATCAAAGCAAAGGTCACTTATTTAAGTTGCGATTGTGATTCTGTGCAACTGTGTGTGAAGGAGGTACACAGTTGCCAAAATACTGAGAAGGCAATTGTAAAGGAAAATACAGTGCTTACAGGTGAGTCAGTGCGTTGTGTTTTTGGGGGTTGTAAAGTGAAGTTTTCTGATTGTACTGAACAAGCGACTACCTACATCATTATCATATGCAATCTCTACTATTGATGTCATAACACTTTCGCAAGTGCTTTATCAACCTTCCTGCTTCCTCAAATCTGCTTGAAAATGCTCCATTTATCCACTCTTTTAAAAAAAAAACCCCGGTAGGTTGTTCGGGCTCGCTCGCCTCAGTACCACGATCACTTTACGCCTCACCACTTTCAAATGTTACCAGCCGCCACAGTGCGTCCATTGGGGGCGCTGGGGCGTTGCCCCCCCCGCCCGCTGCTCCTCGGCGTCTTTGAACTTAAGTAAACTCAGTTTACTTAAGTTCAAAGACGCCGAGGAGAACTGACAATCATGTCAGTCAGCATGACGTCGGACTGCCCACCCCTTCAGAGTCTGATGGGGGTGGGCGGTCCGACGTCATGCTGACTGACATGATTGTCAGACCAGGGGCAGCAGGCAGCAGCACAAGTGAGAGCGCATGACTGGTGAAGGTCGCCGAATTTTGCCGCCGTGCCCAGTCATGCGCACTAGTGTCTGCTCTGCCTGGCGCATGCCCATTAGGAGAGCGAGGGTTGAGCAAAGGCTCAAACCTCGGTCTCCTAATGGGCAGGCGGGCGGCGAGTAACCCTGCTCTCAGCCAATCCTGGCGCTCCAGCAGCGCCAGGATTGGCTGAGAGGGGTTGCCACTCCAGTGCCGTTCGTGATCGTGAAGGCGCCAAGGGGAGCAGAGGTGGCACGGACCGGCTGTCAGGTAAGTTTTATTTTTTATTTTAATTGCCCGGCCCCCACCCCCGCGCGACAATTCTACTGTCCGAGTGTAGGCGTCCATTTATGCTTGACTGCTAGTGTTTACATTTGTGTGCCGTGTGCTTTCATGGCCTTTTGTGCTGTTTCATGTTAGGGTTATGGTGCGGTGGCAGAGCAGCGTTTCGGCGTGGGGTTTGAAGTGGCCGGGGGCACTGCCTTTAAATAAGGATTCATGTGTTGTGGCAGAGCTGTGCGGGTACCTGACCCGGAGCATCGGGGTAATACAAGTCAGGAATGAGAGGCAATGCAGAGCCATGTCTGGGCCTCAGTGTAGGAATATGAACGGGGCTTCAGGTCGTGATAGAGGAGAGGGGCTTCAGCAGGCGGCTGCTGGGCTCCAGCAGTTACTCAGGGATTCTTCAGGCTAGGATTGAGGTTCATTGGAGAAGCTGTGTTAGCCTTAGTTGTGAAACAGGAGCGGGTGATTTACTTAAAAGATTAATTACCCTGCACTGACAGAACTGAATGGGGTCTCTTTAGGGAAGACAAGCACCAGTGCTGACCAGGATGGAGGTGCGGCTGCAGAGCTGTAGGTGGGCCCCAGTACTGCAGGGAGAACGGCGGTTCAGGATTGATCTGCTGTTTACGAGTTGTGTCTCCTAGTACTGCTACAGCAAGGTCATTTCAGACATGAGGTGCATTGATGTCGATATGTGGGGCTCTTGGCGCTGCATGATGTACCTGCATTTACGACTGTACGGTTTGCCATCTGCTGTGTGAACATTTTTGCGTGTGGCTTTGTGTGACTCTCTCCCAGCCTTACTCTCGCTGGACAACATTGTCACCTCTTTAAATGGATATTTAAAGTATTCAACACCCGAGGGTGACCACTTAACTCTAGTAATGTGACTCTAGCACCGACAGTGCTGTGTAGACACATTTTAATAACTTTTAATTCACCTGCGCTAGAAATATTGTGTGAATGTTTGTTCTGCTGTTAGCAAGTTAGTTCACTCCACAGTACCGGTCGGAGAGGTGAGAGCGCAGGCTGGAAAGAGAGGAAGGGGTGCGATGGGCTTGTTAGGGAGGAGTTCGGGGGTCCGCGTGAGGGAAGGGAAGTTGGCAGTTTAGTGGAAGTTTATAAAATGTGGCTTAATCTGTGAATGCCGTTCCGGACCTCTCTTTGGGTGTGAGTGGATTCATTTCAGTCAGCATTTGTATAAAGCAGACAACCAACTGAACTGGCACATAGCATGGGACAGCTGTCATGTGTGGCTAGGTTCCTGGGCAAAATTATTTAAGTAGGTGTAGCGATAGAGCGTGTACTCATTTTTCAGCTGACGAGGGTTACAAAACAACCCATGCTTCTTCCTAGCCACTTTGTTAAATGAAAACATACGTGAAATGCCTGTACCTAGTGTTGGTACATGTACGCCTCAGATGACGTGTATAGTTTGTTGTTTTACATGGTGCTCTGTTCAGGATATATTGTCTTACCGTGACCACCTTGTCGAATTAAAACCTGCCCCCAGCACTCATCAGTGCTGCCTGCATGCCTAGGCAAAAGAGCACAGCTTCTGTGGGGAGATGGGAGGCTTTGGTTTATGGGCGGGACAGTGCTACAAAACGCCATATTTTCCCCGGTCACACTGTAAAAAGGAAAGCACACATCTACTCAGGTGTCAGGCTGGTGTGCGTGGGTTTAGGAACTATGCGCATTGTTGGTGCTGCGGAAAGTGCTCAGTCTGCCTCCTTCATGGCAGCTCATACTGGCTTCATTGTCATCCACATGTGCTGCTTGAGTGAACAGATTTCTTGTTATTTTCTTAGAACGGTGTTTTGAGCTGGTGAGCAAGAGCCCCAAATCTGTCGGACAGTGTCGGTAATGATCTTAAGTAGGGCTCTCCTGTCTCCCACCGGCTTCCTAGTCGGAATGACATGTGCAACCTCATTTTAACACAGGGCGGTTGGTGGTGTTTGTGGGACATTCATGACTGCACACATCAGTAATGAAAGGAGAACATATCCCTGTCTGCATCATAAAACAGAATTAATGGCACTTTCTGCTGTGTGCTTCACTGGTTTAATTTCTCAAGTTAAAGGGCGGTTGCAGCATAACGAATTGTCACTGCTTCGACTGATAATCCTCCCTGTGTGCTATGAACAGGACCACGAATTGTGTCATCCTGCAGCGTGTGCTGCATAATTATGCCCGCATTGGCGGTTTCTTTAATCTGCTAGCCAATTCATCCACCCCTTCCTTACTACATCCCTCTATTCGCACCACAACCTCATCCATCGACCCATAGCCTACACATCCATTCATTCACCCATCAGCATATTTGCCCAATCATCCATCCATCCTCCTCAAACACATTTATTCTCTTCCCCACCCATCCATCCACATCACCAATTATCCATCAATACATACATACATAAATACCTGCATGCATGCATCCACCAATCCACCCATCCATAACTGGGAAATTACTGATTTCTGAATAATGAATGTATAAAACATTAAGGTATTCCATGTCAGTGATATAGTTTTTGTTTATGTTTCACATGTTTTACTTAATCTTGCATTCCTTAAGAGTGCCTACTATTTCCAGGATGCTGTATTTCTGTATTTTCTTGTGTTGCATATTTCTTGTACAGTGCATACTTTGAACTGAGTTGCGTTCAGGCATTTTTAACGGGCCACCATTGAGAGCTTTAGAGTAAAGGCTGAAGGCTGTGTCAATTTCACACAGTGCCTGTCAATGGGTCAAAAGGTGTTCAGAAAACTTGGCCATCCAACCCCTGGCCTCTCTGCTGAACAATCAAAGCAAAGGTCACTTATTTAAGTTGCGATTGTGATTCTGTGCAACTGTGTGTGAAGGAGGTACACAGTTGCCAAAATACTGAGAAGGCAATTGTAAAGGAAAATACAGTGCTTACAGGTGAGTCAGTGCGTTGTGTTTTTGGGGGTTGTAAAGTGAAGTTATCTGATTGTACTGAACAAGCGACTACCTACATCATTATCATATGCAATCTCTACTATTGATGTCATAACACTTTCGCAAGTGCTTTATCAACCTTCCTGCTTCCTCAAATCTGCTTGAAAATGCTCCATTTATCCACTCTTTTAAAAAAAAAAAAACCCCGGTAGGTTGTTCGGGCTCGCTCGCCTCAGTACCACGATAACTTTACGCCTCACCACTTTCAAATGTCACCAGCCGCCACAGTGCGTCCATTGGGGCGCTGGGCGTGCCCCCTCGCCCGCTGCTCCTCGGCGTCTTTGAACTTAAGTAAACTCAGTTTACTTAAGTTCAAAGACGCCGAGAGAACTGACAATCATGTCAGTCAGCATGACGTCGGACTGCCCACCCCCTTCAGAGTCTGATGGGGTGGGCGGTCCGACGTCATGCTGACTGACATGATTGTCAGACCAGGGGCAGCAGGCAGCAGCACAAGTGAGTGCGCATGACTGGTGAAGGTCGCCGAATTTTGCCGCCGTGCCCAGTCATGCGCACTAGTGTCTGCTCTGCCTGGCGCATGCCCATTAGGAGAGCGAGGGTTGAGCAAAGGCTCAAACCTCGGTCTCCTAATGGGCAGGCGGGCGGCGAGTAACCCTGCTCTCAGCCAATCCTGGCGCTCCAGCAGCGCCAGGATTGGCTGAGAGGGTTGCCACTCCAGTGCCGTTCGTGATCGTGAAGGCGCCAAGGGGAGCAGAGGTGGCACGGACCGGCTGTCAGGTAAGTTTTATTTTTATTTTAATTGCCCGGCCCCCACCCCCGCGCGACAATTCTACTGTCCGAGTGTAGGCGTCCATTTATGCTTGACTGCTAGTGTTTACATTTGTGTGCCGTGTGCTTTCATGGCCTTTTGTGCTGTTTCATGTTAGGGTTATGGTGCGGTGGCAGAGCAGCGTTTCGTGGTAGGTTGTTCGGGCTCGCTTGCCTCAGTACCACGATAACTTTACGCCTCACCACTTTCAAATGACACCAGCCGCCACTGATGATGCTATGGATATTTTTGACAATTTCTTTTGCTGTTACATTGTTAATTCAGGAGACTTGCATTCGAGGCAGACCTGCTCCTGGTAGATTTGACACCTTCTTGAGTGTTTCAAGTGTGGCTGTAGAGGAAGTGTGTCAATGTAAACGCGCCTACTGGAAGCCTTCAGATTCATTTTACAATTTGGAAGTGGATGCGCGTGCTTGGAGCGTGTGGTTTCTTTTGTTTGTGGATGTTAAAAGTCTGTTTTTAGAGAAGACAATTTAGTTTTGCAAGGAATTTAGACTGAAGGCAGGGCCACGAGATTCTGAGGGGAGTCTGAGACTTGTTTTTCTATATTTCAACTTCATGATGTTGTTTTTTTTTTAACTATATGTTTCTTTTGTATATTCATACAGGAGAGTTTTGATTGAAGGATAGTCTGCCTTTTGGAAAGTATGAAACCATTAGCATTTGCACGTTGGTAAATCAATTTATTTTTTATTTTTTACATTGTGGGGCTTCAATTCAAATGCACCATGAGTGATGAAGGTGGTAATGATAATGTTATGTAGTATCCACACCTGGGCCTGCCGTGTTAGCATCGGACTCCTGCCTGTCTGGGCTCCAACTGGCCTCGGGTGAGCAGAGATCTCGTGCCAGCGGCCGGGGCCCGAGAAAACCCACCCTGGACTGACTGACAGCTGAAGGGGAACAGCTGTGCAGGGGGCTCTGAGACAAGGGCTGCCAGCCGTGTTCCAGTGGGTGTGTCAGAAAGGCCAGTTACCGGGAAGTGAGGGTGCCGTGTGACTCTCGGGGCACCGTGCCCAGTCCTGGGATTCCCTACACCAGTGCATTCTGGGAGTCTTAGTCTTAGCTAATTTCAACTGGACTAATTAGATGCTTTGCTTTGCTGTTGGACTGGGCACCCCAACAGCCCCTGCACAACCCAAGAGGAGGAGAACACTGGCAGACATGCCAACCCTCCCGATTCAGGCGGGAGACTACCGATTTCAAGGCTAGTCTCCCGCCTCCCCATTCCTTCACTTGCATCACCCTCTTTCTGCCTGCCATTGCACTCCATGCTTCTGAAAGGTAAGAAAAAAACGTGCATTTGCGTTTCAAATGTCCGATCCTGCAGCAGCACACTTGCAAAGCCCATACATGACAGTAACCCGATTCAAGGCCCCATTCTCCCGATTTTTTTTCTTTAATCTCCCAATTTGTTCTTCTAAAATGTTGGCATGTATGCACTGGATACGGCTGGGCTGGGGCTATTCTCTTGGTCCTCTGTTTCTAGACCATTCTTTCGCCCTAATTGTGTCATCTTTTTACCCGGCCCCCTCCACCATGGTGAAGAGAAAACGTTCCCCATCCAAGCCTCAGGGTAAGTCTTGTTCTTCAATCACAAACTTTTTAGGTCGAGCCTGGGCAGCGCATGCGCTGCTCTGCAAGGCACGCTGTATTGAGGTATGGAAGAGAAGCTCCGCCCATTTCCTGCCCATCTCTTCAATTGGCTCCTGTTACTGTCCTTTCTAAATGGTTGCTTTGGATTCGTGAATAGGCCTAGTATTCCCTCCTTAGTACCGCCTTGTCTCCTTTTGGAACCTCCCATAAGGACTGTCTCTTTTACTGGTGTTGTTACTCGTGTGTTTCATTTAGGTCTGTGAGCACTATTTTTTAAAATGACTTTCTCCTATTGCAGCAGTACATGCTTTCCTGCAGGGGACAGCTTTTGAACTCTCTGCTCCTCATCGCCCAGGGACGCTTATCAGCTCTCTGCTCCAGAGCACCATGCTTGATGTTTCAGCATGGTGCCGGCTGTCATGTAAACAACAACACGGGCAATACAAACAAACAATGGGGGCCGCAGCTTTATTTTCACAGCAGGTGCCCGCTCAACTCGTTTTTCAAAATTTACATTAAACCATGAAGGCCGCGCGTCATCTTATTTATTTACATTCCATTCTATTTTTTTTCTTCTTGTATGCACACTTTCACCATGCCGAGACTTGAACCGACTTCCCCAGGTCCAAAATCGACAACTCAGAAGCTCCTCTTGTCCAATCTGCCCTGCAGTGCCACACTGTGTGTTCTGAACATGGATTATCTCCCCGCCATAGGCACAGTGATCCAATTTTTTGAAGCTTAGTTTGTGAAAGAAATAATGGCTGAAAAAAGGAAAAAGAAAAAATAAATTGGTGAGAATAACTTCACCTGACGATGTTATCGGCCTTAGCGGCACAGGCCTTCGACGGGACAAATGAAACTATTTATTTCGATAGACTGAAAGACTTCGGAATAAAAGAAAACACAAAAATAGGCTAGTCTGACAGGAACACGCACTCAAAAACTGACATTTTTTGTGAAGATTTTAAACTGCACTGTGGTTTTTAAACAGCTGTGCGTTCTTTAAGAAATATGTCGTTCGTTGCACGTCTCTACTTCAGGCTATGGTTCAAAATATGCGGAAAAGGGTACGTTTTTTAAGGGAACGCTTGACGCCTTGACGTGCAGTGCTTCAACATAGGGGTAGGCAGGCTGGGGAGCGAACTTCACTTTTCATTGACACTTGAAGATGAGAACAGTGCTGAAATGGAATAAAATCAATCAGCGGGGAGACAGAACTGTGGTAATAATAAGAAAATAGCAAACACACCCTGCCTATTTTTTTTTTACCAAGAGTTCTTTTCAATAAGGGCTTTTGCTTGTGGAAGAAGATAGGGGGTGGGTGGTGTAGCAGTAGTCGCAGTCAGACACAAATCACAAATGCTTTTAAGTGCCCCTCCACAGATGCATTTTAATGTATTGTGCAGATACATTATGTACCACAAAGAAGAGATAACACGCATTTTCAATGCAATAGGTCTCGCAATTGGGAGATTTTGAGCTATTGGCATTGTAAATGACAATGCCTTTTATTTATGCGTTTAAAAAACCTGCAATAATAAAAGGCATTGTTATTTACAATACCAATAGGTCAAAGTTTTTAAAATGCGAGACCTATTGCATTGCAAATGCTTGGTTGAGTAGTGTGATGGGAGCGCTCGATAAAAAGATTACCACAGTCGAAGAGAGACTGGAGACCTGCCATCGCCCCTTGAAAGACATCAAAAAAACATTTACCGTCAATTTTGCCTCCTAGAATTGACGCGGGGACTAGTGGGACTGCTCTGAGTAAGACAAATAACAGGTGTGTGCAGAATAACTCTGATTGTATAACCTCAGTTTCTCAAACTGAATCGATTTCCCACCCACCTTTTTAAGAGTATGAAAATCCCTGGCCCTTCTTTGGATAGATCAGGCATTAATGTACAGAACGGGCTTGTTTCAGCTGCCACGTCTTCCAGGCCTACCACCAAAAGGGACAAAGCTGCCAAAGTCCTGCTGGTCAATAAGGAGGATCTCAAATGTGTATTTGCCTCAGTCCACGCCCTAGAAGCCCTAGTCAAGTCATCGCTAAAATCTCTCTCTGCAAGGTTAACACTAGTAGAAAAAGTGACTGCTAGTTGTTTAGACATTTTGCAATCTAAAAGCAGTTCTAGCTCTCACCATAACCTGAACCTGACTAGTGCCCCACTTCCCTCTAGTGTACCCACTCACCCACCGCTTTGTTCAAATAACCATTCAGTATTACCCAGTCTCGTGAATGGCACTGCTCAAACATCTATTATTAGCAAAGTAAATTTGCCCACTTATTCGGCATGCAACACAATAAAGTCTTAGGTTCAGTTAGTGCCAGGGGTGTGCCCAATTTTCTTGATCTTCCCCCAGAAGCAACTCTGTATATCATGATACTAGCTCACATGCCGACTTCTTCTCAACCAGAGCTTGCAACCTGGGATAACTTCAAGAATAAATCAATTCATTGAGTAGGTAAGAAAACTGGAATAACTAAGGCTCTTTTTGAGGATATAAAAATGGTCAGAAGGGCAAGTTGGGTTGGTAGGGGAGCTAAAACTCTACCTGGCAATTGCATAGTCATGTCTTTCAAATCTCCCAGCCTGGTAGAGACTATTTTGTGTAGACCTTGTCTATTAAATGCTTTCTCCAGTC
Source organism: Calotriton arnoldi (assembly GCA_963921515.1). Taxonomy (NCBI): domain Eukaryota; kingdom Metazoa; phylum Chordata; class Amphibia; order Caudata; family Salamandridae; genus Calotriton; species Calotriton arnoldi. Next base: position 359,569 of record CAWUFW010009417.1, on the reverse strand, counting down.
AAGTTACATCTCTCCCACTTGGTTATTTCTACCGCCCTCAGACTTTTAACGATAGGACACGACCCACTTCTAGTCTTGTACAGACTCATGAATTTCATCTAACGGTTACTACTTTTAATCGTTTTGCACCGTTGGCTGCATTGGATGGAACAGACTGACTCACAGCCAAGCCTGAGAAGTCTGACCCAACTGTTGACCTTACAGCCTTGGGTACCGGGCCCTCTCCACTTAGCTCTAAGGGTCATTCGGGAGTGTCATGTTTTATTTACCTTCTCGCCCGACCAGCGTGGTTAATCATGTTCCTTTATCTCCAACATTTGAGGTCAAAGATTGTCAACTGCATTGTAATGCTTTATTTTGGAATGTGGCAGGATTACGCTCTAAGGTGCTCCTTCTACTCATGATTGATTTTATAACTAAAATTCCACATTCTGTGTTTCCAGGAAACCTGGGGTCCCGAGCCCATCCATATGAACCATTTCAGGACATTTCACCTACCTGCAGTCCCTTCATGAGCTGGTAGCGCCACGGTTGGGCTGTCCATCTTTATATCAAATTTATTGTTCTATGTTGCATAAAATCAGAGATTAGATCTACATATTATCAAATAATTGGTATTGAAATTTCTAATAATCCTCATTTTGTGATTGTTAATTTCTATAATAATGCTCCATTATCTGATATACTCAAGGTTTTATCTCAGCTTGATCACAATCTTCAAATCTTATGTTGTTGTGAGGGAAGGAGCTTCTTATACTGTAGGGTGGTGATTTTAATGTTAATTTATGTCATCTCCCACCTAAAAAGGTATGCTGTATAGTGGACATGCAAGGAACTAATCAAATGCACTTTCTTCATAGTGATTATGGAGGGAAATTGAATGATCTAATGTCAAAGCATAATCTTGTTTTTGCCAATGAGTTGTGTACCCCTCCCTCCTCATTTAATTGCACACTTAATGGTTGTGGTCACAGCACTGTTATTTATTACAGACGTTCTTCCTAAAAATTGGGTGTGTTTTTATCTAATGTCACCACTCCCTCTATATTGATGAGTGATCACTTTCCACAGCGTGTAAACGTGAACTGCCTGTTGATCCAGAATAGCAATCATCCTGCGCGCACCACTGACAACATTGTGTTAGTCACCCACAAAGGACTTTCACTACGTTGGTCTCTGGTCAACTTTTTTGAAAAACTGGTTATCTATCATAAGGAGGCTTTTGAGATCTGTTTAGATAATTCTTCTAATGATGTTGGCATCAAGGAAGCTTTCTATAGTATTTCTCGTGGGACTAAAGAACGATTAACTACATCCTCACCTCAGTCCAGTCATTATAGTCCAGGCTGGTTTGACCGTAAATGCTCTAAAGCTCATAAGCGTGTTAGCCCTTAACAAGACTCCGCGGTGCATTCTAGAAGTGAGAACGTGTAGAGGTGAGTACAGCCTAGCGCTGAAACAAAAGAAATTAGGACTAAAGAATGCCACCTGGGAATCTTTAGCTGAGGCCTGTGTGACTAAAGATTGCTCAGCCTTTTGTCATGTTATTAATGCCCCATTCTTAAGAGATAATAGTGCTCCCAGATTAAAAGTTGTCATCAATGAGTCTCATTGGTGGCCCACTTTTCCTAGATTTTCTGAACCTCAGCCGATCCCACTGATGCTGAAGGTTCTCCATCGGGCAGAAGCAATTTATCTTTCTCCCTGGATGAAATTGATAGGGCACTTATGGGAAGTAAGGGTGGGAAAGCTCCTGGCCCAGATGGCATTCCAATTGATCTCTTTAAGGCCAATGTTCCATTGTGGGGCCCTATTTTGACCAGGGTGTTAGGTGCTTGTTGCTGCTTTAGTATTTTGAATACCTGGTCGAAGTCTCTGATAGCCCCCATCTATGAGAAAGGGGATCGTTCTGATCCAGCTTGTTATCGCCCAATTTCACTATTCGACTCCCTGGTGAAAGTCACTGGTAGAATATTACTGAACAGAGTAGAAGAGTGGGTAGAGAACAACAAAATCCTTTCCGATTTACAATATGGCTTCCCTAGGGGTCTGGGGACGATAGAACAGGGGTTAAATTTAAATTTGCTAATTGGAAAATATACCCTAATAAACAATGGTCATTTATGTTTTAGCATTTGTTGACTTGTCCAGTCCTTCTGACTGTGTTTTGCATGACAAACTGTGGCACATTTTGGCAGAGCTTGGGGTGGACCCCCCAATAATATCCTTCTTGAGAGCAATGTATTTGGGGAGAAAGGCAAGGGTGAGTTACGGACCAAGGGGGAATGCACTCACACTTTTGATCGTGAGAGAGGGGTTAGATAGGGATGTGCCCTTGCATCGTTTTTGCTCACCCTGTACATTAACATTTTGGGTTCTGTTTTGACAAACAAAATGTAGGGATCTCCCACAGATTGGGCATAGACCCATTCGCGCTCTGCTTTATGCCAATGATGCTGTACTTATGTCCTGCATACCGTTGGGTTTACAGCTGCTACTTACCTGTTTTGTCAGCTATATTCTAGATGTAGGTCTGAATGTTAATGTAGGGAAAACATACATAATGAAATGTGGCAGAAAAGCTAAAAAGTGCTGTGACTTTGTTATTGGCAATGTCAAGTTAAACTTCACTACCACCTTCTCTTTTTTGGGAATTTTGTTTGAGGCTCACAGCTCTTGGAAACAGGCTATTAACAACAGGAAGTTGCATTTTAATAAATCCACTTCAGCATTGTTAAATTTTGCTATCAAACTTGATGAAAAACCCTTGAGAGAAATGCTAACAATATACAAGGTGAAATGCGTGTTGACAGCCGTATGTGGGGTGTGAATTTGTGGTTACACCAACCTTAATTCAATCCAGATGGTAGAGAATGGCCTTTTTAGAAACAGTCTCTCTGTCCCCAAGAGCTGCTCTTCCTTCGTATGTCACTCGATACTTGGGGCTTTGTTTCTAACTGACGTGCTCTGATCCCAACCCATTTTATTATGGCACAAGACATTGTATTGTAATTGCATTGATATAGCGCTTACTACCCTTGACGAGGCGACAAAGCGCTTTTTCGGCTCACCAAATCCCCTGGTTCAAATCTATAAAACAGATCTGCTTGGAAATAGGTCATGCTGAGTACTTTGAGAACCCTGACACCCTTCACCTCATCAGTAGAAGAGATTTAAAGAAGCAATGTTTATCCCTGCTCGAAGAATGTAGACTATCATTGGAACAAGCGAACCCAAGTGTAGCCAACAACAAAATGATACTTATCAATGACGGCATGCAGCCTTATCTTAATTCTGTGCAAAATTGCCGCCATAGGTTTGTTTTGACACATTTTAGGCTGGATATTTTTAGCCTTTCAGTTACATTCCCCAATATTAAAGATAGGTCGGATGTTCTGATTAAATGCCCCTGTGACGACACATCTAGCCAATGTACTTTGCATGTAACGTATCTTTCTACATTTTAAGAGGTCCTTTTATATTGCCTATTTTACATGATTACAATTTTAGACAATGTCACCCGTTTCATTGTTCTTGCAACAACTAACCTCTTTACCGATTTGTTGTAGAATATCTAGTTTTATGTGGTCTGTGATCTACCTTAGGAAAAGATGGTTCATCGAAATGAAGCGTCAATAGCGTAACAGCAACTTTATTATCTTTGCACATTTTCATTATGAGGACTACTGTTCACATTGATATCTTTTTAATTGTTAATTTTGTAACTTAACTGGTTATGATTGAGTAAGTCATTCTGCACTGGCTTGGTAATTTATTGTAAGCTTTTATTGTTTCTTTTATGAAAATCGAATAAAGCTAATATTGAATTGATAATAATAATGTTATTGAAGTGGAGGAAGAAGTTTTTATGAAAAATCTCTGTGGATTTCTTGATTCATCAATGTCAAATTATATTAAAAAAGCAACAGCATATTTAAAAAATGTGGCCATAAACATAAACTCAGTGGCAAATGCAATATCAAGTTTATTTTGACCCGCATGGCCTAAAAAAAATAATGAAAAATAAGCATGTGATAGTGCTGGATAATAAGCAGGAGCACTGTGGTGGTTCAATGCCGCATGGAGATATGGAATTAAATACCTTATGGAATGATATGGATTCAAGTATGGTTGGCGGTCAATATAAGAGACTATTTAATTATATTTCTGACGTGTGTGGATAATTTTTATGCTAAGGATTACTATAATGACCAGGATTATAATCCTAATTTGGCTTGGGAAAAAATAAGGAGGAGAAACCACAGACTGTGATTTTGGATGAAGATGATGGCAGTCCTATTTTAATCCTGGGTTATTGCTGTATCCAAATTCTGCAGATTGGTCCCCTCACCTGTTACTGGATGAAAACATTAAGACAAGAATCAGGACTCCTATTAATAGGGCAACCAAATCTAGGGTGAGGACAGAATGCTCTAGGTCTTCCATTCAGGTAAAGAAGCATGTCCTTGATACCAACATTGTGATTTTTTTAAGCAGGGGTAGCAAGGACCCCAGAAGGGGAGTTGACAGGGTGTTGGGCATCCTGCCAAGCCAAGCTTTTTAGATACTCTGGGCCTTTTAACTTTAGCAGAACAAGCTAAGCACTCAGGTGAGCTTAGATGGCCATTTGTTTTCTGGATAACACTAACTCAGGGTTGTCCTATGAGAGAAAGGCTTACTGTTAACAATTGACCCTAATTTAAGCTAGGAAGGGCAGATCTTAATGCATCTACTGGTAGTCCCTCATCTTTTGAGAAGTCCGTATGGGCTGCGCAACAGCCTTCTGCTTTAGGACAAACTAGTGCTGGTGGCGCAGAACTTTTCAGGGCATTTCGGGTTTTGCCAGGACTTTCAGGTCTGCTTCTGGGTGCAGTCAAAGCCTATAGATCAGCATGGGAGGTATGGAATGGCTGGGTCTGGAACTCAGCCTGTATTCCGTTTCAACACATATTTTAGGTGTAGTAAACTGATTGGTATCACCGGTGGCAGTGCAGAAATTGTTTTGGACAATTAACGGGTATAGATCAGCGGTGTCAGCAGGGCATCAAAAGATAGATGGGAAACCAGTAGGGGAGCATCCTCTGGTGTGCAGCTTGTTGAAAGGACTAAGATACGTAAACCCTCCTTAACCTAGATACTCTGCGATGTGAGATGTGAATTTGGGGTTTCAGTGATTCCAGTCTCGGAATGGAAATGAACTTTGTCATTTAATTTGTTGTGAGATAAATTGGTTACATTGCCGTGTTTAGTTTCCTTTAGGCGAATGTCAGGCGTAAGTGTCTAGGTATTTCTACAATTACTTTTTCTCCATGAGGGGTACAGTTTAACATCACCGAGCATACTAAAAATGTGTCAACTTATGTGGAATTTCCTGCTTTCACTGCACATCATAAGCTGTGTGAGGTGCCAAGTCTTGGAGGTATGCGGAGGTAAACAAGGATATGAGACCTTCCACTCTGCACTTGTTAGCTCTGTGGAAGCCATTCACACCAGTAACCTCAACTAAAAGGTTAGATGGGTTAAGTGTGTGATGGTTTTGTCTGGAGTGGATACATGTGACTTTGGGGCATACTCAGCCAGGGGAGCTATGGCCAGTAAAGCCTTTTGGGCTGGTCAGGATTAGAAGACATCTTGAGGGTATCAGACTAGTGTCACTTTTTACTGCAATCTGGTTTAGCATGCTGCAGATAGAGTTGTAAAAATGCTTTCAGAATGCTTATGTGAGCCTCTTGTCTTCCAATAAAACTGCAGTAGTGAAGGAGAGTTCAGATTTTATTCAAGGGAAAGTGTATTATTCCACCACGGCTATTTTTCTTTCTACCCATAGGACTATTGATGATGGATGTTTCTTATTAATCGTAGCGGAAGTCACAACTAACCACGCATCAAGCTGAAGGAACAAGATCTTGCTGGAAGGAGGACCATTATTTAGGTTCACACATGGTCTGTGAAAAATGTTTGTGGACATCAAGAAAAGAGGAAGCTTCTTGTGTGTGTGCCATATTTTATAGGGTGTTGATTGTATGTTTTCTATATTAACATTACCTGCCTAGATAAGCAGGACTGTGGGAATTCTAGTTTGGTTTTAAGTGTTGCAAATAAACGGTAAGAAAAATGACTGCACAATACCCTTGTCTTTAATAAAATCAGGTCTCTCTTTCACAACTGGCTGGAAGGATTTGCAATTCTTGAAATTCCCTGCTTGTCTCCTCCTATCCCAGAGAAAGAACCTAATTACCAGCACATGTTGCCAATTATCACCCAGTAGTTACTATCCCCATTTACTACCTGCCCTGTCACAGTGCTGTGGAACTTAGACAGCTTGTTTTGTTCTATTTGGTATTTTCTGATGCCATTGGAATGCACCTTGCATTATTTTCCGTTTCTTATAAGGGCTCGACAAGGATTCCACTCTGAAGTGAATATTAGTTAGCTTTACAGTGCTTTAATCAGTATCTTTATCTTACAGATGAGTTCTGCCGGAGCTTTCTCGAGCTGTCCCCAGACTCTGAAAAAGGTAAGAAAGCTCCATATTCTCGGACTGTTAGCATTTTGGATAAAGCGCTTCATGGAGTTGGCTAATATGTACAAGTAGGTCAGGTTTGTGCAAGAAATTTCTCATTTCTATTTAGATGCTTTCTTTCTGTTACATACACTCTGTTGTTATCACTCCTTCAATAAACATATTGATTGGTATTAGCCAATACTTGGGCTTTCATACTTGCAAATGATGTCTGCTATATCACATTGATGGGCCCTAAACAGGTAGAGTCACAAACCATTCATAAATACCTTTGCAACTCATAAGTATGACCTCCTTTTTGTGATTCTGTGGTTTTCGCAGAGAGAGGATGTAGATTCCAAAGCTGCCTTCGTTTAACTGGTCCACCTTTCATGTGCACAGGCCAGGCTATCTAGCTGCCTTACCCAGCCTATACATAGAGTGATGCGTTGCACGGCAGGACATTCTTGAGGCGAAGCACCCACCTCAGAGTTATAAAAGAGATGTGACCACCCTGGCTATTTGCATACACGTCTGACACAGATCAAGAAGGCAGACAAACGTCTGCTCCCCTTCAAAGGATCACTTCATCCCTGACAGATACTGCATTCCTCACCCTTCACCCCCTGCCATCCACTAAATGGCAGTTACAGGAAGACTAATTAATAGCTTTTTGGATCAGAAAGAACCTAACAACTTCTAGGAGAAAGCCAACCTTCTCTTACCCACTTCTGTGGCAACTTTTCTCAGCAATGCTAGTGACACACTTCTGCCATCTGTGGAAATCTGTTGTGGAAAGCAACATCTCCATCTTTTACAGATGCCCTGGCCAGGGGCTTCCATAATGGAACCCACAGACAGGCCTGTATCACTCTGGCTCATTCAAACACACATGTGCTAGCAAACATATAAGATCAGTGTTCGGGATCTCGGTGCTAAGATTCCTGGTTCACCGTGAGCAGTGGAACTTTCAGATGAATGAGCTGGTAGGCCTCCTTTCACATGACACAGGTAAAAAGTTCAACGTGCTACATGTGTGAAACCTGTGAGAGGCTCAATAGTCATTGTTCCACTGTGAGGGCTCAGTTTGAGTTCCCCTTCAGGCTTAGGACAAGTCCAGAATCTATTGTACTGAAGGCCAGGCTTAGGCCTTTGAGCTCACAGTATATTAGTGTGTAGCAAGCCAAAATCCAGAAGCCAGGATCATAAATTCTCGCAATTTTGGCTTGCAGGGGACACAACTGTACATCATACAGTGGACTTTTGTATCCCAACACCAAGCGTTGCTGTCTGCAGCCTATGCACTAACTCAGATGTCCTGAGTTAATTTATGTGCTATTTAAAAAGCAAAAGATGCATGGACCTATTCTGTGCCTGCAACGTACTAAAACGGAATCATGATACAGTCCAAGATAACACTTAGCCCAATCTAATTGCTCTTAGACCTATTTTCTTAAATGTATCCATTATCCAACCTTCATGAATAAAAAAAAGAAAAACCTATATCCAAACGTTCTTCAGGACCATGACATTTACTTATGATTTGTGTCATTCACAGTGAATATAAAAACTTTTCTGAAATTAGGAGTTAATCTTTACTCACATCTATTTATTCGATTTTACAGATGTGATAATCTGGCAATTTAAGTCACAGTGCTACCTCTCAAGCCATGATTACTCCAATTAAGTTCCGGGTAATTTCTTACATGTTACATGTCATCTTTATGAATGTAATAAGGAAAACAAAGCAGCTCCTGATGATTCTTTGTGTTTAGATAGGGATCTTCATTATCCAGTGAAGCATATGAGCACAGGTCATCCATCAGTTCTTTAAAAGCATTGATGCCCCATGACTTTGAAAAAACCTGGTGTGATAATGTCATCCAAACAACCTTTTAAAACATAAGGAACCTGAATCATTCCTGTAGGATCAAACGTTTCATAAAGGAACTCTTTCCCAAATTACGCCATCAAGCACAGCATATGCAGTGATGTTAACAGCATCATAATTCCTTTTTGGCTCTGTATAAAGAAGGATGTAGTTGTAATTCCTGAATCACAGAAGACATCACTGGCTTCTCAGGAATAATAGTTCCCATGTATCAACAACAAGATTATTATCAGCATTATAATCCACATGAGGAATGATATAATTGCAGTGGAAATGCAGATGTAAGACTATGGAGGATGAATGTATCTGTCATGGAACCAGCAACATGCAAGAAGCCATTTGTGCATCTGCCAATTTGTGAAATAACTATTTCTTGGTTTTCTTAGATCTTATCAGTCTCAAAATCTGGATCAGAGTCATTTTCATGAAGTGCAGTTTCTTGCAGTGGTATTATGTTAATTGACCTAGATTGTTTTGGTGGTTCATAATAAAATGTGGTTTCGGAAGTGGCTATTGTTGATATAGCAGTAGCATGTTCACCAGAATCACTTGTTGAATATGGTGGTTGTACCATATTGCCTAATTCATTATTTGATTTAGTTGGTACCAGGTATAAAGCTAGAGACACAGCAGGTTTATCAGTCGCCGGAAGGACACCAATGATATCGGCGAGGCTGTACTCTTCTTGGGATAACTCCTAATAGAGAGATATGATGTGATCTGGAGGGATCTTGCTGTCAGCTTAGGTCTGTTGAACAGAATTGGCAACAAAGGAATTTCTGATGTTGTTGATTGACACTTTTCAATTTTCTTGGTGCCAGGAAGTGGTGGCAGGATCGCAGTGAGCGTGCCTTCTACCCCAAGAACTGGAACAAGTGGTCTGTATAACAGTCCAAAGACTTGCTTGTTCACGTATTGTACGTTTTTAATACTCTATATAAGTTACCGGGTTTTAATATTAGAAAAAGAGAGGCACTCATAGTAGAATGGTAAGGCACTATTATTTCTTGAAATTTTAATTGATCACGTCTGACCTTTATATCCCGCTTAGCTTCTGGTTTTAATGGGTACTGAGCCTGAACGTGGGGCTCACTCCTTATGGGAATCATATGCGATACAAAATCTTTGTCCCATCCCCTTCGTTTCTAGACAAGGCAGGAGCCTGTTTTAAGTCCCATTCACATGCATATTTATCTCTGAGTTTTTCAGGTATTAAGGAGGAAAATGCTTCCATTCTTACTTTCTTACCTAAAGGTGCATAGTTATAAATGATGGAGGCCAATCATCCTCTACAAAATATATGTCACAGGCATTGGACAAATGAGACCAGAATGCAGCTTTAAATTTGCACATATATCCCCTTCAATTTGTATTTCTACATCACTGACCTGTCTGGAGAGTGTACGTGTCTATTCAGTGTTTCAGCCTGTATGGATTCTATTAATGGAGCCACTACCAGATGTTGTTTGAGAGTATGGAATACTATTGTCACTTCTACTGCCCTGTCTAGAAGTGTTATTGCCCAAGTTCCATTCTGCAGAAATGTGCACAAATTTCTGAGGCATTCTTTTTCGTTATACCAGCTACTTTCGTTTCTTAAAATTAGCTTTTGAGTCTGAACCTTTCTCTCTTCACACTAACCTCAACCGTTTGTGTTGACTTTCAGTCACTTTTCTGTTTGACATATTGTTTTTTTTCTGACATATTCATTTTTCTACAAACGATTTACAAAAGGAGGCGTAGACTCTAGATACCGCACCTATCAAACTGTGGGGTATATTGTAAATGAGTGGTGCTCAGATCAAGGGAAAACAGCCTCCTGGGTCCCCATAATTGGATATAATCCACACATCAAATAGATCAGCACTCACTATTTATTGTTATATTGAATCTTATCTTTTCTAATCAGAACAAGATCAATCAATTACAACTTTCAATTTTGTTCCATAAATTCATTAAAAGTTGTTCAAGCTTGTTGTGTGTTGATAAATTCTTTTATTGAAAATGTGCAAAGTATTCACACCAGCGTAGCCAACGCGTTTGAACTCGCAACCCGGAGACGGTGAAGGCGCTCAGTGAATCGCTTACTAGGCTTATTTGCTGACATGGGCTAAAACCACAAACTTGCTGAATCTGATCAATCGTGTTTTAACAAAACGAAGATCCTCATTTTTTAATTAAGGACCCTTTGGACTAATTAATGTGAACGGATGCCTGTGGAACACCTATATGAGAGAGCAAAGCCCTGAAGAAGTCTCGGGAGAAGGGATGAAATGCTTTGGCTACGCTGGTGTGAATACTTTGCACATTTTCAGTAAAAGAATTTATCAACACACGACAGGCTTGAACGACTTTTAATGAATTTATGGAACATGGGTGTGATATTACTACAAAATTGAAAGTTGTAATTGATTAATCTTGTTCTGATTAGAAAAGATAATATTCGATATAACAATAAACAGTGGGTGCTGATCTATTTGATGTACAAGTGTGAGGATTATATTCATTTTTCTGCAATACTGAGTCCATCTGCTCTTTGCTGTCTTTTTACTGTCACTAGAGTCCTGCAAAAAAAAGCAAAGAAAAGTTATCAGAATACTGATAATGATCTTGCTTCTTAATATTGTCATGGTCTACAAAATTATATCTACTGCTACTGGAATTCTGCTGTGGAGAGCAAATCCTGTCTTTCTGCTTATCCTTCTGCTTTTTCTTAGTCTCCGGTGCAGACTTTTCTTTATCGAAACCCTCAGACTCATCCTTCCTTGAGTTGCAGTTTTGTGGCTCCAGACCTTAAAGTATTACAGAGTTGTAAGTTTCTGAAAATTTTTTGGGAAGCAGGAAAGACACCAAACAGTGTTGCACTGCCAGAACCACTACTTCTCCTCAAACGTTACTGAGAAATATTGTGGAAACAGTTTCAAAATAGCCTATTAATTTCATCCCTAAATCAACAGTAGGTGTAGCTCCATGCTCATTCTGTATTTGTTTTAACACCCCTGTAACACCACTAATGAGTGTGTGCCCTGTGTAGTGGTGTAAATACTCACAAAAATTGTTCCCCAGGTAGTAAACTCTTCTACAGGTTGCACCATACCAGGTGAAACGCACAAAGGGCCTGATTTAAAGTATGGAAGAGAGGGTACTCCTTTGCAACGACAACGGAGTACCCTCTCCGCAACACTAATGCTGCGCCCGCGTCATTTACAGTCGGACGGAACTTAAATATGTCAGCGACACAGACTACTCATCTCCACCACTTACATACTCCTCCGACAGCCTGACGGAGTAAGGGCCATCAGAATTTTGGTCATTTGTTAGCTTGCCCAATTGAAAGTGGCCAGTTTTCACTTTCATTCAGAATGTGGCAGTATCTGAAAGTAAAAACATGTTGCTATTTTTCAGACCTTTCATTTGATTTAGCGTGTCTTTTGTATACTAAGACAGTGGACATCAGTAGTCCATAGCAATGCAATGTTTGGGGCTTTGAGGTATATAACCTTTTAGAATGTTCAAGATGTGTTTCTGCTTTAATAAAGGAATCCATTTGCATTGCACCGTTACAGGACTTCTCTGGATGTCCGTTGTGTCTGAATTCCTCTTCATCAGTTTGCTAAGCCTGGGGTTCCTGCTGATGTGCCTGGAGCTGGCCTGCTCTAGTCACTTCATCAATGCGCTGAAGATTAATGCCTTCGCTGCAATCATTTCTGTCCTTGCAGGTAAAGAGCGTAATCCTGAATAACCTTTAACAAGTTCATCTTGCTCCGGTGAAGGGGTGGTGGGGTGGTCAACCAGAGTAAATGATAGAAAAGGTCTTGTCATTATCTTCCCCTCTTCCCTATGGGTTTTTTTCTCTCCATAATTTGCTGTCTCATCTTTCAATTATGAACATTGTCAGCTCAGCCAGCCCAACCCCTCTTATATTCATTGTTTTGTGGACATATTGACTCCCTGGCTTCCTTCATCTTTTCTCCTTTGACTCACAATCATATGTTAATTATGCAGTATGAGTAACATACGCATCATCATGATGTTTTTAGTGGTAGAGCCTGTGTAGGGCACTGGGGAGGTTCTGCGATGAGATGTGGAAGTTAGTAGAAAGGTCACTTGTAGGTCTTGAAGAATCTCTTGACAGTGACCAGGCTAGCACCGTCTGCCGGCTTACTCATGGGATAAACTAATGAACTTGTACTTATGACAACAAGGCAACCTATAGAGTTTTTAGAAGAAACTCTGTAGCTATGTCTATTTAAAGCAACATAAACTAATGAACAATTACTTTTGCCAACATGGCAATTTAGAAAAGAATCTTTAGCAGAAACTATTGGCATAGATATGCCTATTGAAAGAAAAAAAAGTAGGCATGCTACACTAAAAATTAGCATTTTTCTATCTGTTGTCTGTTCATTGAATGTTTCGTGAAACCCCCATAATAAAGAGCTTGAGGCAGAACCATATTCCTCACGTCACTATAGGTGCATGCCTAAGAAGCCCACTTAATTGCTTTTCACTCCAAAACACTTTGATTGAGCAGTGTGTTAGTACTGCAGAGATGTGAGTGTGTACTCTTTCTTCACAGAGGTATGGAAGGGCACTCCTGGCTGGATCAAAGAAGGCCAGGCATGTGGCTCGTGATGTGATTACAGGCCCTTGAACATTCAGTCCTGCCATGGGAAGGGCCCAGCGGCGTCACTAGGGTTGGTGTCACCCAGTGCGGGTAAGGGTAACTCATGGTGTCACCCCCTCACGACTTGGGCACCCGGTGCCCACGAGAACCCGGAAAGAAACTGCAGGGAGCAGGATCTGGCAGAGGTGCCCCTCTGCAAATGAAAGAGCAGGCGGATGCGGCTGCTCGAGGGCGCCAACGTGTGCCAACGTCCTGACGTTGTGAGCTCCAGGAATAATTATAAAGTATGAGTGTGCGCGCGGCTGCAGCAGGGGCCGGCCCGGAACACGCGTGGTGCCAGCACAGGGGCTGGGGTACGGTGCCGGGTCCCGGGAACAGCTGTCAGCTGGGGCGGAGTCAGGCTCTCCAGGCTGCGGGGGCAGGGTGGCCGGTTCCGGTGCCAAAGAGCCGCCGGTGAAGTGCCACTGCCACTACAAATCCCTGAATGCATTGGGGTGTTAAATAAAAGACAACAGCACTGGAACACAGTGTCACTGATGACATGGAGTCACTTGGAAACATTTGCTCTATAGACAAACATTAGAAACTAATTAAATATCAAATATTACATAGTAGGCAGGGTAAAGTAGATCTACTATAAACAGGTTAAACTTTGGGTGTCAATTCATCCTCTCCCAATGCTTGTCTGCCACAAACACCCCATTAGTTACCTCACCTCTGCCTTAACGCAGTATTCCGTGAAGCCTCGCTCGTTCAGGCTGCTCCCGGTCACCTGGTACCGGCGATCGTACTCCTCCTTCACCCGGCGAGACATGGTCCACAACAGAAACTTCCGTACACACAGACTGCGCATGCGCTGACTTTGCCTCGAATGCTCATGTGTTTAATCCTAGTGACAGAGTTTGTTCACTCAGGACTGTGTCTGTGTTCTTGTTGAGCTGTCACGCGCTACCTGAACGGATTTCTTGCTTTCGGCATGCTTTTTGTTCCGTAATAAATACAGCGTTTTTTTATGGTCTGATTTGACAGCGGGCTGCCACCAAATATGTGGCTAACACTTGGGATGAGACGTTTGGGGTCACTGGGACAGGGTGCGCACCGAAGAGGCTCGCAGGCCCGGGGGCATGGGGAGGCTCATGGGAAACAGGTAAGGAGCTTCGAAAGTGTGGGCGGGGACTGACGGTGTCACCCCATGTGATGGTGTCACCTGGTGCAGTCCACACCCCCCGCACCACCCTAGTGACGCCACTGGGAAGGGCAAGGGTGAATGTTAACGGGGGCTGTTTATTTTATAGTGCACCTGCAGCAGCACAATTTCAGGCCAATGACTGATAACACTTGTTAAAAGTCTACTTTTTGGTTCTCAAAGTCTTCCAGCAGGGCAGGGTCCAAGGCTGAATCCCAGGAGGGTTGTTTGAAGTTGGATACGTGATCATCGAGTTCCTGCTGAAGCTGTTGGCAACAAAAGCTCAGGGCAGGACAAAGTTGGATTTCATAGCTGTTGATATCACTTCGATGCTGAAATAGATTTGTTGCCTTGCCCAGCCCAAGGTTTCACCTTCGGTCGTAATCACTTTTTTTGGGTCTGAAAAGCCACTAGAAGGACAACAAAGCTGTAACTGTAGTCAGGCAGGGTTACCCAAGGACGAATAGTCGCATTATGAAGTCCGACTAAAGCCTTTTTACGTCCCTACTGTTGCGTAGACTGGAGTTGGAATAGTAATTTATATTATTCCAAAGTCCAGCGCTCCCTAAAGCAAGCCGTTGTAACGACTTGTGTGGTAAAGTAACACCTGGTAACGTTGCAGTCGGGGTAGTGACTGTGTTGTAAAGGCATGCGGGGTAAATGCATGCGGGGTTCCGTCATACAACTGAAGCAAGAGTGGAAAGTGGGGGATGATTGAAGGTTTGGAAGAAGAGGTAGGTTAATAGCTGTTTCCTCAAAAGTAATCAGGTTTTTATAGTTATTATGTGCAAATTTGGAGGTTCCACAGGTGAGGGGCAGTTAAGGGCTGACCTCCAGAGCAGATTCACTTGAGTGTGGTCAAAGGTGAGTAGCATTAAAATGGCAATTCAGGTAGAAAGGTTTATTACACAAAAGGTGAGTTTGTCTTTGTGCTTGTGTGTACTCTGGTGCAAATGGCTTTGTCAACTATGTGCATGTAATTGTAAAGTGTATTTGGGAGCACATACTTAAAGTCAGCCGAGCCGTGCTAGTGTAATGAGAGAGTGACGTCCCAGTATCTCAGCACAAAATGAAACTGACAGATCTAATCTACAGAGTACAGTCAATCACAACGTCCCCATGTGTCATCCTTGATGGGTAATTTGATTCTCATCGAATTTCGATAGAAGAACTTGGACAAGTAGGGCTAGCCACAGTAGCACAAAACCAGCACATTAATTGAAGGTCTGTAGACACATTATGATGGATGGAGTGCAAATGCTGATTTTTATACTACGTCATTTTCTTCCATTTACCATTCTCTCTCTGTCTTCACATCAGGGCTTCTTGGCATGGTGGCTCACATGATGTATATGACGGTGTTCCAGGTGACTGTTAACCTCGGCCCAAAAGACTGGAGACCTCAGACCTGGTATTACGGTTGGTCCTTTGGGTAAGTTAAAAAAACAGAATGACACAGTTGTAATAGAGTAGTTTCCCTATCAGAGCGAAGACAGATAGTCTTTATATGCTTATAGAGTCTAGACCTAGTACTATGGAAGTTTTGGGTTTATGTTGCTATGTTAGGTTAGGTTATGCTACTAGGTGTTATAAAGAGTATCGTATGCAAACTGGTAGTATCATAGCACTAAAACTGTAATGGGCACATTGAGTTTAAAGGTTGCAAAATAAATAGTTCTTGAAAACTGCAAAAATTTGATAATCGAAAGTGAAAGCAGGCCTAAGTACTGACATTCTTTACAATATGGGATGTCTAATGGCAAGAGCCAATTGAAGTGGGTCCAAGAGTAAGGACTCCTATTGGATCAAAAGACAGAGTTGGCTAGGTTAAACGTCGAAAGAGTGGCTGCTACTTACCATATTTTAGCGGTCAGTACTTCTCTAAAGATGTTTTGACATCTTCTCATCCAGAGGACTTTGCGAGTGTGGTCTGCATCATATCCAGACATTAGAAATGCTAAGAGTCTCATATGAAACTTAAATAATTGTGGGGAGATAGCCAAGTTCGGCACACTCACATTTTTGATTAGAGATTTTTTGTTTTTTGATCTATTTCTACAAGTAGTTGGTGGTATACACTCTCAGGGAACAAAGGACGTGTCCATTAAAAAGGTGGTGATGGGCTTTCTTTCTGGGTAATCGCGATCCCTTCCGGGTGTATGCACGCATAACACGCGGTTGACGAGAACACACCAGTTTTCTACTGGCATCTCCAGTATATTGCTAGTTACAATTTCAGGTAATGGCTCACACAGGTGCTCACAATTAAGTACTTATTTCAGTTTATTTTCTCATGGCACAATGCATGTTGATTCACGAGCGTGATGGCATGATTTCATGGTGAGCCCCACCGTGGAACATTTTGTTGATTATTCACGTTTTTCTGATAAACACACCGTGCACAGCAATTCCTAATACACGTTGGCATTGATACTTGTAGAATTGGTTCACTGATCGGTGGTTACACCTTTGATTCTACCTGGATGGGTGGTTCACTACATTGATCTATGCATGTACTTAATAGTGTTAAATCCGTAGACAGCATGGCATGCTATATATCTTCACTAGTTTTGCCTTAGGCTTGGAGATGCACTTGCTGTTCGAACAAACTTTATTGGCAGCGGATGAAACAAATCCGGTGAATTCACTTAATTGGATTAACCACTCAATTCCTGACGCGTTTTGGGCTAACAAAGCCCTTGTTCACAGGTAAGTTATTGTGGCAATTTGTACAACATGCAGAATTCAGTCACCGATTAAACACATCAGTGAATTCTGGATTGGTTTCTGGGATCTGACATTTTGCTGTTGATTCTTGTTGCGGAGTGAGGCATGTCAAAGTCTGTTGTTCTGATAATCCCGACGAAGACTACCTTTCCCTGTTCCTCCCTATTTTCCAGGATTGCTTGCTGACATTATTTAACTCTCTCACGCACAACACAGGACTTAACCCCCACCATGGCATCTGCTGAGATTGCCCTTATCCCCAAACCGGGCAAGGACCCCACCTTATGCTCTTCTTACCATCCAATAGCTCTCCTGAATACAGACACTAAGATCTTCACAAAGATCCTGGCGATCCTCAATGGCATCATAGATCCAGACCAAATGGGCTTCATCCACAGCAGGCAAGGTGCGGGTAATATTCGCCGGGTTGCGCACCTGGTAGCGAAATCCCACCGTCACAATATTCCCTCCTGTCGTCTCTCGCTTGATGCGGAGAAGACATTTGACAGGGTTAGCTGGACTTTCCTTCACGTGGTTCTTCATAAAATTGGCTTAGGCCCGGGCATGATAAGTCAGATCATTGCATCTTATGTCAGCCCAACAGTCACTATTCGGGTTAATGGCAACACAGGAGCCCGATTCACCTTGCTTGAGGCACCAGGCAAGGGTGTCCATTGTCACCCTTGCTGTTCACCCTGGCAGTCGAACCCTTGGCCATTGCTATCCAGTGGACAGCGTCAATTGTAGGTATCCCATTTGGCTGGTGCTCCCACACAATAAGTCTTTTTCGCTGATGATCTACTAATACTTCCATCCCTCCTTGTGGTGGTTCATTGCCTCACAGCCTTTGAGCAGGTTTCAAGCTTTAAAGTCAACATATCCAAATCAAATGGCCTGAATCTCACCATACCTAGCAAGCATTTGCAATAGGTCTCGCATTACTGATAGTTTGAGGTATTGGTGTTGCAAATAATAATGCAACGCCAATAGCTCATACTTTCAGTAATTCGAGACCTAGTGCATTGCAAATTCTTGCATATTGAGCCAGGAACCAGCATTGTATGTCTCAGTGCTGTACCGCAAGCTGCTCCTAAAGGTCCCTAGGGAGCAAAGCACCAGCACTGCATGTCTAGGTGCAGTTCTGCAAGCTGCTCCTAGAGGTCCCTAGTGAGCATTGTAAACTACCTAAGCGAAACAGTACACAGCTGCTTGAAATATGAGCAATTATATGTTTAAAGTTGTAAGGCCTTGGTGACATCAATTGTCAGCTGACGATCCACTATAACAAAACAAGCACTCCCATGTTCAGGTAATAGAAAAGCACGTCCACCATTATCCCATCTGAGGCGGCTGTGCTGCTTACATTTTTAAAAAAGCGTTGTGCGAGAGAGAGAGAGCGAGAGTGTCCTGCCTGCAACAGCAAGCAGAAGAAAGCCAATTAAGAAAATAGTGCTCCTAGGCTCTAATTAAAGCAAACGTGTAACAACCGAAGTAAAAGAGCCCATGGGACCTCTTTTGGTCACATATGGTACTGCACCCTGCCGAAGATATGGTAAATCCACCCTATCCAAAATACATTGCATGCAAGACAGTACTACGAGTACATTCAAATAGCTATGTCCATATATACAATTAGTAGCTTTGAAAGTGACAAAAGAATTATTACGTTAATTTCGAATTAGGTTGTACTCTGTGTGGAGCTGATAAAGAGAAATTTATAGACGGTCTCATATAACTGTGAGATGTTCTAGTGAGTGAAGTAACCACTGCCAGCCTAGCGTAGGACCAAGTGTGTGTCCTGCCTGAAGCCTTTTAAGAAAATAGTGCCTTGCGGCTGTAATTAAAACCTAGGGAGTAACAACACATGTAACAGGGGGTGTCCTCATGGGAGGTTACAAGAAGAGACAAGGCGGTACTAAGGAGAGACTACTAAGACTATTAACCAATGAAAAGCCACCATTTACAAAGGACAGGAGCCAATTAAAAAGATGGGTGGAAAGTGGGCAGAGCTTCATGCCCATATCCTGAATACAGCATGTCTCGAAGGCGAGACCTAAAAAGAACCTCCCCGCCTTACAGGCACCAGCTCCCTTTCGTAGGGCTCCTAGAACTATCAGATATCTGGGTCTTAACTTAACCCCTTCTCTGAAATCATGGACACAAGCTAACTGGGCGGAATATTAGAAGTCCATTCTGGATGATCTACAGCAGTGGAGGTCGCTGCACATGTCATGGTTGGGCCGACTTAACGTCATCAAAATGAATGTTCTCTCTCAAGTTCTTTACCTCTTTCACCCGCTACCTACACCCACCCCCTCTGATGCCATCTTACGCTTACCGCTGGATTTACGCGATTTTATTTGGGGAGGCAAAAGCCATCAGCTATCCAGCTCTGTTTTAATGCTACCCAGATACAAAGATGGATAAGCCTGCCATAAACTTCTCGACTACTACTGGGCTACCAATCTTTCCGAATGGATAGCCAGCGAAAGCAAAAAGTACTGGTTTCACTTGGACCGAGCGTTGGCTTGTCGCCCTTTGTGGGACCTAGCCAGGCTCCCCAAGCATGCCAGGCCGAGAAGAGCATACATTGCCACCCCTATGAGGATGGTCCTCGAGATTTGGGATAGAATAGCACTGCAAAGAGGCCTTACCACCTTCCCCTTTCCCAACACACCACTTGCTCATAACCTGGATTTCGTGCCGGACTTTGACCCCCATACACTCTCCAACTGGGAGGCTGGCGAATGTCCACTCTGAGATCTTTTCGAGGCGGAGGCCATTAAAACCTTAGAGTTATGCAAAGTGGACTTAAAAGTCCCTGAGACAACACAACTACAACACTGTCAACTGTGTCACTGGGTGTTCCACCCGCCTAATGTTGCGGGACCCAAGCGGGGCTATAGCTCCTTTGAGAAACTGGTCAGAGCATATGATGGCACTAGGGTGCTTGATCTCATGCACCTACCAAGTACTCCAACACTGAACGCAGCCTCAACTTCACACTAACCAATCGCAATGGCAGAACAGCTCTGTTCAGGACAACTCCCAAAAGCAGTGGGAAGCACTCTGGCGCAACATCCTTAAAACCTACAGAAATAACCACAGTGTGAAACAGCATAGAAAATCATGACGTGATGGTACTACACGCCGACCATCCTCCGCACTGCCTCTGTCCTTTTCTAGTGCTGTACTTCTGCACCGGGAAACTTATGCGATATCTGGGGGTCATTCTTTCTTATTACTACTTATTGAAAGGCGGTTCTTGGCCACATCAAAGGCCCTGTGGGCTTCCCACACCCTGCCTCATACACCACAGTTATCCTGGGTATTCGGCCCTTAAAACTACAGGTGATGACACACTCTGACTGGAGACTCATCAGCCACATGCTAGGCGCTGCAAAGCAGCTTATAGCGCTCCACTGGAAGAAACCCAATGCCCTGCCCATTGCTCAATGGTTTACGCGTCTTTGGCATGTTATGGCCATGGAACTTTTGTCCCATAAGTTGGCACATACTGACGCTAAATTCGCCTGCATCTGGCAACCACTGCTTAACTACTTTACCCACCTTTTTTTAAATTTATTTTTTACACCTAGAGTACACCTGTTTCACGTCACTCTGGCTTAAATCACTCTACTTAATTAACAGCACCACAAGATGATGATACAGATGCAGTGGTCTTGACCTCCTGCTCCTCTCACACACCCTCCCTCCCCTTCACCACTTCCCCCTCCGTAGCCTCAGACTCATTAACTTATACTGCCCCAAGCCACCCCTCCGGGTTGGTCACTGTATGAGCCGCACCTCTGGTTTTACTGTTTGGTTCTATTGGTTTTTTCAGACCCACGAAATGCCTAACCCTTGTTAGGGTCTTCTGCACTGACATCACTTCTAGTACACCCTTGCCCTCTACACAATGTTGTTGACTACTGTTAAAATGCAGCACAGTATGAAAATGTGGTGCATATATATGATCAATGCATGTATCATGAAATGTATTGTATGTTATTTTGTTAAAAACGTTAATAACCAGATTTCAAGCAAAACCAATTCAAACTCTGGTCTGCAAGGAAACTTTTAGAACGTCGTACCACGGATCAACAAAAGGTGTTGCAATGCCACACTAACGGCAGATCATGCGCTGTTTAAATACCAATACTAATAGGTGACACACAGGGCCGGAAACAGGTGAAAAGCTCAAGGGCCAAGTTCTGCAAGCTCTATAGATAACTCACTAATGGGCAGGTAGCACTTGAGCTTAAGAACGAATGGGTGATTGCAGCCTCACGGTCAATAGGTACCTCAAAGGCTCAGTAATTATCGCGTGACACGCAGGGGCAGAAACTGATGGATAAGTTGCAGGCTCATATGTAGGAGGGTAGCTCAGAAGCTCAAGGGTGGGCAAGTGAATAAGGCATATAAATGAAACCTATGTCTTGCAAACTCCGGATAGAGGGATACTCCCAGTTCTTTAGTGATGGTTTAGAAATATCTCTTTGAAGAGGATGGTGTACATACTTTTCATTTAGTAATGCAATTTTGCTAATTTCTCAGTTGGGGGCACTGGGAGCTCCAGAACTGAGCTCCCAGCACTTGGATGGTTGTACCTTTGGGGGACTTGCAGTTGATTCTAGACTGTTTAAGTAAGTTTCCGTTTTCTAGACATCACATTTTGGCTCACAGCACAGGTTGTGAATAATGACTAAATGTATTTGGGCCCCGGCAGGCCCAAGCTTTAAAGATGGTGCAAGATTTTTCAACTGCATTTTCTACGCAACCCAGAACTAGCGTGAGTCATTTGCCTAATAATTTGGATTTCCGTCCATTCCATGATTTGTACTATTGTTTTCGGTTACTAGTATTTTACTTGTATTTTAATTCCATTAGCCTTTTTTTTTTCTAATTCATAAAGTTGGGATATTCCCTTTTGGGCGAAGACTCCACTCAAACATGCAAGATGGCTACCAAATGCATATACTTGAGAAGGGGCACATTCTGATTCCATTTGTCAAATACAGGCTAACTTGAAAATGTTATCTTTAATCGCCTCCTTTCTCCTTCCCTTGCAGATTGGCTTGGCTCTCCTTCACCTTCTGCATGTCAGCCTCTGTTCTCACTCTGAACACCTACACCAAGACAATTTTGGAGTTCAAATACCGCAGGCGCATCTTTGAGAAGAACGTACAAGCCCACAATCCATTCCTGGACTCTCAGATGGTCCGCTTCCTCTGGGAAAAGTACATCTTCTCTGTCAGTGGTTCTGTGGAAGACCCTTTTAATTGGCACAAGGGCTCCACCACTTCTGTTTTTGTGGATGTTGGCAGTATCACGGACCTGCCGGGAACTGTCAGGGATGCAGTTGGGGAAGGAGAACGAATAGAAGGAGATGAAGAAACTGATGATGGAGAGCAGTGCTGATGCTGGATTGATAGGACATTTCCAATAAAGCTCTAGAGATTAGAGAGAAAGGCTAAGCAGTGGACTGGGGATATTGTGGCAAAACGTTGCTCGCCATAAAATGTTTCTAAATTCTCTCTTTAGAAAGGAGGAAGCACTCACCTGTCCTCTGTTATGGGCAACTGTTCGTTCTGGAATCAATGAGGAACATGTGGGGGGTGTTTTGATATCCCAACCATGTAATCAGAATATTCAGCTCCTGTGTAATTCCCCAATGAGTACCAGTCTGATTTTCCACATTCTTAAACTGTAAATATATTGTATTCTACATGTGCATGTACAATTTTTTTCCATAGATGCATTTTTTTTCTCCCTCCATGCCACTCCTCTCATCCAGGTTAAACGACTCCCCGCCCCCAAGAGGATAGTGCTTTCCTTTTCTCCCAGTTACTGTTCTGATTTAAGCCTCAGCAGCACAAATCAGAATTTTCGGCACCTATGTCTTTTATGAGTAATGTCAACTTTATCTCCATTCTTCTCGGAGTACAAATCCTATAATTTAATTGCCCCTTATTTTTTTTGCTCTGGCATTTTTCCCCCTTTGCATCATGACACTGTTTGCTTGACGCCATCTTGAAGGCCGTCAAAAGTAGACAACTGTTCTTGCATAAGCCACTACCAAGTCAGTGAAACCAGAATGAAGAAAGTCTAAACGCAAATTCACGAATAGCCAGTTTGCCAAGAAAAAAACAACGTACTGCTCTTAATTCCAATCCATGAGTCCTGATTTAAAAACAAAGTACACAAAGAGGCACCTAACAAGTGTTTGCGAAGGGAATGGAATGCAGCCCTTAACTCACAATGGAGGCACAGACGTCTTAATAGTCCCTAAAAGAAACAGAATTACGGGGAAAACTAAATTAAGACGAGGGCACTCTCTTTTATCTGTGTCTAACAAGGCTGAGTAAGGAGCAAGAATAGGAATAAACTTTCACATCAAACATTTCAGACATCTCCAGAGACCGCATAGCACATTGGTCCCTGCCGGGGCATCCCATGACTCTTGGTCATGCCCCACATAATCTCCGGGGTACCCGAGGTAGGGCTAGAAGTGTAGGGCCACCAACAGGTCAGCCCTCCTTCCAACCAGCCTCACCCCTGAAAGTCTTCTCCCGAAAGAGGCGGCCAACTCGGCAACTTAGTGCCCTCAAGCATTAGGGTAATTACGCGGCTACGATGGGCGTACGATGGGCACCCATGTAGATATGTTGGGGTGGGTGGTGGCAAACATTCAGTCCGGCTCCCGCAGCACATCAGGGGACAAAGAGGGGGTCACTGGGGGGGTAGCCCACATTTAAAGTGCTCACCTCTGCCCCCTTCCCTCTGTTGCATAACTCATGACGACTTCCGGTCATGACCCACTTCTTTGGTCCGCCACCCCTCCATGGTGGAGCGACTAATGACGCCCACCTGCAAATGGCCGATGGGCTCTTGGCCATAGTACGCTCACTCGTGCACTGGAGATGGGGTCAACCACCCTTACTAACTGCGCAGTCCCCTCGCCCCCCCACAAAGCCAACAGACTCAACTTCTTGGGTTAGGACGTAGCAAATTTACTCCACATGAAACAAGGTGGTATAAACCACTGTAAACAAATGACATTACACAATAAAAAATATTGCAAAATACACAGCAAACCTGAACACGGCATTGCACATATCCTATTTACATCCCCATTTGGGGCAACATAGTAAAGAAAGACCGGGTGATAAACTTTCACATCAAACATTTCAGACATCTCCAGAGACCGCATAGCGCATTGGTCCCTGCCGGGGCATCCCATGACTCTTGGTCATGCCCCACATAATCTCCGGGGTACCCGAGGTAGTGCTAGAAGGGTAGGGCCACCAGCAGGTCAGCCCTCCTTCTAACCAGCCTCACCCCTGAAAGTCTTCTCCCGAAAGAGGCGGCCAACTGGGCAACTTAGTGCCCTCAAGCATTAGTGTCATTACACGGCTACGATGGGCACCTATGTAGATATGTTGGGGTGGGTGGTGGCAAACATTCAGTCCGGCTCCCGCAGCACATTAGGGGACAAAGAGGGGGTCACTGGGGGGGTAGCCCACTTTTAAAGGGCTCTTCTCTGCCCCCTCCCCTCTGTCGCATAACTCATGACCACTTCCGGTCATGACCCACTTCTTTGGTCCACCACCCCTCCACGGTGGAGCGACTAATGACGACCACCTTCAAATGGCCGACGGGATCTCGGCCAGGAGCAAGAATAGGAATGTGACAAATGCAACAACGGGCATCCACCTGGTTGACTCTATAAAACCCTGACAAAGCCATGAATGGGTTTGTCACTGTTCAGTCATACTTTTCCTGTGGAGATCATATACAACTACATGCAACCAATGGGTGAACCCCGAAGTGTAAAAATGTTTTACTGGAATTAATTTGCCCTCAAAGAACATCGACCATAGATAGCATCCTCAAAACAACACAGACACTGGATGGATGAGCGGATGAAATAGGCACCACAGTGCCCTTTTTTTGGATAGCTAAAGTATTACACAAGCAACTTTACCACTTAATCATGACATTACGAACCACACTGAAGGCTACCTTGTTCTACTAATTAGCAATAAACAT
This sequence comes from Calotriton arnoldi, assembly GCA_963921515.1. Taxonomy (NCBI): domain Eukaryota; kingdom Metazoa; phylum Chordata; class Amphibia; order Caudata; family Salamandridae; genus Calotriton; species Calotriton arnoldi. The sequence goes on along the minus strand of CAWUFW010009417.1, from coordinate 334,584 downwards.
CCTGATTTTATTTTTTAATTGAATAGCACGATGAGCATACTTGAGAAAAGTACTCTTTTCACAGTAGCTTTTTGTTATTTTTCCAGTGCACACGGATGTAGAAAAGCCTTTAAAATAAACATAAGATTTCCTTAATGAAGAGTTGGAAAGGCAGAGTTAGCAACATGCAAATTAAATGCACGGAAATTCAACAATACCGATTTTACATAGCTAGGCACCATCAGGAAGCCTCAACTAACCAATCGTATCACAAAGATTTTCACTCATCTTTGTTATACATTGTTTTCATGTGCTTCATAATTTCTGATGAGTGCTTCAATGTATGTTTAACTAAAGAAAGGACGGTGTCTATCATTCCCCCCACTGTATGAATGCAGACACTTTTCCTTATAGTATGTTAAATTTGATCAAATATGCAGACCGAAAATTTCACCAAGCCTCAATGCGTTTCATATTATTAACGTTTAGTTCCTTTTAATCTGTGCCTAAACATTTAGCTTATGCTGTCACCTCCTTCCAGAAGGAATTGTGAACATCCAAGTTGCTAGAGGAAGAGGATTAGGGCTGATCTCAGTCCTCAACAATCTCCTCATGGGAGCCGAAGGCGACAGCCCTGATTTCTTTATATTTGTCAGTGGTATTTGAATTTGTCAAATACTGCAGGCTGTTTAGTGTCAGCACAGCAGACAGAGCTCCAATGGCTGCTTTCTTTTCTGTTGTATTGAACACAAGAGCTCACCCTTTTGCGATTCAAGTTGTATCTCTGTCCGCTGATGAGCTAGGTCAGCCAAGGAACTGCGTGGTCGCCCATCATGGTCAACATTTCTGTACAGCACATAGTTCAGTTTATCTGGTCCATAGGGTCTGACTTCACCAATGTGTTGTGATAGAGGTGTCGCAGCATATGTGGCCATGTATGTATGGTGGCCATCATGAACTGGACGAGATCCGCGTGGATGGAAATAGATGCGGAGGGTGGCAGCGATAGGATTATTCTTTCAGGGCTGACAACTTGTACCTCCCCAATGACTTAGGTCATAGTAAAGCAGCGATGTTCAGCTGTCTTTACTTCCCTAAGTGTGGTCGTTAATGACTTCCTGCCTCTTACATCTCACACAGGAAGCAGAATCCCAGCATTCATTTCATTAAGCTGGACTGCAGTTACGCTTTGTACGTGGTTTTACCAAAATAAGTATTCCAACATTTGATACTGCTTCAGAAAGCTTCTCCCTGGAGTTTACCAGGGTTCAGAAAGGATGATTAATGATCATGTATCCCCAACCCCCCAAATGTGAGTGCTTTACTGGATTCCATTTGAGCAGAAAATCCACTTTAAAGCTCCGCTTATGGCTCTTTACACAATTCAACAAGTTTGTCTGGCTTTTATCATGAAAAATATCAAACCTATGCTCCTGCGACATCGCTTTGAGTGAGAAGCAACTCATGTAAAAGGCCAGAAAAGATGTAACTGGAGGGGAAAAGTAAAGTCTATGATTGGCGAAGCAGTTTGGTTAGCGATGGAGATGAGTTACGACTCACAGAATCCCTTGTTGTTTGGGGATTTCTAGAAAAAGAACTCTAAAGTAACTTATGTTCTGTAACAGATCTATATGTTTGGAGATTATGAAACACATCATGCCTCCAAATCCCATATTGTTCTGAAACTACAGGAATCCGTTTGAATAATTCACACTGGCTAAGTAGGCTGAAATAATCTTTAATTGGTCCAGCAGTAAAGCAGAATATGCCATAAAGGAGGGAAAGCAGCTTGCAAGAGCCACACCACCCAGTATAGAGCTTACATACACTGTAATAATGGTTCCAAACAGAGGGCATCAAATACCAAGAAAAAATGTCAGCTTAGAAGCAGATAACACACTCCGCTTCCTCAATAAGCAACTGAAACAAAATGACAAAGGAAACAATATTAGAACAAGCATTTGCAATGCAATAGGTTTCGCATTTACGAGAGTTTGAGCTATTGGCATTGGAAATGACAATGCCTTTTATTATGTGTTGTTTTTAAAACAGATAAATAAAAGGCATTGTCATTTACAATGCCAATAGCTTAAACTCTTGCAAATGCAAGACCTATAGCATTGGAAATGCGTTCGGGCCGTGCTATAAAGATTTTCAAAAAGTGTTAGGAGTGAGCGTGTACTGCCTGCAACAGCAGGCAGGCCAAAGTTTTTTGAGAAAATAGTGCTTGGAGGCTGTAATTAAAGCCTACAGAGTAACAACACACGTAACAGGGGGTGTCGCCAAGGGAGGTTACAAAATGAGACAAGGCAGTACTAAGGAGGGACTACTAAACCTATTGACCAACGAATAGCCACAGTTTACAATGGACAATGACACAAGCCAGTGAGAAATATGGGCGGAGAGTGGGCGGGGCTTCAAGTCCCTACCTGAATACAGCATGCAGAGCAGAGCATGCACTGCCCAGGCTTGACCTAAAAATGACAGGAAAAATAAAATACCCAAGGACAACACTATGAGAAACATCAACTCGCATAACCATCTATCCCAGCAAGACGTATGCCTCAACACCATGCAACCTTCCATACATCATTCACATTCATAATCTCTCATCAAGGGAGGCTATTTGGGTAATGGGGTTTTGTAGAAAAGGACCGATTTTAGATTTGCCTCACTCTTCGCTACTGCACATCACGTTTATTTTCATCCCCACTCTTACTATGTTGCTCCAAAAGACAATTTGGCACACAAACCACCTTAGGCAAGATCTATACAATACCATCACTTAATAAGTACTTTCAAACCCCCCTAACTTGCCACACTTCTGACAACCCTTTCCTCAATGACTTGACTCTGATCCAATCACCCACCTTTAAATGAAAAACTGGTAGGTTATGTTCCTGTAGCATTCTCTTGCCACCTACCCTAAAATCATCACACGGAAACGTCCAACCTTTCTTAAGATCAGAAATGGCACCTATTACCTCACCATTTAATATGGTCTTTTACTGGTACCAAACATCCAAAGGAACTTCCTTCAAAAAACAAATCAAATTCTCTTGCAACACTAGCTGAAAGTTTCACTAACCCTAATCTTGAAAAGATTCTACTTATACTTTTGCTATCGCCTCACTGTTTTTACCTTTAGAAAACTAAATCAGGAAAATAAAGTAAGTTAGACGCAAAGTGTATTGGTAAGGAAATGTTTTTCTTAATCTGTGTGCAAGGGTCACTCTTATTTTCTCCAGGTTTCTCGAGGCAGGTGTCACTGAAGGCCACCGGTTCTCACAAGAAATTATTGATATTGCACACTTTAAGAGTGGTTTACAAATTCTCGACATGCAGAAAATTGCTTTTAAATGAAGCAAAAAGTTGATATCTTTAATTGTTTTTGTTGCGAAAGATCACACTCAACAGTATTCGCCTATTATAAATTGAACTACAATAAAATATTCTGTGACTCTGCCTGCTAGACTTTGAGGAGAAGCAACAGAGTTCTTCCACCAAAGGGTATTATTTTCGGATGCAGAAAAGAAACCAAGACTGATCTGTTCTCGTTTATAAAACTTGGTTGTATGTCATTAAAATGCATGCTATTACCATGCATCCTTTACCACTCAAGTCTGTACCACGCATGGCTTTACAACAAAATTGTAAGTATATATCAGGTAAGTGAAATCCCTTTATTCCTCGCAGTGTCAGTGTCCGGTTTTTCAAGTATAGACTGGAGTTGGCGTAGTTATATATATATCTATATCTATATATATAGATATATCTATATACATATTTATGTGTGTATATCTATCTATCTATATATATATAGATCGATAGATATACACACACACACATATATATATATAAATATAAATATATATTCCCTTATCTACCCCACCCCTGAACTCAACCACTGCTACACCCTAAAAATGCCCTTAACACCCAATACCCTTACCCATCCCTAAAAAGACCCTTACCACACAATACCCTTACCCACCCCTAAACCCTAAAACACCCTTACCACCCAAAACCCCCTACCACCCCTAAAACCTAAAAACCCCCTTACCACCCAAAACCCCCTCCCACCCCTAAACCCGAAAAACACCCTTATCACTTGATTTGATTCAAAGAACTTTATTCGGCATGTGTAAACAGCCATAAAAGTAGATACAATGGTAAAAACCTATAAAAACGATCCAAAAACAATGCTTAAGAATAAATAGGTAACATCAAACTTATTCCAATAGAAACCATTATTAAACATCATATCTATTAATAATGCTGCAATACTTAATTATTTAAAAAATAATACTTTTTGTGCATTAATTGCTTTTAAAATAAAGAGTAGAACATTAAAACAGACCCCCTATCATTCAGATCAAGCATAAATTTCAGGGCAGCAATATGGGATCTAATATTTTGTGCTACCAGAAGGTTTTTTTAAAATAATAATGCCTAAAATTTGAATAAAAATCACATAATAGCATAAAATGAATTGCACTTTGCTTGCTCAACCCATCACCGGGACAAGGAATCGTATCTGGGGGGCAAGATTTCATAGTGGGGAAGGCCACCAAATGATGGACAGTCCCGAATCTAAATCTAATTAATACAAAATGGTGCAGTGAATTTGTGACCCTGGATAGATAGCTTTGGCAACCCTCCTCCAACAAAAGTGACATATAAAAAGTGACAGTTGGCGTTCCCCCTTCAGACCTCATTCGGGATACCCTTCTGTAAGTCATAAAGATATCTTTAATAAACAATTCAGTCAGTGTAGTCAACAGGGAGGGGTTAGACCGAATTAACATCTTAAACAGACTACTATAGCTACAATTAATGACAATCTAAAATGATTGATTTAGTACAACTTGTCTCTTCTCTAACCCATATAAAGCGTCAGAGCAGCAGAGGGCATAGTGTAATTAGGTCCGCTAAATGGGAAACAGCGTTTACAACGCTGCCATTACATCGCGTTCCTTTACAACGCGGTCGTTACAACGACCGCTTTGTTAGAACGCGATACCTTTACATCGCAAGTCATTAGATTGACTTGCTTTACGGGGCGCTCTAACCTAAGGAATAGTATAATTTACTATTCCAACACCTTTCCTACTGTTGCGCACGCTGGAGTTGGAATAGTAAATTATACTATTCCTAAATCCAGCGCGACCCCTACAGCAAGTCGATCTAATGACTTGCGATGTAAAGGTATCGCATTCTAACAACGCGGTCGTTGTAACGACTGCGTTGTAATAGAACGCAATGTAATAGCACGCGTAGAAACATGCTATATTCCCGCTAAATACTGTAGCCCAGCCTCCCTATGGACAATCTCTGTAGAGGCAGAGGTCGGTCGGCATAATAAACGCATGAGGAAACAATTTTCCTCGACCTGCAATGCTTTGCTATTAGAGAAACCCCACACACTAGCCCCATCAGTGGCGACGGCAACTACTCTAGCCTTATATATTGCTACCATATCTCTGATTGGGCAACTTCCCAATTTCGCTGAGAACCTAAAGATCCCATGAGCACTTCTGCTCATTTTGGCTCTGACATTAGTTATTTCATGCAACCATGACCCATTACTTGCAAAAGTAATACCCAAAAAGCAAAAGGTATTGACAGTGGCTATGGGGCATTATTAATATGAAAAGATCCGCATTTGTTTTGGCTTGTCCCCACATACCATGGTATAAGTTTTGGTTTTATTAACCACCAATTTCCTCGCAAAAATAAATTTCCCAAAAGTATTAATTAATCTCTGTAAGCCCACCGGGGTCCTTGACAGCAAAACAGCATCCTTCGCGTATAAAAGCAATGGTATAGGACTCCCGGCGACTCGTGGGGCATCTGCTTGGACCGCTTGTTGGGCTTTATCCACCTCATTAATGAACAAGGAGAACAATAATGGGGCAAGGACATAGCCTTGCTGAATGCCTCTTTTCACATTGGATTTCGTGGTGCATTCACCCTGGGGGCCAAAACTTACTTTGCTTGATAAGTTCTCATACAGCCTGGACAGAAAGGAAATAATTGGTCTAGGGGCACCAAGGTTGGCCGGAGAATGGAATGATCAACCAAATCAAAAGCGCTACTCAGGTCTGCATACCAAAGGTACAATGTACCACCTTTACCACAAGTATATTTGCCTATTAGCAAATCCAGATTCCTGCATTGCTCTAGGGTCCCAACACATTGTCTAAAGCCAAACTGTGCCGGGGAAAGTAATGAGTATTCACATGCCCATTCCTCTAATCTCTTTAATAATACCTTGCTCATTACTTTCGCCAAAGAATCTAAAAGCGATATTGGGCAATAGTTTTTCGGTTAAGATTTATTGCCCTTTTTTATAAATGGGTATAATAATAGACATGCCCCATGATGATGGGATCTTATCAGTTGCGTCAATATTAAACACCCTGCTTAGAATAGGTCCCCACAAATCTGCGGCTGCTTTATAAATGTCCACTGGGACCCCATCGGGTCCCGGGCTTTTCCCCCATTACTTTCTTTCAGGGCTAACAAGACCTCATCAATCGTAATATTCATTGGTACCCAATTCCCCGACCCACCCCTAAACCCTAAAAACACCTTTACCACCCAATAACATTACCCACCCTTAAACTCTAAAAATACCCTTACCACTCAATACCCTTACCCGCCCCTAATTCCTAAAAACACCCTTACCACCCAATACCCTTATCCACTGCTAAACCGTAAAACACCCTTACCACCCAATACCCCAAAATCCTAAAACTACCATTACCACCCAAAACCCTTACCCACCGCTAAACCCTTACCCACCCCTAAAAACACACTTACCACCCAATACCCCCACCCCTAAACCCAAAAAACACCCTTACCACCCTATACCCTCACTCACCCCGTAACCCTTAAAATGCCCTTACCCCAATTTCTAACATACACACACATATATATATATATATATATATATATGGTTTCACTTACCTGATATGTACTTACAATTTTGTTGTAAAGGCATGCGTGGTAAAGGCAATAAGTGGTAAAGGATGTGTGGTAAATGATGTGTTGTAAAGCGTGTTTCCCATAAAACTTGCCACTTGTTTACAGCTGAATAAGGCAGATGATGTCTAGTAACAGGACAGAACACTGCCACTTCAGTTCATCTCAGGTTTACAGGGATAAAATCCTTCTGGATCCCTTGAAGGCTTGTATCACAGTTTCAAAGTATAACATACTATATAACACCCGGAAGCCACAAGTGTTGGTACTGTACCTGCTGCTTCTCTCTTCAACTCTGCTGAGAGGTTTAAAACGGAACTCCATTCTACTTTGGGATAAGAGGTAAAGCCCTCTCCCTGTTAACATCATTCCTATCAGAGAGGACCCAATCAGTTCATCTGGGTAAATTTAAGTCGGCATCTTTTACTCTCCCATGTGGTGTTCCGCAGGGCTCATCGTTGAGCCCTACACTTTTTAATATCTATGTAGCGGAATTAGCTCCACTGATAAGAAGTTTTAATTTGATCCCTACATCATATGCCGATGACACCCAGCTGGTGATCGCGACAGTAGATAAGGACATTAACCACTCATTAAAACTCCATGACTGTATGCTTTCCTTAAGTCATTGGATGAGTTCTCATTGCTTGAAATTAAATTCAAGCAAAACAGAGGTGATTATGTTCGGAAATCTCTTGCCACCTTGGTCCCCTGCCTGGTGGTCGGATACTCTTGGCCCCCTCCCGACCCCGGTAGATAAAGCAAAAAATCTCGGGGTTATCGTAGATGAAAAACTCAGTTTTAAAGCTCAAGTGTCTAAGGTGGTGTCCTCTTCCTTCTCTATGATCAAGACCATAAGGAAAACTTTGCCTTTTATTCCAAAATCCTGCAGAAAGTTGGTTGTAACCTCCTTAGTCTTGTCCAAACTTGACTATTGTAATGGATTGTACATCAATCTGCAATCCACCCTTCTTAGGAAGTTACAGGCAGTGCAAAATGCGGCCGCAAGACTGATTCTGGGCATACCAAAATATCAGTCTGTCAGATCAACATTGCGAGAACTCCACTGGCTGCCAGTTGGCCAGCGGATAAAGTTCAAGGCACTCTGCATGGCCCATAAGGCATTACATAAAGAAGGGCCGATATATCTAGAGAACCTCTTTTCATGGCACTCTCCAAATAGAACTCTACGTTCGGCTAGCGCACATCTGATGTCGCCAGTCAGGATTAAAAAGACGAATTGGGGGGTAGGAGTTTTACTTTTAACACCATCAGGGAATGGAATTCCTTCCCTTATATCTCAGAAAAATTTCCCCCTTCTCGAATTCAGGAAACAACTGAAGACCTGGCTTTTTCAGTAGTAGTAGCACTAAGCACAGTATGTAGCACTGGAAGCGCCAAGACACCCATGGGTATTCGTGCGCTGTATAAATTCTATTAACATAACATAACTTTTCTATAGTAAAAACGAAAAGAATTTGCCTGCACTCTAACTACAATGCACTTTATTGATATTTGTTTTTTCACAAGAGGAAGAAACATAAAGCACTTTGAGGGTGTTTCGACTCTAGACTACTTCCTGCAAGACTGGGTCACAAATTACAGGATATTTATTTTGGCAAAACATTGAGTTCTGATGAAGGGCCACGCCACACCACTGTAAGTGAGAGATTCTGATGCACAGACTAGACTGAAGACCCTATGCTCCATTCCACTTTGAAATTAGGTTTGAGACCGTTAGGTGGGAATGCATGTTATATGATTATATAATGTTAATAAAAACGACTAGAATCTAAGTTAGGTTTGAGCAAACACTTAGGACTTGTTTTACAGTGCCATTTGGGCACTTAAGTAAAGGTTAGACATTAAAATGGCTTGACGTGTGGGTGCAAATTCACTTTTTGTAATTCAGACAATGTGACTTCACATACATTTGTAAATGTGCAGCCATGTTTACTCCCTTATTTGGGTACAGATTTAGGAATTTTTGGAAGTAAAAACTGTTTACATGAGCTTGAAGTTGCTACCAGGAAAGATCATTACAAAAGAGTGATCTGCCAGGTAAAAAGTAGCTCACCAAACTAAGGTGAGGCAGCCTTCCCTGATTCAGGAAGAGAAAAGTCCAGTATCAGGTTAAGACCTACAATGCATTACTGGTTTAACAAGTTGTACAAAGTGGCTGTGGAGTGGACAACTGCCTCAATTAAACCAAAAAAACACCCTAAACTAGTGGCTTTTAATGTTGTGACTTATATAGACTCCCACTTACTGGTACCCGGGGACCCCAATGAGTCATTACTGAAAGCTGGGATTCCCAGCCTAAGCATTTTCATTCATTTGAACCGTAAAACAATACACTAAAATACAGAAACAAGCGCCCCTCAATCAAATGCACAAATGATGAAATATTCACAAGGAAATTTGAAAAAATTGAAATCTTAATGGGAAGAGTGGAGCTTTTCTAAATTCAAATTAGGCCACTCATCTTCCATACTATAGACTGTTCAATGCACTTGCACTGCTCCCGCGAATCAATCTGAGCATACCAACTTCATTTTTAGCCTCCAATTTCAAATTCCTTCATATTAACTGAACCTTTAAAAACATTCATTTTCACATTTTGCTTCTTTATTTATATAAACTTTATTAATCTGTTATTATTATTACATATTCTAAGCAGTCGCGGACCCCCCCAGAGTACGCTATGTGGACCCCCAGGAGTCCCAGGACCACATGTTAAGAACAATTGTCCTAAACCGCAAAACCTCAATTTCACTTTACTAAATTCTGCACAGTTTATTAGTCAATGCATCTCTTCATCTGTTTCCTCATCATCGCCACCATCAGTCATAAGATGTTGCAAAATGCTAGCTAGGATACATAAGCCATGTACCTGGGGACTTTCTCTGGCACCCAAAGGCAGAACAGAGAGACATTATCTATGGTATAAAGTGTGTGTGTCCTTGAACATCACCCTCACTGTATATTCCTCTGTGCTCGCTTCGTTTGTACTACGATATGTAAAGTGCTTCTCTGTTTAGTTGCTCGCTGTAGATCTACTTCTGCATGAGTGCTGTTTACGTCTATCACTTAACAATGTCTATGTGCCATCTCTTTGCCAGATGGCTCTACAGATATTGTGATATGAAAGACACAATTGTAACACAGTATGTGTATGCTACTACTGCAGTTGGTTCACAATGGGTGCAGAAATCACAAATAGAGCTCCCTAGACTCTGGGGGCAGAGATCACAAATAGAGCTCCCTAGACCCTGGGGGCAGAGATTACAAATAGAGCTCCCTAGACTCTGGGTGCAGGGATCACAAATAGAGCTCCCTAGACTCTGGGTGCAGGGATCACAAATAGAGCTCCCGACTCTCGGTGCAGGGATCACAAATAGAGCTCCCTAGACTCTGGGGGCAGACATCACAAATAGAGCTCCCTAGACTCTGGGGGCAGACATCACAAATAGAGCTCCCTAGACTCTGGGGGCAGACATCACAAATAGAGCTCCCTAGACTCTGGGGGCAGACATCACAAATAGAGCTCCCTAGACTCTGGGGGCAGACATCACAAATAGAGCTCCCTAGACTCTGGGTGCAGGGATCACAAATAGAGCTCCTGACTCTGGGTGCAGGGATCACAAATAGAGCTCCCTAGACTCTGGGGGCAGAGATCACAAATAGAGCTCCCTAGACTCTGGGGGTAGACATCACAAATAGAGCTCCCTAGACTCTGGGTGCAGGGATCACAGATATAGCTCCCTAGACTCTGGGGGCAGAGATCACAAATAGAGCTCCCTAGACTCTGGGGGCAGAGATCACAAATAGAGCTCCCTAGACTCTGGGGGCAGAGATCACAAATAGAGCTCCCTAGACTCTGGGGGCAGAGATCACAAATAGAGCTCCCTAGACTCTGGGGGCAGGGATCACAAATAGAGCTCCCTAGACTCTGGGAGCAGAGATCACAAATAGAGCTCCCTAGACTCTGGGGGCAGAGATCACAAATAGAGCTCCCTAGACTCTGGGGGCAGGGATCACAAATAGAGCTCCGTAGACTCTGGGAGCAGAGATCACAAATAGAGCTCCCTAGACTCTTCATGACAGCAGCCCGAGTATGCAGGTCCTAGTTGCACATATTTACCATAACAATCTACCCGTCATCCGAACTATGCCAAGCCTACACTCTTTAAATATAGTTAAGTACAGATACACATCCCCTCATTAACAGCCTCTGCCCTACTCCTACCAACCTTTCAGCAAATTTCCCAATATGCCAGTCTGCCTGCAAGGCGGGGTAAATCAGAAATTCCAGGAGACATTTTCCAGGGCTGTCTCACGTGGCCTGCTGCTTAACAATTGCCAACTAAGGCTGATGCAAGGTTTAACAGTCCCATCTGCTAATTCCTCTTGATACTACTTGCTGAGGATTAGCACTAAACATTACATTTAATTAAAGAAAGAAATCAGGGCTGACCTCCAACATCAATTACTAGGTTACTTACCATCACAAAGCAGCTCTGCTCTGTCTCTTGAGAAGACACCTTTGAGACATGAGCAGTAGGCTTAATAGTGACTCGCGCTCTCCAGTGCTACCAGCCTTTCGGAGGTGCCAACAAGTCTGGAAGGCCAAAATAAATGTCCTGCTATTTGTGGCTAACTTTTCACCACTGTCAAGGACAGCAAAAAATCAACGTAAAAGGTTGTCAACTGCTAAGCACTGATCTAAATATGAAGTAAGTAACTCAACAGGAATTACTTTGCATGAACAAAACTTACAGGAATTTCAAAAATATATTAAAATAGATTCTAAGCAACAAAGAGAACCACAAAATATATTTTTTTTAAAAGCGCACTGGTTGTTTCCGGTGTTTAAATTGTATTTAGTTAAATCACATACATTTTACCATTCTTCCACAGGAAAGCAATTTAAAATTTGCAACTTCTCGACTTGCATTGTCAATTGGCTCCCTTTGCCGGCCACAGTCATCAAGACTAGCCATCATCTCTGGGGGTTCTCGGCACACCTGCAGACACGGCACCATCAGACTATGAAGTGTACAAAAGAAAAAAAAGATAAGGCAGAAGGCCTTTTCTATCTTTGCACTCTGGAACAACATCCCTGTATCCATCACGACCGCGCCTACGCTGCTCCAATTTAGGAAAGAGTTGAAGACGCAGCCTTTTAAAGAACAATACATCCCAATGCATTAACAATGCACACACCAGCTACCTCTCCTATGGTTGGTGGGCGTTTTGCTCGCATTTGATCCCATACTGTGCTCGCCTGCCTTTGGTTCCCGATATAGAAATAGTGCATACACACATTCAATTCTTACCAAGTGATTTCTACTATACAAAACCCATGCGGCAGTTACTATATAGGATAAACAGCATGGTCTGTCAAAGTGAGATTCAATGAAAATTAGTCAAACATCAGAAATAATGTATTGACATCTCCAATAGCAAGATACTCTGCACACACAAAAAAAAGTTATCAGATTGCAAAAGCAAAATTTCTGTTCATCGATCAGGTCTCTAAACGACAAAGAATTTTGTAAGAAAAGGAATCATTTTGGATAGAATAATTACATTAATTAACTCCTAATGGGCAGAATGAACAGAATGAATACAAATGTTTCTATGATGTTTAGAAAAAATGATTGACAAATTTCGTTCCAAGATGGTAAATATTTGCTTACAAAGGAGGTCACTGAATATTAGCGTGAAGGACCAAGAACAAAACGTAGGTAGATTTGTTTTTATAAAGTGAGACAGGCTTGAACAGTGAGGTGATAGACTGTAGAGACAGTTTGTGCACCTGAGAAATTGTTACCTGATCTACTATGAAGGGTGTAGGCAGATTAGGAGTACGCAGTGAAATATATACAGGATTTTGAATGGATAAAGCAATCCACCATGACCACACGCTAATGGCGTTCTGCCAGAGATTTAGGAACTACATGGATCCATTGTCGCAATTTAATTGTGACATTTTATGATTTTCTTTTTGTTGCTCCAACATACAAGAAAAATTGCACGTTACCTTTAGCCATATTCTTGTTCAATTTTTAGTTCTGATGCTACACATGAAAATCATGTATTGCTTGATAAACAGCGTAACCTTAATATAGGTTATTCATTTTTTCAAACAAAGAGAGAGTTCACCCTAGTAGGACCAAAAGGGACCGGGCGATCAACACTTATCAAGTAAAAACAAATTCCCTTTTGTGTCGTGTACACTATAATAAAATTAGTTTGCACTGAACCAAAACATGCATTACACAATACACCATCATTACTTTTGTGTTCAAATATGTTTGCTTTTATTCTTCACATTACAGCCAAAGACCTGCTTATGGTTGCATTTAAATTAAAATCAATTACAAATCATCACAGTGATACAATTGAATTAGTCCTATGTGTATATCAAATTTTACAAAAACATCTTAAACAACAGATGAACCCAAACAATTTTGCATCTGAATTTGGGCCCAATATATCCAACAATATCATAAAACAATAAACCAATATTTTTAAAAGACGTATCACATATACCAATACATTCAAGGTAAAAACAAATTCTGTCAAAAACGTGTCGACGCGGCGTTTCGGTGTATCTTTTTAATTTCTTGACACCTTCTTCAGGACTTAAAAAGCACTTACGTCCATTTCTTAAATTTCATAAAAACATATCTAGAATTTAAAACAGAAATATATACATTCAGTTAGCATCACTGTTTGACTACTCATATACTTGCATTATTTATGGTTCAGTGCATCCTATATATATATCTCTATTTACTTAACCTATCAATTTATATCCTTCATAACTAGAAGGAATAGTTCCTCAGAACTTTAATTTCTGAAGAGCAAATCAAAATTTACATATTCTGAATAGGAAGAAGGTTAGTGGCTCTCACCCGTAGTATAATTAGAGGAGCACTCTCCACTTATGTATCCATTTTTCAAAAACAGGTGTGTATTTATCCTGGTTTCACCTTTAAACAGCGGTCACCCTGTATGAATAGAGTCTTTTAATTTACTCATCCTTAGTCCTTAATTTTGCTTACAATTATTATTACCCATGCCTTTTACTCACTTCAAAGGGCCAGAGCTTCCATGCTTGATTCAACCAAATGATCGTTCCTTTCACCTGATATGGACCTAATAATAAGGTATTAATGCTTATATGAGTCGGGTTTTAGCATCTTAGCTATAAGTTCCCTTACTGCCTTATTATTATCCAGTTCTCTACTTAAAAAAATATATTCTTTATTTCACTCCTTTTTTTCAATTTAGAGTTAATAGGGTCAATATTATTATCATGACTTCAGGAGGAATGAGGTATAACTCGCCGATCTTTTTCAATTGATCAGGTAGTTTTTCCTATATGGGAGATAAAAGAGGGGACAGTTCTTTGTATGATCCTTATCACTGTATACCCAATCCCTTATCTGCCTATTTTGGAAGCTTACTTATAACCCCAATATTCCATTTTAAGAGGTATCCTGCAAACTTAACTGCATATCTTCCTAATCTGTTTGTGTCATGTGGTGACCTCCTCTTGCATCTATTGGATTTTATATGCATCTTCCTCCGAAATACCATAGTTGAGAGTCCGCTCATTAAACGCCCCCGCTTTCCAGTATTAAAAAAGTGTGCTTCTTTCAAGCCCACATTTTGCTGCTACATAGTCACGATATCAGGAAGCCCTCATTACGTCTCACTGCACTCTCTCGGTCTGGGAATCCATACCCTTTCTAGATAAACAGCCTACACGTGCACCTATTTTCACTCGTACTATTCGGCACTTACCTTTTTTCTCCTTTACGTCGTGGTAGCCTCCCGGGATACACATTTTTGTGGATAGGAGCCATTAGGAAAACTGACTCGCATTTAAACGCATCCAGGTTACGTCTAACCCTGGGCGTAGTGGGCGTAGCGAGGCTACGCGGAGCACCACGGAGGTTAAAACAATCTCTGCACGCTCCGCGTAGTGGAGCTACGCGCCACCCGCCTCCCACCCGCCCTATTAACAATAGTTATAGCAGCTTAAAAAACAATATAAAGTATTAAAAACACCTTACCTGAGCTGCTGCGGCGTCCCCGGGCTCCCCTCTTCCTCCATCGCGACTTCTTGATGACATGCGCATTTCTCGTGGGGAGTTCTTTTTCCCTGTTCGCAAGGCCGACCTATCTTCACTGAGTCTAAACCTCATTTCTCGCCCTGTTTCTCCTATGTAGCCTTTTTGACACGGACATATGATCAAATAGACAACATTTTTTGTCTTGCAATTGACCATCTCATTAACCCAGTGTCGAATTCCGTTCAATTCAACTTTCTGGTCTTTGATTATCAATTTACAGTTGGTACAGGAGCTACATGGAAAGTTTCCCATCAGTTTCTGACCATCCACTATACTACTCTGGTGTTTAGTATTTTTCTCTTTATAGGTCTTTACCAAATTGTTCCTGATCGTTTTATTCCTCCTATATGCATAAATCGGTTTTCTAAGTGGTGTCATTCCTGGGTTGTTCAAAAGAAACCAATTTTTATTAATAAGATTTTTTTACTTTTGTTACTTTGACCTTCAAATAAACTGTCACGGTTATAGTATTTTGCTCTTTTGTATGAGTTTTTGATTAATCTTCTGGGGTAACCACACGCTAGTAGCTTAGCTTGTTTTTTTAGCATGCTGTTCAAAATCCTTCATATTGCTACAATTGCGACAAATGCGTAAAAACTGACTGAAGGGGATACTGTCTTTTTGACATTTGGGGTGGTTGCTAGTGTGGTGCAGAAGCGTGTTTCTGTCTGATGGTTTAGTATACAGTTCCACCACGAGTATATCATTGTCCCCTTTTATTGTAATGTCTAAGAAGTCTATTGAGATCTGACTCATGTTAACTGTAAATTTCAAATTGGTGTCTCCACAATTCAACCACTCTATAAAGGAGAACAGATCTTTTTGATCTCCTTCCCAGATAAAGAAAACATCGTCAATAAATCTTGACCACTGCTTTACGTTTTCATAGTATGGAGAAATCTCATTGTAAATGTGTTTTTTCTCGTTTTGGTTAATCATTTTCTCTCATTATTGTGTTCATAAACTATGTATTAAAGCAAGTGACATATCTTCTTGATGAAGGGATAATTATTTTCTGAAATGCATTAAAGCTAAACGTTGGAATGGAAAAGCCCCTCGCATGGTGAAGAACATGTACCCCTGCCCGAGTCCCCCAGCTGCCACAATGTCTGTATCCCTCGTGCTGTTTTTTGTTGTTATGGGCAAACACGGATCATGCATGCGCGCCATGACAAACACCTGTTTCACGGATTCTGGTCTTTTTGGACAGGGAGGTGAACCTAAAGTGCTACGCTGATATTGGTGAAAAGCTACTGAATTTGCCAAGTGTTAAGCAACATTAGCACAATGGTGGCAGTATACCATGTAGTGATCAGTAGCAGTGAACAGGCCTTTTTACCTACACACTCACTCATGTAAAGTTCCACTGCTGTGTGCTTAACTCAACCTCAACTCATCAGTTTAGTTTATTGTGCTGTGCAATGTGTGTGTTATATGCATATGATGGGTGTATGTGTGCCTGTGAATGGTAAATACATGGAAGATGTAGTGCTATGCAGTGTGTGTGCAATATGCATGTGCTGGGTGTATGTGTGCCTGTGAATGGTAAATACATGGAAGATGTAGTGCTATGCAGTGCGTGATATATGCATGTGCAAGGTGGATGTGTGCCTATGAATGGTACAATACATGGAAGATGTTGTGCTGTGCATGTGTGTTATATGAATGTGCTGGGTGAATGTGTGCTTGTACATGGTACAATACAGGGAAGATTCTGGATTTCATTTTGGGAGACCAAAGGCTGACTGGAGGAGCATGAGGAGATAGAGTAACCCCCCCAGATAGACTTGTGGGTTTCTGCATTCCTGCGAGCTGAGTGCGACACACCAGAGGAAAAGCCATACTCTTCAGTATGCTGCAAGGGCTCTCTTGATTCAGAGAAGGGTCACTGGAAAGAGGCCATGGCTGAGGCTTTGGAGTAACCTTTTGATTCACATATCATTGTGGCTGACATCCACGTGTGAACCTCTAGTCACTGAAGCATATGAGCATGCACAGCGTAAGCGTATATAAAAGATGTATGATTGTAGCGTGCACTGGAGGCATCACCCTCTGGGAAGTGTGTCACGAGGAATCTACAAGGTAGCACAACTCGCGTGAGCGGTGTCCCTCTAGGCACAGCTTTTAGTCTGCCTGAAGCAGATTAGAAAATTGTAATCCCAAGAGTTGTAAGCAAAACAGGAATTTGTAAACGAGTTTTTAAACTCTTCTCAAGTTTATTCAGTGTTTGAATTGCATTCATTCAAAAGTATATGACAATAATATAATCAACTTCACTTTCCAAAATTCGGGAATCCATCTCCCGATGCATTTCGGGCTTTAAAGCCCTTGTCAGGGGAAAAGATCTAAAAGATGCGGAGAAAACAGAGCGTCACTATGCTCAAAAAATAAACAAACGAGGTGTCTCATAAATAACTAAAAGCGTGGCCTTATCTGAATGTTAAACTTAATATCGACGCATGCGTGAAAGTGTAGAAACATCGTGCTCTAAATAAAACCTTAAAAAGAGAAACCAGCTTTAACGCAAACATAACTGAACAGTGCTCGGCTCAGCCAGAAATAAGAACCCGAATCAAGTGCACCACGTGAAACGGTGAAAAGTAAGAATTTCACATTAGTTCGAAAAGTGTACTGTGGAATCACAGAACGTGCTTCTAGAAGTCACTGAAAGTGCTTGTAAGATCGGTGTAAAATACTCCGGTGAAGGTGACGAAAATAAAAGTTTTGAATCGATGTGACGACACTACAAAGTAAAGTGCAACAGAAACCGTAATCAAACAGAAAATCACAACATATGAATGATGAGTGCGGCGTTTTAAATCAGCGTGAACACAAGTGCACCAGTGAATGTTAGAAAACAAAAGAAAACTTACATCAACCCGACGTGTGTACTGCGTACTCCATGAGTTTGAAAACCGCCAGGAAAGTGTACATCACCTGATATGTACGATCTGAGTGTGCATGAAAATAGAGAAAGGACTATCTAATATATAAAACAAGCCGACTGAGAAGTGTATATGGGTGCCATATTGGAATGGTAAAAAGAACGTGCTAATCAATAAAAGTGTAAAAGAAACGTGTGAAAGTGGCATATAATTGCATATATAAAAATGATACATAAACCAATGTAATATGAGTGTCAGGATCAGACAATCGAACAAAACATCATGCTGAAAACATTCGCTTGATGATCTCGGATAAACACAGTTCATGGAAACATCAAAAATGACAAAATACACAACACACAATAAAAGAGCATTGAACGGATAATCACAATAGTGAGAAAGTTGAAAACCGTGCACTTCATAATCAAAATAACAAGGAAATTATACGTAAGGTCTCATAGAGTGAGTGACAGCATAAGAACAGAGGAATATCACAAGAAAAGAAAACTGAGGAATATAACAAGAAAAGAAAACTGAGCTAAATTCGAACCCATGAAACATTAGGGCAGATATATATAACTAAAGTGACAATCTATGAGAAAATAACAAGGAATAAAGTATGTAGTGACGTATATGCGATGAGATATAGCAAAAAGCTGAAACATAATCAGGACATAAGACAGTAGATGGGAGAACCGTACTAGGTATAGCCAAAATGAAGTTCCAAAAGAAAAATAATAACGCAAGGGGGTTAACAACGTGAGAATAAAATGTGAACCAAAAATGGAAAAACATTGTAAGGAAATAATATTCGAGATAAGGAGAGAGAGGATAAGTGAAAAATGCAGTGAGAGATTCTAAGGCAAATGGAAAGATTATCGTGAGGTGAGAAATATGAAAAGAAGTGTGTTGAGAAATGTGTATGGACGGGTGAGGCATAAATATCGAGATGATTGAATACGAAGGTAATGTTATCACAGATACCATACAAGATCCTAAGACACGAAAAGATGTAAAAAGGAAGTGTGCAAGAAAATATGTGTAAACAAGACAGATAAGGCGTGAATACCAAGGTGAATAGGTACAGAGGTAATGTTATCATAGATAGCATTGAAATTCCATTCGGTCGTTCAGAAACAACAGTAACTTTATCTTACAAAGAGAAAATGATTGGATAAAATTTCTGGACACGATGAAACCGAACGGTCTGAACGACCGAATGGAATTTCAATGCTATCTATGATAACATTACCTCTGTACCTATTCACCTTGGTATTCACGCCTTATCTGTCTTGTTTACACATATTTTCCTGCACACTTCCTTTTTACATCTTTTCGTGTCTTAGGATCTTGTATGGTATCTGTGATAACATTACCTTCGTATTCAATCATCTCGATATTTATGCCTCACCCGTCCATACACATTTCTCAACACACTTCTTTTCATATTTCTCACCTTCTCACGATAATCTTTCCATTTGCCTTAGAATCTCTCACTGCATTTTTCACTTATCCTCTCTCCTTATCTCGAATATTATTTCCTTACAATGTTTTTCCATTTTTGGTTCACATTTTATTCTCACGTTGTTAACCCCCTTGCGTTATTATTTTTCTTTAGGAACTTCATTTTGGCTATACCTAGTACGGTTCTCCCATCCACTGTCTTATGTCCTGATTATTTTTCAGCTTTTTGCTATATCTCATCGAATATACGTCACTACATACTTTATTCCTTGTTATTTTCTCATAGATTGTCACTTTAGTTATATATATCTGCCCTAATGTTTCATGGATTAGAATTTAGCTCAGTTTTCTTTTCTTGTTATATTCCTCAGTTTTCTTTTCTTGTGATATTCCTCTGTTCTTATGCTGTCACTCACTCTATGAGACCTTACGTATAATTTCCTTGTTATTTTGATTATGGAGTGCACGGTTTTCAACTTTCTCACTATTGTGATTATCCGTTCAATGCTCTTTATTGTGTGTTGTGTATTTTGTCATTTTTGATGTTTCCATGAACTGTGTTTATCCGAGATCATCAAGCGAATGTTTTCAGCATGATGTTTTGTTCGATTGTCTGATCCTGACACTCATATTACATTGGTTTATGTATCATTTTTATATATGCAATTATATGCCACTTTCACACGTTTCTTTTACACTTTTAGTGATTAGCACGTTCTTTTTACCATTCCAATATGGCACCCATATACACTTCGCAGTCGGCTTGTTTTATATATTAGATAGTCCTTTCTCTATTTTCATGCACACTCAGATCGTACATATCAGGTGATGTACACTTTCCTGGCAGTTTTCAAACTCATGGAGTACGCAGTACACACGTCGGGTTGATGTAAGTTTTCTTTTGTTTTCTAACATTCACTGGTGCACTTGTGTTCACGCTGATTTAAAACGCCGCACTCATCATTCATATGTTGTGATTTTCTGTTTGATTACGGTTTCTGTTGCACTTTACTTTGTAGTGTCGTCACATCGATTCAAAACTTTTATTTTCGTCACCTTCACCGGAGTATTTTACACCGATCTTACAAGCACTTTCAGTGACTTCTAGAAGCACGTTCTGTGATTCCACAGTACACTTTTCGAACTAATGTGAAATTCTTACTTTTCACCGTTTCACGTGGTGCACTTGATTCGGGTTCTTATTTCTGGCTGAGCCGAGCACTGTTCAGTTATGTTTGCGTTAAAGCTGGTTTCTCTTTTTAAGGTTTTATTTAGAGCACGATGTTTCTACACTTTCACGCATGCGTCGATATTAAGTTTAACATTCAGATAAGGCCACGCTTTTAGTTATTTATGAGACACCTCGTTTGTTTATTTTTTTAGCATAGTGACGCTCTGTTTTCTCCGCATCTTTTAGATCTTTTCCCCTGACGAAGGGCTTTAAAGCCCGAAATGCATCGGGAGATGGATTCCCGAATTTTGGAAAGTGAAGTTGATATTATTGTCATGTGCTTTTGAATGAATGCAATTCAAACACTGAATAAACTTGAGAAGAGTTTAAAAACTTGTTTACAAATTCCAATTTTGCTTACAACTCTTGGGATTACAATTTTCTAATCTGCTTCAGGCGAACCTCTATTCACTCCCATAGCCTCTGTTGTGGTGCTCAGATTTGGAGTCACAATTGCTGTGACAGACTGCTTTCTGGAGGAAGGGTAGAGCAGGGCAGAGCGCACTTCAAAAGGAAGCAGACCCTTGACACAAACATCAAAGACTAGACCCAAAATCACATATGGTGTCTGGAAATGGAGTATAAGAAGGGGAGCTCGAGGCTCCCAAAATGGTCAACTGTCAGGCAGCCAGATGGGTTGTGCGAGTAGTGAAAGCTCTGCAGGACTTCTGCTTGTGACCAAGGCTGGAGGCTAAGGCTCATCAGTGTCCCAGCTTGAAGCAGAGACCTCACCCAAGGAATCCAAGACAACCTGCCCCTGGATTGTGGAGCACCAGTGCCTGCCTGCCTGTTTGCCAAGACCAGTATGCTAGGTGAGGAAGAGAAGAGCTATGGAGGGAGCAAGGTTCAGTGAGAGATTCTGGCAACTGGACCTCTAAAGCGAGCTGCAAGGACACTGCTTCTGCACCGATAAGAGTCGTAGCCCATGTGTGGAAGGAAGTCAGTGACCTGGTATGCCAGGAGGGGCTGCTGTGAATGTTGCTGCCATGCCAATCAGGCCATAACCTGTGTGCTGAGTGAGGACAGTGACCCCATATGCCAGGTGGGGGTCACCGGAAGAAAGGCAAGGAGTGTGTCTTGGTCTGGACTGTCGTTGGGAGGAAGATGCCATCAGGTAACCTGCGCAGGCTAGAGCCCTGACTGAGGATCTGCACCAGGAGTGTCAAATTCCCTCCTGCCCCTACACCTGTGGGGAGGATCTAAGGAAACTTACCGGCAACAGAGGAGTGTCGAGGACATACGGCTGCTGTCTCCACAGTACCGAGTGTGAGGAACTTGAGGACACCTGACCGCTGCCCCTGCAGGGCTACATATGCAAAACTTGCCAGAGAAAGCCACTGCAGCCTCTATGCCCACTCTCGGAGACTACAGTCGTGCAGTTCTTGCTGGTGCGAGTAAGACTGATTAATGGACTAGAAGGCCCTAGTGGAACTTGCCCGCATTATATAGCGCTGCTGTGCTAGAACACTTTTGACTGTATTTAGAGTTGGAGCGGAACATCTGAGACTCGGACTACTAGTGGGGCTCAACCTGAATGCCGCCTGTAGTGAATGGGAAGTAACCACTGAAACACTAGCACCATGACCTCGGGGGACTGTGTGTATTGTTTGTGAATGCTGTATTTTTCTTTGTGTTGGTATATACTCATTTTTTCATAAAAGCTAGGATTTGACCAAACAATCATTTAATGATGATATTCCATGTATTTTGAGTTTTCAGTCTTCGTTCACCCCGTGTCTACCTCCATCCTGAAAAGCTTTGCTGTACTCAAACCACACTACCACTGACATTCAACTGCTGATGGGGTTCTTGGCCTAGCTGGTCAGGATTCATAACAGGTTAAGCCCCGGGACATCAGAAGCAAATGGCCTCAACCCCCACGGTTGAGCCCAGTAGCTCCTGCTTGCCCCTTTCTCTGGCCAGAAGGTAAGGGCCAGAGTAATTCTCAGGGGACCAAAGGAAGGCCCAGGCAAAATATGAATGGTAATGGTGTGTCTGGGAAGGAGAATCATGAAAAACAGAGGACGTTTAGGTTCATCCAAGTCCAAGGTAGTGACTTGCTACAAGTGTCGTAAGGTGCAACACTTCAAGAGGGATTGTCAGGCGACAGATTCTGACCCAGCAGCACCTGTGATAGCAAGCATGTTATATGTGGGGGAAGGGAACCAAGTGGGCCTGTTGCGCTTAACCTAATAACTATGGAGATCTGAGAGAGGGACCCAGATATTCTGGCACAAATTTATCCTAACACAATGAGGTTTGTGCAGGAAGTGACTATCAGTGAGAAGAAAGTGCATGCTCCGAGGGATACTGTAGCCTTCCGCACTATAGTTGAGAGGAAATACCTTTAGTATGAGGAGATGTGCCATGGTACCACGGATACAGGCTCGGTAGCCTGTGGAGCAGGCATGGGTTGAGATTGAGCTCAATGGTAAGGTGGCTATGGTTTATGTCAGGGTAAGGGAAAAGCAATGTGCTGGATGTCTCTTGGACAATGACTTGATTGCCCTGCCTTGGTACCAGATCCGGAAGCTTTTATGGCTTGGACCATGTCAGCTGTGTTGACCAGAGTAAAGATTGCACATCAGTCTCAGCGTGGGACTGGGAACATTCCTGATTTGCAGGAAATGGCAGCCTTCAGTAAGGCAGTGCCGGTGAAGGTCGTCACTTCTGCTCCAGAGGAAATGAAGGATGAGGCTCCTGAAGCGGACCAGGTATGGAGTCTGGGTCGCTTCCACAGCTGCAGGGTTTGTTAGCTGCTGTAAGGCCTAACCGGGAAGATTTCAACAAGGCACAGGAAGAGTGCCCTACGCTTGTGGGACTTTGGAAGGAAGGCCAAGAACAGGTCAGCAAAAGGAGTGGTCAGGAAACACTATGCTGGCTGGGAGGATGGCCTACTTTATAGAGAGGTAGTGAATACAGAGCCAGGAACTAGCAAGAGGCTAGTGGTTCCATTAGTGCAGAGGGACATTCTGTTGTCACAGGCCCATGAAGTGTCCTTAGCAGGACACTTCAGCATTAGAAAAACCCAGGATAGGTTGGACACTCGGTTCTACTGGCCAGTTATGCTAAGAGCGACAGAGAGGTTGTGTAGAACTGGTCCTGCTTGCCAGTTGAGTGGTAAGATGGGAGGGAGGATAAAGGAATGGTTAGTGCCTCTACCAGTTGAAGGTGTTGGTGCACTTCAGCAGAAGGGGTGTGGGAATAGACATAATTGGTCCATTTGAACACCACCCCTAAACCCCCCCCCCCACCCAGAGTCAGGCAACAAGTATATCTTGGTTGTGGTGGTTCATGCCACCAAGTACGTAGAAGCTGTACCTCGGGGGACTATGTGGATTCTTTGTAATTGTCGTATTTTACTTTGTATTGGTAGAGAAATTCCCTTTTTTAATAAAAGCAAATATTTGACTGGACAATCAGTTACTGCTGCTATTGAAGGTATTTTGAGTTGTGAGCCTGTGTGCAACCCTCCCAACCTTTGTCTATCTCCCCTCGAGAAGCCTTAGACTGCTCGACCCGCATTACCACTGAGAGTCAAGTGCTGAAGAGGTACTTGGCCCAATTGCTGTCTGGCTCCAAGACATCAGGGGTAAAAGGCCTGAACCCCTACAGTTGGGCCCAATAGCTCCCACTTGCCCCGTGGCCCTCTGAACAGGGTTCTGACACTAACATATGTCTTGGGATATTATTGAGATCATTCCAACGGCAAGTAACTCTATTTCTTGGGGCGCCAGAAAACCGTGATCCCAGATGGCTGGACGGAAAAGGATTGCGAGTTAGAGGATATCCTGTTAGAGGATTGCGAGTGATGTTTACAAATGGTTACTACTCTTGCAAGGAGCGCTATAGCTGGCTTCATGGCTTACCTGGGCTGTGTTGGATGTATGAAAGGTCATTATCATAATGTGTTCTGATGTAATTTTGCATGTGTTGTTTCTTAGTGGTTTTTGAAGTTGTGTGTCATGCCATAGCCAACTAGAGAGCTTACCTGGGCAATGTTGGCTGTAGCATGAAATGTTCTAATATGTGCTGTTGGATACTGGAGTTTCCTGTGGGAACTATGCACACCTTTCAAAACATTACACACTTAACTGAGATGGCTACCATTAACTTATGATGAGCACTGAATGAAACCAGAGGATGAAAGGCATCATGTTCATAGGTTAGTTAGACAATATCTTAATTTTTGCCTCATGATTGGTGAAACGCCACAGGCAGTCCAACATAACAACTTCAGGAAATATTTTCAAATCCACTAATTTCACCAAAAACAAATATAGGAACAGGAAAGTGGAAGCACACAAAATGCTTGGTTCCCACTGTGGGGTTTTAGCACAAATAACCGTTTTCATACCCTACCTCAGCCATAATACTACTTTCGTCAAGGAGCGGCAACTCAGCTCCCAGCAGCCCGGCTATGCGCACAGCCAATAGTGGTAAATCAGCTGTCTAATAATTAGTGAGAGCAACAACAATCAGACAGCCAGTGAGTGATAATTTCAGTTCTTACCTTTTGATCCCACACACTATCTGATGAACACAGTGATCCCAGATTACCCTACAAGTGAGCTAGATCTGCAGAAACTGACAATTAGCGAAAAGGGATTAGTAAAATGAAGAAGAGTAAGCCAGAATGACGAAGGAATCAAGAAATTAACATGAGAAGATTGGATGTTGCATATAATTGACTCTTTCAAAGACTCATCTGCTATTCAGCTTTACTTCAGGGCTTGCTTGGCTGAAAACACAGGTTTGCAAAAGTATAAGACCCTTACCGGCTCTCTGACACCCTCCAGTTTCTTCTACCGCGAGCCTCAGCGAGGCAGTATCTGTGAGGCCTGCATAAATAACATGTCACATTTGTCCTTCACTGGGAACCAAACACCCTATTGTAGCGCTTGACTCTCAGAGGGTAGCGTTGCAGAGCAGTCTAAGGCTTACTCAAGGGAGGTGGTGTGGGCTAGTAATCGCCATTACAAGTACGCAGGAATAACACTCAATAATTGATTGTCCAGTCTGTACTTTTCTTGATAAAAGTAAGAGTACATTTATTAGACACACACACTACTCAATACTATGCAACAATTTACAAATATACATAAGCTGTTGGAATTACTTTGTGACATTGCATAACATTCCCACTCCTCCCGAAGGGGGGGGGGGGGTCTAGTACCACCACTCCCATGTATGCACATCATCTTGCCCCCTAATGCAGTGGGTTGACACAACCTGGAGCGAGGGCCTTACCAACTGGCACCATCCCAGTGGCGACCCACCCCATCATCTCAACAAGCATTAAAAATAGGTACACCTGCCCTGGTGACACATAACCTGACTGAGCATCTAATACTGAACCTACAGTATACACCTCTACATCTTAGGGGCCAACAGTCGGGGTTGTTCTTCACCTAAAGCAGCAGCAAGAATACATGTTTGGGCATCACTTTAAATGAGGTACTTATCATAGCTGGTAACAGTAGTAATGCATTGAAATCACAGCCCCTAAAAGGCATCACAGTTATAATCACAGGATTAAGCATATACCGCCAGACACCCTAGCAGGAATATCTGGCAATGTAAACCCACTTTGCTTATGAATTCACATTACATGTGTGACTTACAGTCCCTCTACAAGAAATAACCCTGGTAAAAGCACTTCTCGTGCAATTGCACCTCTTCACCTCCAGGGGATGCCCTTCTCCAGACATCCCCAGCGCAGCCTTCCCCACATAGAGGCAATCCTTCAGGCACCTCCCCAGATGTAGACCAAAAGTTCCAGCCCAGAAAAAGGTTGATTGCTGGCTGAGCCCTTGAGGGTTTGTTTCTTCTAAGTCCCCCAGAGACTTAGGGCGGGACATCACTTCTTCGTGCTGGGGGAGACTGCGTTGCTCCTGCAGCTCCCCCTGCACGTTAGCACACATGTCGCGGTGACCCCATCCTCCTGGGGCCACCACAAGTCGAGAAACGGCTGTTTTCCCCTTGCAGGCCGGTCCGGGCCTGCAAGGCATTATGGGGCGAGGCTCTCCTGCCTCGTGAATATCATAGCAGCGGCTCCCCCGCTGCTCTGGGAGAGCCGCGCTGTAGCCCCCCCCCGGCCGCGTCTTGGCTTTGTTGGAGGGTCCGGTCCCACCCGGACCCCCAGGTGAGTCCTGCAGCTCGGAGAGCCCACCCCCGGCTGCTCCGGCTGATTTAAGGGGCCCGGTCCCACCCGGGCCCCTCGCTCCTCACCCTTTTCTTGGGGGGGGGGGACCCCGGTCCCACCCGGGCACCCCCTCGCTCCTCCAGGTTGGAGAGCTACCTGGGGAGCCCACCCCTGGTGGCTCCCGCCGGCTCCCCACCCGGCCCGCACCCTCTGGTGTGGCCGCGGGAGCTGGAGAGTCAGTTTCGGTCTGCCCGCTTCGGCGGGCAGACGTGGAGTCTTCCGCCAGTCAGGCGGGACCTCGGGGGAGAGTGGCGGCACTCCCCAGTCCTCCTCATCACGTCGGGGCCCGGGGATGGGGCCCTTGGCCCCCAGGGGCCATGCTTCACGGGGAGCGCGACGGCACTCCCAGACTGGTTTTCTGCGTTGGGGCCCCGGGCCCCGCAAGAGCCTTCACGGGGAGAGCGACGGCGCTCCCTGGCTTTGCTTCACGCGCGAGGAGAGGGGGGTGCGCAACGGCACGCCCCCCTCCTCTTCAGCACCATCACCGGGGCTCGGAGTTGGGATCCCGGGCCCCCGAACCTTCTTCGAGGGGGGGGCACGGCGGCGCACGCCCTTTCCGCATGACACCGAGGGCCAGGGTTGGCTCCTGGCACCCCGCATGGGCAGATTCACGGGGAGCGCGACAGTCCTCCCCGACTTATCTTCTCCTGGGGGCAGCCCCCGGGACCTGACCCACCCCGGGGGCATATCCTGGACTGGCGGCGGAGCCCCATGCGCTTCGTCGTCGGTCGGCCAGAGGTCAAAGGTCGCCTACCTTCTGGGGGGCATATCTCAGCCCCCAGGGGACCGATCTTCACGATTTTGGCCTCCTCTTGCTCCTTGCGGCGCACCCCAGTCACTGGACTCACGGAGGGTGGATTGAGCAGGGAGCTGTCTTCACTGGCTCCCTGCACCAGCCTTTCGCCTCGCTCTCCTCCTGGGCCTCTCTTCTCCTTGCGCAGAGGCCCAGGCTTCTGCTCACTGGTCCTGGTCGCCCCTCCTGGCCCACTGCAGGGTCCTGGGCCAGTCTGGAGGTTCTTCCTTCCAGCTGCCCATGGCGCCAGGCTCCAGCACCAGTCTTCCTCAGCAGACCACACCCCAGAGAGAGCTCCTCTTCCTGTGCAGACTCTTTTTAAAGAATGGGGAGGGGGCTGGCAGGAAGTCTCTGTTTGCCCTATCCCACAGCAACACATCACCTCTCTGCCCCTGCTCCCTCCTTCCTGCCCAGGCCTCTGGGTTTGTTCAAAATGGCGTTGTCCAGGGGTCTCATGCCACATGGTCTCTGAGAGCCCCTCCCCCCCCTCGCTGCCTTCTCTCCAGAGCAGCTTGGTGCCTGGCACCAGGTGTCAGCTGCTGATGGATGAACCTGTAGCTCCACCCATCTTCTCTTCTTGGAGTGGAGGCCTTCGCCCTTGGAATGCTTGTTGTGCAGGGCTGGGCCTCTGATGCTACAGCTTGGGGAGGAAGGTCATTAATTCAGCCTGGCAGGGTCAGCCCCAGCCAGGCCCTGGTTATGAGCTGACTCAGAGAAATATGACATTTCTGGATGACCCAAAAGCAGTACAAATATGACTTTGGACTCTGCAGAATCCTTCTTCTCACATAAGTTACAGTGGACTTTAGTGCGTGTCTGGAATTTGTAGGCCCTAGGAAAGTGAAACTAGCCCATGTGCTCCCCATCCTCATAGGAGAGTAATGGAGTGAAAACAGTAAAGCACACTGACTTTCCCTCAAATGTTTTTTCCTATTGTATAAAGCCTATTCCATGTCACCACCCAGTTCTGCATAAGTCCTGCCACACCATTCACTTTGTAGCTGCTCCTGGGCTGCGCACGCCAGGAATCTCCCCTGCGCAGCCCTTACACTTGTGCACACGCATGTACACACGTGTCTGCCTGTAACCAGCCCAGTGCCCCTTACTCTGGCTGCAGCGCAGTGGCCTACTCGCGCCAGGGGGACACCGGTAAAATACACATACCGTCCCTTTCATCATGAGTTCACTGTGGGTGAGTCCCAACTTATGAGGCTCTCCCACAGTAAAAGCTCAACAAATAGGTGTTCAAAAAGCGAAAAATCCGGGCGGCTCAGATGGTCAGAACCACCTTCTAACAATACTGTTGTACACTTCTTACCTAAAAAGATCTAGCAATCAGCCTGCCCCCGTTAATCCTTCTGTTCCTTCACCCTCTCTCTCCCTACAGTTTTAGAATAACAAGCATCTGTCCTCAACATGGCCACCACATCATGTGTCTGGTTGCACCTCTTTTCCCCACATCATCCACCTTTCTGTCTGCTAGCTATCACTCATCTTACTAACCTTTTCAACCTCTCTCAATGAAGGGATCTCTACCTCTTTATTCAATCGTCCGGTCGTTTACACTCAAAAATCCCATGTCCGAACCACCTTTCTCCCCATCTTCTAAAGGTGAAAGGTAAACTGATCAATTAGGGCAGTAAGAAGGAACTGTGGGGAAGATACCAAAATAGCTGTAGCCGGTTGCAAGGTATTTACAGAAGACATGGTACCTCACAAGATGACTGAAATGAGCTACACTGATTTGGTTTGTGATGAATTTAAGTGAGTTGTGCTATCAGAAGGCCTAGCCTTGGTGCAGAGGGAAAAGAGGATGACATAAAAGGCAGCCTAAGCCATTTGGACACTTTCAGCTTACATGCCTTCTGCTTATCAAATACCATGAAGGAACCAATGGTTCCCACCAGGTTAAGAGGTGTATTCAATAACCCTCACCATTAACCCATCAGCCTGACTGCTGAAAGAGATAAATCTGGGAAGACCCACTAGAAACTGGACAGTGAACCATGAAAGTTTGCCACTAGAGTAGTGACATGTCATACTAGCAGCCTCAACGCCACCTTGCGACTCACAAGTGACATGCCTTTCTCATACTCTGACTCAGTGTTGAATCATCATCAACTGCATGAGCAGGAAAACATCTGAAAATCAAATCTGTGGCTTGAATGCTAAACCCCTCTAGCACCCTATAAATTGACACTTCATGGCCATGTGCTTGGGGGAACCAGCAATGAAGTACCCTGCTCTATGCAGAATAAAGGAATTTCACAAGGAATACTTTGGCAAAGAACTGAGATAGGAGGGCGTAGCAATCAGAGCGCCCTGACAGAACAGGGCTGATCCACTATGGACAAGCCCACCCCTGCACACTGCCAGGCAGACAGATAAAGAGATCCTATCTGTTCATGCACAGGAATGATGGCTAGGACTATTGCATGCCTGTGTATAACGTAGAAGGTTCCATGTCTGCATGTGTGAGGGGGTCACATGTTGTGTTGGCAATCTTGTTTGGAGCGAGGCCATGGAAACAGTATCTTGGCCAGACAGTGCATCTGCTATGTGTTGCTTAAACCACCAAATATGCGACGCACAGTGTTGCCAAGCACTGCTTCCTAATTGATGTGAGACAGTAGAATGCTTTTGAAGAGTGCAGCATTGTTGTGTAGAGGCTGCCTGCCGTACCACCAGCGAATGCGCATGCCTACAGGGCCACTTTGAGAAGTACTTCTCACTGAGGTATGACATTTAATGCTTTTGGGGCTATTGACATGGGGGCAAACTACACCAGGCATTGGAGCTGCACTGTGAGCGCACCAATATTCCAAGTCAGGAGTGACAATCAGTTCATATGTGAGCCATCGCTCTGGGTTAGAATAACATGCATTCAAACTAAAACAAGTGCACCTACTTTAAAGATGGCGGAAAAGGAGCAACTTATCAACTCCGCATGCAACAAGTTCCGCAATCAATATTATTCCACTATTACTCTAAGAAAAGAAATGTACAAGACAATGCAAGGTGTAGTACCACCAGCACTTTCCATGCCTGTACCTCGAGCATTCTTAAACAGAGAACAATGAAAAGACGGTTTGCGGTTTATCTCAAAATAATTAGGGGTGATGTATTTGCAACAAAACGGGCATCTGCACTTTCAGATCATTATTTGGGTCCAGGCAGCAGAAATGTTCTTAAAACATGCAAAGAGAAGAAGTGAGAGAATGGGAAGAAGAACAGGATGATATTGAAGTGAAGAATGCGTACATCACTGTAACTAATATGTTAGATAAAATATGTTATCCTTGGTGAAGTTGTTTTGGAGCGGCATAAGGTCTTTAAGAGGCTGCACAAGTTCCTCTGGGTGAACTGGTCATTGCACACACGACTGCACTGAGATTTCTGGCAGCAGCGAGTAATTACAGAGAGTTCAGGGATGAGATGATCATGGATAGGTTTAAGGAAAAGAAAATGTGTAAAAAAAAAGATTCAGGAAAGACTACGGTCAACAGAAGAACCCATATTGGAACAGGCAATAGAAATCAATAGGGGTAGTGAACATGCTGCTTTGTGTACAAAGGAGATTATGGTATCTAGTGTAGATGGTGATCATTGGAAGGTTGAAAACATAAATAAGGCTTATTTAGGCAATTCTAAAGTACAGTAAAGGGATATGAAGAATTCTAGTTAAAAGATGCCTGGAGGACATGGTTTCAGACAATCTACAATTGCTAGCTAATGGCTAAAATGGACTGTGACTTTGCTTGATGGTTTTTTATGCATTTATCTCTCTGGGGAAGGGTATAGGTTGTTGAAAATGGTACTAGTGTATCTGACCCACAACTATCATGATCCACCATTATGGGTCAGAACAAAAGATCTCACCTTGGTAATTAACTGGAGATTAGTGGTTTGTACTCCATGAGACACCCATTATTGAAGCAGCACTGGCTTCCTCATTTCTAGTGCAGCAGTTCCCAAACTGTGGTCCGCAGACCCCTAGGGGTACGTGACATTCCCAGGGGGCCACAGGCAGCAGTTCTAAAAGCACTGCAAAGTTCCTTGTATACCCATCAGTTTTCGGGCAACAATAAAAGTGTCAAGATAACTCAGGTGGTTAATGTACCTGCTGGAGAGAGATGGGAGTTTTGCCTAGTGGCAGCTTTGACTCATCCATGGTAGCACAGATGGTTAACATGCTTGTAGCAAAGATTGTGTACCATGCATTTTAAAGAACAGTATTTTATGTGTATAGCTCAGT
Organism: Calotriton arnoldi; assembly: GCA_963921515.1. NCBI lineage: Eukaryota > Metazoa > Chordata > Amphibia > Caudata > Salamandridae > Calotriton > Calotriton arnoldi. Next base: position 302,638 of record CAWUFW010009417.1, on the reverse strand, counting down.
GGGTTACTGCTTTTGTCACAGATTCTTTTGTTACTGTGAAGTTCATAAGTTACAATCGTAATCGAGCACAGTGAGCTATGAACTGCCATCAATGAGCTGCATGCAAACTGCATGGTACAAGTTATTTAGTTATGTTTTTCCCCAGTCTTTCAATATCCTGATGCTGCTAAAAAAAGGTAAAGAAATAAATTCTTATTATTAAAGTCAATGCTAACCACTGTGTTATGTTCCGAATCCTGAGTTTGTGCTTCTCCAGACCAAGCACTCTTAAAAAATGCCTACCAATATGGATGACATGTGAAACCTACACCTTGTAGTCCTCTTTGCTTTGTGTAACATTTTCTATACACTGATTTACACACATATGATTCATTGTCTGTGTGTGATGTAAAGTGCTCCGACACTCTACATTGGATAAGAGGTGCTATAAAACAAATGAAATACATGGGATAGAAAGGCTATGGAGCGATGAGAGGCACTGTTAGAGGGCGACAGTGATGGGAATCATTGAACAGCCTCAACAAAGTGTCATATCTTGGTGCACAATATGGTCATAATTGTGTTGTAGAATGCTCCATTTTTTCCAATTTTTCTTGGGGGTGCCCCGATGAGAGCCCCCAAAGCCCACCTTTGCATATTTTTCAATATAAAATAATAAAATCTTTAGTAATTCGAGTATTTGTTTGGTGTGTACTTATTTGTGTATGTTTTGCGAATTACTGTTTTAAAAACTTAAATTGCACAAATTGCTTGGGGGTCCCTGGCTTCCATTAGTGACTCAGTGGGGGTCCTCAGGAGTCAAAAGGTGTTATCTGAAAGAACACACCATATATCGACCAGTTACCACTATTTTAGAGTGTATTGGGCCTCTTCAAGGAATTCTGCAATGCACTGCCTCCCTAATTATCACAGCCCGGTTATCCCTATTGCTTATCATCAACCTTTTGGGCTCACACTACTGCTGGCCACACTACTCATTTTGACCCAGATGATTCAACAGAAAAATGTATGCAGCACGCCTCACCATGAAGTTGCAAGATTGCCAAGTACAAGACCAAGATGGTTTAGATGTGAGAGCAGATTGCATCCAGAAAATGGCAAGTCCAGTCTAGCTCAGTCACAAATGTATTTCAAATGTGGAAACATGTTCACAAAGTCGTTGTGTGTAAGGCTAATCAGATTAGGAAACCATAAAAAAAATACCCTGGCTGAGGGTAAGGTATGAGATGCCTGTTGCCTACAGGTATGCATCAAATTCTTCAGCTTGCACATGGAGGTCACAGTGACATACAAGACATGAAAAAGAAGGTTCACAATTGTATTTTGAGTGGTAAGTCTCAAAATAAATTCCTTGTTCCATGAGACCAGTATATGTTTCCATCCAGCCTACAAATAAACTAATATTGGATATTATAGGTCCCTTAAGAGTCTTGGCTAGGTTACCAATATATGCGTTTGTGATAACAGAATCTACCTAAGAGAGGCCAGAAGACAGATTCTTGGAGAAATGGCGATTGCCTGCCCAAGAAGCATGATTGATTTTTTGAAGGATGAGTTTATTAGGGAGCGCTACTCAGAGGAATTAGTGATGGACAATGAGATGCAATTAGTATCACAAGAAATGTAAACTTATTTGGATTCTGTGATTATGTGGCATACCAAAAACGTTCCATTTACCGTCATTAGAGTGGTTTAAATGAGTGATGAAGGATCAACTGCAACTGACCTTGGTCAATGCACTAAACTGAAAACAGATGTTGACAGACATGTAGTGGTCAGTGTGTACAATGCTTCATGCCAAATCTTTGAAAACTGTTAAGCTTAGCAGAGTGTGGCTGGCTGTGTTGTTCAAGGTTGGCGATTGATGTGCGAAGGAAGGTGAAGGTTGAGACTGGGGACATTTTGTGAGTAAAAAGAGTGATTGGGGATAGTAGGGTGGAAAGTGGCTGCCAGGACCTAATCAAGTGATTGAAGTAGGAGGTGATGCTACAGTAATGAGTGATGGAAAGATGTGAAATAAAAGTAAGTTGTTGGTAGTGCTTGCTGAACATGGTGAGATGGTGTGTAAGAAGTTGGGAAAGGAAGGTCAAGTGTACAGGGCAAAAGCGATCAAACGAATGAAGACCAAAGTGATAAATGACGGTGTTCAAGTAGACAAATATCTAAGCTGTCAGTACTTGATTAAGTCTTGTATCTCTGTGATTCTTTTTTAGAATTGCTCCCTTATCTTCTTGTAAATAGTTGATCCTGGGTTGCTCTTCCTAAGTGCCAAGTGGAATGCTCCCTATTACATGGGTGCTGTTCGATCTCTGAATATGAGCCTTCACGATTCCTTATCTGACACTTACTTCCTGAAAGGGGCTAACAGAACTACACTGTATCCTTTGGACTTCTCAGATGAGAAACAAAACCCGACATCTGTGCTCTGTTAAAGATCACTGATAGAATATGGCGCTCAGACATGACCACTCTATGTCTGCGTAAATACTCTCACTGGACATGACGTATTACTTCTCTTTTTAAGGAAAATTAAATCCAGCATGGCACATGCCACAATTAATTTTATTAAATCAGCTATGCCTGATGTTTGACCACCACACAGAACCTCAATGATGTAGTACAGGATTCCTTCGCCAGGATTGTGGCCATTTTATTACCAACCTGATAATATACTGTTAAAGCACTTTTTACTGGTGTGCAGATTTCCGTTTGACTCTCGATTATTCTGCATTTGGTGAGCAGTATGCTCGCATTTGTCACAGGTCCATACACTATTAAACTTCGTACATTCATTTCCAAGTTCACAGTGAATGATTTTGACACAACTGTGATGGAGTCCTTCATCTGACCCTTGGAAGAGGGAGAAGATTTTCAAGTCTTCATGGGGCAAGAGCACAAGAACCTAAGAGGGGGGATTCTGTACCAAAAACGCAGCCACAGCTAGATCTCCAAGCCAAGGAAATATGGTTCCAGCAGCTGCAGACCATGAGAGCAAAGAAAAGTCAGGCTCCAAGCTACAAGTCCAGGAATGGTGGCAGTGTCCTAGAAGTCTCCTTCCCTGAAATAACATTTAGTGGGCTGCTCTGACTCCAACCAGGGTGCTCAACCCCAAGCCTGAGATTTACAGTAATGAAGGACAAGTTTCCCATCGCTGCCAAAGCACTGTAAAAAAAAGAGAAAGAGGATTAGAGACAAAAAGGAGGAGTGGGCGAAGCAGGAGAGGTCGACAACGAGAGATAAGAGAAATTCAGATATTGAAAACAGGTGTTCTAAAAGAAAAGGAAAGAGAAAGGTAAAGTATAATGCGAGACGAGAGAGCGCAAAACACAATTTAGAAATTGTGACAGGTGGCTGTTTTAGTCAGAACAAAAAACAATCAAAGAAAATAAAATGTTTAATTCATGAATAATATCAATGTAAAATAGAAAAAGGAGAGAGATAAAAGAGGAAGCAGGAGTGACATATGGAAATGGATTTCCAAACAGAAAAGGACTGTAAGAATTAGAAATGTATAGGGAGAGATAGAGAGCCAGAGAGAAAGACTAAGCAATGAGAGAGAGGGAGCATAACAGAGTGAGAGACACAGAGTGAGTGTGAGTGAGATCAAAATAGATAAGGATCTCTAGAGACATACAGAAAAAGTATCTGCACGCACAGGAGCAAAAATAGGTGAGGAGATAGCACAAGGGGAAGTGTGCAAAAGAAAGAAAGTGGAATAACAAATGCAATTAAAATAGGAGAGGCACATTAAAGAGACAGAGAGAAGGCAAAGATGAGGACAGAAACATAGACTGAAACCAGGAGGCATGTAAAAGAAAACAGAAATGCGAAAGAAATAAAACTCAAGATATTGACAATGAAATGTGGTCAAGACAGAGAAAGTGAAGTGATAAGAGGCGCAGAGGAGTTGAAAATCAGATCATATAAGAGAGAGAGAGAGAGCGAGCGAGAGAGAGGACAAGAAAAGCACGAAAACAAACCAAAAGCAAGAAAGAAAGGAATTTGAAAAAGAAAGGAGAGACCAGAAGGAAAACAGAATTTCAAGTTGAATAGCGAATGACCTAGCAAGCATCCAATAATCTCAAAATGCCGATATTCCTTACGAAAGAGAAGGGCGATATGCAGCAAAAAGTTACACTGCGTGCTGGGTGGCATTTTTAGGTCTGGCCTACCAAACAACACAAACTGCTTGTTGACAAAAAGACCAATTGTCAGCTTACAGTGGCCTTAGAGCATGACTACAGATTGGCCACTTTCATTGGCCTGCCGCTGAACTGCTAGCAGTGTGGGCTTTCCTTCCTCTTCTTGCGTTTGTCCCTACTCTGGAGCATGGATGCATTACTTGTGTCCTTCCAATATTAGCTTTGAAGCACAATTTTTTTCTTTTGGGTTAAGCACTGTATGAGAGGGAATGTGTTTTCCAGCTGTCTCCCTTGTGTACTTTTCTTACCCAGTGGCACTCTGTCGCCCATGTGCATGTTGCACTTGCCCTTGTGTATTTCTACAGTGTTGCTCTTTCACCCATGTACTTCTCCCCCACCCATACCACGTTGCTCTCTCTGCCCCATTGCTTCTTTCACCTGCCCCCGCAGTCCATGTTGTTCTCCTCACCCTCCATGTTGCTTGCCAAAACTCACACCCTCCTTGTTGTCTCGTCCACCATTTTCCTTTGTGATGCTTCCCCCCCACCAGCATCCTTTGTGATGCTTGCCCCACTGGTGTCCATTGTGATGCTTCTCCTCACCCGCTTCCTCAGTGTTGTTCCCCTCACCTGAACTTCAAAAAACCCAAAACACTTTTGTGTTAATAATTTTTTCATTTATCGACGCAGCTTGATAAATGATAAAAACGATTGCATCATTTTGTAGGTGGTGTGTCACCGGGCCTTTTTTTATTTGTTGTCTTCAGCCGTGCTATACAACCTCTGGGATGCTGGACACAAAGGCAAAAATTCATAGGGGAAGCCAATAGGCGTGACCAGTGGGCTTTGCTGATGCTTGTTACCTATGATTGTTTCATGCTCTGAGCCAACTCTTAGGATCTGTGACCGCAAGCAGGTTGAAGAGTTTAACAAAGTGAAGATCTAGTTAATGTTCACCACCTGATTCCATAGCAACCAAACAGGGTGGAGAAACACATTCAAAAGGGGGAAATCCTCATTTGCCATCCTTTGCGCACAGCTCTTCTAAAATGTCCATATTAGGTTAGTGGGAACCAGTGATACGAGTCGGCTGGCTGCATATGGCATCATATATATATTGTTGCTTTTGTGTATGGTCTATTAGGATACTCCGGTATGCTCAACAGCTGCACCCCATTCCTGAGGAGGTCGTGAGTGTCTGTGATAATACAACATGTTCGCCAATCAAATTCCACATTGTACATGTGATGTACTCATTCCAAAGTAATCTGTAGCAGAGCTGCCCTTTCAAATAAATCATAAAACTACTAGCCATGTACTTGACCTTGTAGCTTGCATGCCGTGCTGTTGCAATCCCAAATGGGCATATTTCTTTTTCGGTTTAAAAGCAGAAATCTTCTACTTAGTTAGAGCTGGTGGGCCAGGACATCCACCAAAAAATGGCAGATATTCCACCCACCACGCTTAAGAGCGCCAGTGACATCAATGCACTCAATATAGTATAGTATATATAAAGACATTTGTGACTTTTGGTGGGCATCGCGATTAAGTTTGACTCTAAAAAAGTAGGCCCTAAAGCACTCATTATGAATGGCCTGGAAAATGGACCAGGTTTTCGCCACTCTCAGAACTATCAACACCAGGGATAAAATCTGGTCCATTACATAGTGGACCTTGAGGGTCCCCTTAGATATGAGAAATTACCAGGGGAATTGGCAATTCCAGGCCTGATTTCACTGCAATTCTCATTTTTCCCTGTTTTTTTCTCATGTGAAAATAAACAGATCTGCGGAAATGTGAATCGCATAATTCCGATACAGCCGGTAACCGTTTTCACTAGCCGCATCAGAATTAAAAGGATATTTGTAATCCGGGTCCTGAACTTTTAAAACGTAGCTTGAAGATAGGCTGGCAGTCCTCGTGATTTCACCAGTCGCATGAATAAAGTTCGAGATCTTAGAGGAAATGCTTGTAAAGAGAGGACAAGGAACAAGCAGAGTCAATGGCTCTTTTCAGTTATCAAATTCTTTGTGTTTATTTGCGTGGATAAAAGATCCTTTTGAGTCTGAAAGTGTAGTCCACATTCAGACATTGTGTGCATTACTAGTGACATAAGAATTGCACATTACATTACTTTTTCAACTTAGAGGTATCCAGTTACAGAGCTTGGAGTTGGTAATAGCATTCGAGCAGCTACCTGAAAGCAATCTGAAGTCCAAACCAAAGGCAATGTGTCTGTACCTATCTAGTAGAAGACCATACCTCATAGAGAGTGCCCACTTCCTGGTCCGGAGAGGGAGCGAAAGACTGGTTCACATATATGAACTGCAAGAGAAAGAAACCCACGAGTCAGGCAAGAGATGCTTAGAGCAGACATAAATAGTTACATGGGCACTGAGGGAGGTGAAGCACTGCTCATCAAGACTACATGAATCTGCGCCTTCTGCAGCACTAACCACTCTACCAAGTCTCACCCCCACTTGAATCACAAAAAAAAGCAGTGGAATTACAAGCAGAAACTAGATGTCAGTCATTCGGGACACAATTCTTGTTTCTGTCATTAACATCTTAGTTTAAAATACAAAGCAAGGACATGATGGTGCTGAATGACATTGCGAATCACTCGACACAAAATGAAGAAATTGAATTTGCCTTTAATCAACTGTTGACTCACATTTTCCACAGGTGAAAATGAAGCTCAATTTAGCAATGGACGCAAACATTTGAATGTTTACACCATTTCTTTAAAAAATTGAAATATATATTAAAAAATACCTTTCCAGCGATTAGTTGCTTATTGGGACTCTTCCTGCTCTTTCCCATTCACACGGATACATAGATAATTCTGGCCTAAACGCGTAAAATCATAGAAATTCACCAGTAATGATTATAAATGCACACAAGACACACCACAACTCCCAGGGTCCACCATGTTGTTCTATTAGCTTTTTGTAGTGTGTGAGGCATTGGCAAATAGGTGTTTTGTGCATGGCGGATACTGTGAGCTACGGCATGTAGAATAGGCTGGGTTTTTTTTAAGGTATGTCAGGAAAGTGGCGCTCAAGCTATTGCGTATATAAATATATATAGAGACCTGTGGTGGTGCGGTGCTGCCAGGTCAGGGGAGTAAACCGATAACCCCTGGGGAGTGTGTGAATCACAGGATCCACAATTTTAGAATGAGCATAGTCCTGGGCACACGCGGTGAGTGTATACTAAATAAGATGCAATATTGATACGTTGTATAAATACAGTGGTCAACATCAGTATTGATCCAAAAAGATGTTTTTTATTTCAACAACAACTATGTTGAATAAAGTGAACCAGCCGACATGTGTTTCGTCACTAGGAGAGGTCCCGTGACTCATCAGGGCTGGGGAGGATACAAAAAATACTATAAATGATAGGTGAAGGGAATACAAAATAAATCAAAAGGTACCTAGTCCGCAGTAGACATGATATATACAGAGAAAAGGGATCATCCGAAGTGACTACAAGAGACACAATAACTATGTGTAATCAATATGGTGTGTGGTGCCATTCGTGAAAGTATCGCTATCTAAAAACACATTGTGACTGATGTGAATAAAGCCGCTCTCATGTGTCAAAGGAAACATGAGATAAAGCGCGGGAAAGACAGTACATGGCATGCTGCGGTGAGTGAGAAGTGCTAGTCATGACGTGAACAAGTACAGATAAGATAAAAAACGAAAGAAAGAAGGTCCTGTGGGTCAATGGAAGAAAAGGAAAGGAAGCGGGTAAACTATCGTCTACATGGTGGAACTAATAAAGAAGTACTAAAGACAGATGGGGAAGGGGCACAGAAGGATGGTAGAAAGGAAAGAACACAGAGATCGTGGTGCAAAGTAACAGAGAGGGAGGAGAACAAGGTGTGATTTACCCGAAGATCGGTGAAAAAATCAACCTGAGGGGTTAATCGGGAAAGAACAGTATCTGGAGAAGAAATGCTGCGCTGTTGACGATGATGAACTAGGGATGGAAACCGCTGGGGAAGAAAGTGTGAATGAGAAATTGTCTGTAGACGAAGGCCAGGTGAGCGAAGGACAAAGTAAGCACAGGTAAATCTTACCGGGTAATGCTATTCCATCATTGATATTGGGGAGGGTGCTTGGGCGGGTACGCCTCGGCGTTCGAAAAAGAAACTGTGGGAATGAAAGGGCAGAGCTATAGGCTGCAGGACAATGGGACTCGTTACAAAAACCGTACACCGACTAGAAGATAAACTATAAAGACAACAGCTCACCCTGGTGAAACAGGAGGAGGCTGTCCAGTGTCCGGCTAGGTAGCTGAAGCGACAGGCCAAGAGGCGCGGTATGGAAAAACTGCAAAGAGGACGAGGTGAAGAGGTGTCAGGGCATGAGTGAGGGCGGAATGGAAATGAAAGTGGAAGAAAAGAGAAGAGAACTTACCCCGGGTACGGGAAACTAGGGCGTATTCAAGTGAAGCGTTAGCTAAGTATTGAGGAAGCATGTCTACGGCATGTGTTGTGTTCATTCAAAACCATAACCAGTGAATTTCAATGGTTTTATGCGTTTGAACCAGACCCATAACTCAGTTTTAAAAAAAATTTCAGTGAATATTTTTTTTTAATGATTTACCTAATTTGCATCCCCTGGTACTGCGCACCACATTTGGCAATGCACAGTTGGGATTTGGTGCAGGGCCTGGCTACCGCAAAGCATTGCACCCAGCCTGCCTTGGGTACCAAACCCACGAGCTGCACTGTCTTTAGCTGGCAGGAGCTGGGTAAAGTCCCTAGCCGATAGCCAGGACCTGTTCCCCATCGCTTTCCTTCCAAGCAAAACCAGACACTCATTTTAGTGTTTGGCTTTGCATATATGTTTTTTTTTTTTACACTGCCTAAACTCGTGAGTCATGCTCAAAAAGACAGTCAAATCCTACACCTAAAATGGGCACTGGTGAGCTCATTAGTCAGCTCTGACTCACAAGCCATGCGCAGTATTTAGAGCTATTTTCTCTGGAGTGCCTTGAACATTCTACGCGTTGGGATAAACGTGTGAGGCAAAGCAGACTCGCGAGTTGCAAGATGGTGGAAAGAAAATGTCAAACCCTAATCCAACCAATCACATATTGAAGAAAAAAAAATAACCAAAATGTGATTGGCAAGGTTGCATCGAGAATGAAATGTCAGATATATACAAAAGAGTGAACCCGTTAAAGCCCAGTCGGCAACTTTTTAAAACATTTTTATATCTCAAAAACTATTGAACGGATTTAAACCAAAAAGTAAAGTTCAACTTTCCTGCCAAGTCTGGTGCAAATTCATTCAGCCATTCAGTAAAATAGGATTCATACAATGGAAAAATGTTTGTTTTTTCAGCCTCTCCTTTAATTTTTTTCTGTGGACAGATCTTCCCAAAGCTTTGCATACCCATAATTAGCTCACAAAGCAGACTGCCATGTTTCATGCAAATGTGTCCGTTGTAAGCAAATCAAAAATTGTATTTACAATGAAGACACCAGCTAAACCATAACTACACCACGGCTATCGATACTGTGCAATAGGTATTTCTAACTTCAAAACCCATTTGTGATAAAGTGACAACTGATTCAAGCTATTCTCATTTTTAAAAACAAAGAAGGCTTAGTTGTGACTGGCAGTCAAAATTATACCTGTGTCTGGCAACCTCAAGCATTAAAACTGAGAGTGATTAATAGAGTTTTCTGATACAGCTCTACAGAGACATTTTTACTATCCATGTTACTATCCATCACCTCCTTCTTACATTCTTATTTTGGTATTGTGCTTTAATTCCAACGCAAACAAACAATACTGTTCTCAAATCTGAGATGCTCCTGCTGACATTACCGCCTTAACTGCTGAGGCTGTTCAAACCACTGTGCTGAACCCTTTGGATGTTTTGGGTACTTCTTGCTCAAACCTTCATAACTCTTTTTCTACAAATGGCATCCAGGCCAAATCTGCTTCTTGTAACCACATGTTGGTGATTCTAAAGGTACCAAGTGTTTGTGGAGTCCCCTGGAGGGAACTGTGAAAATAGCCAAAATATAAGAAAATGTTTTTAGGGGGAAAAAGGGAAAAAATGTTCTGTGCAAGAAAGTGCATTCCCCCAACCCCTCCCGCCGCCACCCCTCAGTTTTAGCATTTTTTTTAAGTGATAGTCACCGCAGCGAGGCGGGCCTGGCGCTTCCCGCACAGCGCTCCTTACACGGCTGAAATCATGGCAGCCCTCTCCGGGCATACGGGGGTTGCCAGACCGTTCCTGCACACTGACAAAAACCCAATTGGTGCACAGCCGTTCTCCTCACATCTCGCTCTGCGAGTCGTCCCAGTAGGGCTCCCCAGAGGACCTCCCTCCCGTCAACGCTCACCTCTTCCTCACAGTACACACCGGTCTTGGTAAGCAAGCAAGCCCAAGGCTCCAGGGCAAGTGGTCGTGGTTCTCTGGGAGATGTCCCGTCACCCAGCAGGCAGACTAGCAGGCCTTGGCCCCCAGTCCTGGTCACAGGCAGAAGTCTCGCAGAGCTTCCCCTCCTTACACAGCATGTCTGGATACTCGGCAGAGGACACATTTTGGGGTCTCAACCTCCCCTTCTTATAGTCCATTTCCATACACCAAAATGTGATATAGGGTCTGAGTCTTTGAAGTCTTATGTTGGGGGTTCTGCATCTTTTGAAGTGTACACTTCTCTTTTTCTTCTCTCCCTTTAAAGGATGTCTGCCACAGCAGGCAAGACTCCAAAGCTGATTGACACACAATACAATTCATGGGAGTGACCAGAGTTTACACCTGGATGCCAGCCACAGTGATATGTGCATCAAAAGGTTAATCCCGGGTTCCCAGCCCTACTCTTTATGATTCCCTTATCAGCCCCATCTCCTTGCTGAGATGTGTCCAGTCCTCTTCCTTGTGATCTATCACTGAATTAAAGAGCAACATTTTGAAGTGGGAAGGGGGAGTCTCTTTCCCCAGTGAGTGTCCCACCCAGCTCACAGGAATGCAACAATACAATAATCTGTACGGGGTGATTTCTCCACTACTCATGTCTTCACCAGACAGGCCTTTGCTTCCCAAAATGGAACCCAAGGTCCTCCATGTAATGTACCATGGCGGCACACTTGTACTCAGTGTACATTCACAGCACACTTACATCCAGCACTGTTATCTCCACGCATTGTGCCATTACGGACACATACATTCAATGGACACATTCAGCACCGTTCAGAACTGTAGCTTTTCTGTATGGTACGAGAGTGTGCTATTTACCGACACACTGCCAGCACACACACTCGCCATGTGTGTGCTGCACAACACTTCACCCTTCGTGGACTGTACTTCAAGCAAGCACATACACCTAGCCCATGCGTTAATTGTATATGCACTACACTACATCACTCATGCAATGTATTTCTCACAGACATACATACACTCAGTACATGCGCTAACCACATATAAACTGCACAGTACTACATTGGTGTGGTTATATTGTGTGAATAACTGACAAAGAAAGGAGAATGGAATTCTGACAAGAAAGGAAGAGACACCGTGACTCAACTGGAGTTATATGTTATGTTATGTTATATACACTTATAGCGCGCACAGATACTCAGCAGAGTGTCCCGGCGCGTACTTGAGAAAAGAAACAAAGGCCAGAGCGTCAGCTAGAAGAGAAGAGTTTTTAGCTTTTTCTTACTTGGACAAGGTGGAAGAAGAAAGTTTCTATATTTCGATCAAAATGTACCATACTCTAAAGTATTTTCCCCCTTTTTTGGATATTTTGTATTTTGAGCTTGACACTTGGTTAGTATTAATGAAGCAACCATGTCTGTATCAAGAGAGAAGTTTTTTTATGCATGTGATGAGATCTTTTAACAAATAGAAAACAAAATTAACGAGAGAATAATGTTTGTAATACTCAGGGAAAGCTTGTTCAATTTGTGAGTAGATGGATAAGATACACATGTGGTTGTAAGCCTCTTAACAAACAAGATTAATTCCCGCCACATTAGAATGTTTAAGAATGTGGTGTATGTACTGTTCAACTAATGCAAAAAACTGAAATACTCATATAAGTTGTTAATGCTATAGGAGAAAATTTAAGTGATGAAATGAAAGTTCTAAATGTCCCCCAATATCCAACAAGAAAAAGATTCTTTAGGTCAATCCATAGGATGGCGAGGACCATGGTGAAATCTCTTGGAACTTTATATATTTTTATGCACAGTGAACATAATATTGTCCTATGTTTACATATGATTTGTAATGGTAAGGTTACATGATGTTTTTCAAACGAGTTTCATGATTTTAGTTGATTATGATGCCGCAGTGTGTTGCGAAACGATTTTAAAATTGTGTTTTTATCACTGTTTGTATTGTTGTAGCCCTGAAGAAGTCTCAGGCAAGGGACAAACGCGTTGACTACAGGGAATCACATAAAAAGAGAAGATATAAATATAGAAAATCCTGATAAAAAATGAAAAAGGAGTCTGTGCTATATGTAATAACAATGTTTGACTGTGCAGTTATACAATGAACCAAATGTATGGTGGGTGCTGATCGCCTTTTTTGAACACTGCACAGTACTGCTCTATCCCTGTACTTTACTCTTCCCAGGCAGACATACATCCAGCTCAGAGTCACTACTTCTGTGCTACATAGTATGTTTTGTTAATTTGTAGAGCGCACTATCACTGGGAAGGGTATCCTTGCACTGAACAGTGGGACTACTCAAAAAGCCAGGTCTTCAGCTTCTTGAAGAAATCAAGAAGTGAGGAGGGGGCTCTTATGTGTAGCGGCAGGCTGTTCCATGCTGTAAGTGCAATGTAGGAGAAAGCTTGACTACCAGATTTGGTTTTCCATACGAGTTGGATTTGTGCAAGTAAGAATTTGGATGGGTGAAGGAGTCTGGAAGGTTTGTGAAAGCAGATGCAAATGTTGAGGTATGCTGGACCAGTTATGTAGGGCCTTGAAAGTTTGGGTGAGGAGTTTGGATTGTGCTCATTTGTGAATGGGGAGCCAGTGAAGCTCCTAGAGTTATGGTGTGATGTGGGTGCCGTGTGGGAGGATGAGAGTGATTCTGGCCACCAAGTTCTGAATGATCTTCAGCATTCTGGTGAGTTTTTTTTGTTGATCCCATCATAGCGAGTGTCTTCGTAGTCCAGCCTGCTTGTGACCTGCACATGCGTGACAGTTTTCCAGGTGCTGCCTGAGAGGCATTTGAAAATCTTCCTCAGCATCTTCAGGGCATGGAAGCATGAAGTGGTGACGTCACTGACTTGGGCAGTCCATGTCGAGTTTGCTGTCGATGATGATCCAGAGGTTCTTGGTGTTGTCAGTCCTAGCTCTGTTGGCCACCAGGAGTCATCCCACTCTGAAGTGCTCTTCCCGAAGATCACTATTTTGGTCTTACCAGTCTACAGCTTCAGACAGTTAGCTTTCATCTAGTGGGCGATGTCAGTCATACAGGCATTAAACTTGATCTGGGTAATGGGCATCTTATCTATCAGGGAGAGAATGAGTTGCGTTTCGTCAGCGTAGGAGAGGACGTTGATGTTGTGAGAGCAGATGAAGCTAACTAGAGGGATCATGTATGTGTTGAATAGGGTCAGACTCGGGGAAGATCCTTGTGGAACCCAGCAGATGAGGTGGCAGCAGTCCAAGGTGTGCGGTGCCAGGCTGACTGACTGGGTCCTTCCAGTCAGGAAGGAGCAGATCCACCGGAGTGCGTGTCCTTGGATTATGATGTTGTGTTGGCGTTGGATGAGAATGGGAGAAAGCAGTCCTCAATTTGAGCCAGTGTGTGCAGGTAGGGCCCAATGGCACTTATTCAGGGGTACCGGCACTTATTTTTTACCTCCTCAGACTCTCAGACTGAGACCTAGAACAATAAAGAGAAAAACACATGGGGGGATAGAAGGAGAAAGAGAAAAACTGAAAAAAGTGACAAAGGGAGCAACAAGGGATGAAAACGAATGTTCAGGAGTGAGGGCCTGGTCATGGATTAAAGCTGCATGAAGGAGAATCAGGACTACGCAACCTTGGTATTTGGCAACACGACCTTCTGCAGTGCTAGAGGAAGCTTCTGAGCAAAAGTTTGGGCCCCAGCACCTATTATTTTATAAATTAAGCACTGGGTGGGAGACTGTGTCAAATGCTGCAGAGAAATCCAGGAGGATGAGGGCCGCCGTTTCTCCTCTGTCCACAATCATGTGGATGTTATCCGTGGCAGCGATGGGGGCAGTTTCCATGCTGTGGTTGGGTTTGAAACCAGACTGAGAGGTGTCGAGGAGTTGGTGGTCATTGAGGTATTCATTGAGGTGCCTATTAATGATTTGCTCTAAGACCTTGGCCAGGAATGGTGGCAGGGAGATCGGTCTGTAGTTGGCAAGCGTTGAAGGGTTTACAGAAGGCTTCTTCAGCAATGGGAGGACAGTTGCATGTTTCCAAGCATCTGGAAAGGTCACGGAAGAGGTGGAGGCATTCAGATGGATGTCAGCATGGTGCTGGTGGGTTGTAGTCCATTGGAGTAGGCGTAGTGGGGGCAGTGGTTCAATAGGGATCCTGAGTGAATGGACTTCATGGTGGTGGCGGGCCATGTGGTTAGCACTGGTCCTTTGGATAAGATCGGGAGGGGTTTGGCGAGTCGGTCGGGGTGCGAGCTGAAGATACAGTGATTTTGTTGTTGAAGAATTGAGAGAGATTGTTGCAGAGGTCCTGTGAGGGGATGATTGGGTTGAGGGTGGCTAATGGTGAGGTGAAATCTTTCACAATGGTGAAGATTTCTTTGCTTTTGTTGGTGCTGGCATTGATGCGGTCCACCAGAGCAGCGCATTTTGTGGTCCAGATCGTTTGGTGGTAGCGTCTTAGAGCAGATTTGAGCGTGCTCCTGTCTGCATTGTCCCAACTCAATCTCCATTTGCACTCCATTTGTTTGCAGTGGAGTTTCATCAGTCCGAGTTCTTTCACGTACCAACTGGCCTGGATCTTATTGTATTGCTGTGGTTAGATGGGAAGGAGGGGGCAGGGAGTTGGTACAGGAGGTGATCCAATTGTTGATATTCTTGATGGCTTTTGGATAGGCTGTTGCTGTGTTCGGATCTGGGTGTGTTGGCAGCGATGTTTCAGTCCTTGCCAGTGATGCGGTTCCAGTTTGGTCGGGCTGGTCTGGCAGTGGTGCATGTGCACTGGAATAAGACGGGGATGCTGAATTCGACGATAATATGGTCTGTCCCGGGGACTGGTATGGGCTAGTCGACTAGGATGTTGTCTAAATTGGTAAAAATAGGGTCCAGGAGGTGTCCAGCAATGTGGCTAGGTCCCTTTACTCGTTGGGTGAGGCAAGGCTTCCAAGGGTCCGATGACTGCTCTTGAGCTGGGATTGGCGTCATCTTCCAGGTAGATGTTCAGGTCTCCGTGTAGGATCTAATTGCTAGCATTGAGATGGATTGGTGCAACGATGTCCGAGATGCTGTCGGTGAAATTGTTGCAAGGTCCGGGTGGTCTCTAGACAAGTGCCACTTAGGGTGTAGTTGGCTGTGATGTGGATCGTGAACGATGGGTGTTCCATTTTGGAGGACGACGGTTCCGTAGATGTGTTGCAACTGATGGCGTTCTTGTGGATGATGGTGATTCCGCCGCCAGGCTTGTGAAGTTTGTCTTTTCTGGCAATCTTGCAGTCGGTGGGTGGAGGGAGACACGGCTGTGGAGATGTCAGCTAACGATTCAGGCTTCAGCCAGGTTACTGGGAGGTAAAGTAGATCAGGATCATTGTCATGGAGCAAGTCCTAGATCTCTGTGGTGTGTTTGGTGAGTGAGCAGGTGTTGAGGAGCATGCATGCAAGTGTGGAGTGTTGTGTGAGTGGTTACAGGACTGTGAGTGTGGTGTTGGGTGCAGTTGGTGAAGTGAGTGTTGGGTGTGGGTAAGTGCATGAATACTTGCAGGGAACGCAGGAGAATGCCCCCTGGGTGTTGTGTGATGGGGAGAGGCAGCAGTGGGAAGAGCGGAGGCCAGGGTTGAGGACACAGATGGTCGCATTGTGGTAGCAGCAGGAGGGGACGGACTAGAGTTCCTAGTGCTGGACCCTGTCCAGGCACAGATGGGCTTGCCTTTGGCCTCTTCTTTTAAAGACAGTGTTGGCTTGAAATCTAGTGATGTCTCTTCCTGCGCAGATGGATGATGGAAAATCCAGTAATGTCACTTCCTGTGCAGATGGATGATGGATATGAGCCTTTTCCTTGGCTTCTTCTTTTAAAGACAGTTTTGGCTGGAAATCCAGTGATGTCACTTCCTGTGCAGATGGATGATGGGAAATCCAGTGATGCCACTTCCTGTGCAACTGTCACTTCCTATGCAGGTGGATGATGGAAATGAGTCAGTCATTCTGCTTCAGAGCAAGTTCAGTTCTGTGATATGCTCCAAAACCCAACTGAGAAGTACCTAACAGTTCTTCCAGTTCAAAACAATGTGAAATCTGACTGATGGCCTCTTTTTTCCAAGATGTTAACAGGAAAGGGCGGTAATGAGACAGGCTAAAAGTTACTAAGCATAGTAGGGTTCACAGATGACTTTTGAACTATCAGGGTATGTTTTAGGAACAGACCGAGAGCCAAGAGACAATTTACAGACATTAGTCAATATAGGTAAGGTAATTTTTTAATTTTTTATTTGTACATGATTAATTAAAATCTTTACAAAACAAATAGAACATTGCTAAAAATTGCTAAAAATTCATTTTGTGCGATTTCCTAAAATTTACAAATTTAGTTAATATCAGTTTATAGTCATCAGTAAAAAAGTTCAGGTGTTTCAAGCTGTCATCAAGGAACTGTTCGGTCTGGCTTTTATTGGTCCGCACTCAGCATGCTCGTGTCTTTTTGCTACTAGTTCAAAAAACTTTGTGACCCGACAGTTTAATTTTGTTTTAGTAGGATTAAAACACAGTTTGACAGCCATGTAATTTGAAGGATGGACGTAATAAATTGTACCTCAAGTCCTTTAATTTAGGGCAGATGCAAATAACATGGATGATATCTTCCTTGCCAGCTTTGCACAGACGACACTGCTGTGGGCAGTTTTTTCTTTCCCAAGGTGGCAAGTGAGGGGCAGCTGGGATTACTCCAAGGCGTAGTTTTAAAAACGTTTCTTTCTGTCTTTAGGTTCATTCTAATGTTGAGGTATGCTTGAGGTTGCATTCTTCCATAGTCGCTGAGCGTGATCCAGCCATGCGCTCTTTTGGTTAATGCCTCCTTATCCTCAATGGAGGAGATGATTCGCGCTGATTTTTTCGCGACTTTTTTTGAAAGACAAGAGATCTGTTGGGGTGCCCCAGAGGTCTGACTGTCCCAAGGCTTGGAGTGAATCAAATAATCTCTGGCTGCGGATTTTCGATGTCGGAGCAACTCTTCCCATAGATTGGAGTTTAAAGAACCAACCTCAGCGCTGCGAATCTTGTGCCAGCTGATAACATACGCGCTC
This sequence comes from Calotriton arnoldi, assembly GCA_963921515.1. Classification (NCBI taxonomy): domain Eukaryota; kingdom Metazoa; phylum Chordata; class Amphibia; order Caudata; family Salamandridae; genus Calotriton; species Calotriton arnoldi. Next base: position 285,018 of record CAWUFW010009417.1, on the reverse strand, counting down.
CGTCTTTCCAGTGTTTGTTTTAAAAGGCCAAATTCTAACCGGACTTGTGCAGGAGAAACGTATCTTGGCAGGTTAAAGATTGCCCTATATGAGTTAGCTATCACTATATCCAATAGTGCAGCATCCTTACCATGAAGGGGTTCACTCCCATAAGTGAGAGTCGGCTGTAGCTTTGCGCGCAGAACCTGGAGCAAGGGGATAAGCGTTAGGTCGGGAAGTTTGACTTTTAAGGATTTTATCGCCAGGTAAGTCACGGTTCCCTTACCTCGCAAGGACTCCAATTGGGGTTTAAACGAATTCTTATGGTCCAAGATTACTCCCAAGTATTTATAGGTAGTTACCAAATCCAGCCCTTGTCCGTTTAGATGCCAATTGATTTTTCTCTTTTTCCGGTAGTTCACTGCCATAACCTTGGATTTGGTAAAGTTTATTTGCAAGGAGTTCCTTTCTGAAAAGGAGTGAGCTACATTCAGAAGATGTTGGAGGCCGATCGGAGTCCGGCTTATCAGCACCAGGTCATCCGCGTACAGCAGATTGGACAGCGGGATTTTCCCTAGCTTTGGTGCATGACAGAGACAATTGTCGAGTTCCCCTGGCAAGTCTGCAAGAAAAAGGTTGAATAAAAATGGAGCTAGTACGCAACCCTGTTTTAACCCTTTTGTTGTCGGAATGGGGTTGGAGAGGGGTGTTCCTGCTCCTAATTTAACCTTGATCCAGGTGTTTGTGTGCAGTAATATCAACTGGTCTAGAAGGTATTTAGGTATTCCCCAGTTTTCCAGTGTCCGCCAGAGTTTGTTACGATCAACGTGATCGAAAGCGGCAGTGTAGTCAATAAAACAGAGGAATAGGGGGATTTGGTCTCTTTTGCTGAATCCATCAGCAGGGTCAGTGGCATGATGTTGGTTGTGGTCCCTTCACCCCGGCAGAAGCCTGTTTGATTGATTGGGATGATGGAGTTTTCGGATGCCCACGATGTTAACTCCTCCAGTATGGTTCCTGCAAAATCCTTAGCCTCCACGTCTATAAGGGCAATAAGCTGATAATGATTTGGGAGTTTCCTGTCGCCCTGTTTGAAAATTGGGCTTATTACTGATCCATGCCAGGACTCCGGTAGCGTCAAGGTATCCTTTATATTTTTAAATATCGGTGTTAATGCTGCACTCCAAAATTCCACATCTGAATTATATAGCATTGGTGGGATGCCATTTGGTCCGGGGGCACCTGTTGGTCTGCCCCAGGCTATTTGCCTCTTAACATCAGCTGGTGTGGAGGCCAGATATTCAGTCTCGGCGAGGGGAGAGGAACTTGAGTCTGGCACTAATTTACCTATACAATGGGGTAACATGGTTCCTCTTGCATCTGATTCTTGGATCGTGGCCATTATGTGGCCGTTGCCTATTTTTTTCCTCTTAGTTTCTTTACTGGACCCCTTTATCCCTACTTCTTCAAGGCTCTCCTCATTGTCAGCGGCTGTGTTGTTAAAGTGCTTGAAAAGGTATCTTGTCCATGCTTCCTCCGTTATATTAGAGTTTAGGCCGAGATGGTCTGGATTCTTTATTCTTCTGATCATTTGCCAAAACCTTGAGCTGTTTTTTCGTTTAACTTCATGGAGGAGCTTGGCCCATAATTCGTCGTTTTTTTCTTTCTTTATTTCCCATTTCTTCCTTTTTAGCAGTTTTTTTGCTTCCCGTAGGACAATTTGTAAGTCGTAATTTATTGGATCTTTTCGTATCTGTCTCAATGTTCGGTTTATAATCTGCTTTTGCGTTTTCATTTCTGGAGTGAGTTGTAATTTGGTCGATGCTCCCTTTTGGTGGCTTACCCTGTTTGATGGCCCTTTTAATAGTTTCTCGCTAATAGCTAGGATGAAATTTTGCCATACTTCTACCGGTTTTATCGTGGGACTTGCCACTTGAGTATAAAGAGTTTTTGCCGTAAGACTTATGGAGCTGATATTGCTGGTATTGCACTGAAGCCGCTTAAGGTTTGCGGCCACTTCGATGTCAATGCCTATGAATGGTCCGATCTTGAGAAGTGAGTTAACTTTTATTGTTGCTTCTTGAGGCAAGTGGTCGCTGGTCCCTATCCTAAACGCCGTTACTCTACCAAGCATATTTAAGGATGTGAATGTATAATCCAAATGGGAAGATTGCCTTTGTGAATGAAATGTTGCGATTGGTGGATCGTCTTCCGGATAGCGCCCGTTCAAGGCTCTTAGATTAAGATGTTCTAGTTGCCGTAGTAAATCATTTGAACAATTTGTGGGTTTCTTAATTCTTGGGGAGCCCTGTCTTGGCACTTCCCATGCGGCGCTAAGTTCTTGGTCAAGGCCATCACCTGGTCCCGAGCTAATAAGATACATGTTGAAATCGCCTGCCAGGATAATAAAATCGGAATCCTCTTCATCCATTATTTTTTCCATGGCTTTTATCAGTTCCTTGGCAGCTTTCCGTTTGGGATGGATGTAAGCGTTGATTATTAAAACTTCTTGGAGTTGGCTGTTTAACCAGAGTGCGATCTTTACCGCCTGCATGGCGCTTGGGGGTGCTATTTGAGATTCTATTGTTGTGATCTCACCTATTGTTGCTATAGAGGCCAAAATCATTAAGCCCCCCGATCTGCGACCAAAAACGGAGCATTTGTTTGCTGGGATACAACAAGATGTATACCCTTGGAGTTCAAGAGCCTTTTCCTCCCAGGTTTCTTGAAGCAGTAACAAATCAAATGATTTTAAATATTGCAAAAACTCCGGATCGTCACTTTTGCTGGCTAACCCATTGATATTCCAGATACATATGTTAATTTGTCTGGACTTATCCAAGGCATGATCAAAGTTACTCTCCCTTTGTCAATTTGTGCGGTCTACTGTGTTGATGGTACGCTGAATTTGCCTCCAGTTTTGTGAGGCGACCGGCAAGGCATGACGTGGGTCCCTTAGTTCTTGTTCTGAGAAAAAAGTCTTTGTATCTTGGAGGTGCGCTCTTGGAGAAGTACTCCTTGCTCCTTTTAAAACTGAATTGGTGTTTTTCGGCGAGAGTATCCTGATGGGGGGTAAGAAAGGTGTTGGATAGGGAGGTTGCTTTTCAATTTCTAGTTTTATCCCCCATTGTTTAAATGTAGCCTCTTCTCCCAGGATTTGTTTGGCTATCTCTGTGGACTTCCAGGTTACTTTAGTTGTTTCCGAACATTGTGGATTGTTATTTGGCTGAAACTCTATTTGGAGGAGATCGGAGGAGCCGATGTTTTCTAGGCTTGTGATCGAATGTAAAAGTCGTAATATGTTTCCTCTGTTCAATATGTCATCTCTACCTCGAGACGTATATTCTGGAGTAAAGATAATAATGGTCGAACTATCCCCTTGTTGCACTGCAGTTTGCATTGTTCGAGATCCCTCGCTTCCGGAGTGACCGGACTGGGGAGAGCGGCTTGGGCTGCCAGTTACGGGGCAGGTTTGTTGCGTGCTTCGCTGCCTATCTCTCCCAGGTTCTCTTGTGGTGTTTATTGCTCCACTTATAGACTGCTGTGGTAACTCTGCATTGCTGGTCTGGGTGTTGTCGCAGATTTCTGTAATTTGAGTTTGTTCGGTTTGAACGGTCGTTAAGTCGGAATTGTGAGCAATTTGAGTTGTTTTTGCTTGATGAAGTCTCCGCTTGCTATCACCGAGTGGAGGTTTCTGAGATACGTCTCTGGATGGTGCGGCCAAAGCCGCTGGCGAGATGGCGATGGACGACGGGGAAGGACTCTCAGGATCCTCGGGCAGAGGTGAGAGCGGAAGTTGATTTGCGTGTGCAACTTTTCGACCATAGATGGTTGCTGTTGGGGATGAATGTGTTTGCAGTTCTTTACAGGATCTTCCGTCAATTGGAAGCCTGTTTCTTACCTTCCTTTTTTTCTTCCTACGAGTTTTACAAGAGGTCTGGGCATTGACTGATACGCGATCAACTGTAATTTCAGAAGCTGCTGATAAGTGATCCGTGGATTCAGCTTCCGTGCTCTCTGGTGGTGGTAGTAGGGCTTCCCTGCCCACCAGGGGCAAATTGCTGTTAGTTGAGCCGAAGGCGTTGTTGATGTTCCAGGCAGTTCAGTATTCAATTCAAGGATCTGTAAAACGGTTGATTTTAGGTCCCCTAACATAGATGGTAAGGTTGATAACTTATCTATGATCGATACACAGGGTCATGATGATGGTGTTGCTTGGACCACATAGGCCGCTTCCTGACCCCTCTTTATGAGGCCATTAAGTTCTGATATCTTCCAGTCAATTCCTGAGATGGAATCGGCCATTGTCTGTAGAACAGTAAGATGCAAGTCCATTTTATGAGATTGAAATTGTAGGGCTGCAGCTGAGTCTTGCAAGGTATTTAGGATTGTTATGCATATAGATTCCGGGATTGGACTTCCAGTATTATTGCTTTTCTCCAGTCTTGGGAGATTGTTTGCTTCTATTGGTGAATGGGAGTGAACTGGTTTCAGGTTGTAGGAGGCTACTAATTCTTCCCATTCCTGCGTGGCTATAAAAGTCATATCATTATTCGTAGAATGAGAGTCATTGTAAGGTAACAGAGTGCGACGCACTGGGGGCGTATTTGCTATTGACCAGCTATGTGTTGCTAATTGCTCCCAGGTGTCTGCTTGGGTTGTTTGAAATGGTTTGGTTTGAATGGGAGAGCTATTGTTTAATTGAGAGAATACATTTTGTGTTTTTCCGTCCCGGCTGTCTTGTACCTTAGTCGTGACTAATCGTTCTACCTGGGTTACTTGAATTGACTTCATTTGGATAGGAGAGCTATTATTTAATTGAAAAAATGGGTCTTGTCCTTTTCCATCACGATGATCCTGAACCTTAATTTTAACTGGTAGGTCTAAGCTTTCTGTGTGAGGTATGCTGGTTTGACTTGGATTTGTCTCGACTCGACTGGCTGAATGAGAGTGTTTCGCCAGCTCGGAGGATTTGTCCATCTTCGGCGAGCTCCACAAGCTATTGTTTGCGTTGTTTTTTTCCAGAACGGGGTGAATCCAATTTGACCCTGCTTTGACTATTAGCTCTTTTGCCTACCAGGTTGGTGGAGTCAGCCACTCCTCTGCTTCTGGTTGACGTTGGCATTGCGGTTGTTTCCCCAAGAGGAAGTTGACTATTAACCCCTACGAACAGCGATGTCTCAACTGGATTGCTGTGGGGAGGGCTGCAGTCAGTTTTACTTGATAAGAGTGGTGTTTGCAGCCCTTTTATGTTCCCAGTCTTGGAGTAAATAGCTGTTCCCGGGTCCTTCAAGAAGGAAAATTTTGTATATATCTTTGGCTGGTAGGTGCATATCTTTTTCCTCACAGACATTCCTTCAATGGTTATGAGGTCATTTAAGTCCTTTAATGATGTAGAAGGCGGTGGTAACTGTGGTGATAGCTGCGATATCTGTGGTGCCAATGAGAGCTGAAGGGGCAGTGAAGAGGACAGTAACTGTATGCTATCGCCGAAGTCAACTGGAGTCAAAGTATCAGTTGCCGCCAGGTCATGGGCTTTGCGTACCGGTTGCCTTTCCGTAGGTGGACTTAAGGGAGTGCTCCGCCCAGGTGTGAGAACATTTGCCATTGTTTTTACATTGTCATTTTCATTTGTGGTTGCAGTTGCAATTGTACTTGAGATGGTCGTGTTAGGTTCTTCTTTGTATGCATTATGGGTATTGGGGTTTTTATCTCGAGGTTTAGTTGATTGCGGCGTCATTATGGGTTCAAGTTTCCTTTTCCTTGACTTTAACTTGATTTTTGGTTCAAGTAAGGGCTGCCTAATTCTGCCGGATCTCATTCCTCCTTTATTGTTTTTTATTGTTTTTATTTTATTAGGTAATTTGCGCTTGAAGTTTTGATGTTTTGATGTTGGTGTTTTGGATACTTCCTCTCTGTAAACCCCCCTGGCAGGGTCTGTCACAGGGTTGTTCACTTAACCCCAGATTGGCCCCGGGTCCAGTCCTTAGTCTTGAGCCTAATTCTGGCAGCCCGACTACCTGGCTGCCTGGCTGGACTCCTACCTGGGCCCAAGGTCGTGCGGATAGCTACCAATACTATCAATACTGTTGCTTTTACCGCTTTGCAGCCCATACAGTCCTGGCAGCAGTGGCTTAAGCGTTGGGGGCAATGGTGCTGGAGTTTCTACTGGAATTCTTAGATCCTTATTTCATTCCGCCCTTGCAGGTCCCCCCCCCCTGAGAACGGGGTACAGAGGCAGCGGAGGCTGTATCCGGCTGTACCTGGCTGCCCCAATCTGTGCCCGGCTTAGTGCAGCACAGAAGACACAGAAAGCACAGAAGAGGGAGACGGCGCGAGGCAAGGTAGGTAAAGCAGTAAGCAATGAAGCAATGCTGGGGCGGGAGAGCAGGGCACCCTGGACGTTGCAGGCTGCACCCAACCTAGTTGGGCCGCCTTCGCAGCGCACCTGGGCACAACACTTCGCGGTCGACACTAGGCAACCGCGCTCCCCGCCTTTTACCTCAGCCTTCAGTGCAGTCTTCAATGCGGCCGCTCCCCCACTGCCTTTTGCCGCTTCTAATATGCCCGCGATCGGATCCGCATTCGGACCCGCGCCGAATCTGCCCGGCTCCGCAGTTCCTCTGGCTCCTCGACACCACGGCTCCACGACTCCCTGGCTCTGAAGCTGAAGCTGGTCGCTCCCGCGGGGTCGGCTGCCGGTTCTTCGCCGTCGCCACTCGCTTGCACAGAGCTCCGCCTCACCGTTAGCGCATGCGTCAATATAGGTGCAATTTCATTACAAACTCACTGAAGAACTTGAGGAGGACAGGGATCTGGAGGCTAGCCAGATTCAATTTTAAAGAAAAGTTGTCTAGTCCTATCTACTGATACAGAATACAATTCTATTACTAACACCTTACCATGGCTCATATCCATGACGGTAAGGGAGACTGGTAGACTGGCTTAAAAGAAGTAAATTGGAGTAGTAATTTTACTAATCTTATCAAAAAAGGACAACAGCACATCAATTTCAAGTGAGGAATTCTTGGCTGATGTAATATATTTGATAATGCAAGCATGTTTAACCTATTTTTTTAAAATATTACTTCAGAGCCGCCATGCATATGATTTTAGGCATTGGATTGTAGTCACGATGCCAGGCTGCAGATAGCCAACTGCAAGGGAAATCAGGGAACAAAAGGAGAAGAGCGTCTAGACTGGGACCGTGTCAGTGGAGTAATATCCAGTGTGACTATATTCCAGTCCTTATATCCTTCTGCTGTAACTTCACCATCTGACAGACTAATTTCATAACTAGAACTAGCCAGTAAAAGAGCTAGTGCAAAATTCTTAGTAGCTTTAGCCAGGACCTAACTAACTGTGGGGTCAATTTGAATTGACTAACCAAAGTATGTTAAGAGAGGAGCTGTAATCTTAATTGGGATGGCGAAGTGAACTGACCAGAAATACAAATAGGATCCAAAAGGTGTCCAGACATATGTGTAGCCAGATTTACCTGTTGTTTCAGGCCCAAAGTGGCAAAAGAATGACACCCCAGGGTTGTTAATGTCCTCCATACACACATTTAAGTCCCCCAATAACATCACATTAGCATATTCAATATACAAGGGATCACAAAGCCTACTAATAAAGACACAAAATTGGTGGTGGGCATGTAAGTTGATAGAAAAGGGTGTAGAAAATGAATAATTGGGATAAAAAGAAATAGTAAACAGAAGCGATTCAGCTGATTGAAAAATTATCATCACAGATGGAGATGAGACAGACTTCTTAAATATTACAGCCAGGCCACGGCCTCTTTTATTCATACAATCCTTATGGATTAAAATATAACCTGGCGAGATAGCAAGGAAAAAGTCAGGATTAGAGGTTGTGTGGCCATGTTTCTGTTACAAATAGTATATCAATAAAATAGGAATAAAGAAATGAATGTTAAGAAGATAGCATTTAGGGGAAACACTCAAAGGCCCCCTTGACCTTGTTTAGTGAACTTACAGAGGTAGTGGACAAAGAAGAGCTCGAAACTGATTCAGAAATAGGCATCACATTAGGAGAAAGTGATAAGATATCATGATGAGAGCAATGTTGAGTACAGTAGAAAGCAAGCAGATTTATCCAACAGATTTACAATGACCTTGATTGTCGGGGAATCTCAGACTCACACTGCCAAATGGCACCGACTATGCGACATCAAAACAGCACACTAGATTGGATGCATATTTGCATTTATCAACCGGTTTTGGTAATTTTCATTCTCATTTTACATCCAATTGTTATGACTCAATGTCAAGAATAGATCTAGTGCTGAACATTATTGCACTGACAAAATGGTTGTACCAAGCGTCTACTGCTATAATAAACTGCACTACTATACTGCCTGAGAAAACTGTGATTTGGAGAGGCATGAGATGGGGGTGTCCATTTTCAGCCCCGCTCTTTCTGTTGGTGCTAGAGGCCTTTACCATCACCATTCATCGCTCTGACGAAATCAAATGTCTTTTTATGTCAGCAGGTAACCCTAGGCTGCTGTTATATGCAGATGACATGTTGATGACAGTAGCCCCAACTGCAGCCTATATGCCCGCTGTAAAAATGATAATTTATGATTTTTCACAGTATTCTGGCAACAAAATTAACTCGACTAAAGTCAAGATGAAGCGGATTACAACACACCCAACAGGTCAAGCCCTTCGAGACAACTTTTCAAATGGGATCTAGCTAAAATGAAATATTTAGGAATATTAGGGGTGGCAATATTTACACCATGGTGACAGACAATCTGAAAATCTAGAAAGAACAACTACAAAGATATGTTGTACAATGGGACAAACTGCAACTCTCTTTATGGAGCCGAATACAAACAATCAAGAAAGTATTAACATTGCTTTTTAATTATGTGTTTATCATGATTCAGATTAAAGCCCCTCACTCTATACTAAGAAATATCGATTGCCAGATCAAAGACTATATTTGACATCAAGATAAACTAAGACTTGCAATGCCTGTACTACAACTTCTGGGGGATCACCCATGCCAAAAACCAAACTTTATCATGCGGCGCAACATCTTTCACGACTGGCCTATCACTTCAGCCCTGAAATGGAGAACCCCAGACTGGGTTATATTGGAAAATTATTTACATGAAGGTATATGTGGCCCACAAGCAATCTATAAATGTCAAGCGAAAGATGAGTGAAAATAGGAGTGAAGAAAATCCAATAATAAAAAGCTCTTTGAAAATATGGTCAGACATTCACAAAATCTTTAATCAAAATGGATTCCACAATCTACAAGCCTCTATCTGGAACAATACAGCGTTGCATATTTAATGTCGTACATTTAACTGGCCTGCATGGTTACAAACAGGTATCATATGTATAAAATACTTGATGGCTCTTTAAGAACTTTTGAGGAACTGCGTTAGAAATTCCAACTTGCCCCCAATCAATATTGATATTTCCTACACCTTAAAAACTGTTTGAACAGTAAATACAACTATTCAATTTGACAGTCCTTACCTTAGATATCTAGAATGCTGGGGAAGTTATAAAAAGATGGTGTTGAGTTTTTATGGCACCATGATTGATGACTGTGTTTACAAACCTACTGTAAAATCGTTCTTGAACAACTAAAGATTCAAAAAAAAAATACACCAAACAAAGAATGATCTGAGCTCAAGTATGAGCATGACAGAGGGATATGAGAATCCCTCTTAAAAAGCAGTTATTCTTAAGATCATGAACGACTGGCACTGGTCCCCTTATAAACTCCAAAGTGCTAAACTTGCACATACTTCTAACTGTTGCAGATGTCATCAGCTAGGTTGTTTGCGAATGAGTTACCACCAACTTTCAGTTGGCGGTAAAGTGCGAATGTTTTGCGACTGCATTTCGGTCGCAAAACATTTGTACATACCAATGCAAATCAGTATTTGGAAGGGACACTCCTTCCAAATACTGGATCGCAAACCCAAATTGCGATTCGGTAACAGGTTACCTACTCGCAATTTGGGCTTTGTACATCAGAAAATGCATTTTTGGGTGCGCATATTACCCGAATCTGCGAATCAAGCAGTTTGTGAACTCAAACATTTTTCTTACATCTAGCCCTTGGATTTTAATTCTAGGGGTTTCAAATATAAAGCCTTCTGTATTAGAACACTGGAATGCTGGAAGCTCCATTAAAGACAATGAAGGGGCTGAAGGGTAATAAAGGCTTGTATAATCCTTCTGCTCCAACATTCCAATGGTAGTCTTTTTGTTTCTCCTTTTTTAATTTAGAAGATTCAACCCTCAGGTGGGTGGAATGTTTTAATAGCCTTACAGTACTTCTGCCTCAGGCTATACCTGTTCTTAAAGGCCCTGTCCCTCGTTATAGGACCTTTCAACTTTGGTTCAGGGCCCTGGTTCAGGGCCTTTACCAACTGCTATAGCCCCCAGTGGAGGGCTATACGGCTATAGTGTTTAATTCTAGCAGACGCAAATAGGAAGTAAATTATATTTTACAAAAATCACCATCTAATTGGTCACAGGACAATTAGGGATTAGAAACCCACATATTCTAACTCTCATCGCCAACAGAGCTACTGGGCAACATCTCCTGGAAAATGAGGTGGGTGGCAGATGAGTGACAGTAAGACAGAAAATGGTGGCTTGCCCAAGGCCACCTTAACTTTGAGATCCCACTGCTGCATTTTCGATGTCTTTGGGAAGCTGCCTCTAGAATCAAAGGACCGGATAGGGCTGCAATTGCCTAAAGTATACAAAAAGTGATGGATGGAATGATTGAATTAATCTCAGTCACGATTAATTACTTGGGCCTAATCCCAGTCCATTGTTATTTTGCACACCATGTTAACTCAGTGCAGCACTCAAAAAGCCTTGGGCATTAGCTAGCATCAGGTAACATGCTGCTCATATTTCTGTTTCCACAATACAGCCACCATATCTAGCAGATCTCGTGTCAAGTCAATTTGATTGTAGATGGGTGTTGTAATTACTGTTATGGTCACGCGCCAGACCCTGGCGCGTGACAACAAGTGTTCTATTGCTCTCCTGCGCGAGAGCACCCTCTGTTATCTCTGCCCCCTCATTGGTCCACAACGTTCCATATTCCAGTTCCCCTATCCTCTGCCACCCCCAACGGTTTCGACTGCTTTGTGTCTTCCTTCCTCTGAACCGCACAGATGTGTAGGGGGCTGTTGTGGAATAAAACTTCCAGAACCCATACATTCGCCTCCGCTTCGTTATTACAAGTGGCGACGAGCGGACTCCATCAACAGTCCCCACCGCGGTATGCCTGATGTTTCTGCGGGACCTGTCATCATTGTGACTGAAACTGGGAACCTGTCTTCGCAAGAACTTCTGACCTTATGACCTGTCACCGGGTCATATTAGACCGACGGTGATTCCGGAGCACTCCCTCCTGATATCCTGTGCTGCTTCTGCTGCGACGATAGGACCCCTCGTCCTGAATAAGGAGTCTCCACACTTGAAGACACACGGTGAGATCGGCGCAACCCTGAGCGCGCTGCTGCCAGCGTAAACCATATGTTTGACTGCTAACTCCTGCGCAGCTCACTTTGTCTTCTCTCAAGGAAGTTCCCGCCTCCTACGCTCTCCTCACAGAGCCAGTCATTGCGCACCTCCCAAGTGGTGTGACGTCAGTTGAACGCACACCAACGGCCATTTTGAATTGGGCTCACGGCCATTTGGCGGCTTTATTGCATCAGGGCGTGCGCTTTCACGCCAACTTCAGCAATTGACAAGTGCGTTTCAATTTCCAGTGATACGCACACTTCTACCGTTTCCAATGCACCCACAACGTTTTATCAGCACATCGCACGGTGATGTGCACACCTTTCAACGTTGGTGCACATAAATTTATACCTTGTTCTGTTGGCAATTTCACAGTGATGTGCACACTTCAAGCGCATCCAGCATAATACTTCAAACGTTTTAACACCTGTCATCCACGTTCCATTGTGCTTTCAGATCTACTCTGTACAATATGTGTGCTCTAAGTGCATTGAATCTCTCCCAACCACAACCTTTTCTTCCACTCAAAGGTGAACCATGCATGCCATGGAAGGAGTGGAGGGAATATTTCTGCAATTACATAGAAACATGTGAAGATGAGGACTTCACTCCTGTAAAGAAAAAGAAAGTTTTATTGTATTGCCTTGGTCCAGGTGGGTTAAAAACGTACAACCAGATTGAGAAGAAAGTAAGGGAGGGTGATGATGTTTTTCAGCATGCTTTGGATGACTTAGATGCTCATTTTTCACCCATTGTATGCGTTGCGGTTGACCGCTACAAATGTTCACGGAGAAAACAAGGTAAAAATGAAAGCATCGACGAATATGTTTCCGCTTTAAGTACTTTAGCTTTAACATGCAGATTTGGACAATTACAAGAAGAGTTCATACGTGACCAAATCATAATGCACGCCAGTAACCCAAACATCCAGGACAAACTATGGGTAAACGGTGAGTCACCATTGAAAGAAGTGGTCGCATTAGTTAAAAAAGCAGAACTTACAGGCAGGTGTGCCAAGGCTGTCCTAGATGAGCCCAACGTTGTGAAAGTTGTCAACACATCCAATGCAAGCAAAATCAGATCCAAGGAAGGCACTTGCCAAAATTCAAGTGAGAGTGACAAGGAAAATGAGTCTCACAAGAAACAAGCATTTGCAATGCAATAGGTCTCGCATTATTAAAGTTTGAGCTACTGGCAATCCTAAATAATGCAACACCCAGCAGTGTTGCATGTGGTGGTGCGGTGTGGTGGTGCCGAGTGATGCTGTGGTGGTGCTTAGTGATGCTGTGGTGGTGCTTAGTGGTGCTGAGTGGTGCTGAGTGGTGCTGAGTGGTGGTGCTAAGTGGTGGTGTGGTGGTGCTGACTGATGCTGTGGTGGTGCTGAGTGATGCTGTGGTGGTGCTGAGTGATGCTGTGGTGGTGCTGAGTGATGCTGTGGTCGTGCTGAGGTATGCTGTGGTCGTGCTGAGGTATGCTGTGGTGGTGCTGAGTGGTTGCTGTGGTGGTGCTGAGTGGTTTCTGTGGTGGTGCTGAGTGGTTTCTGTGGTGGTGCTGAGTGGTTTCTGTGGTGGTGCTGAGTGGTGCTGTGGTGGTGGTGCTGTGGTGGTGGTGCTGAGTGGTGGTGTGGTGGTGCTGAGTGATGCTGAGTGATGCTGTGGTGGTGCTGAGTGGTGGTGTGATGGTGCTGAGTGGTGGTGCTGAGTGGTGGTGTGGTGGTGCTGAGTGGTGCTGTGGTGGTGCTGAGTGGTGCTGTGGTGGTGCTGAGTGGTGCTGTGGTGGTGCTGAGTGATGCTGTGGTGGTGCCGAGTGGTGGTGCTGAGTGGTGGTGCTGAGTGATGCTGTGGTGGTGCTGAGTGATGCTGTGGTGGTGGTGCTGAGTGATGCTGTATACCTTCCCATTCAGTGCTCTAATTTCCTTTATGAACGAACACCTTCGAGTTGACCTCCAATAAAAGTACATTATTCATGCCCTGTTTATATAGCCGCAAAAGCATGTTTTTGTAGATGATCCACTTTTCGTGTTTGGTAGGTAATGTTTTACTAGTCTATATGCTTCCCGTATACCGCACCCCTGTCAACAGTGACGTCGTCACTTTTAAGTCTTTTGAAACTCCTTCCGATTAATTAGCCTTGCCGACCCCCTTAATAATGTATCAGCGCGTCCGCCCCTTTCTGGCACTCACCAGCTGTAGCAGGCGCTCCCGGCACGGAGGATAATGCTGACCCGCACTTCCTTGCAGTAGGGCAGCAGCACTCGTGGAGAGCTGAACTTGGTGGCCCCATGGCACGGAGGGGCAGACAGGAGGACCAGAAGCACGAGGGGCAGCCCGCCAGGGCAGCTCATGGTGAGACCTTAGGGGAGCACTGCTTCTTCCGGTCCGGAGCTAGGGCGCCCCTAGCGAGCATTGTGATGTCACACAATTCAAGTCAAGCTGTAACGCAATGACGAAACGCTCCGTAGAAGTCACGCCTGGAATTACGTCACACCGGGCATTCATCGTACCTCTTTGATGTTCATGAGCGGTAAGACTCACGAGAACAGCACACGCGCTCACCGTTATCGCCATAGACATCAAAAAGGACGTGGAATAACGCTTGTCACTCTGCACCCAGAGATAAAACTAAGGCGTCCGGGAAGGTAAGTGATTGTTTTTTTGGGAGCATTCTTGGGTTCTGGGGATCTTTCTAATTTCGGTACCAACAACTGCCCCTTAATTAGGAAAATAACGTAATTACGAGTATATTGGTTACGCGTGCGGTTAGACTCCAACTTCAAGTATGTCACTATCATTTACATTAACGTCTAGAATGCATTCCTTGTTAGTGATGTGTTCCAAATTATGAAGCATTTTATTTTATGGTTGCTCTAGACTTGAAATGCAAATCTGAAAGTTCAGGTGCTCACTATATCAGAGTCTACCAGCTGTAGCGTCAGCGGCCGTGTTTCCAACACGAAAAATGCTAAAACAATTCCCAAACCCCACAACGTACGGCAAATACATCAAGGATACAATCTAGCGAAGTCAGAATGTGCTGTTTGGGGGTCCATCAGTCTCAGGGTTCAAGTCAGTGGTGACTGGGGATCAAAATCCGGTCCCAGAGTAATTAAAAGTGGTTGAGATAAACTCCGGCATTCCACACATCATTTCATTATCCACTCGACATCTATTGCAATGTTGGTGAAAAAAAACCAAGCGGTAGTGAAAGCGATCGCGAAAGCGATCGCTATTGTAAACGAGATTTTGAGCTATTGGTATTGCAAATGACAATGCCTTTTATTTTGTGTTTTAAAAACCTGCAATAATAAAAGGCATTGTCATTTACAATACCAATAGGTCAAAATTTCTAAAATGCGAGACATATTGTATTGCAAATGCTTGTTGTTTACAAGCGCCCCATGCTGGCTTTCACGTTAATGGAGGCCACACCACTTTCTTAAGACGAGCCGTGCCTAAAGAAATGTCCGCGGCCGCTATCAAAGTGAATGTGCGGCATGGGGCACTTTTACCCAAAAAAGCATTTGTTTGTCAAGTTGACAAACAATATTTTTTTTTGTAAAGCTCCCTGTGAAACCGTGCATGGCACGCTGAATGTTGCAGGAAAGCATGTAGTGCCTGCAGTAGGAGAAACCATTAAAGAAAATAGTGCTTACAGAGTAAATAAGACTTAATGTACAACAATCGAAGTAAAAGGGCCTCATGGGAGGTTACAAATGAAGACAAGGCAGTACTAAGGAGGGACTAACAAGCCTATTAACGAATTAGAAGCCAGCATTTAGGAAGGACAATGGAACAAGCCAATGACAAATATGGGCGGAGTGGGCGGGGCTTCAAGTTCATAAAGCATGGCTCGCAGAGAAGCGCATGCGCTTCCCAGGCTCGACCTAAAAAGTGAAAAGAGGCTCAAGGGGGTAGAGAAAAATGTGGAAAAGGAGCAGATGAGAGGCAAGAGTAAAAAAGAGACTCAAAGGGGTCAAAGCAAGAGTGAAAGACGGAAAAGAGGTGTGAGATGGAGCAGTTAAATGCGCAAGAGAAGGAGCAGAAGGATAAAGCTTGGCAGAAGCTGAAAGTGGGAGAGAGGCGAGTAAAGGAGCTGAAACGAAAAAGCGAGGCGGGCTCCTCAGACAAAAGGAGCCGGTCTGAAAGTGCCTAGACTGGTCGGGGGATTAGTTAGACAAGAGGGGGTGGGGGTGCTGGGCCTAGGCACTTGCTCCAAATATTCCAGTGCTCTTGAGTTCTTGCAAAAGCCAGATGCCTGGAGGCGTTTCATTTTATATTAGCTGTGGCGAACTGAGATGCAGCTCACAGATATTGCAATTGCGCTCAGGAAGGCTATAACTGGGGATTCGCAGAAATCATTTCAGCAGGAGTACCTCAAAATAGATGTGCTCGACATGATATGTAGGTGCAGCCCAAATTTCAATCCACATTTTGAGAAAACTAAGTGCTGTCTAAAACCTACTTCCTGCTTTGCAATATTAACTGTTTTTTCAGGGCACAAGGTTGAGTAGGGGAGAGGTGTGAGAGTTTGTTCAGAGTTGTTGCCAGTTTAGTATTCTTTTCGAAACTTACTATGTACATTAAAATACAATAAAAAGATGTAAAAATGATTGCCGTTACTTAAAAATGTTGAATTGGCAAAGGCATATGTCACACTTCGCTTTGTCTAAGGGGATAAAACTAAGTTTTAACGTGCATTACCTGTATTTTAATGTTTTACTTGGAATCGGTGCTTGTTTAATTGTTTCCTGTGGCCTTGCCTGCAAATGAAAAGCCCCTTTTTCATCAAAATATGTAACGGCATAATTCATCCGTTTGACGTACAGCATCATGGGTAACTTATTCTGTGAAGCACAAATTAAAGCCCTGATTCTCTGTGAAGTTTGGAAGTGATTGTTGCATGGAGTAAGCTATTACTTGCAGTCGAGTTGAGCTTATTCTTACGGTTCCAGTTACAGCTTTCCCATTGTATCAAAGTGTGATCTTTGGAAAATCACTCGCTTTCCAAAGCCCCTTAATCAGACAGAAAGTAGACGTGCTGGGGAACCCGCTAAATATTGGCAATAGGCGCTATGGAAAGAAGTAGACATTTATATTTGCGGAGAAGGCATAGCTTCGTTGCCATCAGGTAACACCTCACAAATAATATGTTTTCTGTATTCAGCCCAATTACGTGGGCCTTTGTAGGCATTGGAGGTCTGGCACACAACCCGGCACTTGTGAGACAGAAAACAGGATTGTGGAATAGCGAAGACCAAGCTTAAACTGTTTTCAGTATAAACAGCCTCAAATATGGCTTTAAAGATTGACACGTCATTGTTTTGTTGATTAATTCAGTACTGCGAAGACATCTAACTGTAAAAAAGTGGCTTCTTACATTGTGCAAACGCTTTCATGTTGATTGAAGCCAAGGTCAAAGAATCAGCACAGACTCACAACGCTTAAAGGAGAAGTCGTTCTGCCTTTTGTTGCCGACATTGTACAGTGGCCGCATTTATTGTGTGGTGCGGAGCAGCAGCGATTCATGGAGCAGTAGAGTCCACTTTCACAAATGAAAATTCCTCCATTCTCTCCATGTTATGTTTATTTTGGTTATATGCAAGGCACAACTTCACTGTAACAACATGGACAGCAAAAGGGAGAGGCAGGGAGTGTGTGCCGTGATGTTGTCTCCTATGTCTTGAACGTGCCTGAGACATGGATGTTGTACGCATTTTAATGACAAAAAAGGCTCAATATAAAATGTAAACACTGAGCGTCAGCGGAGGGAGGGAGCAAATAGTCCTGACTTGTTGTAGGTATGATGTTACTTGTATCATATAGCTGGGTGCAATGACAAACAGCAAAATACAAATCTGGCGGCACTCTATGCTAAGCACAGATTTTTAGCTTAGGTGTTTTTAAGCCACGCCCTACTTACATTGGCCACACCCCTTTGAGAGACCCCCCAGTTTTTTCATCCCACTTAAAGCCCTGCTTCGCATCTATCCTGAAATGACACGAAAGTGTCCTTTACTGTCTAACTTCCCCTTTGTGCCTATCGTAGAAGTGATCTTTACTGTGTGCGACACCTTCACGTGCACACTTCCCTCGGGTAATCTTATGGCGACTAGTTGCGTCTAAGCTTCCAGTAATGGGTTTCATTTAATCAGTGAGGCACTCTGGGAGTTGTAGTTTTGGTTCCGCTCCCACTGCTGTGACTCACTGCGCATGCTTAGCTCACTCTAATTGGTCGAGTAAGTAGCTTGAAAAGTGTGACTGGGCCGGGTCAGCGCGGACACAGAAGTGGTTGGTATGTGACCTGTTCGCCCTGTGACCCTCCCCTAACCTGCCCCCACGGCGCACCTCCGGTACAGTGACCTTTCATGTATGGCCTCTCCTGCAACCCTCTTTAGTGTGTGACACGCAGCAGGGTCGGATCATGTCACGGTTGTGGTGAGGGAGTGCTTGATGCGCCTAGCTGCCAGGACACCTCGGTGCACTGAACTCCATAAGCGAAGTAATGCGGCGCTATATGAAGTCGAGAGTTACCAATCGGTGCACTGAATAACATTACATTAACTACTACTAACACCGGTTGTTTAAAGCGCTTATAAAAATTAGAAGGGCAGCATCAAGCGCTATATACAATAGTTATCATTACAGTGGTCATAGGTCACGCGTGCACCTTTCGGTAAATAGTCCGGGGCTGGCAGAAATTGTCACCGATGACGTGCTGCAGGCACAGAAGTTGTAAGTGCTGAGGAGCTTTCCCTCCTAGGCAGCTTCATCTCACCCACATGTCGTGGCCTTCCCTAGCAGTGCAGTACACACAAGTATTAAGCGCTGGACAGCTTTCCCTCCTAGGAGCTTCATCTCACCCACATGTCGTATCCTTCTCTAGTACAGTGTAGCGCACACAAGTAGTAAGCGCTGGAAAGCTTTCCCCCCTAGGCAGCTTTATCTCCCCCAGATGTCGTGTCCTTTCCTAGCACAGGGCAGCACAAAGTAGTAGTAAGCGGTGGAGAGCTTTACCTCCTAGGAGCTTCATCTCACCCAGATGCCGTGTCCTTTCCTAGCACAGTGTAGCGCACACAAGCACAGTGTAGCGCACACAAGTAATAAGTGCTGGAGAGCATTTTCTCCTAGGCAGCTTCATCTCACCCAGATGTCATGTCCTTCCCTAGCGCAGAGAAGTAGTAAGCGCTGGAGAGCTTTCCCTGTGTGCAGCAGCCTAGCGGTTTCCTGCGTGTGCGCACTGTGCCAGCTCCATTCGTCCCATGCCCTCAAGAGCCTCTCTCTCTTGTAGCGCCATCTAGCATGCTATGCGGTGGCACATCCCACGTGTGGTGACGTGCTCTTCCTTAGCACAGCGCGTCCCATCAACAACTACCGTGATAAAGAGCCTTTCTTTCAGCCCCATCGCCCCCGGACCCGTTCACTATTTTGTTAACAGCGTGTTTGTGGGCTGCGCCTTCCATTCCACGGCTCGGGAATGCCAAATGACAGATACAAATATAAAACTAGTAAAGAAAACGTGACGTATCTCATGCTAGGGAAACTTACAGAATATGATGGTAACCCACTGGGTATTACCGGTTTCTCATCTGGGCTGCCAGGCCAAGGGAGACCTGAGTGCGCACATGTCTCTTAGTCTAGGAACACATCGGGTTCCAGAGCAAACGCAGGCCGCGTGCTTCTACGTGAGACTCCTGATGCACTGGAGGAAAGGGCTTAAGCGCTGGCTGGAAACATAAATGACTCTCTGTTCTATTTGAAGATGCTGGCACTCTACGTAGGGGTGACTGGAGCTGATAATTTAATGCCATCGGCTAAGGCCTTACTTAATTACAGAGTCTTTGCAGCTTAGCGGCACAGGGGCACTCACCATGGTTGGCAACAGGGACCGAGTAACAAACTTCACGTGATGTTTATTAAAGACGATTTTGCAACTATAATTGGACTAGCTGGGAGAGCTTAGAAAACATTTATTCTGCCGGCTAAAGCAAACATATAATATTCGCTGCATGTTAATAAATGAATCATAAGTCATTGGGGATTGTTCTATGGAAATCCCTCCGGGGTGTCACCAGGAAAGAGGGGATGCCAGATTGCCACAACTATCAGCATTCGGCAGCACAGTGTGTCCGGCGGCGGCTCGGGTTTCTTTACGCCGCACGCTTGTGGCAGCAACGCTGGCAAAGCCTGGGGTGCATCTGGCTGGCAGCAGTGCGCGTTAGTTACCTTGAGGGGCGACAGCACTGCAGAGGACTTTACTTTCGTGCTTCTGCTTCTTCCTTTAAATAAATAAAAGCCAGTGGTGCGCGCGCACCACAGAGGAGCGGGGGAGGGAGCGCGGCAGCGGCAGCAGACGAACGCGCGCTGCTGCGCGTTCTGGCCACCGTCGGGAATGGGCGCGGCAAAGGCGGGACATGTGCCCGCCTTTGACCAATAGCGTGCCGTCCCCATAAAAAAAACGGACGCACCAGCCAATGTGGGCTTCTGAAAACAAAACCACACGCACGAGCGTGTGGGTCGTTTTCAGAAGCCCTTTCTAGAGGTCTCGCGCTGCGCGAGCAGTGCTACGCACTGCAACGCTAGGCGCGAGACCTAAAAACACAACGATGAGAAAACACACACCAAGAAATACAATGAAGACACGGAACGAAAATGTTATCGCTGTGGGTCTTCGTCTCACCTTGCTGACTTCAAAAAGTGCCCCGGCAGATTTCAGAAGTGTACGTCATGTGGTCTGACGGGGCATTTTGTAAAAGTATGCCATAGGAAATCCTTCAGACGCAGCAGGCCAGTTAAACACATTCAGGGCGAGTACGACTCCAAGTCGGAGGAGTCTGATGATTCAGGTTCAGACAACATCAACTACGTGTTCTCAATTGAATACGACGTTCTGGAGCTTGCTCCCACGAGGATCAAGAAACCTATTTGTGAAATCAAAATGGGGGGTGTGCCTATGAACATAGTTGCCGATTCTGGTTCCCCATTCACAATTGTTAACGAGAATGTCTGGAAGCAACATTTTGTTAGTAAAATAGGCGCCACCCTGGAAAAATCCAAGGTAATTGCTAAGAGCTTCACTGGTGATAACATTGAATTCATTGGGAATCGTGATCTGGAGTTTGAATTCAAAAGCAGGAAGGCGTTCTGCAAACTCTTTGTGGCTAAAAAAGGACCTTCCGTCTTGGGATGGAATGATCAGGCTGAACTAGGGATCATTCTCAATCAAAACAGTGATAACCCTGTTATGTCTATAGAGGATGTTAATGCATGCAGTAGCACCCTACTCAGAGATTACCCCGAAGTGTTTTCAGGGAAAGTGGACCTACTCAACAGCTTCCAACACAAAATTGAGTTAAAAGACAATGCCTCCCCGTGCGTACACAAGGTCAGACATCTTCCTGTTTCCGTCAGAGATGATGTCCAAACGGAACTAAACAGACTGGTCACCAATAGAGTAATTGAAAAGGTCGAATCCGCAGAGTGGGTTTCTCCCTTGGTAGTAGTTAAACGCCCCAATGGGAAAATTAGACTCTGCATTGATCTCAGAGACTTAAATAAGAACATAATTGTTGATCAGTACCCCTTGCCGCGTATAAGTGAAATGTTCAATGCTACGAAAGATATGAATGTATTTTCTATCATAGATTTAAAGTCTGCGTACCATCAGGTACCGTTGCATGTGGAAAGCAGAAAGTACACGACTTTCATCACACCTTTTGGCTGTTATCGTTTCACTAGGGTACCGTTTGGATTGGTCTCGGCTGCAGCGCTTTTTCAAAGAGTCATGGCTTCCATCTTTGAGGGCGTTACCGGTGTGAGGTTCTTCCAGGACGATATCCAGGTCATGGGCAGCAGCCAAATGGAACATGATGCACGCTTAAAGCAGGTGCTTGAAAATCTGAAAAGGCATGGGTTGACAGTCGAATTGGACAAATGCAAATTTTCCCAAAGTAAAGTTATTTACCTTGGTCACATCATCAGTCACGAGGGCATAAAACCCAAGCAGGGATTAGTCGATGCCATTCTTAAAGCTCCTTGTCCCTCCAACAAAGATGATGTGAGGGCTTTTCTCGGTTTAACCGAATACTACTCGAAATTCATTCGCAACTTCTCAGAAAAAACGTACAACTTGAGACAATTACTGAAAAGTAAGATCAAATTCGTGTGGTCCCAGTAATGTCAGAATGCCTTTGACGTCAACAAAAAAGAAATAGGCAATGCACCTTTTCTTAAAGGTTTTGACCCCAGAGCCCAGACCTACATCACCACCGATGCCAGCAACAAAGGGCTCGGTGCGGTGCTTACTCAGATAGACTCTGACAACAATGAGTGGGTGGTAGCTTTCTCGTCAAGATCACTGACCTCTGCCGAGGAAAAGTACTCAGTGATCGAACGCGAGATGCTCGCTTGTTCGTGGGCTCTAAACTACTTCAGGGTGTATGTCTGGGGTTACAACATACATCTACGCACTGACCACAAACCGCTCATCAAAATCCTCTCGGCATCGGGCCTGCAGAATGCTTCTCCCAGGCTCAGCAAAATGTCGGTCAAATTGCTGGACTACAATTACACGGTCGAGTACTGGCCTAGTGTCAGGAACAAAGTGGCTGACTTCTTAAGCAGACTACCCCTACCCCATGAGGAGGTCTTGAACGACCAGGAAGAAGCCGAGAAAGTGGCATTACTGTTCAATGCAGACCTGGACGGGATCACAGCGACTGAGTGGAAAGAACACATGCTGAAAGATTCCACCCTACACAAGGTATGCAATTACATCAACAGCTCCTGGCCTGAAAAAAACGCCTTGATGATGAAGTTATAATTTTCTGGGAAATAAGGAACGAACGGAGTCTGGAAAATGAGGTACTGTACAGAATTGGTAAGGCAATTTCACCCAACACACTCAGAAGCAAAATCCTCAGTCTATGCCACATAGGTCATCTAGGCGTTTCTAAAACCAAGCAGAGAGTCAGAAACAGCTATTGGTGGCCAGGAATCGACAAGCAAACTGAAGTTATGATTAGAGACTGTGTGAATTGCAATGACTCAGACAAAAGCCTAAGAACCTCCAGAGTTCCTCTTACTCCCCTCAACCCTCCGGGAATGCCGTGGGAGAGGATAGGTTTGGATATAACCGGACCCATTGAAGGCCACAATGGTGTGATCAAGTATATTCTGGTGGTCGTGGATCATTTCTCCAAATGGCCTGTGATAAAAATTGTTCCCAGTGCAGACAGTTCTTCGGTCATTTCATTTTTAGACAAACTTTTCTTGAGCGAAGGGTTACCCAAATACTTACTGACCGATAATGGCCCCCAATTCCTGTCAGATGCATTCAAATCATTCTTGGAGAGAAACTGTATCACTCACCACACCACCTCACTCTACCATCCTGAAGGTAATGGCCTCGTCGAATGTTTCAATAGAGTCATTAAAGGGAACATACAATTGTCCAGGAATGCCAACCTCAACTGGGAAGAGGAAATATTCAAACTCATCTGGGCATATAGGATCTCGCCATGTGCCAGTACCCACGAATCACCTTTTGTCCTCATGAGGAGCAGACAACCCCTGAGCAGAGACTTAGGTTGGATGCCCGCATCCAAACAGATTGAGTGGTCACCAGAAACCATCAGAGACAACATTGAAAAGGCACAAAAGTGCTATAAAGATTGGTACGACACCAGACATGGTGTCAAAGAACATTCTTTCAGGATTGGTGATCTGGTCAAAGTTCGCCTCGAAAGGAAAGTCAGGAAGGGTGAAAGCAGATTCACCTCCCCCCTTCGCATCAGCAAACTTTACACTAATGCTGCCAGACTCAGTGATGGCAAAGTATGGCACATGAACAGGTTGGCCAAATGCCATTCAGTGGGAAAAGAGCCGAGTCATTGTCAGCCCTATCGTGATAATAAAGATATGTCAAGTCAATGTCAAACCAGTAGTGCTAATAAAGATTTGTGGGTTGATTACGATGAACCTGAAAGGGCTCGCATTTCCATGCCTTTTAATAATAGAATGTGTTCAAGAAATGAAGATGTTCAAGATAGCAGTCCTCCACCCACCGCTGAATCCACTGATTGTCGCACACCGGACCAGAATGATGAAGTTAGTCCTCACGCTCCCATGCTCCATCAGAGCGATGAAGGAGATTCACATTCTGATACTGAAGTCATGTCTGACAATCACGGTCTCAGGGGAAGGTTTGGTAGAACCATCAACAAACCCAGACGATTTGATGATTTCGCTTGTGAGTAACCACATTGTTGTTAAACATTCAAGAGAGGAAGATGTGTTGTAATTACTGTTATGGTCACGCGCCAGACCCTGGCGCGTGACAACAAGTGTTCTATTGCTCTCCTGCGCGAGAGCACCCTCTGTTATCTCTGCCCCCTCATTGGTCCACAACGTTCCATATTCCAGTTCCCCTATCCTCTGCCACCCCCAACAGTTTCAATTGTTTTGGGTCTTCCTTCCTCTGAACCGCACAGATGTGTAGGGGGCTGTTCTGGAAGTTTTATTCCACAACCCATACATTCGCCTCCGCTTCGTTATTACTATGGGCATCAGGGAAAAGCATGTACTCACACCACAAGGGAAGAGAAGGGAACAAAAAAGTGTAAAATGACACAACTAAGAAGACAGAAGACTTGGGTGGCTTACCAGCTGATCAGATGGCTCTAGTTTGAGGAACTTCTTTATGAAATCCATGAGCCACTGGATACGCCGTGAAGGCTCTATCGTCCACTTCTTGGTCTTCATGATTGGTGTGTCACCCACAGCTTTCAACAAAACGCTGACTGAAAAAAAAGAGACAACATCCATGAAAAAGTAGGCCCAGGAAAGAGACAGAACAATAAAAATAGCATGTTAAACCTGTGTCTTACATCAAGACGTGAAAAGAAACTGCCCTAGCATTAGTCGCCCCCAGGATGTGAAATGCTTGACCACAAGAACTAGACTTCAGTACTGAAAAAGAGAAACATGGAAAATACCTAAAAACGTGTGTAAATTAGTATTGAAAAAACATGTTTACTTTATTTATTAAAATGATTGTTTTTCTATAACTGACACAGAGTATGTTATTCTGTTTAGTCATTATTTCTACACAATATGCAATGTAATTTGTTAATGATTAGACTGTTGATGACTCATTCTAAAGACTTAATTACGTCAAGCAAACCAATCAAGACCACCTTTAATTATATTGTTCTCACATAGTACTGTAGTGCACTTCAATTTAGATAATAGTAACACAATTCTGCTGCGCCACCCCAATCAAGTTTAGATACTGCTGTCACACATTATTGCTCAGTTATCAAAGTTACACTCTCTGGCTCAAATACCACAGCAACATCTCAGACACAACACTTAGCTCTGAAGAAAGTACTGTATTTGCAAAAAACACATATTTCAACAGCAGACAGGGTAATCTGCATTAAATAGTTTGCTAGTCAAAACATATACAGCAGAAATGGTAAGCAACAGGTGACCTGGCAGTCTGGCACACTTTGTCCTGCATCCGCTGACAATTACTGCCTATCGCCACAAAGGACCGGATTGGGCTGCAATTGTCTAAAGTATAAAAAAAAGTGATGGATGGAATGCTTGAATGAATCTTAGCCACTAGTAATTACCCGGGCCGCATCCCAGTCCATTGTTATTTTGCACACCATGTAACCTAAGTTTGAACCTAGCCGTGTGCAAAGCAGTCTTGGCCCTGCTCCAATTGGAACAGTCCAGCCCGAACTGCCAGGCCATGTCCTCCCTGAACCGGAGCACAAGCAACCCAGGACCACGTTCGCCCTAGTTAGGGCTCATCAGCCAGTTATAGCCTGGTTCCAGAGACAAAGTATGCACGAGACCCACTTCTGGGCATTCCCATCCCACTAAGAGCAACACACTAAAGTATACAAAAAGTGATGGATGGAATGCTTGAATTAATCTCAGCCACTGCATTCCATCCATTACCTTGTTGTTTTTGCAATTGTCAGCAATTTCCTCTGTGGCTCAAACGACGGATTGTCTCTCTACCAAACCTGGGTAACATGAGGTGCAGAAATTCAAGGTTGCTGCTGCAACTCAAACACCTGGTTTAGCATTGGCAGGACAGGCCTTTTGTGCAGGCAGCAGTATGCTGCTAAGGAGCAATGCAGCAACAGAATTTGGGATCTGAAGGACCCTGGAGCGCACCATAGTCTGGTCTCAGGAAAATCCCCACTTCACTTTCTGACAGTATGGATAGGTAATGGCAAGAGTGGGGGGAAAAGAGAGAGAGAGAGAGAGAAAGAGAGAGAGAGAGAGAAAGAGAGAGAGAGAGAGAGAAAGAGAGAGAGAGAGAGAGAGAGAATAGTACAAAGAAGAAAAACAACTCACCTCCAATTACATGCACTATATAAAGTGACAAATACAAATGTTAATAAAACAGAAAAATATATATATAGAATAAATCAAATGTTTGTCTTTACTTATACATTCATAATCATATTCAATATTTTAGAACATAGTAAATTATCCATGATGCTTTAATAAGAGAACTGTCTCACCCTCACAGACTAAAACTCATCATACTCACAGACTTCATACACACATACCACTTATACCCAACACATCACCCAAAGGCTCATTAAAACTGTCTTGTACCGTGCCTCAATGACATAGAACTAACCAGGATCCAAAGAAAACGGTGGCGCAAGAGTTTCTAATTTTTGGCATCTTAAATCTTGCTCTCTTTCGGGATTGATTACTATCCTGTTTCATTTTGCAGCCCGAGGAGTATTGTATCCACATTTCAGTTTCAGAGAAGGTGAATGTTTGATGCCAATATAGTGTTGTTAGCAGTCTGTGGGAAGTCTTCTGACCAATTTGATGATATTGATTCTGCCCATTCTGCATCCATCTGGTTCTGTGAAGGAGTATCGTTGGACTTTCCCGGTTAGAACAGAGAACCAGTGGGCTGTGGCCCCCTTTTTCCCCCTGTGTTTTTATATCGTTTTGGAACTTCTATATTGTGCCCTGGAGGTGTGTGGTTGGCTGGCCACTTTACACCGAAACATGCATTGGCACCTGCGCTGCTGCTTCTCTAACAAGGCAATGGAACACCATGTACTCAGACGACATAGATAACCACGTCATAGAGTGTGTGAATAACCACACTATAAATTGTGCGAGTATATGCCCTACAGAGACCTGTAAATGTTTGTCGGGCCATTAATTTGTTAGAATGTATAACAATTAAACAATTAATTATTTAGCAGGCATTGTATCTGGAGACAATGTATTTCCTTGGTTCCTGGTTGGTTCTATGCCATTGAGGCACAGTACAAGACAGTTTTAATGAGTCTTTGGATAATGTGTTTGGTATGAGTGGTATGTATGAAGTTTGTAAGTATGATGAATTTTAGTCTGTGAGGGTGAAATGGTTCTCTTTTTCTAAAGCATCATAGATAGGTTACTATATTCTAAAATATTGATTATGAACGTATGATGACATACATTTGATGTATTCTATAGAAAAACTTTTCTGTGCTAGCAACATTTGTATTTGACTCTTTATAGAGAGCATGTAATTGGAGGGGTGTTGTTTTCTTCTCTTTGTACTTTAGTCCCTGTCCCGCCCCACCGTCAGTTTACTTTGGGGAACCCTTTGCGTTGTTTGAGAGAAGGGGGATGGGTAAAGGGCAGTTCTAGGGAGAGGTAGGCAAAAGGGCTGCACAGCACGAGGCAAGCTCCCTCGTTCATTGAAGAACAGGTATACAGTTTAGGTTGCACCCAAAAAAGAATAAATACACACACAAACATATGTCCTTATTCTCATCTCTCGTAGGTGGACATGGCACATAAAACATGAATATCAAGTGTACAGAGAATTCTTGGTTTCGTCGTGGCAGCATATCCCAGCATCTTAGGCAAGTGTAAACTGATGCTGCTTGCTGTACTAAGCTAGCACTCCTAGTAGGCAACTGCACCCTTCCTTCCAGCTCTAAGCATGTTGTCCCAGGGGATACAAAAAAACAACGACACTAGACAGTTCAGTGTCTTTGTTTTTACCTCCACTTGGCATATTGTGAAAGCGGAAAGCTTCAACCTGGACCCTCATCTGAGAGGCAATCAGTGACTATTCTAGGAAGAGCACAAGTCTCCGTTCTCTTCGGGTGGAATAAGGAAAGGATCCCAAGGATATTTTTCTGGAGTGGATAGAAGGCCAGGACGTGTGTGCCTCTTCTTCCACCCACTGCAAGCACCACTGGGAGGCGAATAGAGGTAAACAGAATGCACTTAGCAGCGTGCAGATAGAGACACCATGTGGTGGACCAAATATGTCCCAGAGCCCAGAACAAGTGTTAGAGCCAAACATCAGCACTAATTAAGCACAGCCTAAAAGTAAAGCTTCAATTCATAGGAAACAAGCATTGGCAATGCCAATAGGTCTCACCTATGAGAGCCATTGACTTTGACAATGTTTTGTAGCCATTCTGTACAGAGGCGTGGATGCTTTGCAATGTGGCTAAAACTAATTTTAACAAGCATTGTCTCGCCTTTGGGACCTTATGTGTTTAGCCAGAACTTGTGGCTATGTTGTAGAGCATTGTGGCTGCTGTGCATCATGTTGAAAAGTTATAATAAAAAGTGTTAAGCATTTTTGTTACCTTTATACAAACCAAGACAACATTATATACAACTGAACAACCTGATTAAAAAAGATTTTAACATAACAAATGTCTTCTAGTTTTTTTGTACTTGCACTGCTGGCAACTTCTCCCTGCCTGTTCTCATGCTGGTCTGTTATAATTTTTTTTGTTATGGGGGAGCGGGACATAAATAACGGGAGAGTGGAGGTTGGAAAACAGTAATTTAATTAGAACACGAGCAGCGGACGGACACTAGGGGAGAATCAAAAGATGCCCGATTCCGAAGGTAGACTGAAGTGATGATTAGGTGATGCTTAGGTGATGCTTAGGTGGTGCGCTGATGCCAAATGGTGGTGGTGAGTGATGTTTGGTGCTCAGGTGGTGCCACTATATGGTGTGAATTGGAGGTATGTTGTGAGTTGTGGAGTTGAAATATGTTGTTTGGTGTGTAATTATGTGGTGTGCATTGGAAATGTGTGGAGTTGAATTGTGTGGCCTGGAACTGTGGTGTTGAGTGAAATTATGCTTAGTGAAATTGTGTCATGGTGTGGAGTGCATTTATGGTGATTGGTGGTATGTGGCATAGAGTACATTTATGTGGAGTGTATTTATGTTGCATTGAGTAGAGTGCAATTATGTGGCGTGTAATTATGTGGCATTGAATGGTATTATGTGGAGTGTATTTATTTGCATTGAGTAGAGTAATTATGTGGCGTGTAATTATATGGTACTGAGTGGTATGTGGAGTGTATTTATGTTGCATTGAGTAGAGTGTAATTATGTGGCGTGTAACTATGTCGCACTGAGTGGTATTTTGTGGAGTGTATTTATGTTGCATTAAGTAGAGTGTAATTATGTGGCGTGTAATTATGTGGCACAGTGGTATTATGTGGAGTGTATTTATGTTGCATTGAATAGAGTGTAATTATGTGACGTGTAATTATGTGGTACTGAGTGGTATTATATGGAGTGTATTTATGTTGCATTGAGTAGAGTGTAAATATGTGGCGTGTAATTATGTGGCAATGAGTGGTATTATATGGAGTGTATTTATGTTGCATGGAGTAGAGTGTAATTATGTGGCACTGAGTGGTATTATGTGGAGTGTATTTATGTTGCATTGAGTAGAGTAATTATGTGGCATGTAATTATGTGGTACTGAGTGGTATGTGGAGTGTATGTTGCATTGAGTAGAGTGTAATTATGTGGCGTGTAACTATGTGGCACAGTGTTATTATGTGGAGTGTATTTATGTTTCATTGAATAGAGTGTAATTATGTGATACTGAGTGGTATTATGTGGAGTGTATTTATGTTGCATTGAGTCGAGTGTAATTATGTGGTGTGTAATTATGTGGCACTGAGTGGTATTATGTAGAGTGAATCAACAAGGCCTAACGTTGAGGTCGGGTAAGATCTTCAAAAGATGCAATATCGGTAAGTACTCCACTCAGATATTCCGAAGGCTCAATAGTGAACCCACAGAAAACATCTGCGAACCGTAAGTAACAATTGTGCAAGTTTTTTTTAATTAAGTTTGCAAAAGCATGCAATTTTTAACTTTCAAATGGGTCAGCTCTAGGTCAGTGCCAAGTTTCAGGCAAGTAGGTTAAAGGGGAACTTTATGAACCGTTTGTTGTCTTTCAACTCTGTTGGAATTCAAAGACGTTGGCAGGAAAGTGTTGTGAGTCGGAAGGATTGCTTGGTCAGTGGAGGAACTGCTGCTGCTACATATGGGTAACCTTCAAGTTACAGGTGTGGTTAAGGACGGACCCAGTTTTTGCATCCTTAAGAGGTCGATCAAAAGAGCACAACTGAGCTAGTGTCATAAGACATGCTACTTGCACCAATTAGTTCCAGTCATAATTACTAGACAGGGTACTGCTTGGAAGAACTCACTAGCACTGGAACCACAATATAGGTGAATTTACAGGGACACAATACGACTTCCATACCAGTAGAAAACTTCTACAGCCAAGAAAGTAGCCAGTTCAAAAAGAGAAGAACAGAAGTTGAGATTTTAACGTGTATACTACCAAACCTCCATGGGTTAAATGAGATATTAGAGATGTTCCTGTGAATGGAAGACAAAATGTTATAAATTACATGTAGATGTAGCTACCTCCTGGATGGAGCTGTTGCTTCCCTAGTCCTTCATGACGCACAGTTACATAATTAGGAAATTCTCTAGGGAGAAGCCAAGAACAGAGTAATTGTGGCCACAAAGTGACAATCAGAATTCTGGCACTCATCCAAATTAACCACTTTATTTATAGTTACTGTCCACGATGGAAGTCAAGCTAGTAGCTTTTTTTTTTTACAAGGGTGAGGGTTTGTGGGATAGGCTTATTTATCATGGTACATTCATGTGGCCTTCTGGGAAGTGTAGTTCTCACAGAATAACTCTTGGGTCTTTCAAGGAAGACCTCCTTAAATTTAGCACAATGTATTTAACAAAAACATGC
Source organism: Calotriton arnoldi (assembly GCA_963921515.1). Classification (NCBI taxonomy): domain Eukaryota; kingdom Metazoa; phylum Chordata; class Amphibia; order Caudata; family Salamandridae; genus Calotriton; species Calotriton arnoldi. Next base: position 254,408 of record CAWUFW010009417.1, on the reverse strand, counting down.
ACTGTTCACTGCCCACAAACAATTATGAGGAAGATTTGCTTTTAGTGGTTGAGCTACGGAATGCGGCACCACCTTGAAAATCTGACCGAACAGCGTAACCTAGGAAGATTAAAACATCTCCCTCTTTTTTAGTTACTCTGCTTGCCAAAACTATGCCTACTTAGAAACGACTAACAATCAATATGAAGTGATATACAAAAACTGGATATTTGAGTGACACAGCAATGAAATGAAGACCTTAAGCTGGCTTGAGCAGTGTGGTTGGAGCCAGTGAATACTCCTGGTTGTGGAGCACGACAGGGTCTTAAAAAGACACAGATTGAACTATACACACACACTGACTTTACACCCAAGACTGTTTTGTTGTGAATCTGGGAAAAAAATAGGGGCCAAGAGGTCAATGAGCACTGGTCAACTTGGGCACATTACTGGCAAAGAGAGACATCGCCAGACAGTGGAAACTGGAGACGGCCCCCACACATTCAACATAGTTCAGGAGCTTGGACTGTTGCTCAAAAATAAAAGAGCCTAAGTATTTGTCCAGAGGATGCCCAATAAAATATGGGAGTCTTGGTGAGATAATTTCTAGTTGAGTGTATCATAAGTGATGACTGGGTCCTAGAACTGATAACAGTCCTATGATTAAATGTAAAATTGTAGCATATAACACTTGTGTACAATAGACTAATTGATCTGTCAGGGGGATGGGTTTATTTGCTTCAGTTTTATGTTTGTTTACAGCATAAAAAGATGATTAGAAATATTTTTTTTTTAAAAAGCATGAGTTGGTTTGCAGAAAAAGTGTTACAAAAAGATGAAATAGTAAGCAAAGCAATAGAAAGCCACAAGTCAGGGTATCTCGAATATCACCATGGAGCTTTTACTAACTCCCAATAACCCTCCTCAGAAAAATAGCTACCACAAAGGAACACTCTTTGAGACGAAAGTCACTCAAACATCTTTCCTGGTCTACGTGACACCAAGCCCTAATAGATTGATAGCTTCCACCTCAATTCAGCTGGTAAGGAAAATGTGGCCCACACGGAGTAGTTTAGTCCCCTCCCAGTACACTGCATTTTAAGCAGCCTGGTTTACTCTAAGATGTTTGAACTGTGCAGTGGTCCCGCATAGCGATTCACCCTCAGAAACAGCCTCCTTAAAAAAGCAACAATATTTCAACTCACTGTCAACCAAGTCATCTGTTTACTACACAAGAGCAGCAATGGCCCCATCATAACAGACACAACGAGTGAGCTGAAACAGGGAAAAGAGCCAAGCAATACTATCAAGAACTCACTGTCAACCAAACCCCTTAGCTGCCGGCTTCACAAGACCATGAACGTGCCTGGCTCCTATCAAAAGCAATGCATGGAGCAAAAGCACACCAGGGCCAGCGCGACCGCCATCTGTTTCCAATTAACGCGTCCGTGAGACGCGGGCGCGATAATTGGAAACAGATGGCGCTGCTGCTCGCTCCCGAGCACCCTAGGCCAGGGGACAGAGAAGGCGGGACATGCACCCGCCTTGGACCAATTGCGTGCTGTCTTTCTTAGAAAGACGCATGCAAAGGCCAATTGCGGGTGATAAAAAAAAAACATTTGCAATGCAATCGGTCTCGCCTTTGGGACCTTATATGTATTTAGCTATGCAGCACACTAGCCTGGGTGCAGAAAATCTACTGTTCTTTAACATGGAGGGAAAGTAAGCACCAAACAGCGTGACACGCCGGTATGGGAACACATGGAGAGAAATATTGCCTTTCAGCAGGGAATGGTATCGTCCAAAGCTCTGTATTTAATATAAAATCAGGGCCTTCGGTGGTCATATCACTGAAAATACAAAGATTTGAAAAAAATATTATTGTCTACGGGTGCTCGTGGAAGACAATTTCTATGGACTGGAATCTAGAGATTGCAAAAGTGATTCTGGTATTTTACTGACCTCTGCTGGTCGTTTTCTATCAAGAAAGTTAAATAGAGGCAGTTGCCAGAAAAATTTAAAAAAAGAAAGTCCCTAAGCAGAAAGCAAGTCTGGTATTTTACTGACCTCTACTGGTCGTTTTCTATCAAGACAGTTAAATAGAGGCAGTTGAACAGAAAAAAAAGTCCCAAAGTGGAAGCAGACCAGTCCTCGGGCTGATCTCCAGAGCCCACAAATTACATACACATATAAGTATATACTAAAGTATATACAAGAGGTCTCAAATGCTCGACCTAAAAAAAAAATTTAAAAAAAAAAAGCAGTCTTAATTTCCCCTTTGAGAAGTGACCGAGCTCCAAGTAGTTCTCAACTAATACCTCCTCTCCAAACGGATTACAAACAGAACTGCTAAACGAGGGCTTTGGTCAATCCCTAAGTAGTAGTGAGACATAGTAAGTAATGAGATACAATCTATAAAATACCCAATGACCTCAGGTGAGATTGTGCTATATGGAGGCTGTGAACCACTTCAAGGGGCGCCGGCCTATGACTTCCCCAAAACTACGCTGTGGAAAATGAAACCCGACCGGTAAAGAGTTGAAAGCGGTATTTAACTAAGATTCTAAGAAGTGGGGTACAGTCCTTAATGAACAGGCGCTCCTGAATTCACCTTCATGCTTTAGGGAAGACAAAATGAAAAGCAGTGACTTACTGGGCTCACGCAGCAGCGTCCGCCTCCACCAGACAAGCCAAGGTGCGCGGGACGCGCGAGCTGCACTGTTTACCAAATCTGCTTGAAAACATGTTTACCACCAAACAGCACATCCTGCTTTTAAGCAGAAGCCAGCAGCAACCCCACTGGCCAGACAGCCGCATCAACAAGCCGCGAAGGCTGCCTAATGAGGCATTTAAAAAGCCCACATGCACCCGCTTGACAGATCTCCAAACGCGATGTACAGAGCAATTATTTATTTTGAATCCGAGCGTGTGCCAGGAAAACACGAATGTTATGTTCCCGCTGGGGAGAAGGCACTGTACACAGGGTCATCGATGACCACTGTAAACCGGGATAGTGTGTTGCTAGCGCCCAAGAAGCCTGGGAGGACTTTTTACGCTATATTTTAATCTTTGAATTCTCTGCAGTTCGTTCAGGTGTGAAATGCTTCTGGCAGCCAGCAAACCTCTAATTAAATACTTAGGGCGATGGAAACACATCCCGGTAAAATCGGAAACCATGTCAACTACTTCATTTGAAACAGAAAACGAGGCACCACATTCCAACAAAAGGTATCAAAAACATGTTAAACTTAGTGCGCGGAGATCAAATATCTTGAAGAATGGGCTATAATGCCTCAAACGAGATGCAAAAAAAACCAAGAAACAGAATACATGTCGAACAAGCATTTCAAAGACAAGATAACCAGCGCGACCAGCGCTGACCGCCATCTGTTTCCAATTAACGCGACCGCAAGATAATTGGAAACAGATGGCACTGCTGCTCGCTCCCGAGCACCCTAGGCCAGGGGACAGAGAAGGCAGGACATGCACCCGCCTTGGACCAATTGCGTGTGATCAAAAAAAAGCACGAGCGTGTGTTCAGAGTTTAAAAGCCCTTACTAAAAGCCTCGCAGAGCAGCGAATGCGCGCTGGGTCAGGCGAGACCTAAAAAGCACTATGATGCAGCCAGTGCTAATGGACTTTTTTTTAAAGTGCATTGGTGCTGGGTGCATCATAGTCCTTTTTTTATGATTATTGTTAGGCACGCTGCTATACAGCATGACTACAAATCATTGTCAAAGTCTGTAATGCCCATGCTGTAAAGCATGAACAAATGGCAACGCCAATAGTCTCAAAGGCAAGATTTACTGGGTTTGCCAATGCTTGTTAGGTCCCAGCACAACACCCCTGTGATTCTGAGCAGAACTGTTAATCTCCCCATGCATGAAAAAGAAAAAGGATATAACTTTTGGCAAAAAACCCTATCAAATAAAGAAAGCAATTGCGCCCATGTCCATGTCTTTGGGATAATACATTTGGAAGCAAATAATATCTGTTGTCACAATAAACATCCATTTCCTAGGAGAAAAGGGCTTCTTTGAAGCGTGTGTAGCATAGTAAACATAGCTATGAATGGCAAGAGGTTCCACAAGGATGACAGGGAAGAACAAATATAAGTAATACCCCAAATACAGCACGATCAGCGGAAGGAGAGCAATCAAGCTGAAGCAATCAGTACTTAGTCCATGCTCCAGTCGAAAGAAGAGAAAGTTAATCCAGCACGCGCTGGCCAATTATAAGGCAGCAAATAGGCGTGAGAAAGAAGCAAACAAATGTTAAGCAATAGGCGGGCTACAAGCCCTCTGTTGAATACAGTATCTCTTGCAAGAGAGAAAGCATGCAGTACAGGCCCTGTTACAGGCAAGACCTAAAAAAGCATTCTCAAGACCTTTGTTATAAGAGGTAAAGCAGCATGATGGAACTGCCTGCCCTAGAATTTATGGCATTTGGTTCAGAAATGAATTGATAAATCGAATTAGTGCCTGATACATGTGTATGTTTAAAAAAAGTACACATTTCTTCCACTAATAACATTATAAACCTTTAGTTCTCTTGAGAAATGTGAACTTACTATACCCAAAAGGAAATTATTCTGAAAGTAAATCACCTGGAAGTTATTTCCTTACACAGCCTTCTCTACTAAAGGATCAAAAGCAAACAAACTTACTTCATGGGTACAGATGGCTTTTTGTTTCTAATTAAAAAAGCAGGGTCCTGCGGGCATCTAATCTGAAGTGCATCCTCTCCAAATATGAAGAGTCGGACCTAGGCAACAGCAATGGAAACAGTCTTAAAACGATACCAATAGGATATCAGTGAAAGCATTAGATGGGGATTTTTCCCCAAAGCTCTTTTAACCCAATGGAACCTAGCGAATAGAGGATCAAGCCACAACACCCAGATCCACTAGTTCTTCTGACAGAACCAAGGGCTAGAAGTAAAGCAATTTTCAAGACTGACAACTTCAAATATTTATTATAGGATTAACATGGGTTAAAACCAACAGTATCAAAACGAAATTCAGTCTCCAGTGAGGAGAACAGAGAGAGTGAGAGAAGCCTACCCTAATTGATAAAGGAAAATACACTCCAGACCTTTAATAACATCCTACAAAGTAGAGAGTCAGCATACTCAGAGTTTGATCCAATTAGACATAAGTAATATTGAAGAATAAGCATTTTAGAATTAGTACTCTATAAATAAAATCTGTTTCTCTTGAACCCTGCAGCATCATAGTTAAAGATGTGTTTCTTCTCCACAATAATTCCAAGCATTTACTAAATGTCAAACTGTAGCCATGCCAGTGCCTGGCCCACAAAGCAGAACAATGTATATCAATTAAATGAATAAGACAAACTAGAAGCTTGACCATGGACTCTGGACGCAAGACCCACTATAGACATCTAAATCTAAAGTCATATCATCTTAGTATCTTATGAAATACCACTGAGCCGGATTGATGCAATGACAATGCATCTTGTTTAAAAGTCCATTCTAAAATGGAAAACCTGAAAATGTACATTTATTTTTCTTAACTAGAGTTAGAAAATTAGGATGGGATCCACGACATAACATTTTATATCATTCATGAGAGTCTCCTTCCTGCTCTTCAACTCGGTAGGCACTGACATTTTTCAGCCCTTCCAGATGAAATACACCGTAATTGTAATTCCATTGCTAGGCTCTTCGTGGCATCAGTGTTATCTGCCTATTTACGTTTCAATTTGTAAGCTCTCTCTCTAATAGACTGCTATATGACCTGTCTACCAATTATCATACTTTATAAACAAAAATGGAAACAGCAAAACCAACCAAACAATATAGAGTGTCACGCACCTCCCTCAATATAAGGAACAATAAACCTTATTTAAAAAAAAAAAAACCTATATTTAACCTAACATTTGAGCTTTATGCTCACACTGTGTGCAACCCCACTGCCCCTGCCGTTTCCAAGGAGCGATCAGAACGACCAACATCAATTTTTATCAACTGTAGGTTGCACCACCCAATCCAAATATCCAAAAGTATGAAAATAACCCAGCTAGCAATGACTTCCCCTTAGTTTAAATAACAAACCGGCGATGGTCAGGCTTATCAACAAAACAGCGTTTCGAGCACTGGCAACAATCTCATTGAGTAAACCCCGCTCCAAATTGAGCGCAAAAAGGAGTTGCCATAATGTATAAAAAAATATACAATATAGCATCCCCAGAGATGTTATCAACAGTCCAGCCAAGTTGCAATTACCCGAATTAGACGCCAATAAATATTTAGGCGACATACATGCAAAAAGATTACAAATGAACAAGGCGTATAACTTTGTTACGCTGTCAAGCCATAGTGAGCACCGAACCCAGACTGAATTTATAACCTTTAACAATTTTATATACCTAAATATTTATTGGCGTCTAATTCGGGTAATTGCAACTTGGCTGGACTGTTGATAACATCTCTGGGGATGCTATATTGTATATTTTTTTATACATTATGGCAACTCCTTTTTGCGCTCAATTTGGAGCGGGGTTTACTCAATGAGATTGTTGCCAGTGCTCGAAACGCTGTTTTGTTGATAAGCCTGACCATCGCCGGTTTGTTATTTAAACTAAGGGGAAGTTATTGCTAGCCGGGTTATTTTCATACTTTTGTTGTCAAAGTTTATTAACTTTGCCGTTATCTGGTGTCTATTACGGTTTTTTACATCGGATTGGAGTCATATCTTTTAGCCACTTGCAGTTCTCTCATGTGCAGTCAGCCAGAATATCTATTGGCGTTTTAAATTTGAGCACACTCAACGGGATGGAACTGCTGGCAACGAGATCGGGGTTGTCACACTGTATTTCTATGTTATATTGCAAGCCTGTTATTACTCTTATTTGGGAGTGGGTTTGTTATTGAAAGAGACTGCTGTCAATCCTGAGAGGGAGAGGACAGATTGGTTTAAATCTTCCTAAATAAGGATTGAGAGGAAAAAATATGTGTGATAAGTGGGTTTGGATATGAGGAGTAATGTCCTCTTTAAATCTTTTCGGGTACAATAGCAATACAATAAGATATCACTGTGAGGTTTGTCTATTCTTTGGCAATTATGGTTCAAATCCTAAGGTTATATTATTTATCGGTCTAGATCTGGACATAAAAAAATTGTGTCTCGTTTTTTTATATATTTTTATATATGTGTATGGCCTATAGATAAGGCTTAAATAAATGATTTGTTATAATCTTTCCTAGGCACAACAGCCATTATATTCAATTTATGTTCGGGAAAATGAAAGGTGACGTCGTATGTGGAGTTCTTAGTTGAGCTAGCCTGACGATTCCCCTTTACTTTCATAAAGAAATGAAAAACAGTTCAATCGGTAGGTGACTAAGTTTCTTATTTGTTGAATTGACTGGGAAAATTGGATTACTTGGCAACCTTTTAAAAACACTGGATGATCCTAGTACATAGGGTGATTCCTTAACCTTTGGTTAATTTTATCATTAATTAATTAATTAAAACTTCTTCTTTTTTGATGTTTTTGGATGTATTTGATTATTAGTATTATTCTTTTTGTCTCTCGTAACTATGTTGTTGTTATGTTTTACACTTGCTTCTCATTTTTTCTTTTTCCTTTTCCAACTACAGTTGGTATTCTATTGGGGATATTATTGCAACCGATTGGTATGGTTGCATGTATAAGTTATAGACTTTTGTATAAATTTCAAAAAAATGTGTTTAGGTAATTGAATATAATGGAATATGTATGAAGATATAAGTTATCATGCGGTTTGACTATAAACATGTTTACAACATCATGTTTTGGTTTAAGAGAATGGAGTCTATACACATCTATTTTAAAATGTCTTCTGTCTTGCAGTTTTGTATATAATGTGTTGTTATATGTTAATAAATCTCAGATTGTATTATATATATATATTTTTAAATGTTTTTACAGCCCTGACGAAGTTCTTTTCCAAACGAACGAAACGCGTTGGCTGCTTGGTGCTTTGTTTCAAATAAAAAGAAGAATAAAGAAAGGCTGTTTGGTGCTTTGTTTCAAAAGAAGAATAAAGTAAACTGAACACTTCTATCATTGGACGGACTTTTAAAAATTATTATTTTTTCCCTTGGATATTTGGATTGGGTGGTGCAACCTACAGTTGATAACAATTATCATACTTCTACGTAACTAGCGCAGACAGTTTTCAGACGCTCAGTTCTTCTTAGCCGATATTTCATTCTTTGTGTAGGTCGACATTGCCCTTCTGGTAATTAACCTGTCTACATACATCAACCAGTAATTTGTCGGCGTCTGTCCTATTTGTTCAAGGTCCCATTTCTATTTATTAGTTCAAATAATTCCTATGTTTACATAACCAACCTTCTCCTTCTAATCTCATCTCTCCATGTTCCTTATGCCTACGGATTGTCTACGTGTATTCACTTATCTCTATGCAATGTGCTGTCACTCCAAGTAGTTTGCAATATATCTAGTCAATCTTCTACGTTCGTGCATGTTACCAATTAATTTTCTACGTCTATGTAACCTTTACATTTATTTCATGAATGTCAGTATAATCTGCTCGGTCATTTATTTTTGAGGGAATCTTTTTAGACACGTTTAGCTTGAATGTAAGCACGTCAGTCTGAGTCATTCCTCTATTTAAAGGAAATTTAGGGTGGCAGACATATCGTGTTAATCATCTCGCCAGATATTATTCTAATTATGTACAACCTATTTATTATTTTAAGTCTGGGCATTGTGCCCAGTCATTATCCGATTCTAAGGTATCTATTCAGAAATTCTTGTACCAGTGGGTAATAACTACTTGTCCTGTCAGCCTTCTGGTTCTATAAAACAATTCTACTCGTTGCCATATCGTTTTGAGCACCAATCGCAGCTTCATGCCCTATATCTCAGTAGTTCATAGTAGCCTATCGACCTTTCTTCATTAATAAATACTTGTCGGAATGCTCAATAGCGATGAAAAGTATTTTTTTGAAAACCGTTCCAGTCCTTTAATACTCGCGGTCCGTGTCTCACTTATATTGTGTCCTTCTTCTATTTCCACGCTTCTTAGTACATTTCGATCTTCTGCATTACCCACCAACTAGTTTAATAACATTAGCATCCACTCGAATTGGCTACAGATGCTGCCAATCTAGAAACTAAGCCCCGCCTTCCCTGTAGTGAACTAGGAAGTAGAGCTCTCTTCACTGCAGTGCCTGCGCGATTATCGCCGAATAGCCTTACTTTTCTTCTTAGTCTCACTGACGGGTTCCTCGGTGGTGGGCGAGAGAGCAGCGCTTGGCGGAGGCTCCGTTGTCGCCTCGGGAGCGTCAGCTGGTACCTCTCCAGGTGAGAGTTCCAGGTTCTTCGTTGCTTCCGCCATCTTGGCATCTGGCAAAGAGTAGGAGGAAACTATCGTCCCGGCGGCTGCCGCCAGCAGCCAAGATGGCGAAAAACGTGTTTCCGTTTCTAGCGTCAAAAGTGTTGACTATAGTTATGTCCGGCCGCCCATATTTAGAATTCCGCCTTCCGGCCTTACGTACTAGTCGAGACGTCATAAGAAAAACCTTAGCCTAGAGTCAACCGTAATAAATTTTTTTCAAGAAGAAAAGATGACGCTAGCGATCCATCAAATAGTATTGGAGCAGTGTCCATGGGATGAATGTGTACATTCTAGTTTCCATGGAGGGGCCGGGTCAACAGCGCTCACTTTTTTGGAATTTCTCAGGTTGTGAAAATGTTTATATATATGGGGACTAATTCTATATCAGGACTAGAGGCTCCGATTACGCTTCTCTATCTTTACTGCATCAAAAACATAGCAGTCAATCACAGTACAATAAACTTAAAAACTACCTTTTCCATGAACTCTAAGTCCCTGACACCATCTCATGCTCCAATCACAGTCCAGCTATCCCTATATGTATTGGAATCGCTATCTTCTCTACCTCTTTCTTTGCTGCTCTGCAGCCAGTTAAGTGCCTTTTGCTTCGTGATTCGTGATGAATGTGAGTGACGCCGCCTTGTGATGCATTATTGTCATTTTTCATTGTTAAATAACTTTTGATGTACAATTATCATCATTATTGGTGTTTAATGTTCGCATTCTATTGCAACTGGCGCTGCTTTTCGCGTCATCTTTCTTGAGATCTTAAAATCGTTTAATTTGAATTGTGCTTTAAGGAGTCTGCAGTTGCCTCATTGTAAGCGGGTGTCGCCCGACGCCGCATTGTTTTGTGGAGTGGGTCCGGGGAGTGGATTGCGGCGCTCCGTCGGAGCGAGCTCAGTCCTCTTTATAAGACTATGGACTTATGCGCTCTTTTCCGAGGAACATCGGAGCCTACGTTGATCGACTGCAAGCATTTCCTAAGCGGTCTTGGCGCCTCCCTCGCCACACCGAAGCTTTGGTCCATATTTCTCTCCCCTGCTGACTTCCTAGCCAGCCAAGATCTGCAGGGCTGTAATAATTGTGAGAGTATTGTATGGTCCTGCTGCTCCCCCACTTTCAAAAGTTTACTGTTTTTAGCCTGACTTGGTTCCACTCACCCCGACCTGGACTGCTGCTTAATTTTAAAATGGCTGAATTTGACCCTTATAATGAAGAATTTGTGAACTTCCAGGACCAGCCTGGTTCCAGTCTGGAAGTTGACATAATGGATGCTCTTGATACCAGTGTGCAGCATTCAGTGGATAAAGCCTTTGCTCTGGCGTTAGGTCCCTTTATTAAGCAATTTCATGAGTACGCCCTTCAATAGCGTTGGGGTCCACACAAGCTGAAGATGGGTGACCCAGCCGCTGCCGGTCCCAAAAGTGAAAAGCCAAGTCCAAAAGTGCTCCTGGTCCTCATGCTGAGGCTTTCGCAAAATTGTCCCGTTCTTGGACTGGCAATCACGGATACAGTGCACCCCCCATGTTGATCACTCCAACATTTTCTGAGCCTCCTGCAAACAAGGTCCTTGACGATTCAGATTCCTCTTTGTCGCATTCAGACGCTAGTGATCATGAGGACAAACCAGGACCAAGCAAAAGAATACACAATGTCATGGTTTGCAATCCGCTGGCACCAGCTACTGCTGCAAGGATGCTAGATTTTGAGCCTAATGATATTGTGCACCCATGATCTTCCAATAGGATTCCCCCAACAGAAGTGGCGGATTACGTGCTATTGCACATTCAACGCAGTTTCGAAAAAGAGATCAGGCTCATTTACGAGCTGAGTGTCCTAGACCAGATCTTTCAGGCAATGTCACGGGTACCCCTGAAGTTGATCCCACAGTGGTCACCTTTATGAAAAAGTATTCGAAGGATCCCCAAAAGGGTTTAGCTAGGGCATGGCGTAACTGTTTGGATAAGTTGTTGGAAGTCTTGGGCCCCCTTCACAAAGATCCTGGAGATCGCGTATCAGGCAGAACACACCTTCGAAGATTGATATAGACGCACTGGTGGGTTGGGCCCAGCGAGCTTTATGCAAACTGGAAAATGCCTACTGTGCGATATCCACAGAGCGCAGATGCTCCATATTGATGCGTATCAATCCCAAGTGAAATGATTTGACTTCTTCCGAAGTGGGCCCTGTGGCTGATGGCTTTCTTTTCGGTGGACCCTTCTAGAAGGAGTTAGCGAAATTTGTCTCTACCTACAGCAGCCTCGAAAAAGCCCAATTGTCTCTCAAGAAGGTGTTCCGCCTGACCCTTTTTGGCAAGGCTGGACGATTCCGGGGGTGCTTGTCAGGCCGCTGTTCCTTCCAAGGCTCCCAAAGAGACTACGCCCCTCTTTGCAGAGGGGGGTGGTACGATGCCTCGATTGGACCAGCATTCTTCCCCTTCCGTCATCGAGGGGGCAGATGCTGCTTCTGCATAGGCAGCAGCAGAAACTCACAGGGAGCAAACCAAGAGTCCAGAACTTCAGGTGCGAATACTCCCTCTTTTAGAGGTTATATGGGGGGAGGGAGGAGCAGAATATGCTCCTTTATGCACAGTTGGAGGAATGTTTCCCAAGACCCATAGGTGTGGGAGATTGTTCAGGGTTACAAACTTGAGTTTTACGAGACCCCACGTCAATTCCATCCCCCTCAGGAATTATATTTTTCTTTTCAAGAGAAGACCTTTTATAGGCCCCAAAATCCTCTTGCTGCTCCAAAAAGAAGCAATTTGCCCTTCCGACCTCCATCCCAAAGGATTCCACAGCAACATTTTCTTGGTGGAGAAAAAAGGTGGATACTCTTGGTTTGTTCTGAACTTGAAAGATTTCAATGCATGGGTTCTTTACAGACATTTCAAGTGGTATTCATCCTTTGCAAGATATTTTAAGGCCAGGCGACTGGATCGTATGCCTGGATTTAAAGGATGCATACCTCATGGTCTCCATCTTCCCTCCGCACAGGAGGTTTCTCCAGTTCTTCTGGCAGGGCAGATGCTTTGAGTTCAAAGTTCCTCCATTCGGCCTGTCATTGGGCATGTGGTGCTTCACCAAACTAATGAGGCCAGTGGTGGAGACTCTGCAAGCAAGGGGTTTTCATCTGATCGTCTATTTGGACGATATTAATCTGATGGTTCAAGATCCGGTGACATCGATGCTCCACCTCTTGTGGACGATTCAGCTGTTACAGGATCTAGGGTTTATCAACAAACAGAAGTCTGTCCTCTATCCCAGTCAACGTTTGGAATGTCTAGGGTTCCAGATAGACTTGATCAGGTCCCTCCTCATCCTTTCTCCTCAGAAGCAAAGAGCAATTAAGAAGAAGTTGAGGAATGCCTTGAACAAACAGATGGTTTCTTTGAGATCCCTGGCCAGGATTGTTTGCCTCTTCATTGATCCAGGTGATTTTTCCAGGTCCCCTTCATTATAGAGCCCTGCAGAGGTTGAAGATTCAACATGTACAGGAGGACATCCTCTATGCGGACCAACTCACCCTGATCGCTTGGAAAGTTTCAGGGAGAGCTGGAATTTGCCAGGCTTTTCGCAACACGCTAGATTCTATATTGAGCAGGCCTGGTCAGCAAATATGCATAAACATTATGTTTCAGCATGGAGGAGCTGGGTTGGCTGGGGCCACAAACGGGGCACTGATCCTCTCGGTGCTGATTATTGCTTAGTGATTCATCTTCTTTCATCCTTGACAGACTTGGGCCTAACTTACAGGTCAGTAAATAACTTCCGGTCGGCAATTTCAGCAGGTCATTGCCTGGAGTTGGCAAACCGATTGGTAAAAACCCACTAGTGTGTAAACTTATGCGGGGCATACGGCTGTTGTATTTAGTCTCATGGGACATTAATGCTGTTCTTCGTTTTCTAGAGCAATGGCCAGACAATGCTGCCTTATCACTTAAACAACAATCTGCTAAGCTTACAGTTCTGTTATGTTTAATATCCTGTAAGTGAGTATCAGATGTGCATGCTTTGGATCTTTCAGGTAGAGTATTTTCTCCAGACGGAGTTTCTTTCACTATTGTTATAAGTACTGAATCCAATTCCAGATCGATGTCATACCCGGGTTTTCCAAATAATGGTAAACTGTGTATTGTACATTATCTAAAAGCATATGAGACTTGTACTAGTGCGCTGAGACAAGATAATAATGGTCAATTGCTAATTGCTCTGCAAAAACCACTCAAACATGTAGCATCTGCAACACTGGTCAGGTGGGTACATTGGCTTGTAGCGGAAGTAGGTATTGATGTGTCTAAGTTCGCGCCCATTCCATTAGTGGCGCAATCATGCACTCACCGAATGTTCCCACAGGAGTGAGCTGGACACGCACTGCTGAGTCCCGGCTCCCCCACAAGGCTAAAGTCGCCTATTCATGTTACGGATAATCAAGGCAACTGGATCCCAATGGGGAAAAAGGGGAGTGGGAGAGAAAAGACACGGCTCCGGATCCTGGGACCTTCCTTGGAAGACTGCTGCCTGGAAATATTCTAGGCATTACTCCCTGGAGGGCAAGATTAGTCATGTTAAATGCACTGATATCCCAATTATCTCCCCGTGTTGTGAAGCCTGTACCTGGTTCATCCTCTTTCCCCGTCTATCTGAAGATTTCTCAAGAGATGTCTAATGGCAAGGATAGGAAGAAAGAGGAACCCCTGGAGCTGGATAACCTGCAGGTATATGTTCTCATAGTGAATTGTTAGTCTATCTATCATGGATATATGAGTTATACATTTACTAAGATGACATGAAACAATGTATATACCACAAGATATACCAGAAAGCGCCTTATACCTATATACCAATGCCTTGTAGAAAATAAAAGCAGATTACCACAAACATAAATCAAACTTAGAAATAAGCTCTCATGTTCCTTAGGGTACATGCATGCTGAAACTTTTCAATGTTCTGGGAATAAGGCTACCAGTAACCAGGTAAGTTGACATAACTCACCAGCCGCATATTATGCCACATTAATATCAAACATGTAGACATTCATTCATAGCAATAACAGTCTTGCCAGAAATGTATTGGAACCTCTTGCATGCAGTAAATATATATATATCAATGAAGGCTCACCAGCGCAGGTCGTGCTGAATGTGATTTGGGGATATTCAGCAAGACTCTGGCTTTGGCATTCTGTATGACCTGCAGTTTTTGGTCACATACATAAGGCTTCTATGATAGAGAGTTACCGTAGTCTAGATGTGACAGGATGAGTCCTTTTATTACTATTCTATGAATGTCAGTAGGAAGCCATTTGATTGTCTTCCTGAGGGCTCTTAAGAGACCAAAACATGATCCCGCCAGTTTCTTGGCCTGTGCTGCCATGGTGAGGTTCTTATCAAGGAGCACTCCAGGGTTCTTAACCTCATCTTTTGGAGAAGGACAGTCGCCCAGGCATGAAGGCCAGGAGAAGTTGTCCCAAAGAGAGGGATTATTTCCGACCAACATAACCTCTGTCTTGCCACCATTCAGTTTAAGATGGCTATTGTACATCCACGTATGTACCTGCTTCATGCATTCCACTAACTTGGCCTCAGTTTGTCTAATGTTGGAAGCAAGGGAGACGACAATCTGAGTGTCGTCTGTGTATGAGACCATCGTAAAACCTGTTGAGCAGATGATGTCAGTTAAAGGGCGCATATATACATTGAAAAGTGTAGGGCTCAAAGAACAGCCCTGGAGGACTCCGCATTTAAGCTGATGTACTTCCGACAGGCAAGGTCCCTCCCTGACCTGGAAAAGATAAGTAACGCTAGCGTGCGTGTGTGGTTATCGCATTCAGAGTTTAAAAGTCTTTGGCCCACTTGCATGTACCTTTTTTAAGGTCGCAAACGGCCCAATTCACAGAATCGGGCCGTTTGCGTGCGACCGTAAAAAGGCTTTCCCAATGTACCAAACCCTATTTTGCGATTTGGTAACCTATTACCGAATCGCAAAATGAGTTAGTGATTCGCTATTAGAAAGAGGCGTGTTTAGGGCGTCCCTTCCTAATACCAAATCGCATCGGTATGTAGGAATGTTTTGTGACCGAAATGCTGTCGCAAAACATTTGCATTTTACCACCTACTTCAAGTAGGTGGTAACCCATTCGCAAATGGGAAGGGGTCCCCTTAGTGAATGTATGCAAAAACTTTTTTTAAGAGCAGGCAGTAGCCCCAAGGACCACTACCTACTCTTAAACAAGCATTGGCATAGCCAATAGGTCTCGCCTTTGGGACCTTATGTGTTTAGGCAGAGTTATTGGCTTTGGCAATGTTTTTAAGCTATGGCAGCCAAGCAGACAGATATGCCGAAGTAGAAAAGAGAGTGTTTGATGTACCTAACGATTGTAGATCTTGTTATGGTGGAATAAAACGATACAGAGATCCTTATGTTTGAGAAGAAAATGTTTTTTATAGTGTGCCTCTCTAGTTGTGAAACATAGTAAGATATTTTTGTTTTTGCCCCCATTTTTAAGAGTAAATGCCCGCTTTGAAGAAGATCCATTTTGTACCTTTAGTATCCAGCTAAAGATAGTTTTGTGTCTGCATTGAACTTTATGATCTGAACTGCTGAATTATAAGCCCGTATCTCCCTACACCACTTCTTATGGGCTCTCTAACTATCGCTTTCGATAAATTGTGACTCACAACATCCTTTGAGAATAAAAATGTTGGCATTCATGCAAACAAGACCAAGGGTACAATTTACAAAATAATCATGTATGTCAGTACAGATAGGCAGCAAACATAAGATAACAATAACTTATGCAAAAATAAACGTTACAAACAGCCACTGTATTGCCCAAATGATAATGCTGGCTATGACTACTGTATCTCCACACAGATCCAACTATCCAATGTGTCACCATTGAGGCACAAAAGAGGCAATGGACAGTGCAAAATCCACCACCCCACACAAGTGAAGTGGGTACACCAGGTTGGGGAAGCCATACATTCATGGAAATGGAGACATAGGTACAGGAGGGAGTCACAAAGACATTGTGAACAAGTGCCAGCACTTCACCAACACCCAGACACCTTGATTTTCAAAAGTATGTCACAGCAAAATACCACTGTGTTGCAGCCGGTAGCAACAAGTACAACGCCACGTAGTAGAGACCCTCTAGGACTGGCAATTCAAGAAGAAACTTTGAAACCAACAATGTGGATTGGCCTTTGGAGAACCACAGGGGGTTCAAAGTGCACTGCACCTGTAACTGGTGCAGTGCAAATAGGAAAAATAGTCTAATTGGGCTAAAGGTTTTGAAATATTATTTTAATATGCAGAGCGAAGAATTTGGACGGGTTCATGCAATAGATGACAAATCAAGGCATTAATAAAACGTTTGAATCAATCAGTTCATATTTCTGTGGCACCAAATTCATGCAGGCATTGAAATATATACAGTACCATACATATACTACGGACATAAAACAATGAAAGATAAATCAAATTATAGTCAAGTATCTTATCGCATTAGCAAAACCCAATACCAGGATTGGAACAGTCCAAAGTGCAAAAATTGCCAAGTCATAAGAACTTCATTTTATGAAGAATAATTGGATCAATCACAAAGACACCAACAATATCATATCCGGACATGGTTTAGTCTAAAACTAATTGGGGTAACTCCAATCATGATTATTCAGGTGGACTGCTATTAAAAGGAGCGGAGGTTTTTGAAAAAAAACAACAGTTTATTTAGTACTGGCCCGCATTTCTGAGACATCATAGCAAGGTCTTGTTAAACGGTCTCCCCCCTTAGTGCTGTCAACGTGCTTCGGCCCAATACGATAGTCTAAGGGTTCATCAAGACTGTAGTGGCTCATTTATCTAAGAGAGAAAATAACGGAGTACCACCAAACCCAGATTCTGATACACATATGCGGATGAGAGTGTTGTAGATAAACACATAAGTGAAAAGAGACACAGCACATGTTTGTTCAAAATATAAAGGCAGAATACCCAGTCCTTCAGGAGAAAAGGCACATTTCATTAGAGAAAATGATAAATCTGTAGTATTGGTTTAGAACATGTTTTAAGTAGTGCAGGAGTTCAAAACTCTTAAACATTTACCAGTGCATGACTGAATGCCCAGCCCTGGGTTAGTGTCAGCTTCACCCCTTGTACCAACGGGCTAAAGTAGATCATTTACAACAACTCGCGCATTTTAAAAATAATGTGCCATCCACTTGAAAAGACACTCTCTGTACTCAGAAAACTCTTAGTTTGTGCTGCATGTTAGGTGTTGTTTTACACCTTGCACCCGGTTACCACCTGCTTCCACCTGATGGTCTTTTGCGCATGCAATTTTCTGTTTCGCAACTAAAACCAAATTGCATCTAGTTTTACATAGCTTTTGTGAATTACTACTATTGATACGATATTGGGGATAGTCAACACTGAGTTGCATTTTCTGATATTCGTTCTGAGGGCTTGAGTCTGATAGGTGGTGAGAAATCTTCAGCATTACGGAAAAAATCAGGGTGACAGCTGGCGGCTATGGATGAAGGAAGTTTACATGAAATGCCTGTTGTCGACATAGTATGGGGCACAAAGAACATTTATGTATAGTAAATAAAAATGCTGGGAAAATGCAGTCCCGAAAATAAATGTTGTGTTGGAAAGGCACACAATGTTCATACAAGTTCAGGACACTTAAAATAAACTAATGAGGTACAGTATAGCCCTTTAAAGGTTTCTTTGTGAGTTTGTGTACTTACTCATAATCAGCTAGTAACAAACACCAACAGCTAGATAATGAGAGAACCTGCTGTTTTTGATGTAGCAAATGGTGTAGCACAGGATGTGGAACATAAGGCAGACTTTGGAAATAATAAACCTTAAAACAAATGCAGTTGGGCCACACATTAATGTGATTAAAGGCAGTGCTAATGGTTGAGATGAAAGTAATATGCAGCCACATACCAGACTTAACATTGCATCTTATGACTGCGAAAACACGTCATTATCACGTTCGGACTTCACTGCAATTACCATCAATGGCATGAGCATTCGCTTGTAAGACCACCTGCTAAAGATGCACCCACCACAACTGAGGGCACCAACAAAGATGAAACAGAGTAAAACAAACACTAGTAAAGAGTGCTAATTAGTTCCCAAATAGCACCAACTCTCCTTCCCTGCACACGCCAAGATGCTCACCAAGAGCATTTCTATTTATTTATATGTGCTGTTTTACATGGAGCGAACCAAGTCAAGACATCAAGAAGATAAGACGTGAATTACACACCTACAATATAGTTGTCGGAAAGAAAAGTATTTTGGACCATCTTAGTGTGAGTCTACAGCAGTCCGAAGTTATAATGACATATGAGGCCATAGGGAAGGATCCTGTTTTAAGACAGCTGCATCAAAAAAAATAATTAAAAAAACAGCAGTGTTGTAATCGCTGTACAGCTTCCTGCAAACATTTGTTAATTCAAATCATATTTGTGGGATGTAGTCATAATATGCATAGCTTATATATACCCCATCTCAATTGATGAATTGCTCCGGTAGCCATAATTATTTACAGCTGACGAAATAGATGGTGGACTTTACAATCATTACAAGTCGAAAGTGAAAGAAGGACGCACATGTACCCCTTCAAAGCTCTTTAACCAAATTAAAACAAAACATCTTTCAGTTCTATGTAGCGCGAACTCGACTCGAAGGTATCAGAGCGCGTTACATGAGCACCCGTTGCATTACCGGCCGACACATCTGCGCAAAAAAATAAAACAACACACAAAAAATTACAAAAATATACTAAATCAATATTATACATACAAGCATTTACAATGCAATAGGTCTTGCATTTACGCTAGACCTATTGCATTGTAAAGGGTTGGGATCACGGACAACGGTAGGGAGTGAGGGAGGGCAGGGGGAAGAATGCACGGACAACGGGAGGGGAGGTTAAAGGAGGCAACAAAGTATGTCGTGCCTGAGGAGGAGAACCTCCTTAAAGAAAGTAGTGCTCACAGTCTAAAAATATCACCTACCGTGTAACAAACGAAGTAAAGGGGCCAGTCGCCACGGAAGGTGACAAATGAAGAGGAGGCGGTACTAAGGAGGGACCAACAAGTGGATTGACGAATCAGAAGCCAGCATTTAGGACAGACAATGACACAAGCCAATGGCAAACATGGGCAGAGAGTGGGCGGGGCTTCTATGCGCTACTTTTTATGTGAGCGTATACAAGAAGTCTCGCAGCGCATGCGCGCTGGCTCACGCTCAACCTAAAAATGAAAAGAAAACTTGTCATTTTTTTTTCTAAAAGCAACCCGTTTTCCTTCCAGGAAAACGGGCTGCATAAAAAAAAAAGATTGCTTTATTTAAAAGCAATCATGGACATGGTGGTCTGCTGACCCCAGCAGGCCACCATCCCCGTGATTTTAGCGATTCTAGGGGATCGCAAATTGTGACCTACCTCATTTATATTGATGAGGTAGGTCGATTTGCGACCCCTTACAAATTTCTATATGAAACTTGGAGTTTCATACATTTGTAATAGCGATTACCTAATTGCGATTTGCAGAAAATCGCAATTAGGTAATCGCTATTACAAATGTTGATACATGTGGCCATTTGTTTCTTGTTTCATTTCAGGTCGCATGGACAAGGTATGCTGTGGGTGAAAAAAAGCGGGTGAGGACGCGGTCAAAGCTGCCAGAGAACCGCAGCCAGGACAACCGAGGAAGCAGAGAATCAGGTGAGGTAAACCAGAAAACAAGCGCGGTGGCAAACTGGAACGCCAAGCGTCGTTTCTGGCTTTCTCCGTGTCTAAATATTATGCCTAAGCAAGATGGCTCCTGTCTCGTGGTACAAGGCAAGACTTCTGCTCTCAGTTCTAAAGGATTACGTTTCACCGTATCGCAGGCATGACAGGTGCTATAGCTTCGAAATCCTTTGCTTTAGGGTCTTGATTGGAGGATATTATGAACGTGGCAGACTGGTTCTCAGAATCTACCTTTAGAACCTTTTATTACAAACCTATTGTGGATGTTGTGTCAGTGGTGGCATAGCTTTAAACTAGCATAATCGGAGCCTCCGCTTCTGACATAGAATAAACCTTTTTCTAGCTTACGCAATAAGAATTTTCAATTCTATTAAGGACACGGAGGCGAGGATTATCCCACCCATATTCTTTATCTTATGTTTGACATATTTGTAATGATTTTGATATTATGATTCTTGGTATTTGATGAGAAATTTGATTGCCCAACCTGTTACATGAATTATATCAGTCAAGTATGTATCAAAGTTTCTGGCTGGTCTTTCTGTTTTCGGCAGGAAATGATTAGAAATAAGGCTGAACTATCGGTGGACGCAGTGTTCGTTGTTTGCTGCAGGACCTAACAGTTTTGGTCCAGTTCTACAAGATGCGGTCTCCACGTCGCACTGGCTCGGGTCAACCTGTTGTTCGAAGCCTGGATGGAGGTTTACAATTTCTTCGTTGTGTTACAGGGGTTCTACTCTTAGAACAGAACTATGCTTAAAACCATGGAACATCAGTATGTAGGGACTGAATCCGACTAGCTGTAGTGCCTCACTTGCCCTCCTAACCCTACCAGAGAAACAAGTGAATTGGCATCCAAGAACACAACCCTCTCAACCCTCTCAGGGACCGTGTTAACAGGACACACCCTTTCGCTCTCTCACTCGTACTCGTCCACAATAAGATAACCAGGAGACACGAAGGCAGTTTAGAATATTTATTTAAAATATCCTGCTCTGAAATGCAATATACGTACCACAGTTATAAAACAAATACATACTAAAAATACTGTTAGCATGGTTAATAATCCATATATCATGAAAAGCCCTGTCATTTTATAGGACAGAGTAACCTAAACCCCCCTCCCTTGCTAATGAAGCTAAATGATTATATATCAAAGATCTCTGCAATTACTGGCAGACCCCGTACCTTATCATATACAGATGGACGTTCAGACGCAGTGTTCTTGTCTCAGAATTCTCGTTCCAAGTGTCTGTTTTGGCTCATGTGCTCATCTATATGATAGAACATGTGTGCACATAAACAGCAACTGCATTCTTGTGTTATGTCTAGGTGCTAGTGCCTGGCCAGAAAGAATAACAAGGGACATTGTTGACCTTGTCTATGGTGTTCAGACTAACTCCCAGGAAAAGAACAGAACGTGAAAACATATGCAGGTTCTGTGTGAAAGTACAGTGTGGCACAAAAGCAAATGTGTTTATATAGTAGCTTGTGCAAAGGAAAATGAGGCCTACAACATGCACAGTTAGGCTAACATGCGGAAAATCTACAATGGGCCATGCAGGAAACACACAACACCCTCACTTTGGCCAGGATACTAGCACTTACAAAGATACTATATATGATCAATGTAAGTAAGCATACTCAAAGCTTTGCTCCAGAAATATGAATGACTATAAACTAAAAACAGAAGGAAATGTCAATTTGGAAAAAACTATTCAATCAAGGTGATTCGGAAGAATCCATAATGTTACTCGCCATTTCGTAGGCTAAAGACTCCATGAAGGAATCCAACTCTGCACATAACGATTGATCCACAGCCCAAGTCAAGAGTTCCAAAGAACAAACATGCTCTCCGGTCTCAGCCAATGCTGAGACAGTTGCCAGACAACCTGCGTCAGTGTTAACAGTGCCTTTATTGTGTGATCCAGTCGCCAATGCACACGTTTCCTAATAGGCTAAAGACTCAAACTTCGCATTGTGTAAAAGTAGCAAGCCTAAAGGGCAGTCCTGAAAATGCGTCACTAAGGGGCTCAGCAGTCCAAAGTCGAAGACAGCAGATGTCTGTGAAGCCAGGCATATGTCCAGTGTCCATTCAAAAGGACACCATATGCAGTGGAACACGAGTTGCATGCAGGTAAACCAGGCAGGCCCAAATGTCAAAGACCAATCAAAATCCAGTTCTTGTAGTAGAAGCATTCCAAAAATGTGATTCATGCGCTCACGATAATGTTGGAGCGAAGCCAGTTCCGGAGCACCTGCAAAAGGAACATCCATTACGGAGAAGCAGGAACAGGATGAGAATGCTGCAAATGAGGAATAACAGCAACGGAAATCCTCCAAATACACTAGAGAAAATGGAGTGGATAAAAGCCGGGATTACTCCAAAGATGGTCTGAAAAGAACTAACTAGGCCCGAGCCCACAACTTAAAAAAAGTGTGCAAGGCCGGCCGTACTGGAGGCATTGTCTTTAACAATGACTGTATTTCACTAGAAGTTCTAGCCACCTGCAATTCGAAGGTCTTGCGAGCAGATGTAAGAGCTACTTCTTGCTGAAACAATAAGGCTTTGAGTCTGCTTAGTGTATTGAAATCTGCCTTCAAAGTTGGAATGGAAGGCCATAGTAAGCTAGCTACAATCCCATGTGGAGGGGGAAACAACGGAAATCCTCCAAATACACTAGAGAAAATGGAGTGGATAAAAGCCGGGATTACTCCAAAGATGGTCTGAAAAGAACTAACTAGGCCCGAGCCCACAACTTAAAAAAAGTGTGCAAGGCCGGCCGTACTGGAGGCATTGTCTTTAACAATGACTGTATTTCACTAGAAGTTCTAGCCACCTGCAATTCGAAGGTCTTGCGAGCAGATGTAAGAGCTACTTCTTGCTGAAACAATAAAGACTTTGAGTCTGCTTAGTGTATTGAAATCTGCCTTCAAAGTTGGAATGGAAGGCCATAGTAAGCTAGCTACAATCCCATGTGGAGGGGGAAACAAGACATTGCTGCAACAAGTGATTAACTGGGAAACGGACAAAATATACGGGCCTCCAGCCTGCATTCGGCAACAGTCTTGATCACTAAGCATGAGATAACTACCGTTGGAGAGTACCGTAATGAAAGGGAGAATTGCGGGAACCGGAATTCCTTTTAAATAGCAAGCTAAATTTGGTGCCGAAGTGTTACATGCGGATGAATTTTTACATGTTTACAAGCAAGTGAATGTCTCAAAGTGGAGTCACATTCTTCACCAGTGATAAAAACTTCCTTGTCACTACTTTTACAGCGATAAGCAAAGGGAAGTAACCATACTTCATGTATGTTACTGCTACCTAGGGGTTTGGATCTGTCTACAGGAAAATGCTTTATGCAAGCTGTGAATTGAAATGTCGATATAGGCAGGGAAATAACTCCATGTATTAACCACACCTCTGAAGGCGTTTCTGCTATGGTGAATGGGAGCTGTTCTAATTTCTCCAAATGCAGCATTGTATGGGTCGCGTCTTTCATGGCCTTCAATTGTTGTTTACGTGTTAAATTAAAAGATGAAAACAAATCTGTACAATTCAAGTAATGCCATAGAACAAGCCCATTTTTCTGAGTTTGAAGTGCCCAGCTAAACTGCATAATAGATCTAAGCTGACTTTGCCAATGATACAGCGTTGACATGTCACTCTGCACAATATCAATAACAGACGACACAATTTTGTTTAAATTGTAAATCGAGATGACAGCTTATTAATACTATTATTGACAACAGCTAGCACTTTGTCCAAATGATCTTGGTCAATTTGCCTCAAGCATGCAGCAGCTTCCATTTGGGATGATTTCCAAATGTTATTAAAAGTAGCATATATAAATCTTTTAGAACGTGGGGATTTGGGACCCAAAAGAAAATCTGATAAATTCATGTCCTCGGACAAGAGAGAAAGATGTTGTTTTACTGCAGACAGTGTGGAATGTTCCAACCATTGTTGATATAACTTTCCCACCGAAAAGGTGGTCACAATACCAGAATGTGTTGCCTGAGAGTATCGGGGATCAGGTCTTCTTGATTTAAACCCAGGTGTGGAATTGAGAAAATGAGCGTGACATCCATTTATGTCTACTGGCCATAATAACCACCGAAAAGGAAAAAGAACAGAATGCAAATATTCACCCCTATGCAAGAGATCTGGGTTTAATCAATAGTTTTTTTGCCCACCATGCCACCCCAGTTTGGACCCAGCCATATGCAAATCATACCCTGCTCCTCATGGGAACAGTCCAGCCCGAACTGCCAAACCAGGTCCTCCCTGGACCAGAAACAAGCATCCTAGGACCTGTTTCGGGTTATCACCCCTCATCAGCCAGGCTGGCTTGAATCCAGTGGCACAGTGAGCACGGAACCCACGTCTGGGCATACCCTTTCCACTTAGGGCAACAAAAGCAAAAAGAACAGATGAAGGAAGGAATGCTGAACAATGCAAACATTCACCCCCAGTCAACAGATCTGGGTTTAATCCATCGTTGCATAATAACCACCCACCAGGACTCGAAAACGAAGAATTGAATGTACCGTTCTGCACCATACTATTTAATTGTTCTTCAGTGTATTTTGTAAAATCCTGCCACTTATCAAAACAGGCAACGAAGGGAATAGTCGGGGGATTCATCTCTTTAATTTTAACCAATCCTAAACAAGTAGTCTGCTGGATTGTTTCACTCAGAAAATCATTTGTGTGTGAATTAAGCAGGCTCGAAAAAAAATGTTGTGCCTTGAACCTGTCAGGACTCCAAATCGATTTCAAATCAATGGTGTTCTTTCAGTAATCATAACTTTTAAGGGCCAACTGGTTAACAAACATAGTAGTATATATAATATTAGTCTGAGTAAGCATATATTTCTTTGGTGTTGGAGTTAATTTAAAATAATATGACATGGGGTCTGAAGCGTCATATCCCGTGAAATAGGTATATTTATCTTTTTGCTTTTTGAAACTTTCTGGTGGCGGAGTTGGACAATGTTCCTATTGGGTATAATTAAAATGGGGACGCTGTCTACCAGTGTTATGTAGGAAACGGTGTCCATAGTCATGGTAACAGAACATAACAGCATAGTTAGCAGAATTAAGGTATAAATCTTCTGATTCAAAAACAGTATAATATTCTAATTCAGAAAACATAGAATTTACAGTGTCAACATCCCAATCATCTGAATGCAACCCAGGTACTATTACATCACCCATAGAAATGTAGATCACATATGGTATCGGCAGGTTCTCCGTCGGACCAAATATGTTGAAAGGAACTTTATCCCAAACAATTCCATCAGTCACTGGACCGACTGAAATGCTAACGAGGGACAAGTCTCATTCATTTTATGCGATGAAGAATGGGGGGTCAACACCCCATCAACCAGTTCCGTAGCAGAGCGTTCCGGAAGATAATGGCCATTGATCAGTAGGAAAAAAACAGTCACAAATCCAATCCACAAGAACAGGAAGACCAAAGAGAGTATGATCCACACATATATCCAAGGTGGGACTAGATAAGTGTGTTTTAACCATGAAATTAAAACACAAATCCGAGCTGTAGGCGTGTACAAAACAAAGGAACTGCTGGAAGAAAATGATCTTGATCCATATAGTAACCGGGGGTACCCAGCCAAAAACACAGGAGGTTGGGACTCAGCAGCAGGACTTGAAAATGCCAACTCAAATGGGCTCACCAAATGGAGGATCATTATAAATGATATCTGTTGTAAAGACGTGATATTAGCAGCAGGTGTCGTGGCAGGGAAATTGTCGGTGGAGGACTCAGCCTCCCCCTCCCTCAGTCGGGTAGTATCAACATCGGTGGTGTTCAGAGACTGCAAAGAAAAGTCTTGCGGGAAAGAGCTGCCATTCCGTGGCATACTATGAAGTATCGGCCACAAGGTGTAGCTTGACATGTTCAATGGAGACAAAATGATTGTCTGTATATCTAGGGAGAGGTGGCAAAATGACAGTTTGTGAACCTTGAAGGCCAAGGACTGAAACAGGAGCACAGTACGTTGGGCTGAGTTTCTTTTTGATGGCCACCTTTTCTCAAACCAGAGCACCAATTTTTGGAAGCCAGACGGAAACTGGAAGAGCACCTTTAGAAGCAGAAGGATGAGATGCAGGCATACGTTTGTGTGAGTTTGCGTCACAGAACTCTTGTAGGTCCTGTAAGACAGAACAGTGGTTATCTAAGTAAAAGGTTGCAGCAGCCGCCACAACGTCTGGACCAGGGATCTGCAACCTTTTCTACAATGAGAGCTACTTTATTCAATGAAAATCATCCTGATCTACTAATATTAGTGATGTAAGAGTGATCATCACATCCCAGATTGTCAGCTGTGATTACATCAGTGAGGAGTCTACTGGCCTTCAGAAGACTCCTCAAGACCTGGCTCTTCGATCAGTAGCAGCACCACCCCCCTCTTCCCCCAGCGCCTTGAGACCCTCGCGGGTATGTAGTGCGCTTTATAAGTGACATGATTGATTGATTAGGCAGGGTTCCAGCAGTAAAGTAAAAAAGGTTTTGACAAATTGAATTCAAATATTACACACGTAATACCTAAAGGCTATGGCTGCAATACCCTTGGCACCAAGTAAGATTAGAAATAAGAAATCTCTCCAACTCAAATAATAGCTTTAAATATATTTTTCATATTCAACCATTTTCCTGCAAACATCAGCTTATGAGTTCTGAAAATACACACATTTACATCTTGAATACATTCTTTTTAATTTTTGTATACATATAATAATTCAACTAAGCAAAAGCTTCTATATTAGTAGGCTGGGTTGCACACAGAAGAGCTACTCACAGGTAGCTGGAGAGCTACTAGTAGCTCACGAGCTACTCGAAGACACCTGGTCTGGACCATCAAGGTCTGGAACATTCATCTTGATGCCAAAAAGTACTTCGTGCAGGGTCCGCCCACCCTGAGATCTTTTAGAGAGGTTATTTAATGCCCGTTGAACCCCTTATAGATGGTTCAACCAACCACGCCCTGTACCCAATACTCTAGCCGTTAAGGACTGCTTTAAGCCACGGTTCATTCTCTCCACAACAGAATTACTCCCGGGTCTATACGGAGAAAAAAAATGCACTTGCACACCCATGGACTTCATCAAATCATGGTATGCTTTAGAAGCAAAAGCCGGACCTTGGTCCGAGTGGAATGCGCAGGTGCGGCCAGTACAGGTAAGAGCGGTGCGGTGGGGCAAGGTGGGGGGGGAAAGTCAACATACAACGGGATGGGGAGAATACAATAAATAAATAAAACCACTTACCTTGCGCTCGGCGATGCGGCGAGAGCAAGGTAAGTGGTTTTATTTATTTTATTTTCTCTATCCATCCTATGTCGACTTCTCCCACCGCTCTTACCAGTACCGGCCGCACCTGGGAATGCGCAACATGCATCTGTCCCGACAAAGGCTTGCAATTTTTTAATAACAGTTCAAGCATCAGCCAAGCGCTGTGGCCAAATCCAGAGGAATCTAGAGCAAGAATCAACTGCAACCAAAATATATTTCAACGCAGTATCAGAAATCAGAGGACCACAGTGATCTAAATAAATGCAGCCAAAAGTCTGGTTGGAAATAAAGAGATGTGTCTGTGGTGGACGAGACACATTGAAACTTTTGATCTGTTGACAAATGTCTCAAGTTAAAACATATTTTCTAGTTTGTTGGTATAAGCCCTGCCACCAATATCTTTGCTGTAAGAGTGAAATGGTGGCAGCCACACCGGCAGGCGCAGAAGCTATGCCTTCATGTGCAGCGACAATTAAATCATGTCTGTGTTGGGAATCATCCGACCACCAACGCCAGGCATAGTTGCTAAAGGAACATTTTGGTCATTGAAATGATAGGACTATTTAGAAGAAAAGCCCTTCGGTAAAAGGATGCCATTTTTTAAAGCACTCACTGCAGCCAAGATATAATTGTCGATATGAGTTTTAGAACGGGTTACTGCTGCAATTTTAGCTGTAGCTACTGCAGATTTGGACGCTTCATCAGCCAGAGAATTCCCTATGGTGTGTGTTCCCACACGATGACTCCAAGTATGTATTACATGAGCTTGTGGCAACTTATCCTTAAAATCTGCCACTCTAACCCAAAGCAGCTTGTGCTGGATTGTGCTACCTTTAGAATCTCTGAAGTCATTTTGTTTCCAAAGTGTAAATTAACGTTAAAAGATTGTACGCAATAATACAAATCACACACTATAAGCATGGGGAATCTAGGATCCATATTTTCAAGTGCAAGAAGTAAAGCCTTCAATTCAGCTATCTGCGCAGTGCAGTCTCCAAGAGACTGCGTGCGAGTAGTCTGAGGGTTAAAGATGCCATCAGAAATAGTGCCTAAAACGAAGGCGCATACTGCTGCTTAGAACCTATAGCCGGCTGTGCAGATCCATCTGTATAAATGATGGACTTATACTGGTCAAGAGGCAGAAGTGAAGAAGGCAAAGGATAAACATGTTCATATTGCAAAAATTCTTGAGTTTGCAAAGAAGGGTCAAAGACAAAGCGGCCGATTCCGATGTCGGAAGGACTCAGGTCCGTCCGACATCGTCCAGGAGCCGTAACCGACCGACCTGCTGTCGTTGGTTACGGCCCTACCAAAGGGGATGATGGACGGAGCGTTTGAGCAAATCAAACACTCACCCCCAGTCAACTGATCTGGGTTTAATCCATCATCATTCTTTAGCTCACTCCACCACCCCAGTTCAGACATGGCCATATGCAAATCAGTCTGACCCTGTGCCTCATGGGAACAGTCCAGCCCGAACTGCCAAGCCATGTCTTCCCTGGACCGGAAACAAGCATCCTGGGACCGGTGTCTGGCTATTCAGCCGTCATCAGCCAGGCTAGCTTGAATCCAGTGGCAAAGTGAGCAAGGGACCCACGTCTGGGCATACCCTGCCAACTTAGGGCGAACAAAGCGATACCAAAGGGGATGATGGACGGAGCGTTTGAGCAAATCAAACACTCACCCCCAGTCAACTGATCTGGGTTTAATCCATCATCATTCTTTAGCTCACTCCACCACCCCAGTTCAGACATGGCCATATGCAAATCAGTCTGACCCTGTGCCTCTTGGGAACAGTCCTGCCCGAACTGCCAAGCCATGTCTTTCCTGGACCGGAAACAAGCATCCTGGGACCGGTTTCTGGCTATTCAGCCGTCATCAGCCAGGCTTGCTTGAATCCAGTGGCAAAGTGAGCAAGGGACCCACGTCTGGGCATACCCTGCCAACTTAGGGCGAACAAAGCGATACCAAAGGGGATGATGGACGGAGCGTTTGAGCAAATCAAACACTCACCCCCAGTCAACTGATCTGGGTTTAATCCATCATCATTCTTTAGCTCACTCCACCACCCCAGTTCAGACATGGCCATATGCAAATCAGTCTGACCCTGTGCCTCATGGGAACAGTCCAGCCCGAACTGCCAAGCCATGTCTTCCCTGGACCGGAAACAAGCATCCTGGGACCGGTTTCTGGCTATTCAGCTGTCATCAGCCAGGCTAGCTTGAATCCAGTGGCAAAGTGAGCAAGGGACCCACGTCTGGGCATACCCTGCCAACTTAGGGCGAACAAAGCGATACCAAAGGGGATGATGGACGGAGCGTTTGAGCAAATCAAACACTCACCCCCAGTCAACTGATCTGGGTTTAATCCATCATCATTCTTTAGCTCACTCCACCACCCCAGTTCAGACATGGCCATATGCAAATCAGTCTGACCCTGTGCCTCATGTGAACAGTCCAGCCCGCCAGACTGCAGCATTCCATGATCACGTTTCGTGGTGTTTGGTATTCCCAATCTGTGTCAAAGAGTACATCTTCAATGATGGTCAAAGTCTCGTCGTGGGGGAGACTGGTGTACAAACTTTCCACATCACAGCTGATTAATAATTGTTTCCCTGGGTCAAAGGGCATTTCTTCTAGTAATGTTAGAACATCCTTTGTGTCTTTCAGATATGTTGAGGTTTTTTGTACTAAAGGTCGTAGGTATGCATCAGCAAATTTTGAGACAGGCTCTAGGATGGACCCTATACCTGATACTATCGGGCGGCCTGGTGGAGTTTCCAGATTTTTATGAATTTTGGGTATTGTGTAGAAATACGGTGTCTTAGGAGAACCCGTGGTCAGGAAGTCTCCTTCTTTCCTGGATATCCATCCATGTGACCGTGCTTCCTCCACCATACTTGTTATCTGTACACGTATCTGTTCTGTTGGGTCTTGATTTAGGATTTCACACAGATTGGGAATACCAAACACCACGAAACGTGATCATGGAATGCTGCAGTCTGGCATTAAAAAGGAATTTCTTTGAATACAACAATACCCTATACCTCCAAAAACACGGGACCAGCATGGGGAGCACGTTTGCTCCCAGTATAGCTGGCCTGTATGTCCACCAATTGGAGAAACAGAAAATCCTACACGTCAATTACCCCTTCCACAACCATATTAATACATGGAAACGGTATATTGACGATATACTGATCATCTGGAATGGAGACGAAATGACAGCAAACCGGTTCATAACTTGGCTGAATTGCCAAGATGAATTTTTGAAATTCACAAGCACTATAACCAATAAAGAACTGGTTTTTCTAGATTTGAACATATATCCCAAAAGGGGAAAACTTGTAACCACAACCCATTTCAAGTCCACTTCAAAAAACTGTCTGTTACTATACAAAAGTTTCCACCCAAGACATCTCCGCGACAACCTCCCATATGGACAATTCCTGCGCCTAAGAAGGAATTGCACAGAGATTGAGGATTTCAAACAACAATCAGGAGATTTAAAAAAGAAACTTGAAAAACGCCAATACCCAAGAAAGGTGATTGAAAAAGCATACAAAAGAGCTCGGAACAACTGTTGAGAAAGCCTTCTGGAACCACAGCCATACAAAGAAGAAGAAAATCGCCCAATCTGTATCACAACATTCAATACTAACTCCAGCCAAATCACGAAAATTGTGAATAAACACTGGCGAATCTTGAATAGTGGAGGTATGAATCTCCCACAACCGGTCTTCTCACACAGAAGAGGGAGAAGCATCAGAAATATGGTGGTGCACACCAGACCAAGAGAGAAAGAACTCATGACACAAACAACTTTATTACCACCAATCTCAGGCCATCATCCATGTGGAATGTGTAATGTATGTAGACTGACCAAAAAAAGTAAAGAAATAATCTTCCGCAACGGAATGAGATGGGACCAAAGACATTTCACCACATGCAACACCAGAAATGTGGTGTATCTGATTACATGTCCATGTCGAATGGAGTACGTAGGCATGACCACACGCCCCATCAAAATCAGAATAGGAGAACACAAAAGCAACATCAAATGTAAAAAGAACACTACAAAGATGGCTGCACATTTCCTTGATAAAGGACACAGGTGGGAAGAAATCACCTGGACAGTAATAGAACAGGTCCAGAATTAGAGATACCTATTCGAGAAAGAACAGCGATGGGTGTTTCGCTTGGGGACTCATGATATAGGTATGAATGATGATATTCTCTGGAACCAACTTTAAAAATCTAGTGTGAACACTTCATAACCACAACTGTGAGGAGGCAAAGTGTGAACACCTAATGATGACTATTGCAATAAGGTGATTCTACGACCCCCACAAACGAATTTCTGATGCACTAAAGTCCAATGTATTACCCGCAATAACTTCATTTCAAAGACACAGTACTATCCATGAAAGTCAAGAAACACAGACCAGATGGATACAGCTAGACATCTGTATACCATGATGGAAGTACCCACAACATGAGCTTTACACCCTTCAGACATAAAATCCAACTTTGTGACGTTACTGTTTTGTGTCAAAAACATATTTAGAATAACAACGTGATCAACATGAGACCAGTCCTTTGTTACAATATCTTTTTACAAACAACTTTTTATAATAGCCTTTTTATAAAAGTCTTTTTCAACAAGTATTTTTTTGCACAAAGCATTTCTCACTAAACCTGTCTGAAGCACCAGCTTGAAATTTTCGTGTCATAGCGTTTTTCGCTAAGATTGGACAATAGAAATTGCCGTACCATTTGTTCATAGGAACAAAACGAATAGTAACCTAAAAGCACGCCGATTACACACTGATCAGGAAGTGCTGTTTTTTTGAGACTATAGACCGGGTCATCCGAGGCGGCCATTTTGAAAAATTTCCCGTTCTAGTGTACCGCGCTTCTTTTAGCGCACTTTCCCATTCAGCCACAAGTTGAAATATGGGCTCCGTACGCTCACAACCCGTTCCAGAGAGCCACGAGAAGGTAATACCGGGTTGAGAGTGCAGCCTTCAGGATGTAAGTAAGACGACGGCAAGTCTTACAAACAGCCGCTCACCGATGTAAGATAGAAAGGCTAATCTGCTAAGAAACGGGGAAACTTTTAACCCGACATTTCTTCCTGCAGTGTCTGACCACAGGCGCCCTCACCTACCGTGCCAGCTCATGGGGCAATATCTTCATTGAGTCTATGTATGTATAAAGTACTATGATTATAAGTATGGATGATTTATGATAGATCAATCGATAAAAGCCCCAGATAAAACACAGGCTTTAGTATGAACAAGTGTGTATGTGGAGAGAGGATGTGTGCTACATGTGATTGTTTTTGTAAATAATCCTCCCCTGACCTATTGTGAGAAGTGTTTTTAAATTCTGTGAGCAATTTGAATTCACCATTGGGTAGCACAGCACCCACCCGTGAGCATGAGTATGATGCTTAGTGATGAGTATAAAGAAAAATATATCACAGTGGTATATACCACATACCAATCCTTTCCACATGATGGTGATGTGTAAACAAAGCGCAATACATGATGGTCAATATTTTTACCATTGTCTCCAATTTCTTTGTTCTTTCTCTTTTCCTTTGCAGAACATTGACAAAATACCAATAGGATATTATTAAGAAGGCCACAATAGGGCATCTTATGCGTGTACTAAGGACCATTAGGCATATGTACATTTGGAATCATTCACTTACAATAGTGAAGTAGGGATCGTGCTTGGTCCTGACGAAGAAAGCCAGGGGTTTGGCTTTTGAAACATGTTGACCCCGTAGAAGGCAACTCATTACAGTACACCCTCTACACCTCCCCATTTTTAATGTTTCCAGCCAGGGAAGGCAATAAATTATATTTTTTCCACTAGCCAGGGAACTTTTAATTCTTGCACCACTTTTCTTTCACGACCCTACCACCCCATGCACTACACATAACTTCTATCACAAATTCAAGTGCTCCCGCGTCTACGTAGGTCGTAGCACGCACCGCCCCGTAGAGGGACGGGAAGACCCCAATGATGAAGCATGACACTGAATTGGTTTTCAGTGTGTGAGGGGTATTTTAAAAACCCGAAGTGGTTCCCTTCTGTAAACAACTAGAAGGTGCCTTGATAACCATCTCTGCTACACCATCATTATGACTATAGCTTTTCAGTTATTAATTGGCATAATGTAATGTAACGGTAGAATCTTTATCATCGACATAAGACAGAGCGTCAGGGTCAATGTCATGAAGAATTGACATAATTGGTGCCCCAAAGACGCCCGGGATGTTCTTGTAGTCCATAGGAAGTCGGGCATACCACCTCTGAAAACCGAGGGCACTAAACGTGGACCAGTCGCGGCTATCTGGAGCCAAATTGTGACTGAAAAAAACGTTGGAAATGTCTAAGGTAGTTTTATATTTTTTATGGACGATATTGTTAATCAGTGCCGTACTATGTGTATTTTGTACAGCAAAAGTGCGTGAATGACTATGTAAATGGCTGTAATCTATAACAATGCGAAAGGAATGATCAGGTTTCAAAACCGGAAAAAGAGGATTATTCATTTGAGAGACACAGGGTTCAATTACTCCCTGGTAGTCCAGTTGGGAAAGAATTTCTTTAACGTGTGCCGTAGCTTCCCGTGTAATAGGATAACGTGGCTGTACCTTAGGTGTAGACCGTATAGGAATAATATGGTAAGGAAATTCCTTATCCCAACCAGTATGGTTACGATAAAGAGCAGGGGCCAAAGCAAGGGCCCATTCGGAAGCATAAGCTTGTTTAACTTCATCAGGCACAAGGTGTGAAAAAGAAGGGAGAATGACGTCCTCACCTTGGGCGCATTTAAGAACAGATAGTGGGGGCCAGTCGACCTCCGCCAAGAGAATATCATACGATGTAGTTAAATTGTCCCAGAAGATTGCTTTAATGGTGTGTTTAACGTCACCTTCAATTTGAATATCTAAAAGATATAGTCTGTCCTGTGGGGCTACGCGGGTATCCGCGGTTTCAACTGTAACAAAGGTATCAGTTAATTTTGCTACCAGAAGCTGGTGGTGATTCCGGCGTACTATGGTGACCTCTGCTGGGCTGTCGAGGAGAGTCACCGCCCAACTCCAGTTCAGGAGTCGGGTTCTCACCGTCTGTGGCATATATAGCCGTTAAAGATGCAACTTTCTTTTTCTGAAAAGGGGGTTTATATGGAGGAGGTCTATCCTCCTTCTTTATCTTCACGTCAGACGAGCGTTGTGTTTCCCGTTTCGGTTGCCCGTACTCTCCTTGTCTGCGATCGGATTGCTCTCTTCTGTCGTACTGTTGGTCAGACGAGTCCTGAAAGGAACAAGGAGAATGGGGATCAAGAGTCTGACGCTGGGGATACGGTCGCCCTTATCCTACTTGACCTTAGCGCGGCATTCGATACGGTATGTCATTCCACACTAATAAAAACGCTTGGGTCTCTAGGTTTCGGCGGCTCTGCCCTTAGCTGGCTCATCTCTTTTCTGTCTAATCGCACCTTTCAAATCTTTTCCCCCACATCTTGCTCTGATATTCATTCTTTACCCTATGGGGTACCCCAGGGTTCCATTCTTAGCCCCCTTCTTTTCAACTTATATGTTAGACCCCTGGCCAACGTCGCGGAAGAAGCAGGGTTGTCCCTATTCTCTTACGCTGACGACTCCCAAATTATCTTTTCGCTCTCTGCGAATAAAGCAGCTGGGCCATCTCATCTTCAGCTTGGCCTAGGAAAAATTGCATCGTGGATGCAGTCCCACTACCTTAAACTAAATGGAGAGAAAACTGAGGTACTGGTACTGGGAAAAAATAAAGACCTCTGGGGCCCTCAACATTGGCCCGAGGTGATGGGGGCATTCCCTCGGCCCTCCAGTAAAGTCTGCAATCTTGGTGTCATCATTGATGATTCACTTACTATGCAACATCAGGCAGTCAAGGTTGCCGCCAACTGTTTTACCATCTTAAGGTGGCTAAGGAAGATCGTCTGGATGCTGCCTGAGTCCACGAAGAAAACAGTGGTCCAGGCCCTTGTTACCTCGCGACTGGACTACTGCAATGTCCTTTACCTCGGATCCAACAAGGTGGTGACGCGCAGGCTTCAGCTGGTACAAAACTCAGCCGCAAGGCTACTTTGTAGGGTACCCAGAACTTCCTCGGTCTCATGCTATCTGAGAGACCTGCATTGGCTCAGGGTGGAGAACCGTATTAAGTTCAAAGCTCTGAGCTATATGTTCAAAATCAAAACAGGCGTGGCACCCCAATACCTCCGAGACATGGTCAACCCTTATGTGCCTTCCCGGTGCCTCCGATCTTCCACCCAAGGGAACTTCTCTGTGCCCAGAATCAAACTATCCAGGATAGGAGGGAGATCTTTTTCATACCTCAGTCCCCTACTATGGAACTCACTTCCCATAGCCATCCGTAGTGAAACGGCATACTCTCAATTTCGAAAATCCTTGAAGACCTGGCTTTTCAACCAGTAACCAACTCAGCTGTCGCTTATTTCTTTTGCTCCGCTCTGGCGCCGGGAAACCCTTTTTTGGTAGCTGTTGCGCCTTACAAGTTTAATAATAAAATTAAAATAAAATAAATTCCTATCAGGAGTTCTAATTTTTGTGCAATCATGAAAAACGTATCACCTCTCAGAGGATTCTGGGGTGAAGTACCTCCGCGTTGTCTAGGTTTTAGTTGTTGCCCCACGGGAAACTCACGGGCAGGTCCGGCATCCTTGTCAGAACTAGGCTTGCCAAGCGGCGGTACTGAAGGTCTAGTTCCCAAACTATTACGTCCTAAAGACGTATATACATTAGCAATGATGATAGGCAACTCACGTTCGCGGTCAGCTACCGCCACTGTGGCAAGTCGCTGGCATATGGCCAAAGATGCTGCTTCATCTTTAACATTAGAAATAATCATTTCAGAGACGACAGGAACATTTCCTACAAGTTTCATCTACAAATCGAGGGCCGGACCTGTCCCATGCTCATTCTGTATCTGTTTGAGGACGTTCGGTAGAACGGCCATTGAAGGGGTGCCATGACAAAGAGTGTAGACTGTGGCACAAATCGACCCCAAGGTATTGCAGTCGGCCAGAGGGGGAACCAGGCCATTGGGTAAGCACATGGTCAAAATTCTCTGCTTGTCTTGTGGTTCTGTAAGGGGAAACGCAGCTTCTAGTTGATACATTTTTTGGGCAATTTAAAAGGGTGTTTCTTCACGATTCGCAGGTCGTTTGCTCATAACCAAATGAACATTACAGGACCGGTATGATGACCTGCAGGCACCTGAGGTTGTCCTTGGCAACCCTAGCTGGTCCAGCTAGCAAGGCATGTGCAATAAATTGGGTCATGCGTCGATATAAGACAACAAGAACATTGTGTAAAGCTTGACTTTGTAGTAAATTAATATTACCTAAATCCGGATATGGGTATAGCCCGCTAGTGCTGGCCAGGTGGCCCCTTCAATACTTAAGGGGCCCATTTGCGGGCCGGCCAGGTGGCCCCTTCAATACTTAAGGGGTCCATTTGGACAGTGCCAAGCATGTGGGGAACCGCGCCATTAAACCAAGTCTGATGATCCCAGATAGTATGAGTAATTTCAGTAAGTGCATTTGGGCGATATGCAGCAGGAGCTGGTGCTACTGTATAATCATGGAAAGTATTATCATTAGCGTGACCCAAGAATAAAATACTTCAAAGCGGAACGCAGCGTCGGCTTCAATGACAAAAATCACAGCAGCCCCTACATTAGGAACTCCGTGCTGCATTAAATGCTGAGTTACTCCTGGGCAGCAATTTACAGCAATAACTATGGGCTGAGCCATAGCTAACCAGAAAGGGATTCAAAGTGTAGCACAATCAGGATGTATAAACCTTTTAATATTCAAGCTTGAAAAACCAACAGAACTAGGTGCTGCTAAAAACTGTGGAGGAGAAATCTCCAGCACCACGGACGTCTCCGGGAAAAGGTGCTAGGGCATTTTGGACAAGCACAAGCACTACTCAGGGTTCCCACAAGTAAGTACCAGACCAAGCGTTAGTGGCGCCATGTTGCAGGATTTCTTCTCTTAGAACAGAAATATTCTTAGAACCATAGAACATCAGTATGTAGGGACTAAGTCACCAT
The DNA here is from genome assembly GCA_963921515.1 of Calotriton arnoldi. Lineage (NCBI taxonomy): Eukaryota > Metazoa > Chordata > Amphibia > Caudata > Salamandridae > Calotriton > Calotriton arnoldi. Next base: position 216,815 of record CAWUFW010009417.1, on the reverse strand, counting down.
ACCACCTCAGTACCTATGAGTCCGAGTCCGACTAGCTATAGTGCCTCATTTGCCCTCCTAACCTTACCAGAGAAACAAGTGAATTGGCACCCCAGAACACAACCCTCTCGACCTTCTCAGGGATCGTGGTAACAGGACACACCCTTTCGCTCTCTCACTCATACTCGTCCACAATAAGATAACCAGGAGACACAAAGGCAGTTTAGAATATTTATTTAAACTACCGTGCTCTGAAATACAGTATATGTGCCACAATTAGAAAACAAATGCATACTAAAAATACTGTTAGCATGGTTAGTAATCCATATATCATGAAAAGCCCTGTCATTTTATAGGACAGAGTAGCCTAAACCCCCTCGCTTGCTAATGAAGCTAAATGATTATATAGCAAAGATCTCTGGGATTACTGGCAGACCCCGTACCTTATCATATACAGATGGACGTTCTACATCTCAGCAGACGCAGTGTTCTTTTCTCGGAATTCTCATTCAAAGTGTCTGTTTTTGCTCATGTGCTCATCTATATGATAGAACATGTGTGCACATAAACAACAGCTGCATTCTTGTGTTATGTCTAGGTGTAGTGCCTGGCCAGAAAGAATAACAAGGGACATCATTGTTTGACCTTGTCTATGGTGTTCAGACTAAATCCCAGGAAAAAAACAGAACGCGAAAACATATGCAGGTTCCGTGTGAAAGTACAATGTGGCACAAAAGCAAATGTGTTTATATAGTAACGTGCGCAAAGGAAAATGAGGCCTACAACATGCACAGTTAGGCTGACATAGGGAAAAACTACAAATGGGCATGCAGGAAACACACAACAGTTGGAACAATGGTTATTGATTAGATTTTCAACACGTTATTGTTATGCAAATGAGTAATACTTTTGTGTTCAATTCTACTTGGCAAAGAAAGAGGACGAGAAGATGGCGGTTCCAATACTTAAAGGGATATCTGGACTGTCATTGGAGGATGAGATGGTGTCATGGACTTAGTGTTCATGGGAAATGTAGTTTTTAAGTTTATTGTACTGTAATTGGCTGCTATGTTTTTGATGCAGGAAAGATAGAGAAGCATAATCCTCGCCTCTGTGTCCTTAGTAGAATTGAAAATACTTGTTGGATAAGCTAGAAATATTTTTATTAGCATATCTAATAAAATCACATTAAGTGATGCCATACAGTTACATTAATGAAGACAATATAAATTGCCTCACTGAAGTAATAAAACAATAAATCAGAATGAAAACAAATGATAAATAAATAAAATAATCCCAAAACATCATTAAAGCATTCTCAGAGTGGGGTCTGGGGAAGGGCTCTTCTTGTGGTGGAATGGCTTCCAGAAACATTTGCAACTCCAGAAAGTTCCTCTTCATACACCACAGCAATAAATGGAGTCAGATATAGAGTTTAGGTTATATCTCTTATTTGTAGGTGTTACATTTAGCTTTTTGTGAGTGTGAGCGCAACCTGACCTCCAAGCGAGGCTTAAGGTTTCGGTAGGATATACCTTTCAACTCACCCTCACTTGGTGCACAGGGCTGCCAAATTTTCGGATGCCCTGTGTGTGACATTTCTGTATCTGCAGTGTATTTATGTGTGACATTTATTCAGCATACGTGTGACACTGAGTGACTCCCAACTGCAGCTTGAATGTTACACTACTAATTGTAAATGTTAGCTTGTTTTGTTTTCAGCGTAAGGTTTTTTATGGTGCCATGAATTGTGTTTGATATATATATATATATATATATATGTTTCAACAAATGCCCGAAAGCTTTAGGAGGTCACTCACAGCTCGCCTTCCATCCGGAATATCTTTCACTCGCCTCCAAACTCCCGGTTTGAATTGCTTTAGCCAATGCATTTCAAGTCACACAGACTCTTCTTCCTGGGCTGTTAGTAAAATGAGGTACAGACTCGTTTTCCATCTGATTCAGCTCTTTTATTTGAATATGTGGCCCCCTGGTGGGCCTGGCTCACGATGTTCAAGCCACTTTGCATATTGGGAATCGTAGTCCTGGAAACAAGTTCAGTTTACCCTGAGTGGGTGTACCATTCATTTAACATCTTTTAACATTTTTAAATCCTTTTAGTAAGGTCCAGTCACCTGGTGCAAGTGCCCTTCTCATTAGGCTTACTGTACTGCAGTCCACCGGGAGCAGTTCCCGATCACAGCCTCCCACTTCATTTACAGGGATGGTGCCCCTCCTCACGGCTCAGGCGGCCGTGCAGAAAAATGTTTCAACAAATGCCCGAAAGCTGTAGGAGGTCACTCACAGCTCGCCTTCCATCCGGAATATTTTTCACTCGCCTCCAAACTCCCGGTTTGAATTGCTTTAGCCAACGCGTTTCAAGTCACACAGACTCTTCTTCCTGGGCTGTTAGTAAAATGAGGTACAGACTCGTTTTCCATCTGATTCAGCTCTTTTATTTGAATATGTGAACTACACGGCGGCCCTGCCGTGTGGAGGAGAGCCATCCCTTTGAAATGGAAAACGGGAGGCTGCGGATTGGAACTGTTTCCTAATTGAAATGCAGTGCAGCAAGCCAAAAGGGTAATTACATTCACCCCGAGGTCCTGGACCTTACTACAAGGACTTTTAATATGTTAATATGGACAGAAATGCACATACACCCACTTAGGGAAGATTGTAATTCGCTTTGGGGACTACATGTCCCAGAATGCTTTATGAAATATATGTATCAAATCAACGCCCACTAGGGGGCAATAAAGCAAATAAAAGTATCGTAAAAGAAATGCCAAAGCGAGACGTAGTGCATTCATGTCAGAACAGCCCAGAAGAAGAGGCTTTGTGCCTTGAAACGCGTCGGCTACCCTAAAAATTGCCAGGGATTTGGTGCGAGTGGTGAAAGATACACCGGATGGTGGGCTAGCTGCGTGATCCCTCCAGAAGCATCGGGCATTTGGTGAATCATATATATATATATATATATATATATATATATATATATATATATATATATATATATATATATATATATATATATATATATATTTGCTCCAAAAGTACCCTCAGGCAAGAAAGCACTCTGCAACCAGCAACAGGCTACAAGCCTTTATTCGGTACGAACGCAAACAGCATGCCAATTCCATAAACAGCTTGTCAGCCTATAATGCCTGACACGTTTCAAAGTAAAACTCCTTCCTCAGAGGCTGTCGACTGTCAAGTGTGCGCATTTCTGGTACCGCCCACTGCTTTAAATACTTCATTGCACTCACCTGTATGGCCAGCTTCAATAAGACCTGTGCAAGGGATTGTGGGCAATGTAGTGTCCGAATAAAGGCTTGTAGCCTGTTCTGGTTGCAGAGTGCTTTCTTGCCTGAGGGCACTTTTGGAGCAGTAATATACAGGCGGCTGCCCTGCCGCCGAGAGAGCACCACCCCGCAATCCTTGGGGGACACGAGGTTTTGTTATTCAATGAACCGTCATGGGGGTACAGCAACGTGGATTGAGAACGCAACGACATGCTGAGGCCCATTGGAGGGCTTGAAACTTTGCCAACAGGATGAAATCGTGCACCCATTTGGGAACTAATTATTTTTCTGGACACTACATTGCCCACAATCCCTTACACAGGTCTTATTGAAGCTGCCCATGCAGGTGCGTGCAATGAAGTATTTAAAGCAGTGGGCGGTACCAGAAATGCGCACACTTGACAGTCGACAGCCTCTGAGGAAGGAGTTTTACTTTGAAACGCGTCAGGCATTATAGACTGACAAGCTGTTTATGGAATTGGCATGCTGTTTGCGTTCGTACCGAATAAAGGCTTGTAGCCTGTTGCTGGTTGCAGAGTGCTTTCTTGCCTGAGGGCACTTTTGGAGCAGTAATATACAGGCGGCTGCCCTGTCGCCGAGAGAGCACCACCCCGCGATCCTTGGGGGCCACGAGGTTTCGTTATTCAATGAAACGTCATGGGGGTACAGCAACGTGGATTGAGAACGCAACGACATGCTGAGGCCCATTGGAGGGCTTGAAACTTTGCCAACAGGATGAAATCGTGCACCCATTTGGGAACTAATTATTTTTCTGGACACTACATTGCCCACAATCCCTTGCACAGGTCTTATTGAAGCTGCTCATGCAGGTGCGTGCAATGAAGTATTTAAAGCAGTGGGCGGTACCAGAAATGCGCACACTTGACAGTCGACAGCCTCTGAGGAAGGAGTTTTACTTTGAAACGCGTCAGGCATTATAGACTGACAAGCTGTTTATGGAATTGGCATGCTGTTTGCGTTCGTACCGAATAAAGACTTGTAGCCTGTTGCTGGTTGCAGAGTGCTTTCTTGCCTGAGGGCACTTTTGGAGCAGTAATATATATATATATATATATATATGTCCACAAAGTGATCCTTTCGCTCCGAGTGCGCTCAACAGCGGGTGCTCTGCATAGGGGCCGGATCCTGGCCCAAATTGATTTATAAAACAAAAGATGCGGCACTCTTGAGCAGATTATTTGCTTAATTTATTGGCAAACGTTCACTCCACCAACGCGTTTCAGCCTACCTCGGCTTTTTTCACGTGAAAATTTTGCCAATAAATTAAGCAAATAATCTGCTCAAGAGTGCCGCATCTTTTGTTATATATATATATATATATATATATATATATATATATATATATATATATATATAGTATGTTGGAAGCAATATGCAAGTTGTCCCAAGTAAACAGTGTAATAGAATTGCCCGAGTGCCTTTTTCAAGAGAGCCGTAGGGAAAGCACTACAAAGTCTCACTCACAATTTAAGTCCCACTTGCTGCCACCCATACCTTATTTTCGTTAGTGGATCTCTCACAGCAATTCCCCCCTTAGTTCATCACCAAAGCAAGACATCCTTTGTAATATCCCCACAGCAATGTGATTAGAGAACTTCTCAATGACACCACCAGAGCACAAGGGCCATTCTCCAGGGATCAGTAGAGGGTACATCCCAGTTTCTACCTAAGACGCTAAGCTGATCCGCAGTGGTCTCGAGGGAAAACCTATTTGCTGATGTTCTTTCTTTGTCCAGATGATACAGCTCCTAAACTGCCATCTCAGTGCAGCAGCAGGAGTAAACAGCACTGGCTTGAAACAGTAACCTCATATGATACAGTTGCAACACACTTACACCCTCATACCATAGCTTTCCACTATTTTATCCTCACAGCTGGTTTCACCAATAGGTCCAGAATATGTGCATCATCATGACTTTCTTTTGAAGCCACAGTAAAGGGATTTATATTAAAACTTTCAAGACAAAGAGCGCATACCCACCAGAGGTCTCCAGTTGTTTCTTTATACCACATGCAAGTAGTTCATCCTGCTGTTATTTCCTTGCATTCTGGAACTTGCTTTTTCATTTTTCCACCATAAATGCAGCACAAACGTGGTCTAACATCTTTGATGCAGCCTCACGTGGAAGCATGGCGCATGCCTAATAGACATTTTTATCTCTTCATTTAGACACCTGTCACAACGGGAAACGTCGTTTACAACGCAGTGTTTACACCGCACGACCTTTACCACGCAGCCATTACAACGCAAGTCATTACAATGACTTGCGCTGGATGGCGCTCTAGGTTAAGAAATAGTATGATTTTCTATTCCAACACCTTCCCTACTGTTACGTGGGCTGGAGTTGGAATAGAAAATCATATTAATCCTCAATCCAGCGCCCTCCAACGCAAGTTGTTGTAACGACTTGCGTTGTAAAAACCGCGATGTAAAGTACCGCGATCAAAATGATCGCGTTGTACTGTCATACATTCGTCACAACAAACAGTCTCTTCCTTGGCCACTTACTGCGCTAGCTCTGTCTTCAGCTGGCAGTGATGCCCAGCCCTTCCTTTCTCTTTCAACTCTCAAAACAATGTTGCAACTAATTTTAGGAGGAGTCAAATGGTGTAAGTGTTAGCAGACTGCTTGGAAATTCAAGTGCTCTCGCTAACTTCAACAGACCTAAATACAGCTGTCATGGACTGAAACTTCCTCGAGTCAGTCTCATAAAGCAACCCAACGCGGCAGTCGAGCACCAATGAGGCACCTGAACCCTGCCACCTCTGATGGGTACGGAAGAATGCTGTACTTTTAATGCAGGACAAATGACTGCTATCAGAACCAGTGGGCTGCAGAGGCAGCTGGGCTCAATCCTGTCTTATCACAAGCAGGAGCTGGGCAGCACCACAGAGTTCCTCTTTCTTTCCTGTTTTGTAAGTGCTCAGAGATTCTTTTATGTGCAATTTGCCCTCTGCCGAATGAATAACAAATGAAAGGAAGGAACTGCTGCTTGCTGCAGCCTGTTGTGCTCTCTCATTAATTACTTAGGCAGGTTGGCCATTATTTGAAAAACACATTCAGCATGCTGTCAGTTCAGAGAGTTGGTATGCGTGATTGATCACGTTATTTACTTCTGTTTCCGTTATACTAACACATGATGCTTGGCACATGGCAGGGCTGGGTGCGTATCACCCTCTTTTCACTCTCGCACACTCTAGACAAACAAAATATCCCCATAGATGTCAGTGGGGTCACCCTCTTTTCAAATCTAGAGCACCATCCAAATATACATTGGGAATGCCAACATGTCTCGCCTTTTGACTTTGCAAATGAAAACCTATTGTCTTTGCCAGTGCTTTTTGCCATTGCTATTTAGCATTGGCAAACATAAACAAAAAACTTGTTTGCAGATGCGTGATCACACGTCTGCATATGCATCATAATGCTATGGTGGCCTAGTGTGATGGCGTATACGCCTGCATACTGCATGACATGTACTGCGACCCCCAATTTCGGAGCAGTAAATAAAAAACAAGCATTCGCATAGCCAATTGGTCTTGCAAATGGGAGTGCCTAATTATAGAGGCGGCAAAAGGGGCGTTGTGTGAAGGGGAATCAATCAATTAGCATGTAGGCTGTGGACTCTATAGCATGCCAGCATCATGCATTCTGCACGCTGTTTTTTAACCCATACGCACAATTAGAACTGAAAACTGCAGGGGGCGTGGCTTGGGCGCTGACTGAGATGGCGGCGGGCTGATCTCGCTCCCGATCGAGATCGTGATAAGAAGGAAGGACGACCGACAGCACGGCTCTGCCAGGACATTTAATTGCAGATTTCGCCGTCGGAATGGTTGCTGACTCCAAAACGCCCTATTTAACGCCGCGGTGAGCAGTTATTCTGCTGAAATTGGACCTTGTATTGCGGTGCGCTCCCTGTGCCATTTTGTATTCAGCGCGGCTCTGCTTCGGCGCTCCTGTCAGGGACAAACATGTATGCCATGTCCCTTGACAAACCTCTGAGGACGACAGGTTTCTGTCACATAATGTCTCCTCAACCTTAATTCTTCTGCATTCCGGCTGTATTTTGCGGCGCGCTCTATTTTTACCGCGACCGCCATTTTGTGCTCCTCACAGCATTTGAACCCGAGTAGCGGTTCTTCTCTCACAGCTGTTTTATGCAATGGAATTTTTTGTCTGAATTCATGCTCTCCACTATTTCTCAACTACAAAGTGAAGCCACTGTTGTGCACTTGCTATGACTTCTGAACTGTATTGGGCTTTTTTGACTTGTGCTTCCTCAATGTTTGCTTCTTGGAAAAAATTGCCTGTCAGGAAGTACCTCTCCTTATGGGACTGTGTGGTGCCTATATTCTGAATTAAAGGTCATGTTCTCTACGAGCCTCCAACTGATGAAGACTGCTATTAAGTCATGTTTTATTGAATATTCGCTCCTAACCTTGACCTCATAAATGCGAGTCTCTCTATACAGGCAATGCCTTTAATAATTGGTTCTAACTAACTACTGTAGGGATATCTTTACCTTCTTACCACATTGATCTTTTCATGTGTGACACCTTCTTGTCACGTACCTCAGATTACACTAACAGCTAGTAGCATTTATATGCTGGAGCCAGCCAGTGCATATCATTCGTAGCGCCTCATAGCTTTTGTACAGCTCTGCTCTATACACTTCGCATTCTTCAAATAGGAGGGCTGGGCTAAGCTCTTCAGATTCTGAATGCCTTAATTTTTTTTTTGAATCTTTTAAGCCCTTAATATTTTTTCTTTATGGAGCCTTCTTCTTCTCTTGGTCAGCGAACCATCTCAGCAGGTATGTCTTCCTCTCGTAAGGATCCTAATCCAGTTGCTCCTCCTAAGCGTCACAAGAAGGAACCTACTTCTCCCACCAAGTCACCATTACCCATAACAATGGAAGACCTCATGGAAGAGATAAAGTTGCTTAAGCCCTTTGTTATTGATACCAATGCTACCCTTCAGAAGCTAGATGAGAAATGGTCCAACCTGGAATCAAGAATGTCTGTCGTGGAACAAAGGATCAGTGACACCCAGGATTTGACACCTCAAGTTGCGGCTATGTCTAAAGAGATTGCTCTCCTCAAGACTCAAACCGAAGACTTAGAAAACCGCAATAGATGTAATAATCTTCGCATTTATGGTATTCCTGAAGGAGAGGAGGGGTCTGATATGCTTGCTTTTCTAAAAGTACATATTCCCAAGATTGTTGGTCTCAAAGATGGTACATCTCTTAATCTACAGTGTGCCCATCGCATCGGCCCTAAAACCTCTGGCTCATCTTCATCATCGTCTGCACAACGTCCCAGAGGGATAATTGTTCTGTTTTTGGAATATACTGAACTTTTAATGGTCCTCTCATCGGCAAAGTCAAGGAAGCAAATGTTATGGTCTGGCCAAAAAGTTTTCTTCTCTCAGGATGTGGCCCGCGCCACTGCAGCTCGCCGTAAGGATTTTCTTTCTCTTCGTCCGGCTCTTCGATCTATGAATGCCAGATATGGTCTAGTGCATCCCTGCTTCTTTAAAGTCACCTACAAAGAGAGGTCCTATTCCTTCGATCATCCTGAAGACTTAAGACAATTTATTTCTCGCCACAAAGGAGACGAGATGGACTTTGGAGGGGCCTGAGTCGTATTGCCTCAATTGTTTATGTTCTGTATTTTGCTATTTCTGCCCTTGTTTAATGTTCTGAAAACTTTCACTGTCCATGATGTTGTTGTCTATGATTTGTAGACGTTGTCTCTGTTTAGTATTATGACTTGTTAACCCTTTTCAGTGGTTATTTCGCTTTGTAATGTTTCGTGTCTTCTTTTCTCTCCCTTTTTTTTTTTTTTTTTTTTAGCCGTTTAAATTATTGTACCGATCCATTCCACAGATGTTATCCTACCCCTTTGTTCTGACCCCAGGGTTCACGGTTACCCCAAATGTTTGGTAAGTCTTACCTAATTATTTGGTTCTTCTGGTTGTTGTTGTCTTCCTTTTTTATTTTATTTTTATTCTATTAATTTTAGTTCATATGAGATCTCCTTTGATTGGTTCTAATGTACTTTACTCCCTTCCTTCTATCTATTTCTATCTATTAATTTTAATTGATTGCTCTCACCGATTTCAGTTGTCTGCGTTGTGTCGGTTCTGCCGTCTTTCTCTTTCTGCAGCTTCCCCCCTCCCTATGCTATTTTCTTTCCTCTGGATATTTATTCCGGCTCTCTTGACTGAAGTCTCCTGGCTTTCTGTCAACTGCTTGTTTTCTATCACTCATTTCTTTCGCTTTTTCTTTTTTTTCTTTCTTATCTTTATCCATTTTTTTCCTTTTTTTTCTCTCTTTCTTTCTCTTTTTCTGACTTCATATCTTCCTGTTTGAATGTATCTTCAGTTTTTCTCACTCTTCTCTTCCCCTTTAAAATCATCATTTTGTACCTTTTTCATACTCTTTTTCATGCTTATTTGCTTACTTTTCAACGCATTAATTACATCGTTTTTGGTTGCCTTTATAGTGACTATATAATTTTGTTGAATTGTATGATGTTTTTGTTAGCACTAATGTTTTTCTTTGCCTTGCAATGACTGACAATGTTCGGATTATCTCATGGAATTAAAGGGATTACGTAACCCAGTTAAAAAACAACGGGTACTTACCCATCTCTCTAAACTCCAATGTAAAATAGCAATGTTACAAGAAACGCATCTTAATGAGAATGATGTTAATTCCCTTAAAAAGCAATGGGTGGGTCATGTTTATAGTTCCCCGTCTAAAGACAGGAAAAATGGAGTAGTAATACTCTTTCATAAATCCTTATCCCTCATGATAAAGAAGAGAAGGATGACGATGGACGTTGGCTTCTCCTTCATACTATTATTAACGGATCCCATGTTTCTTTGCTTAACATTTATGGCCCCACAGGCATTGACTCACAATTCTGGCAATCCATGTCACATACTCTTCATGCATGTTCTGACTCTAATCTCATAGTGGGTGGTGACTGTAATCAGGTTATGGATCCTTTCACAGATAGGAAATCCTCTTCTAGGTATATTCCAAATAAAATGGAAAAAACATTTGCTAGAACCATCAGTACGAGGGGCCTAGTTGATGCCTGGAGAATATTTAACCCTGACAGCTTGGAATATACATTTTATTCCCCCACACATAACTCTACCTCTAGAATTGATTAAATTTTCTTAAGTCCTCACCTCCTTCCCAACCTACTGCATGTAGAGATTGGCTCCATTCTTATTTCTGATCACGCTCCTGTTTTGATCAGTTTAGACCTTCCTTCCTTATCTTCTAAATCTCGTCGTTGGCGTTTTAATAATTATCTCCTTAAAGATCCCTCCTTTCTCGGACGTTTCAAAGATTTTGTTTCTGAATTCTTTCTCCTTAACGCTAGTCCTGATATGCCCTTTCATACGGTCTGGGATTCTTTTAAAGCAACAGCCAGAGGCTTCATTATAGAATATGTAGCTTGCAAAAGGAAACAATATCGCAGGGAATCCGCTTCTTTGCTTTCTTCCATTAAAGAATTGGAACATGCCTATTTTTCTTCCAAAACTGTCGATACCCTCAAGACTCTGATCCAAGCAAAACTTGATTTTAATAGGAAATCTACGGAAGAAGCCTCGGGGACGTTGTTAAAAATTAACTCTAAATTTTATGGGGGTCGTAATCGAGCTGGTAAATTGTTGGCGAACTACTTGAAGATTAAATCTCAAAGATCTAGAATAGTCAAAATTATTGATGATCACGATATTCCCCGCCTTAAAGACGAAGAATATTAAATTGTTTAACAGATTTCTACAAGACCCTTTATACTCCTGAATCTTCTCCTTTAGATGCAGATCTGGACTCTTTTTAACTCATTACCTCCCCGCTCTTCCCCTCTTCCTGACTGTTCTATTTTGGAAAAAGATATATCTCTTTCAGAGATTAAATCTGCTTTGTCCATGTTACCTAAAGATAAGGCTCCTGGTCCTGATGGTCTCACTGCTGAGTTCTATTCCTGCTTTTCTTCTGTTCTTCTGCCCCATCTTTTATCTCTTTTTCAACATTTTGTTTTTAATGGTGAGGCTCGAGGCTCTTTTCTTGAAGCTATGATTTGTCTCATTCCCAAAAAAGATAAAGACCCGTCCCGATGTGCCAACTACCGTCCTATATCTTTGATTAATCTTGATTGCAAGCTATTTGCCAAGGTATTAGCCCTTCGTATCAATCAGGTCCTTCCTGATTTAATAGGTTCCGAACAAATGGGGTTTGTTAAGGGAAGGACTATTTCTGATAATTCCAGAACTTTCCTCAATATTATTCATCTTGCATCTAAGAGCTCTTCCCCTATAGCTGCCATAAACCTGGACGCGGAAAAAGCTTTTGATCGCGTTCATTGGCTTTTCATGATGCGCGCTCTTAAATGGCATGGTTTTGGTCCTTCTATTTTGTCTCTTATAAATTTGTTATATTCCTCCCCGACCACTTCAGTTTTTGTTAATGGCTCTCAATCCTCTTATTTCCCTTTACAAAGGGGTACTCGTCAGGGATGTCCTCTCTCCCCGTTACTTTTTATCCTTTCTCTTGAGCCCTTTCTTCATTCTCTACGACCCTCCCCCACCTTCCGAGGCTTTACGCACAAATCTGTTGAAATTAAATTTACTGCTTATGATATTATGTTATATGTTTCCGATCCTTCTACCTCTATGCTCGCTTTTACCGAACTTCTCTCTTCTTATGCGGCCTTGTCAGGCTACAAATTGAATTTTTCCAAATCTGAAGTGCTTCCTTTAAATAAATATTGTTTAAGGAGTATGTTTGAAGGTATCGATTTTAAATGGAATACTAATAATATTACTTGCTTGGGGATTAGATATTCCTCTACCCTTACAAAAACGATTCAGTTTAATTTGGAAGAAGTCTTATTAAAAGTAAATAATATGGCAGATAGATGGTCTCCCCTCTTTTTGTCATGGTGGGGAAGAATGGACACCATTAAAATGATGTTGCTTCCCGTTATTAACTTCTATTTATCCATTGAATGGAGAGAAGACGGAGGTCTTGGTTTTTGGAAGTAAGCAGGAGGTGTGGTCCAGTGACTGGTGGCCGGATGCGCTTGGCGTCTGTCCCTCTCCGGTCTCCCATGGCAAAAACCTGGGGGTTATCGTGGATAACTCACTGTCCCTGAACCTACAGGTTAGTAGGACAGTTTCCACGTGTTTTGGGATCATTAGGATCCTACGGAAAATTTCCCACTATCTCTCTTTTGATGCACGTAAGCAGGCTGTCATTGCACTGGTTACATCCAGATTGGATTATTGTAATGCCCTTTATTTGGGCATTAACAAGGGTTTAATGCGACGTCTGCAGATGGTGCAGAATGCCGCTGCCAGGCTGGTGATGAATTTACCTAAATATCATTCAGTCACAGCTGCTATTAGGTTGCTGCACTGGCTGCCTGTGGACCGTAGGATCCTCTTCAAGACCCTGTGCATGACTCACAATGCCTATTATGGGTCAGGCCCTGAGGCGATTAAGGCCATTATCCATCGTTATGTTCCCAACAGGCGGCTCCGGTCTGCAGATAAGAATCTGCTTATAGTACAGAGATTCAAGAAGGTTACATGGGGAGGTAGAGCTTTCTCCACTGCTGCTGCTAGACTGTGGAACTCCCTCCCGGAACAGCTCTCAAGTCAGGTGTCCCATTCTCTTTTCCGCAGGGCCATAAAGACCTGGCTTTTCTCACAGACCTCGGTATGAGCATGTCTTTTTGTCTGCATCCTTAGGTCCGCTTATAGCGCCTTGACGCCCTTGGGCTTAGTTCGCGCTTTACAAATTTCATATTCATTCATTCATTTATCCATGTTACCAGTTAAACTACCATTGAAGTTTTTTAAAACCCTTAATGGAATTTTGAGTAAATTTCTTTGGAACGGTCGGAAGGCTCGTATTTCTTTGGCCCTTCTCTCTACTCCTAAAGATCGGGGTGGTGTCCATTTTCCCAATTTTCGACAGTATCATTCCTCTTTTCTAATTCGCCAAATGTTACCATATCTATCTACTTCGGGAGGAACTTTCACGTCTGTATGGCACAGGTTGGAGGAATCTCTGATCTCTCCTTTCCCTTTTTCTCTCTTAGCAAGCTTTACCCATCCTCCTCGTTCTTTTAATTACCCAATGATTTCAAAATTCATTTAAACTTTTCATCCTATTAAATGTAAATCTCATAGTCCTTTACAGATATTTTTGGACTCACCTCTTTGGCATAACAAAAATATCAAATTGTCCAATCGCACTATTTTTTGGAAAACATGGGCTACCAAGGGATCTTCCAGGTTAAGCAATTAATACAGGATTCTCGTTGTCTTTCCCTACAAGAGGTTCAATCCACATTTGACCTACCTATTTCCTCGTTACTTAGATACGAATCTCTACGATTGCTCTTGACGGATCAGCTTTCTCTACTTTCTGGATCTCCTCTTCCTTCTCAAGATCCTCTGTTGGAACCTTTATCCACTTCCCCTTTTATTAGAGCCTCTCAAGTTTACAAATACCTGCATTTTTCTTCTCACAGTCGCCTTAAAAGTAAAGTTGAGCTCTTATGGGAATCTGATTTACAGCGTACCCTTTCTGTTCGTACATGGAATTCCATTTGGACACGCATACATCATACCTCATGTAATTCTAGCACCGCTCAGACCCTTTATTATTTTTATCATAGACTATTTTTAACTCCATTATCACTCTCCAAGTATAGTTCAGACTTATCCCCGAACCGTTGGGTATGTCCTACTACTCCTGGCTCATTTATGCATTCCTATTTTTCTTTGCCCTAATATAGCCCGTTTTTGGACTAGGGTATGTGAGTCAATCTCCTCTATTTGCACTATTAAGTTTCCCTTTGACATATACTCCATATTTTTGGGAAGTAACTCTGCAGACTGGTTTGGTTCTCGCAAGGTGGGCATATTTGTGGACTTGTTAATTGCTATTGCCTTTCAGGTAATTACCTCTAACTGGAAGGATGCCTCTAAGGTTTCTTTCTCCGCCTGGTGGAACCTTCTTTGCTATCATCACAGATTGGACAGAGCTTCTTCCAAAACTTCTCAACAACTTATTCGTAAAGAAGCCCTCTGGTCTCCACTTACCAATTATTTATCTGCATCTGCACTACGTAATCAAGATTGCTCCTTCGTTTATCAACCACCATGAGTACTTTATTCTTTTTTTTTTCCTTCTATTTTAATTTCTTTTATATGTCACATGTACAGTTATTATCCTGTTTTTAAGAACCACTATGATTATTATAATATTAATGTTTCAATACAATACTAGATGAAGATACTGCTATATCTTCATTTTCTTTTCTCTCTTCCTTTTCTTTTCTTTTTCTTTTCCCCCTTCTCTGTTCTTTCCCTCTTTCTTCTTCTTTTTCTTTTTCCTTCTCTAGATTTTTCCTTCTTCTGAGAAAAAAAACTAAAAAATGTAAAATGCTATTTTGTTTCCAGGTACAATTTGTTATTATTGCTTTTCTTCTTTGGAATATCTTTATATTTATGACAGATTTCTTGTGTCATTTATTCCATCAAATTATTTATTCAGTTTGCAAATCTAATGCTACTCTTTTTATAAGCATTGTCGTATATTGTACCTATGTTTCTAATTACTTCAATAAAGCTCTTTAAACTAAAAAAAAAGAACTGAAAACTACATGCCCCAGAATGCAGTGTGCTTTTGGATGAAAAGGTGGGACAGGCAGAATTTGTCACTTATGAAGTCAGCCTACTTATCTACACTTGTTACAATTTTAAGTGGCTGAGTATAGTTTGTTCTCTCTATTTTTGAACATGGCAAGCTGGATTATAAAAAGCTGATGGAAGCAAAATTTAACTGACAAAGAGAAAGAAATGTTTTTGTACAGCAGGTTTTCAGTTTCTGACTTTTTTAATGAACGGATGTGTGCATTGGTGAGAAAAGATTGTGATTTGCAGAACGAGATGAGCCTTACATTTTCTCGCATGACTGTTTTGATTGAAGCACTGACATAGTGGACTCTGCCACATTGTTAACAAACAGGCAGCGAAGAGCCCATTCAGTGTTGTGAAGCTAAGCAGCAGTCCTGCCAAGTACCATGCATCAGACGTTAGACTAACGCATTTCAGTGTGGTGCTCCGCATCACTGCACTGAAGTGCATTGTCACGCATTGTAGGCATAGCGCCTCAGCTGTCAAGCCGTTAGCGCTGCCTGCTGTAGTTAAACACTGGAGCGGCTGGCAGCGCGCTGTGGCATGCATGTGCTGCTCTCGCAGGCTTGGGGCTCGGCTGACTGAGCTAGCAGCAGCTGCTGCTGGCAGGCTTCTACAATGTTTCAACTTGGAGATTGATTGCCCCGCGGTGCGGCTGTCACACCTGAGATTACGCCAAGGTAGTGCCCAATGGCTCCTACCGAGGCATCAGCCCAGTCAGTTTGCATGATAGTCTGGCACCGCAGGGACTGACGTCCTCCTAGTGCTCACTGCTGCCAGAGTTAGTTGTGGGAGGTTGGAACTCGTTTTTGCGGTAATTTTAGATCATGGCTCAGCTTGGCTGCCTGCTCACACCGACACCGGCCACCGAGTTGCTCAGGTGCAGTAAATTTAAAATCATCATTGACCCCGGCTCGATAAATTCAGTAATTTCCGAGGGTCAGGGAGTTACGTTGCAGCAGACGCCAGGACTCTGTCACTGCCTGGAGTCACTGAGGAGGAAAAGGTGGCGACAAACTCGAATTCCCGTGGTTCGCGGCCTCGCCTGAGTCTGCCTTTGCAACCTGTAATTTGAAGTGAAACAGTCACTAGTGCTTTCGCCGCTGCAGTGCACCCGAGTGTGTGTTAATTCCTTTTTAGAGGCAGCGCGCGATCAGCAGCTGCCTGCAGTCAGTGGGTGCTGGGCCGTGTGTTAGAGAACTGCAACTAGAAGCCGTGGCATGGCTGCAGGGGCTACCAGCTGCGGGCAGTGACTAAGTGTGACTGTGTGAAGTATGGCTTTGTTGTTTACAGCACCGGGGCTTCTTCCACATTGTGTTACATTGGCACATAAGGGTATTTTCTGCGCCAACAAATACCTATCTTTCAAATGCTAACTATCCCTCTCTGAAAGACACGCATGCAATGCTGCACTGCAAACATACGTGTGCGCACGATGTCAAGCGCTTCAAGTTTGTCTAGTGCAGCCAGCGGGCTTTCTAGCCTTCTGCTTACCTATGCGGTTTATTTCTCAAAACCACCGGGGGTAATTTCAGACATAGCTGTTAGCTAAGCCTATGTACTGCTCCGGCCTCACTTTTACGGAGGCGTGCTGACCCCGTACTCGGCGTAATTGATCGGGATAAGATTCCTGGGAATTGACAGAGGATAAATCTCTTCCTGGAGTAACAGCATACAGTGAAGGTTATGACTGTTTCAATAAAATCGAATATCCGGGATTGAAGTGCCCACATGCAAAATAGGCACAGAAAGAGGCATAGAATTGTCTTCTCCTTCAACGATATCACAGAGGCATAGAATTGTCTTCTCCTTCAACGATATCTCTGAGGACTGTAAAGCATACAGTTGATAGAGCATTTGACACTCAAGAGTGAAGCCTAGATGGGAGATTAATTAATCCTCATATTGGGTCTACAAAGAATTTTGATTGCAGTAAAAAGTGGGTGTGGTCCCTGATCTCTCGACAGATTCATATTTTCGTGTGGGAGATATTAATTTTCATCCTGAGGAAGGTGGTGTTTTAAGCAACAATACCCACCAAAACGCGTCGACGCAATTTTGGAAAGGCGTACTGTAGATTGTGTGGACATTTGTTTTGGTTGTTGTCAAGATGTTCTATATATGAAATATACATCGAACAAATGATCTTGATCTAATGTATTAGCCTTTATTGACGATTAGAAACTATCTTTCTTGCTGATTCTCCCTCCAATCTTTTCTTATGTCATATATGTTTTAATCTTTTTTATTCATGTTTTTAATAAATCTTGAATGTGTATGATATTGTACTAAATTTTTGACATATTGTCCAGATAAATTGAATAAAATATTTTTATAAATATAAGCACTTGGCTTTTGATGGTGGTGTTGTTATGTTTTGGTGATAAAATTGCTGCAAGAGTGTGTGTTTGTTGATGTATTAAGTCACCCAAAGGGGATTTTATTTTGACTACTGCTCCGGCCTCAGCCTGAGGCCCGTGCATGGGGAGTCATCGTGGAGGGCGCAGTGGCCCGACATCAGACTGGCTCTTCAACTCTGTGCTCAATAACAAAAGTCCCCCTAATTAGTTGTCTACTGGGCCCAGCGCGTGCTGAGCAGATTTTGACTGCCACCTTTGTCACGGCACCTGCTCCAGACTGTTACTGCTTTTATCACAGAGATCCTTTTCTTACTTGCAATTCATACATTTCAATCCTAATCTACACAGTGACCCACAAACTGTTATCAAAGACATCAGCTCCATGTAAAGTGCATAGTTTGACCAGAGTCGTCGTGACTGAGCTGGCCCGGACCGTGGTGGCGCTGGCTCTGTCACTCACTAGTGCCAAATTATTTATCTCCTAATTTTATTTAATTGAGTCAGGGCTGCATCATCATTCTGAGCCTGTAAGTTACAGCTCTGCTCACAGTTCTGTACTGACTGCACTCAGCCGTCTAAAACTTTGGCTGTTCGTTAGTTGAGGTCCGGGTTCTGCAGCTGTGGTGCACTTCTTCACCAGCTCTTTTACTTTAATAAACCGGCAATTCGGCATTCATTTATCACTACCAGGCCCTCCTGTGTGGTTTGTGCCCTTCCATTTCTGGTGCTTTGCAGCAGTTTTAGGATCTTCTTCGAGTTTCTTGTTGCTCAAATGGGTGTAATTTCTGATATTTATAGGTTTTCTCTCTTCTTTATGGCTGGATTTTACTCGCGAGTAAATGTCACTCATAGTCATTGAATGTCACTCATAATTAAACTGAAATTATGAAAATGTCACACATAAGCAATCTGAAACCTTGGCAGCTACGAAGCAGGGACATATAACGCTGCTCGGTGGATAGGGGCTGGGCTAGAGTCGCTGAACACACCACCCATTGGGTGCAGAGAAAGCGCTCTCTGTGAGGTCAGACCACCTCCAGGGATTTGAACGTGGGGTGTCATGGTGCTCCGCCTCCCTCTAGAGTGTCCCAGATACCAATGAGGGGGTGTGAGCCCGCCATTAAACCACAGAGCCTGGAAGCAGGGTGGGTCTTTCACCTTGTCAGAATTGCAGCATCTTCGTTGTTCAATAAACTTGATACTGTTGTTGTAATTTGGCAGCACTTAAGTTAAGCATTGGCTAAAGACAGCCTGTATTCAGAGGCTAAATTGTCCGCTTTAGAATCCATTTTGTATTTCTGTCAGCCATTTTGGCTGCCATGTGCTACCATGTGCTCACCATGTGCTCTGTCCTACCTTCCTGTTAACTGCTCTTGAAATCTGCCTAGAGACAAGTTAACTTTAGTTCCTCTTGCTTTGCACATGCTCAGTTGAGCTTGCAGCTGTTTCAAGTTTATAAATGTCAGGATGTGTCTACTAAAAGTAGAAACTGTTATCTCCACCCACTTGTCGACTGTGCATTCTCTGTATGACCTTATATGTACCTTCAACCAGCATTTGTGTTTGTACCGCCTTCATTTGAGCCCCTGTGTGGGTATAAAAGGACCAGGATCCTTCCATTCAGTGTGCTACTTCATGCATTACTGAAGGGTGATGTGTGAATGTTAGCTCCACCTTATAAGGTTTAATAAACTCTGTCTTTTATATTTCAGTTTCTGTGCCAACTTCTTCCTAAGTGTCTGAGGACTCTGTGCAGAGAAGGGAGAACCCCTAAGCACTGGTAGGCCTTGCTGAGGCTCACTACAACAAATTGGCGCTTCCAACGTGGGACTCATCAGTGACTCGGATGCCCGAAGGACTGGTCGAGATGAAGGATTGGAATCTCGCTCTTGGACGCGATCGCTGCCTGAGGAGACCTGAGTCTTGGCACCCATGGCGTTTTTCCTTTCTTTCTGATCTGACCAGCCGGCGGCGCCGGTCCTTGACTGAGATCTCTTCTGTTGATTTGCCGTGCAGTGACCATTTGGTCAATTTGAGAACTTGGCAGTTGGAACCTGGACACCATTTGATTGGTAAGAGCCGCTTTGCGGCACTTGCTGTTGGTTTGATGCCTTTGATTGGTAAGGTAGTTTTAGTAACACTTACTGTGGCTTTGTTTGTATGATTGGCCAATTTTGGAATTTGTTTTGTAAGTTATATATGCATTGCAATTCATATAGGCAGGTAATGAGGAGATTTTTCTCTATTTGAAATTGTTTGAACAGCGCAACGTACAAAGAGTACCTTAAGCGCTACTTTGATTATAATACTGCATATTCTGCACTATTTTTGGCATGCCTGTTTCCAGTACACTTCGCAGAAAGTGTTGCTGTTTTGGAGGTACCGATATGGATTTAGTAAGTAATTAGTTGACTCCTCAGAGGGGATACCTAAATAGGTTTAGGTATAGTAAAAAGATATTTCTTCCTTGGTGACTAAGTACCCCATGGAACTAAATATGTACATAAAACGGATCCGGATCTGCGCACTTAGTAACATTCATAAGTGGTGATATGCAGAGCGCTTTTTGAGTGTTCTACCAGCCAAAACTGGCGAATTTGACCATGGAACAGTTTTTTGGGCTACTTTTGAGAGCTCTTCTTGTAAATATGACTTACAATTAGTATTTACAAATAGGTTGGTCTTGCGTACACTTTGTAAGCTGTCCTAAGTATTGATTTGTGGGTTCAATGTGTGTTTAAATGTCTATGTGGGGTTTTTGGTTTGACATTGGTAATACTTGTGTGAGTACTCTGTGTACGAATGGCTGGCTTTAAGCGCGCTGTGTTGTGTCCTTCTGTAACTGTCTGAATGAGCTCAATGAGTTTGTTTATGTTTTTTTGCTGTCATTATTCTGTTATGCAAAATGTCATTTAGTTACTTACATATTAAATAAAAATCCAGAAATAAATTATGTAACATATGCTAAACAGCTGCATGTTACTATTAAATTGACAGAGTAAGACACTATACATGTGTGCAAATTGCCACAATGCTAAACATAAAATTAGAATTCGTATTCAATAGGATTAAAATAGGCCTCATACAGAGAGGTAGAAAAACGAAATTGTGTGTTTTGTAATCAATAGACTTAAATACACAATGTTACAGCCTTTTCTTTAAACATTGTATTAGACATTAAAAGGCATGCACATCATATGAGTGAATTTGGTCGTTGCTGAACTAAATATACATTATAGAAAGATAGATTTGACTGCATTGAAATGCCTCAGTTTTTAAATAGACTGTGACATGCTTTTCTCTCAGCACCCGAGAAAAAGCTTTCCGACAGCTGTGTTTAAACTGACTAACTGAAAGAAACCGTTTGACACAGCAAATGGGGATTTAACTCTGTCAGGGTATTTCAAATAATAAAGGGTTTTTTCCTGAGAAAGGCGTGAAAATTCGACGCCTGCTGACACACAACAGCTGCATAAATAGCATATGGCTATTCCTGCTCACGGCCACAGACAGGAATGCTGCGTCAGCGATATTTTAAGTCAGTGTAGGTATACAGGCCTGCATTATTTTAAAAGTTTCAAAACACCAGTTTCATTATTTTGGATAACAGAGAACAAAATTGAAAGTAGGGATTTCCTTTCTTAATGCCTTCTTTACATAAGTATATCTATGGTTCCGATGTTAAATGATAACTGTCCATTAAAAGTGGCGCAGACTTTTCCTGTTTCAAGTAAGGCTTCTGTGCTTAGGGTTATGAATGAATGTGTTTAAATATGATAGGCTACGAATGAAGCTTGCTTTTCCAATGTGGAATCATCAAAATGGTTGGTTTTATTGATAAAAATAAAATTTAATTATATGGGAAAAAATATATTGCTAAAAATAAATGCTTTAAATTCGTTTTTTCATCTTTATAAAGCCTAATCATCATACTGTGAATTCCTAGCATCAAAGTTGAATTTAAGCAGTGCTGTACCGCAATAAGAAGGGAACTTAAATGTGAAATGTCACTTTACCCAGCCGTACAAAACTTGTTTTTAAAAGGGTATATCTTATGCATTTCTGATTTCCCATTCCTGGGCTATCTAGAGAACACTCTGGGGGTTCCTATTATGCAAAAATATTGTAGGATATTCATTTTTAAGTGCCCCTACCACCAAAGTCGAAATTGAACTAAAATTCACAATTTTACAAGCAGTTCTACCACTCAAGGCAGTTTTAACGTGCTCTTAGGCTTCAATAAAAGTATATATATGCAAGTATAAAATAAACAGCTGCCTCTGCATTACTAGATTGCACACCACTGTACATAACTGAGAATAAGTATAGGACTGCTTTTCGCTGTGATTCTCCAGAGTTGCTTTGCAATACAAAACCGCATGGCAAGCCTTGCACACAAAAACGAGCAGCTGCTGAACGGGTCAAAGGTCGGAGTTCTGTATTTAGCTACTTAGCAGGCTGAAGGGTAATGTTTGCTTGGATACTTCGACCTTCGAAAGATTTTTTGAAAGACGAGATGATAGCGCAAAGAGAGAAAGAGAAGCTTTGCTTCCTATTTTTGGCAAACACACGTTTTGCGCAGTCCTATGCCACGAAAGGAAGACAACCCTCAGTTGAACATTGATCTGCCATTTATATAAAATAATGGTTTTAGTTTTAAGAATACTGTGTAGGGGCTACGATAAGGAGGAAATGGATTTTAGTTTGCATTCATGCGCCCTCATGTTACTCTAGTACAATTGCTGTAGAAAAATTGGTTTAAAGTTAACTCAATTTGCATTGTGTTAGACTGAATCAGAGAATAGCCACTTTCTAAGATATCTCCTATAAGTTTGTTTGTGCCCAGTTGCTATGAATAGGGGTTGAAAGTGTTGACAGAAGTAAAACCTGTTTCAGGTTTTCCTACTGTCAAAATGGGGAAGGAGGCTAGCTCCTCTACAAATTAAGAGTAGGCAAAATTATGTTTTCTCTCTTCTTTTTCTCACTTTTTTTGAGTCTGTCTAAAGCTGTCTAGGAAATGGCCATGTGACAGTTAAGGCACTTTGCATTGTTCATAAGGCGGCACACAAAATGGGGCCTAAACCATTACAGAGAATGTTTACTTGGTACTCCCCAGCTAGAAGTCTTCGTTCCTTGGCAGCCCACCTAGTATGTACCCCACGAGTCAAGAAAACCCGACTAGGAGGTAGATCATTTGGCTATGCAGCCGCAAGGTTATGGAATGAACTACCAAGTGAACTCAGACAGACTGATGACTTACTGCAGTTTAGAAAAAAGCTAAAAACCAGGCTCTTTCCAAAAGAATAGCCTTGAGAGATTGGCGCATGATGATTCATAGTTTTATAGCTGCACAGTGATTTAGGTAATCCCAGCGCCAGGATGCCCGTTGGGTGACAGCTGCGCTATATAAATGCTACTTACAATTACAATTACAATTGGCTATTCTGTAATACTGTTTTAAAATTGTTAGAATTAATAAAAAGATGAAACACATAAGCTATGTTACTGCCCATCCTGTATGAAAGAATGAGTAGAACAGATTGATGTTCCCTTATTTGATCTTTAAGGAAAATTGTATAGTGGGGGTTTCTGTTCAAAAATCTCAGGTGGCAACACTATTATTGTTTATGTTATTCTCATGTTCTATACAGTTTTGCAAGGGCATTGCTAGTCTTTTATTAGCTAGTCTCTGTAAATAAGCTGACAGCCCTTATTAGAGCTGGAGATAGGTTTTTTTTCCTTTTGAAAATGATGTTGCATAGTCCAGATCGTGAAAAGTACAATGCAGGAAAGACGCTCATGTGATCCTTAGCAAACATTTTGAAGGAAAATATTGTTTTATAGGAGTTTGTTTGTCATAACATGTTCTGCTGGAGAAAAAGTACCCACTATGTTGAAGTTTAGTTCTTTTTGCAATAAGAATCCCTGTTAGATTAGCAGTTTTAGATTTTCCTGCTGCACCTATAACATGAGAGCATGGTCCTAAGCATAACATGTAAGAGAAATTATTTTACAAGTGTCTGCAGTCCTGTACAAGTAATGTAAAATCTATGAGTAAAAGTGTAGAACATTTCCTTTTTCTTGAGGGTTCTTCAGATTGGTAATATAGGAATACACCAATGTAAGTATTTGGAGTATGTCTGTATTGTTTTCTCTTTTCCTCAGAATTTAGTAAATGAACACAGACTTCCTTGGCTGTTTGGGATTGGGTGATGTATTACTCTTGTCAGTTCACCAAAACGTTCCTTTTATACTTGCCAATAGGTCCAGGGTTTTCTACTCTCAGATAGATGAAGTGGTTCTTGGGTGCCTTGCTAATGTATGGGGCGCCCCAAGACTAAGGAAGTATTCTGAGACTATCCTCTCTGTTGTTAGATTATTTCTGTGCCTTGTCTAAAGACCTCTTGTTCTGTCCACCAATAGATATTTGCTGCCTTACAACCATTGCCAGAGGGGCCCGGACATCAGATCCAGCCTGGGGAGTCAGCGCCACTGCAGCTTGAAGCCAAAGTGAAGGTAACCAGCACAGGCGTTGCTGGCAACTAGGACCTCAGTGAAGGCGGAAGCACTGGGACGTGAAGTGTGTACCCCTGCCACTGTCTTGGGCGAAAGACGGGGTCACAAATCAGGATGAAGAAATCTTTCTGTGGATCCAGTTTTTGATGCCGCCCAGCTGAGAGAGTCACAGACCGATAAGGACGGCAAGGAGGCTTTTGCTTGAGGTGACCCCCTTTGAAACAAGGGTTGCTTCAGGCCTCTTAATCCTGGTCCCAAAGTGAATGCAAGTCTACGCCTTTGTTTGTTGATCAAGAGATGCCCGAGCACATTGGGTACAATTTGTGGCCCCAACAAAAGAGCAGTGCGCCAGAAGTGCAAATACAGGAGTTAGGGAAGGACTTGAGTTTAGGGTACAGGTGCTATGCCCTTGGTGCCTGTTAGATTAAAGTGAAGAAAACTGGTGCACTGCCTGAGACACTGGATAGGATCATTGAGGGTATTTGCCCTGGGGGTGATTGCCCTATCCTGAAAGAAAGACTTTTTCTTCTCCGTGATTCTTGAGTTGCGAGTTGTGCAGCTCCACCGTGGGAACAACAAGAGCCTGCCTGTGAGGCTCAAAACGGACACAGGGAGAAGACTCCCCTCTGGCTGGTTGGTTCAAGGACTTTTTGTTGTTGTTAGTAATGTACCCCTTTGGTCGTCCCATTTTTTTGGGAGGAGCAGCCCTTGCGGCTCCTTGTCCTAATTCCTATGGCCCTGTGTGGTCCTCCTGGTCCCCCGGAGCCACAATTGTTTTTGTAATAATATGTCTGATTGCTTTAATATTTTTTAAGAGTAATGTTTATTCTGCACGAGAAAAGTTCATCTGAGCATGTTACTTTACTCTTTCCTTAAGTATATTAATTGATAATTTAGCCCTCATAAGAAATACTGGAAAAGTCTATTGAAAATGTTTTTATTAAGTATGTGCTGTTGGCTATTAATTGAAATAGATAGTCACTGAAATACATCAGAGCCCTGAAACTTAGAATTAGACTAGATGATTTTGGACTCTTGTTTCTGCTTGGAGCTGGAAGCTACTGACTATCCTGTGTGTAATGATTAATACTTTTTACATGCTGTGTATGTATCCAATGTGGTCCAATGCTTTGCTCCATTTGCATCTCTGCTTGTATACCTGGGAAGAGGGAACGTTGCTGAAACAAAGGCCCAACAAATGTTGAATAAAGAGGTGGCCGAAATAATGTTAATAGATGTACGGGATGAATATTTAGATTACCCCAGATAAACGAATGTCTTCAGCCAATGCTGAAAGGGCCGTCTGTTGTAATTTGGCAGCACTTAAGTTAAGCATTGGCTAAAGACAGCCTGTATTCAGAGGCTAAATTGTCCGCTTTAGAATCCATTTTGTATTTCTGTCAGCCATTTTGGCTGCCATGTGCTACCATGTGCTCACCATGTGCTCTGTCCTACCTTCCTGTTAACTGCTCTTGAAATCTGCCTAGAGACAAGTTAACTTTAGTTCCTCTTGCTTTGCACATCCTCAGTTGAGCTTGCAGCTGTTTCAAGTTTATAAATGTCAGGATGTGTCTACTAAAAGTAGAAACTGTTATCTCCACCCACTTGTCGACTGTGCATTCTCTGTATGACCTTATATGTACCTTCAACCAGCATTTGTGTTTGTACCGCCTTCATTTGAGCCCCTGTGTGGGTATAAAAGGACCAGGATCCTTCCATTCAGTGTGCTACTTCATGCATTACTGAAGGGTGATGTGTGAATGTTAGCTCCACCTTATAAGGTTTAATAAACTCTGTCTTTTATATTTCAGTTTCTGTGCCAACTTCTTCCTAAGTGTCTGAGGACTCTGTGCAGAGAAGGGAGAACCCCTAAGCACTGGTAGGCCTTGCTGAGGCTCACTACAACACTGTGCTAGCAAATTTAGCAACAACTTCAGAAACAGCAGTGCTCCTGAGGAGGGCTCGTAAACCAAGAAAATAAAGGGGAAGTGATACGGCGCTCGGAGCGAATGAAAACCGGGACAGGATAAGAAAAATAAATGGTGCTCGGAACGAATGAAAACAGCAGCACTCCTGAGAAGGGCTAGTAAACCAAGAAAATAATGCTCCAAGCTGATTGTTTAAGCCTTAGGGGGACTACTCTACCTGACACAAACATGTACCTGCCAACTATACAAAAAAGGGGGAGCCGATGTAAAACTTACCCAACAAGAGACCAAATGGGTGGGAAGGCAGGGAACACTCATGTATCGTAACATGTATATAGGGCTTACTATGCCTATGTAGAGCACTGAAGCACTTGCTTACAAGGGTAGCATGCAAAACAGTGTAGGGCTGGAGCTGCAATGTGTTGTATTTGTTTTGATTCTATGTGGGAAGTGTTTCAAGGTTGTGTGTGGTGACCATCGAGGTGCAGTATATTATGTTTTGTTTTTGCTTGCTCAAAAAAAGAAAAAATATATCTCGTGTCGCAATACATATTCAAGGCCACCTCACACGTGGCTTTGTTTGAATGATGTCTTCAGGTATCTTAATGAGTGTACCGTAGTTATCCCATTCATGATCAGCATTCTTTAACCCGGCTCACTAGAAAATCTCACCAAATGAAAAACTCATGGTATGAAAGAGTCTTACTTCTAACGCTAAAGCAGTCTTGTCATAGGCACATGGAACTCGTTTCTGAACAATTATGGCAAAAAACAGGTCCATTCTGCATGGATGGCAATGGGTTGATAACAGCGCATGGGGTGCCCAGTAACAAAGGTAAAGTACTGGTGGTTTGGGGTGAGCATATATGCATGTGCAGGCTTGGGAATGCCATAGCTGTTTGAATTCCTGTATCCAGTTCTGGGCGATTTGGTGAGCTTCTCTACATACTGAACAGGAATCATGCCAACTCGGCCGTCCTTATTTCGTGCACGCCACCACTGGTCTTCAGGTCTATCTAATACCACCAATACTTCGCCCTTTTTGAAAGGTAGGTCCTCGTCATCATTCCCAAGGAAATCATACAATGTATGCACATACTCTACATTTTCTTCAGAGGCTGGCACACTCAAGACAGATCCAGTTCCCACCGATGGGTTTGAAAGCCTAAAAAGAGAAAAACATTTATTTTTACCTGTATAATAAATAAAACGACGCTGTTTGATGCTTCAAAATAAAATGGAGAACGTTGAAATGAGTTACTCAGCAATTTCTATAATTGGAAAACGTAACAATGTGGTAGCACTATGGTCAAGAAACAGGGAACACACGCATTTTATGACGTGTTTTGTGGTCCTATGGGCGCGCCCGTGAGAGGGCTACAAGCTTACCTATGAACACATACATATTTGAGCAAAATGCCTCAAATAAGCCAAGTTTCTCAAAAAAAAAGTTTAAAAAGTGGCTTAAATACCCAAGGTGAGAAATGAAAATATAAACCTCCCTCACTTGAGCCTTGAGTACAACTTATGCTGCACTTGAATTATCATTATTGAGCCAGGGGATGGCTCGGGCAAGAAGAAGCTGACGTAGAGCCAGGCAGTTGACATGGGCAGATATTCGAGAGAATTTCCAATAGCAGCAGGAATTTTGCTATTTCTTTTTTAACATGGCGAGAAACTAATCCCAAAACTAATCAATGCGTGGTACTGGGTTCTGCAAATAATGCCAATAAGTCAACATCAGTGGTGCGTGGCAGCATTTTCACTAGGCATAGCGCCATCAATACCTGGGAGGAGAGATTAACAGTACAAGTCGTGAACTCCTGATAGTTTGTGGTTACCTGATGGAAACTCCCTCCTATAACCACCATGGTCCTTTGGTAAGGCCCATGGCGACTTCCAATATGATGACCAGCATTAACAGGTTTCCCCTGAGATCAAACCGTGCTTTCGTGCTCCAGGGTGTAAATACAGGAAAACCATACCTCAAAGATTCCTTCAAGAAAGCAGCCAAACCTTCTCCGCACAGCATCCCTGGGACTTGTCTCTGCAGCGTCAGCCCAGACATATTCCAAAGCCTCCAGCTCTTCCTAAGTCTGCATTAGCCACTTCCTAGTTTGTGTCTCCCTGTGCACTGCGATCTTGGTACTCAACGCTACCTATTTGTATCTATTGGCCTGTTTTTGTTTACATTGGTTTTCAAGACAATTTTCCCTCGCATTAACTCGCTTCCAAAATGTAATTTTGCATAAACAAATGTGGTTCCTTGTGTTTATTTTTCATAATTCTTCATTTTAAGGAAACTCTCGCTATATTGTGCGCCATGAAAAACGAAGAGGAAAACATTTAGGGGCCGATTCCGATCTCGGTCGGAGACGCACCCAACGCCATTCGGTCGGGAAAAAGCCATGCGAATGCCTGTTTCCCGACCGATCCGCACATTAATCCGAACGAACAAGTACGATGCGCACAACAGCACAGATTCCGACCCAGTCGTACTCACCCAATCCAGGTCCTGATCCCCGACCGAGCCGGATCCGTAAACGCAGATTCGAGTCGCCCGGAAGCCAAAAAGCAGTCCCGTCCGGCCGGACAAGTACGATGCGCTTCCCGTACGCGCCGAACCCGTCGCTACGCACGGCACGTCAAAGCATCCGGGAGAGGCGCACATAAGCTCCGATTCGCGCCACAACACGATCCACGGCTACGAGACGAACACGGAAGCGACGAGGACGAGGCGAAGCAACGACAAAGACGAACGAGACGAACCAACAATGAATCCCATCGTTCCGATCCTACCAATATTCTACATCTACTACCGGAACAGGCACGGACGCGTACGGCGCAGAAGGTAAGTCAGACACCAACCACAAACACAAACTACACGTACCCGACATATCACACACAGAGGGACGCAGAAATTACTTACTCCAGAAACAGCAGCACCATAGGGGCGGGATGCCCATCACCAATGCCACATATACACATAGGGGCCCGGATGCCTGTCACTACTACCACCCTTACCCAGGGGGTGCCAGGTGCCTACCACTACTACCACCCTTACCCAGGGGGTGCCAGGTGCCTACCACTACTACCACATCTACCCATGGGGGTGCCAGGTACCTACCACTACTACCACCCTTACCCAGGGGGTGCCAGGTGCCTACCACTACTACCACCCTTACCCAGGGGGTGCCAGGTGCCTACCACTACTACCACCTCTACCCATGGGGGGCTGGATGCCTGTCACTACTACCACCCTTACCCAGGGGGTGCCAGATGCCCACCACCACTACCACCTCTACCCAGGGGGTGCCAGGTGCCTACCACTACTGCCACCTCTATCCAGGGGGTGCCAGGTGCCTACCACTACTACCACCTCAACCCATGGGGGTGCCAGGTGCCTACCACTACTACCACCTCTACCAATGGGGGGCTGGATGCCTGTCACTACTACCACCCTTACCCAGGGGGTGCCAGGTGCCTACCACCACTGCCACCTCTACCCAGGGGGTGCCAGGTGCCTACCACTACTACCACCTCAACCCATGGGGGTGCCAGGTGCCTACCACTACTACCACCTCTACCAATGGGGGGCTGGATGCCTGTCACTACTACCACCCTTACCCAGGGGGTGCCAGATGCCCACCACCACTACCACCTCTACCCAGGGGGTGCCAGGTGCCCACCACCACTACCACCTCTACCCAGGGGGTGCCAGGTGCCTACCACTACTGCCACCTCTACCCAGGGGGTGCCAGGTGCCCACCACCACTACCACCTCTACCCAGGGGGTGCCAGGTGCCTACCACTACTACCACCTCAACCCATGAGGGTGCCAGGTGCCTACCACTACTACCACCTCTACCCATGGGGGCTGGATGCCTGTCACTACTACCACCCTTACCCAGGGGTGCCAGGTGCCTACCACTACTGCCACCTCTACCCAGGGGTGCCAGGTGCCTACCACTACTACCACCTCTACCCAGGGGGTGCCAGGTGCCTACCACTACTGCCACCTCTACCCAGGGGTGCCAGGTGCCCACTACCACCTCTACCCAGGGGGTGCCAGGTGCCTACCACTACTACCACCTCTACCCAGGGGGTGCCAGGTGCCTACCACTACTGCCACCTCTACCCAGGGGGTGCCAGGTGCCCACCACCACTACCACCTCTACCCAGGGGGTGCCAGGTGCCTACCACTACTGCCACCTCTACCCAGGGGGTGCCAGGTGCCCACCACCACTACCACCTCTACCCAGGGGGTGCCAGGTGCCTACCACTACTACCACCTCAACCCAGGGGGTGCCAGGTGCCTACCACTACTACCACCTCAACCCATGGGGGTGCCAGGTGCCTACCACTACTACCACCTCTACCCATGGGGGGCTGGATGCCTGTCACTACTACCACCCTTACCCAGGGGGTGCCAGGTGCCTACCACTACTGCCACCTCTACCCAGGGGGTGCCAGGTGCCTACCACTACTACCACCTCTACCCAGGGGGTGCCAGGTGCCTACCACTACTGCCACCTCTACCCAGGGGGTGCCAGGTGCCCACCACCACTACCACCTCTACCCAGGGGGTGCCAGGTGCCTACCACTACTACCACCTCTACCCATGGGGGGCTGGATGCCTGTCACTACTACCACCCTTACCCAGGGGGTGCCAGATGCCCACCACCACTACCACCTCTTCCCAGGGGGTGCCAGGTGCCTACCACTACTGCCACCTCTACCCAGGGGGTGCCAGGTGCCCACCACCACTACCACCTCTACCCAGGGGATGCCAGGTGCCTACCACTACTGCCACCTTTACCCAGGGGGTGCCAGGTGCCCACCACCACTACCACCTCTACCCAGGGGGTGCCAGGTGCCTACCACTACTGCCACCTCTACCCAGGGGGTGCCAGGTGCCTACCACTACTGCCACCTCTACCCAGCGGGTGCCAGGTGCCCACCACCACTGCCACCTCTACCCAGGGGGTGCCAGGTGCCTACCACTACTGCCACCTCTACCCAGGGGTGCCAGGTGCCCACCACCACTACCACCTCTACCCAGGGGTGCCAGGTGCCTACCACTACTGCCACCTCAACCCATGGGGGTGCCAGGTGCCTACCACTACTACCACCTCTACCCATGAGGGGCTGGATGCCTGTCACTACTACCACCCTTACCCAGGGGTGCCAGGTGCCTACCACTACTGCCACCTCTACCCAGGGGGTGCCAGGTGCCTACCACTACTACCACCTCAACCCATGGGGGTGCCAGGTGCCTACCACTACTACCACCTCTACCCATGGGGGGATGGATGCCTGTCACTACTACCACCCTTACCCAGGGGGTGCCAGGTGCCTACCACCACTGCCACCTCTACCCAGGGGGTGCCAGGTGCCTACCACTACTACCACCTCTACCCATGGGGGCTGGATGCCTGTCACTACTACCACCCTTACCCAGGGGGTGCCAGATGCCCACCACCACTACCACCTCTACCCAGGGGGTGCCAGGTGCCCACCACCACTACCACCTCTATCCAGGGGGTGCCAGGTGCCTACCACTACTGCCACCTCTACCCAGGGGGTGCCAGGTGCCCACCACCACTACCACCTCTACCCAGGGGGTGCCAGGTGCCTACCACTACTACCACCTTTACCCAGGGGGTGCCAGGTGCCTACCACTACTACCACCTCAACCCATGGGGGTGCCAGGTGCCTACCACTACTACCACCTCTACCCATGGGGGCTGGATGCCTGTCACTACTACCACCCTTACCCAGGGGGTGCCAGGTGCCTACCACTACTGCCACCTCTACCCAGGGGTGCCAGGTGCCTACCACTACTACCACCTCTACCCAGGGGTGCCAGGTGCCTACCACTACTGCCACCTCTA
Source organism: Calotriton arnoldi (assembly GCA_963921515.1). NCBI lineage: Eukaryota > Metazoa > Chordata > Amphibia > Caudata > Salamandridae > Calotriton > Calotriton arnoldi. The sequence continues at coordinate 185,069 of CAWUFW010009417.1, read as the reverse complement.
CCCAGGGGGTGCCAGGTGCCCACCACCACTACCACCTCCACCCAGGGGGTGCCAGGTGCCTACCACTACTGCCACCTCTACCCAGGGGGTGCCAGGTGCCCACCACCACTACCACCTCTACCCAGGGGATGCCAGGTGCCTACCACTACTACCACCTCTACCCAGGGGGTGCCAGGTGCCTACCACTACTGCCACCTCTACCCAGGGGGTGCCAGGTGCCCACCACCACTACACCACCACTACCACCTCTACCCAGGGGGTGCCAGGTGCCTACCACTACTGCCACCTCTACCCAGGGGGTGCCAGGTGCCCACCACCACTACCACCTCTACCCAGGGGGTGCCAGGTGCCTACCACTACTGCCACCTCAACCCATGGGGGTGCCAGGTGCCTACCACTACTACCACCTCTACCCATGGGGGGCTGGATGCCTGTCACTACTACCAGCCTTACCCAGGGGGTGCCAGGTGCCTACCACTACTGCCACCTCTACCCAGGGGGTGCCAGGTGCCTACCACTACTACCACCTCTACCCACGGGGTGCCAGGTGCCTACCACTACTGCCACCTCTACCCAGGTGGTGCCAGGTGCCCACCACCACTACCACCTCTACCCAGGGGGTGCCAGGTGCCTACCACTACTACCACCTCTACCCATGGGGGGCTGGATGCCTGTCACTACTACCACCCTTACCCAGGGGGCGCCAGATGCCCACCACCACTACCACCTCTACCCAGGGGGTGCCAGGTGCCTACCACTACTGCCACCTCTACCCAGGGGGTGCCAGGTGCCCACCACCACTACCACCTCTACCCAGGGGTGCCAGGTGCCTACCACTACTGCCACCTCTACCCAGGGGGTGCCAGGTGCCCACCACCACTACCACCTCTACCCAGGGGTGCCAGGTGCCTACCACTACTGCCACCTCTACCCAGGGGGTGCCAGGTGCCCACCACCACTACCACCTCTACCCAGGGGGTGCCAGGTGCCTACCACTACTGCCACCTCTACCCAGGGGGTGCCAGGTGCCCACCACCACTACCACCTCTACCCAGGGGGTGCCAGGTGCCTACCACTACTGCCACCTCAACCCATGGGGGTGCCAGGTGCCTACCACTACTACCACCTCTACCCATGGGGGGCTGGATGCCTGTCACTACTACCACCCTTACCCAGGGGGTGCCAGGTGCCTACCACTACTGCCACCTCTACCCAGGGGGTGCCAGGTGCCTACCACTACTACCACCTCAACCCATGGGGGTGCCAGGTGCCTACCACTACTACCACCTCTACCCATGGGGTGCCAGGTGCCTACCACTACTACCACCTCTACCCATGGGGTGCCAGGTGCCTACCACTACTACCACCTCTACCCATGGGGGTGCCAGGTGCCTACCACTACTACCACCCTCTACCCATGGGGGTGCCAGGTGCCTGTCACTACTACCACCCTTACCCAGGGGGTGCCAGGTGCCTACCACCACTGCCACCTCTACCCATGGGGTGCCAGGTGCCTACCACTACTACCACCTCTACCCATGGGGGCTGGATGCCTGTCACTACTACCACCCTTACCCAGGGGGTGCCAGGTGCCCACCACCACTACCACCTCTACCCAGGGGGTGCCAGGTGCCCACCACCACTACCACCTCTACCCAGGGGTGCCAGGTGCCTACCACTACTGCCACCTCTACCCAGGGGGTGCCAGGTGCCCACCACCACTACCACCTCTACCCAGGGGGTGCCAGGTGCCTACCACTACTACCACCTTTACCCAGGGGGTGCCAGGTGCCTACCACTACTACCACCTCAACCCATGGGGGTGCCAGGTGCCTACCACTACTACCACCTCTACCCATGGGGGGCTGGATGCCTGTCACTACTACCACCCTTACCCAGGGGGTGCCAGGTGCCTACCACTACTGCCACCTCTACCCAGGGGGTGCCAGGTGCCTACCACTACTACCACCTCTACCCAGGGGGTGCCAGGTGCCTACCACTACTGCCACCTCTACCCAGGGGGTGCCAGGTGCCCACCACTACTACCACCTCCACCCAGGGGGTGCCAGGTGCCTACCACTACTGCCACCTCTACCCATGGGGTGCCAGGTGCCCACCACCACTACCACCTCTACCCAGGGGATGCCAGGTGCCTACCACTACTACCACCTCTACCCAGGGGGTGCCAGGTGCCTACCACTACTGCCACCTCTACCCATGGGGTGCCAGGTGCCCACCACCACTACACCACCACTACCACCTCTACCCAGGGGTGCCAGGTGCCTACCACTACTGCCACCTCTACCCAGGGGGTGCCAGGTGCCCACCACCACTACCACCTCTACCCAGGGGGTGCCAGGTGCCTACCACTACTGCCACCTCAACCCATGGGGGTGCCAGGTGCCTACCACTACTACCACCTCTACCCATGGGGGGCTGGATGCCTGTCACTACTTCCAGCCTTACCCAGGGGGTGCCAGGTGCCTACCACTACTGCCACCTCTACCCAGGGGGTGCCAGGTGCCTACCACTACTACCACCTCTACCCACGGGGTGCCAGGTGCCTACCACTACTGCCACCTCTACCCAGGTGGTGCCAGGTGCCCACCACCACTACCACCTCTACCCAGGGGGTGCCAGGTGCCTACCACTACTACCACCTCTACCCATGGGGGGCTGGATGCCTGTCACTACTACCACCCTTACCCAGGGGGTGCCAGATGCCCACCACCACTACCACCTCTACCCAGGGGTGCCAGGTGCCTACCACTACTGCCACCTCTACCCAGGGGGTGCCAGGTGCCCACCACCACTACCACCTCTACCCAGGGGGTGCCAGGTGCCTACCACTACTGCCACCCTCTACCCAGGGGGTGCCAGGTGCCCACCACTACTACCACCTCTACCCAGGGGTGCCAGGTGCCTACCACTACTGCCACCTCTACCCAGGGGTGCCAGGTGCCCACCACCACTACCACCTCTACCCAGGGGGTGCCAGGTGCCTACCACTACTGCCACCTCTACCCAGGGGGTGCCAGGTGCCCACCACCACTACCACCTCTACCCAGGGGGTGCCAGGTGCCTACCACTACTGCCACCTCCACCCATGGGGGTGCCAGGTGCCTACCACTACTACCACCTCTACCCATGGGGGGCTGGATGCCTGTCACTACTACCACCCTTACCCAGGGGGTGCCAGGTGCCTACCACTACTGCCACCTCTACCCAGGGGGTGCCAGGTGCCTACCACTACTACCACCTCAACCCATGGGGGTGCCAGGTGCCTACCACTACTACCACCTCTACCCATGGGGTGCCAGGTGCCTACCACTACTACCACCTCTACCCAGGGGGTGCCAGGTGCCTACCACTACTACCACCTCTACCCATGGGGGGCTGGATGCCTACCACCAACAACACCCCCACTCACAGGATGGCAAATACATGCCACAAGAAGCACACACCAGCAGAACAAATGCAACACAAAGACATCCCCCCCAACACCTTGACAAGCGTGTGTAGACTGTGTCAAATGCCCACAACACTGAACAGGACTGTGGACATACAATGTGACCCCCTATCACAAGTGCCACACATAAATGTATGTGGCACCCACAATGCAAGCAGGCCATGACCATTGTGGCAATGGGGTCCAAACCCCCATCATCACAGTGCCCAAAATGTGAGTGTGGGGTCCATAGCTGAAGCACATATTGAACATTGTGGCAATGGGATCCAAACCCCCATCATCACAGTGCCCAAAATGTGAGTGTGGGGTCCATAGCTGAAGCACATATTGAACATTGTGGCAATGGGATCCAAACCCCCATCATCACAGTGCCCAAAATGTGAGTGTGGGGTCCATAGCTGAAGCACATATTGAACATTGTGGCAATGGGGTCCAAACCCCCATCATCACAGTGACCAAAATGTGAGTGTGGGGTCCATAGCTGAAGCACATATTGAACATTGTGGCAATGGGGTCCAAACCCCCATCATCACAGTGACCAAAATGTGAGTGTGGGGTCCATAGCTGAAGCACATATTGAACATTGTGGCAATGGGGTCCAAACCCCCATCATCACAGTGACCAAAATGTGAGTGAGGGGTCCATAGCTGAAGCACATATTGAACATTGTGGCAATGGGGTCCAAACCCCCATCATCACAGTGACCAAAATGTGAGTGTGGGGTCCATAGCTGAAGCACATATTGAACATTGTGGCAATGGGGTCCAAACCCCCATCATCACAGTGACCAAAATGTGAGTGTGGGGTCCATAGCTGAAGCACATATTGAACATTGTGGCAATGGGGTCCAAACCCCCATCATCACAGTGGCCAAAATGTGAGTGTGGGGTCCATAGCTGAAGCACATATTGAACATTGTGGCAATGGGGTCCAAACCCCCATCATCACAGTGGCCAAAATGTGAGTGTGGGGTCCATAGCTGAAGCACATATTGAACATTGTGGCAATGGGGTCCAAACCCCCATCATCACAGTGCCCAAAATGTGAGTGTGGGGTCCATAGCTGAAGCACATATTGAACATTGTGGCAATGGGGTCCAAACCCCCATCATCACAGTGACCAAAATGTGAATGTGGGGTCCATAGCTGAAGCACATATTGAACATTGTGGCAATGGGGTCCAAACCCCCATCATCACAGTGACCAAAATGTGAGTGTGGGGTCCATAGCTGAAGCACATATTGAACATTGTGGCAATGGGGTCCAAACCCCCATCATCACAGTGACCAAAATGTGAGTGTGGGGTCCATAGCTGAAGCACATATTGAACATTGTGGCAATGGGGTCCAAACCCCCATCATCACAGTGACCAAAATGTGAATGTGGGGTCCATAGCTGAAGCACATATTGAACATTGTGGCAATGGGGTCCAAACCCCCATCATCACAGTGACCAAAATGTGCGTGTGGGGTCCATAGCTGAAGCACATATTGAACATTGTGGCAATGGGGTCCAAACCCCCATCATCACAGTGCCCAAAATGTGAGAGTGGGGTCCATAGCTGAAGCACATATTGAACATTGTGGCAATGGGGTCCAAACCCCCATCATCACAGTGACCAAAATTTATGTGTTGACAAAGAAAAAGCTGCCACTGCCAAACTGCATGGATAATTCCTGGTCACAGAACAACAAACACATCAGTGGCAAAGTAGTGCTTGTGTCCCATAGCAACATAGAATGGGGGAGGCAAACAGTGCAGTGCAAATAAGACATACCTTTGGCCATGTGCAGACAAACATCACCCATGGGGGCTGACACTGTCAACATTCATCAATGACACAATGACAGAAGTGACCATCAGAATGCAGACCCACATATTTGCACCAATGGGCACACATTTCAGATACCCAGTGGAGACTGTAGATGGGAGGTGAACAGATACCATACCATGGCAGCAATGGGACACACACACAATGATCATTGTGCTGACTGATGACCTAGGAGTCCCAGGGACAGCAGGGCAAACACACCAAACAACATACAGCCAAAGGCACACCTAAGATATGCCAATGCAGTGGTGCCGATGCACATACACAAACAGGCAGACCCACACTGCACATCAAACACAACAGGTGAGGGGGGTACCAGTGTCCCCAGGCAACCACACAACACATGAGGAGGCCTGAATACCAATTACACAGATGTGCATACAGTGCCACACAAAGGTAACTCATGGATCCAAATCCCCTATGTGGGCAATCAGGCATTGTCAGATGAGAGGGAGCAGAAGTCACACATGTCACACAAGCATGTAGGAACAGCAACTGACACAGCAAGACACACAGACACCACAGCACCACACCCAGGGCCTCCACAATGTGGTGACCCTGGGCTGCATTACAATCCCACTGTGATGACAAAGCTAGATGTCGTTCACACTGTGAACCACAGTCATGTGTCCTGAGCAACAAACTACCATCACACCTCCACAAGCACAAATCAATCAGCACGGCCTGTCAGCCAAGGCCAACATGGAGGCAGGGGTCTAGCCGGGCAACAACTCTCATCTGCACACACTCAACACCACACACCTCGACCTCCAACAATGTGCAGCAGTGAAGCTCACATGCACTGGTGACATTGCACATGCACCCATGACAATCCCAGGGGGGTGGTGGGAACCAAGGTGCAGAAACACATCACACATGGCCACTCAACCAGACTCCTGAATGTCTGACACACTGCACACTACGCTGTACATGGACATGACGGCAATACCACACCAACCAATGGGATCCCAGCCACAGTCACACACCTATGAAGAAGCCAAGGTCACCCACAAAGAACACACATAGACAACTACCAACATTGCAGCCCTGAGGAGTGCCAGCAGTCACACACACAACGTGTCACAACCAATGAAAGCTAACACAAACCAGAAATCACATGACAGGTGTAAACAACAAGTGCAAAGGGGAATCCTGACTGTGACACATCAGCGTCTGCCCACAAACTCAGCCCTGACAGCAAACACACCTATGGGTGACACCCTGATGACCAGTAATGTGCATGCACCCACATCACAGAGAACCCAGGGAGAAGACTTTGGGGGAACATAGGTCAACTCAGCAAGCATCTCAAACAGGAACATCACTAGGGATCCCAGCATGCACAGCAACATGGAAGTGAACACACACACATGCTCATACAACACACACCTTGGGCGCACGAGATGTCACAGGAGTACACACTGCCATGAGGGGACTCCACTCCTGTGTGAGGAAAGCTGTGCCATATGTCGCATCAGTAGGGCTCCATCATGTCAGCAGAACACTTGGTCACACAGTCAACAATTAGCACCAAATGAAGGCTCCCCTCACATCAGCCTGGTCATGGGAATGTCAACGAAATCAACAGCACAGATCCAACACACATGTATAGCAAGTTGCACTGACAACACAGATGAGTCCTTCCCCATTGATGCCCAAACCTGCATGTCCAGTGGAGATGGCCACACGGTCAGGGAACTAGACTAATTGAACAATGGCAAACACAACAGATGTGCATGGGTGGAACCCACAGATGTGACATTGCTAATGTAAGTAGGAAATCCCATTGCCAAATATTGAAAACATGACACCCTCAGATGCTGCTAAGGATGACATGGATACACCACAGGAAAGGACACTGTCCCCCTGGAACACATGGGTTCCTGCACAGTAACACTTCATTTTCATGAGTCCAAATATCAACATCACTGCAGCAAGGGCATGGTTAGCGTCATCAACATCATGTACATCAGAAGTAAAAGCACTAGAGAACAGAAAGTTGCTTTATTCAGCATGTGGGTTCAAAACTTGGAAGAACTGTAAGGCATCAACAAAGGCCAATGGCCAGTCCATCAAGGAAGTCTATACAGGGTGACAGTGGCAGATGTCACCCTACGCATGCCTGCACTGATCACAACCAGGGACAATCCCCTAGGAGGGGCATACGGGGGGCAGGCCAGGCACCGCAGGGACAGGATCAGGGCTCACCAGGAGGAGGCAGGGAAGGGGTGGTGGGTGCTGGAGAGCCACTGACAACTGCAGTGGAGGTGTCTGACATGGTGTGTGCCGGCACAACTGGGGGCATGACTCAGATGTTGTGGGTGCCGGCACAACTGCAGTGGACCGTGCAGATGGAGTGGACAGGTCCGCCACTGCAGCGCCCAAGTCAGACAGGGTGATAGTGGACTCCACTGCAGTGCCCACCTCCAGGGGAGGAGAATGGGGATCAGGTAAGGTGGGCAGGACAGAGGGGGAGGACACCCTCACCACATCAGTGGTACAGACAAGCGCAGCGGGGGTGTGGGGCCGGAAGAGCAAGTGGCAGGGGAGAAGGCCTGACCCTTCTGGGGATGGTGTATCTGTGGGTGGGGAACCTGGGGCAGGGTGTGGTGGGGCACCTGTGGAGTGGGGGCCTGAGGGATGGAGGAAGGAGACTTGGTGCCTGAGCTGCAGGGCGGCGGCGGGGTCTTGCTCTTCCGGGACCGGGGGGACTTGCGGGTGGGGGCCTCAGTCGGTCTGCGCCTGGGGGAGGGTGTCCGGGGGCCAGGGGCACTCCGCTCCGTGTGGGTGGGCTTCTTCTTCCCCCTGAATGCTGGATCAGCTGGATCGGAGGGGAAAGGTCAAGCTCACAGAGGAAGAGCCGCTGTGTGTTTGGGGTTGCAGGTGAGGCAAGGGAGGGGTCTTTGGAGGGAGAGGCAACTGAGGACTGCGCAGTGCTTGTGGATGCGTGTGTTTGTGCCTGTGCCCCATCCCCTGTGAGTGTGGTTGCAGTCCCCTGATGGTGCGTGCGTGTGCGTCTTGTTTGTGGCGTGTGTGTCTGTGTGCTGCATGTGTCTGTGCTGGTGTGTGCCTGTGCCAGTGTGTGTGTGCTTGGGACGGGTAAGGTGCTGGGGAGTGTGGATGGGGCAGAGGCAGGAGGGGTGAGGGACTGTCGGAGGAGGGACACTGCTGCCGTCAGGGAGGAGTCCATGGACCTATTGCCCCTCTGTAGGTCAGACATGCCCGATGAGATGCCCTCCATGAATGACACCAGCTGAGTCAACAGACTGGTGTGTGCATGGAGGACACTCAGCATCGCTGTCTGTCCTACATGGAGCTGGGGGAGGAGGTACACAGACTCCTCACTCAGGGCAGCAGGGGACACAGGGGCAGGGGGTGCGGTGCCTGGCCCGAAGGAGACACGCTTCCGAACATGGGAGCCTCCACGGACCTCGGGAATGGGAGCCGACGGGAGGGCGGTGGTGGTGGTGGTGGCGGGGACAGCAACACTAGCTGGGGTGTGGTGGCTGCTGACACCCGCCTCCATAAGGGAGTCATCGTCCGAGTTGCTCTGGTCCCCAGCTGAGGTGGATGGTGCTGAGGACTCCTCGGTGTGGCTCCCCTCGCCCTCCGTGCCACTGGGTCCCTCCGACCACTCCTCGGCTGCTGACCCAGTCTGGCTCTGCGGCTCCTCCTGGTCCGGGAGCTGTCCCCTCCTGTGGCCGTGGATGTATCTGCAATCAATAGGGAAACAGACAGACATCAGTCACCTGCACCGAACGCACACACCACAGTAAGTACAGCACATTACAGAGCAAGCCCTGGCATCCTTAGTTGAACATTGCTAAAACTCCACAAACAGAACAGGAGAAGTCAATTGTCAGTCTGATGGTCAACCATGGCACTCACATCCCACCTGGCCTTGCAACCATCTGTCTGGTGTCTGTTGGATGGCAATACCCCAGTGTGGACACATGCACCACCTACACAGTATTTGGACAGTGCAGAGAATCCGGTGAAGCATGTGGACATGCACTCATCACAACTCTTGCCACTGAGTCAGTGCAGGTGTCCGGATGAAAGGGATGCCCAGAGTCAAATAGGAAATGCATGTGATGCATACCAGCGACAGACACCATGATGCACCCATGTCCTGCTAGCCATTGCCACAATGGTGTGCATGTAGCACATGTCACTCCCCTGCAGGATCACTAATAGGAAGTCACATGCCATGGCACAGCCATGCCTGCTAAGTCATACATCACTGTCTCCAGTCACATGGGCGGGGCAGCCAGACAACAACACTCTGCACTGTGTCACAATAGTAGATCATGGGGAATGCAAGTCCTGGAGCTGAACAAGTGCACATGTACATCCCCCACACACCACATCATCTGTACCCTCATCTGTCCAGGTCATACCCATTGGACATATGGGAGACCTGTAACACTAACCTCTGCACCTGAGCACATCACAATCTGCTGTGAATGGGAAACAGCTGCCTGAACCTCATATTCGCATACCCCAGTCTGCACGGTCAGGTGATCAAACACCTATGTGTGACACAAGTATCATCTCCTATGGTCACATCTCCGGTCGCATGCGGAGCCCCAACCGAGGAACACCCCAGCAGACCTGACAACGAAGCCACAGCACACTGACACAGAGGCAGACACCTGAGGGGACAAATCACTGAGCAAAACGTGTCAGCTGATACACGGCAGTGGGAGTACAGAGTGTATTGTATGGCCTGGAGTAGGCATGACTGTCCTGTCCCACATGAATGAGGGATGAGCCCTGGACAGTAGGCAGCTGGCTAAGTATGTGTGACACACGTTATATACACACCCCTGGGGCACAAACATTGTTCCCACCCGCAGCATGGGTGTGTGCCAGATACCCCAGGCACATGTGGTGGATCAGCTCAGCAATTGGGCCACATATCAAAGTGACACGCAGAACACATGTCAGAACACAGGCAATGTGTAAGCAATGGACCCACCCATGATGCCCACCACAGAGTCAGGGAAACAGATGCTGTCCCCCACCTTGAGTCAAGCAAACTGCAAGGACACAGTACCCAAGTGACACAATACCCTGACTGTAAGGGCCACACCTGGGTATCAGATGAGGAGTGGGCAGTGCACAATAGACGGACATGGGTCCTGGACCACAAGACTGATGTACTGTGGAAGTTTAACCAGGCCAGAGGAGGGCACATAGCATGGCAGACATAGTTCACAATGCAGACATGGACTCACCCCCTCCTTGCTGCTCTCTGGCCTTCAGCTGCCCATCCAGATCAGGGAAGACCACCGCCAGGATCCTCAGCATGTGGGGGTCAGGGTCCAGTGTCCGCCCCTCCTGCGAGGAGGCGACAGCTTCAGCTGGACCCGTGCGATCCTCCGGGTCCAGCCCCGAAGGTCCTGCCACCTCTTCTGGCAGTTGCGGATCCGGCGCTTGTAGACCCCCACGGATCTCACTGCCCGGACGATGGTCAGCCATATCTTCTGCTTCTGGTGGGCATCAACCTGTGAGGATGACAAAGTGAGAATGCCATTACTACACGTGCAACATAACGGTGCATTACACAGTTGGATATACATGTCTCAATCACAGGGGCATATGATGTACACAGGCAGTGCAACGATGGCCATGGACAGTATGCCAGCAGTTACTACATGGTATCATTGCCTGGGCAGTAAAACCTTTTTAAATGCACTGTCACTGCACTATACCTGTCCAGTGCATGTAACTACACACTATGGGGAGTGACAACTACTCAGTGAGCCTGCTAGCCAGTGGCGTGCAGACTGTTAGCCTTGCTAGTCAGACAACATGCACATTTAGAAAGGCAGTGGACAGAACACTCACCTGCTCCCCTGCTTTCCCATACAGCTTGCTGTACTGTGGAAGGAGGCAATCCAGCAGGGCCTGGTTCTCCTCAGTGCTGAAGGCTGGGGCTCTCTCCACAGTACGTGCCATTGCAGGGTCCAGAGGGTGCAGATACAGCAGCAGTGTAGTGGCAGATGTCGTCCTGGAGCACGTAGTGCAGGCAAGTGAGCTCTCAGGGGAACAGCCAGCATTATATGTGTGCTGCAGAGGCAGATACTGTCCCATGTGTCCAAAGTGATAGGTCCAAGCCGTTTGCATCATCTGAATCTGGCCAATCCATGGAATTGCACCACTTACACACGCCCCAGCATCCTTCAAATGTTCAACTTCATGACACCCATGAAATTGCAACATTGTTGTGGGTGACCAACTGAATTTACAGCATCAGACTCGTTCAAATTTTGAAAACGCGTCCGTTGCCAGGCCAGGCCATAGCCAATGGGTGCGCACCGATCGGACCATTGCTGTTCAATGCGTACCTAGGATACAACGCGTACCCGCACACATTGAATGCAATGGGCCGGCCGGGCACACCGATCGGACCATTGCTGTTCAACGCGTACATAGGATACAACGCGTACCCGCACACATTGAATGCAATGGGCCGGCCGGGAACACCGATCGGACCATTGCTGTTCAACACGTACCTAGGATACAACGCGTACCCGCACACATTGAATGCAATGGGCCGGCCGGGCACACCGATCGGACCATTGCTGTTCAACGCGTACATAGGATACAACGCGTGCACCGCGCACATTGAATGCAATGGGCCGGCCGGGAACACCGATCGGACCATTGCTGTTCAACGCGTACCTAGGATACAACGCGTGCCCGCACACATTGAATGCAATGGGCCGGCCGGGCACACCGATCGGACCATTGCTGTTCAACGCGTACATAGGATACAACGCGTACCCGCACACATTGAATGCAATGGGCCGGCCGGGCACACCGATCGGACCATTGCTGTTCAACGCGTACCTAGGATACAACGCGTACCCGCACACATTGAATGCAATGGGCCGGCCGGGCACACCGATCGGACCATTGCTGTTCAACGCGTACATAGGATACAATGCGTACCCGCACACATTGAATGCAATGGCCAATGTGTGCGCACTGATCGGTCCATTGCTGTCCAACACGTATTGCGAGTACAACGCGTGCCAGCGCACATTGAATGCAATGGCCAATGTGTGCGCACTGATCGGTCCATTGCTGTCCAACGCGTATTGCGAGTACAACGCTGCACACGCACACATTGAATGCAATGGCCAATGTGTGCGCACTGATCGGTCCATTGCTGTCCAACGCGTATTGCGAGTACAACGCGTGCCAGCGCACATTGAATGCAATGGCCAATGTGTGCGCACTGATCGGTCCATTGCTGTCCAACGCGTATTGCGAGTACAACGCGTGCCCGCGCACATTGAATGCAATGGCCAATGTGTGCGCACTGATCGGTCCATTGCTGTCCAACGCGTATTGCGAGTACAACGCGTGCCAGCGCACATTGAATGCAATGGCCAATGTGTGCGCACTGATCGGTCCATTGCTGTCCAACACGTATTGCGAGTACAACGGGTACCCGCACACATTGAATGCAATGGCCAATGTGTGCGCACTGATCGGTCCATTGCTGTCCAATGCGTATTGCGAATACAACGCGTACCAGCGCACATTGAATGCAATGGCCAATGTGTGCGCACTGATCGGTCCATTGCTGTCCAACGCGTCCCTGTACAAGTCACTGGCATATGTCACCATGCCTGTCACAGATGAACATATGCCAGCCACATATACTTCCCAGGGAGTGAGGGGCACACCTACAACACCACAGCCTGTTCATACTGTATCCTAGGGCATGTAAGGCTGCATTACCTATTCCGTGTATGGGGGTGAACATGTTGTTCTGTGGGTGTCACTTGGGGGCAGCCACCCCAGGCTGTGCACGTGTTTATGGGGACAGAATCCTTGGTGTTTCGTGTACATGACCACTGTGATGTGCAACTGTTCATATCTGAGCATGTGGCATGGTCACATTTCACGGTGGTGTATGTGTATGTCATGTCACATACCCCCTGAGTCCCATGTGGGACGTTATGTTCAACCCAGGGTGACCCATTGGCACAATGGTGATGGTCCTCCACAGTCTGTGTGCATGTTGTGTTTACAATGTCTCTGATTGCATGTGCACAATGGGAGGCAGTCTCCACATCCACGTTGTTTGTGCATGGACTTTGATGTTGTGCGTGTGTGTGTCAGAGACGTCCATGTCTGTCCTGCCGAGGCAACAGGGACCACTACCTGTGGGGGTCATGGTTGTTTTGCTGTGGTGTATACATGATACACCATGTCATGCCAGTGTCCATGTGGCAATACAGGGTCCCTGGGAATCTACCTGTCGTTGAGCTGTGATGCCTGGGGCACATCAGTCCTCACATGTCACTGTGGGGTGTGTTTGTAATTTGGCAGCAGGAGATGGGAACTGGGACACGGCCTCATGGCATGCAATGTCACGACCTGGGACTTATTGTTGCCACTTGTTGAACTGTGATGTTAGATGTTGGCCATGTATGTGCCATACATATCCGTACGGAACTGCACACATCATGTACTTGTGCCTCATTATGATGTATCATGTGATGTTGAGTGTGTTCAATGCCACATATGTGGGGTGACTGACAATCTTGCTTTCTTCACCTATGCACTGCAGGGCACCAGCTGTCCATAGACCATTCCCTGACCTGGCAACGATGGTGGAACGGGACAGCATCCGACGGTACCGCTTCACCAGGCAGCTGATTGAGGATTTGGCAGTGCGCTTGGCACCACATTTGCAACCTGGCCGTCCGTACCCTACAGCGCTGAGCCCCAAGGTGAAGGTGATGGCAGCCCTACACTTCTTTGCCACCGGTACCTTTCAACACACTCTGGCGACTGCTGGTGGGATGTCACAGACCATGTTCAGCCGTGTGCTCCGGGATGTTTTGGAGGCTATGTTGATATACCTGAACCAGTACATCTATTTCCCTAGACTCCAACGACTCACTGGCGTGAAGAGTGACTTCTATGCCCTGGGGAGGATGCCGCATGTCATTGGCTCCATTGATGGGACACATGTGGCTTTGGTACCACCACAGGCCCAAGAGCAGGCCTACCGTAACCGCAAACACTACCACTCGGTCAATGCACTGGTGGTCTGTCTTGCAGATATGAGCATCACACACGTGTGTGCCCGTTTCCCTGGTTCTGCACACGATGCCTACGTGATGAGGAGTAGTCACATCCCGAGGATGATGGCACAGATGCGGAACCAGCGTGCCTGGCTTGTTGGTGTGTACTGACTTTGTACCATTGTGTGTGTTCTGCTATGTAGTGTTCCACCCTCTTTTCCAACTCTGCTAATGTGCAATTCTCTGTATGTAGGTGACTCTGGATACCCCAACATGCCGTGGTTGCTGACGGCCCTCAGGAACCCTGTGACACCAGCCCAGATGCGCTACAATGAGGCACATGGTCGGACCAGGAGAGTGATTGAGCGGACATTTGGTCTCCTGAAGAGCCGCTTCCGCTGCCTCGACAAGACAGGAGGGTCCCTCCCATATGCCCCAGCAAAGGTGTGCAAGATTATCATCGTCTGCTGCATGCTCCACAACCTGGCAGTGCGGAAGGAGTTGCCTCTCATCCTGGATGACGATGACCAACGTCCGCCACCTGTGGAGGATCCTGGCCTGGACCACGATGCCAGTGATGATGATGATGATGGTGATGTCCGCACACAGCTCATCACCAACTTCTTCAGCTGAATGTGAGTATCCAGAGATGGCATGTCAATGATGTGAGTTTGCATGATATGTGTTGGTGGTGCTCTGGTGCTGTTTGAGTGTGTCCATGGGCTACATGTCTGTATGCGTGTAGCGATGTGTCCTTGCAGGTAGTCTGTACTCCCCAACAGTGTTGACATGCTAACTTGGTTCTGGGTGGGTATCTTGTAACATGTATTGTGCATGAGTATTGCAGTTCTGTCCTGTTCTTCAGTGCTTTTGACTGTGTGTCATTTCTGTCCTTCACAGGGTACTTTCAGAGTCGTTCGGTCAACTGTGATCCCCAACACCGTGATTCGACTTCCCGGGTGGTAGCTGTTGTGTCCCTACAGGTGATGTGCACCACACCCATGGACTTCCTTCCTTCTACACTTGTTGACTGTGTGCCCGCTGCCAGGTGGAATTACCTTGCATCTGTGGTGGTTACAACATGTTGCAAATGTGTAATAAACCTGTGCTTCACTTTGTGATGTGCGTTGTCTGTGATCACACATCTGACTGACATTTGCTTACTGCACCAGTGGGCTAGTTAACACAGACTGTGAATAGGTGTTGGGTCTGTGCAATGCAACGTATTTCCTGGCAACATCAGTGTAGGCGATGAGTCAGATGTCCCTGGTGTGTATGTGTTGTGTATCCCTGGTGGTGTGCCTCCCCCATATGTGTGACGTCGCCATGACTCACATGCCGGTGTTGTACTTGCTGTAGCAGTTAGCATGCACAGTGTCATTTCCCCGATCATCATCGCCACTTCTGAGACAACATAGGAATCACAACAGAGGCAAGTATGGTGTATAAGTGAGTTTATTGACATACATGTGTGAGTATAGTGCACAGGTTGTTGGGTGCTGTACATTGTGATTGTGATCCAAAGTTCCTAGATAATTTGGAAGTCCTGGTAGCAGAAATGTCCAGAGTAAAGTCCACAGTAATCAGAGACATTGGTCCAACTTGAGCTCCCCATGTCATGTGGGAGAGTTGTGTTGCAGTCAACAAGGTGAACAGTTTGCGCACAAAGGTGATTATCCAGAACAGGTCTTGGCTTCCTGGGGGTTGCACATGGCCATCGGCCTCTCACTTGCCCCTCCTCGGACGGCCCCTCTTCTTTGGGGGGGGACCCTCAAGTGCAGGCTGCTGCGGTGCAGGGGACTCTTCGCCAGAGTCATCCGACCTCCCTGTGGCAGTTGCAGTTGTTTCAGCACCAGATGTTGTGGGCACACAGGGAGGTGTTGACTGGTTGCTGGTCATCTGGCGGAGGCATTGTAATATGTCCCTATGCACCGCCGTCATCTCTTGCAGTGTGTCCCACTTGGACTCCACGCGGGACATGTGTGAGTCCAAGCGGGCATGATGGGCAGCCTGCTGCTGTTTAATGTCCCTGAGGAGCCCCACTACCTGGCTGAACTCTCCGGTGCTGGACTGGTACGCATCGGCTATGCGTGCCAGTTGTGGGTCATCATGCAGTCCAGACCCCTCTGCGAGCAGCGACCTATGTCTCCCACCCCTCCCACCACCCCTGGCGACACGTGCAGTACCTGAGGTGGCACGCACAGGTGACCCTGGGCCACCTTGTGGGTTGGTGGTGGTGGTGGTGTCCATGGCCCCACGTTGGTCCAGGGTCCCTGTGCTGGTGGTGGTGGTGCTCCTTGGTCTGTCCATGTCGGCAGGGGTGGTATGTGTGTTGACAGTCGTTGGAGGGGTGGGTGCAGGGGTGCAGCTGGTGGTCCTGCTGGTGCTGCATGATGACTTGCTCCGGAGGTGCCAGGTAGGTCTTCTTCATCCGAGGAGGGCAGAGGCTGTTCCACACCAGTGAGCTCCGTATCCTCTTGAGCCTGGGACGAGGACTCCTCAGCATCTGCTGCTGTGTCCCCATCATCACCTGTTTTTGGGAGACACACACAATGTATGTTATGTTTCTGCAGGCATCAATGGTTGACACACCTGACAGTTGTGACTGTGCCTCTGGATGCGGGCCTGTACATTGCATTGTCCTAAGTTGTCACAGTCAGGGGTTGATATTGGTGAAGCACATTGTCCTGCATTATTTGGGCATTTCTATGTGAATGTTGGGGTGTGTACATGGTCTGCATTGGTTGTATTTGGTTGTCATCCGCTCCTCCTTCCCACCCAGCCAGTTATCCCACCATGGACCGTGCTTCCATTGCTGGGAGTGCAAGTTGTCTTTCAGGATGTCAGTCAGTGGTGTCCTGCTGTTGGTTGTTGCACAGTTGCCAGCAGGGCCTTGTGCTCCCCACAGCAGTGCCCAGTGTCAGCCATCTTGTCAGTTGTTTTCCACTCCCTGTGATGTGCGCATGGTTCAGGGTGGTGTTGATGGGACAGTTGTGGGGGTGAGCAATATCTGTGGCTACCACTCCCATCATGCTATTGCCTCCACCCCACTTCCCAGCATGCCCATACTTACTTGCTTTTGGGTGGACTTCAGTGTGTGTGAGTGTGAGAGCAATGGCAAGATGGCTGACAGTGGTGTCCTGCTGTTGGTTGTTGCACAGTTGCCAGCATGGCCTTGTGCTCCCCACAGCAGTGCCCAGTGTCAGCCATCTTGTCAGTTGTTTTCCACTCCTGTGATGTGCGCATGGTTCAGGGTGGTGTTGATGGGACAGTTGTGGGGGTGAGCAATATCTGTGGCTACCACTCCCATCATGCTATTGCCTCCACCCCACTTCCCAGCATGCCCATACTTACTTGCTTTTGGGTGGACTTCAGTGTGTGTGAGTGTGAGAGCAATGGCAAGATGGCTGACAGTGGTGTCCTGCTGTTGGTTGTTGCACAGTTGCCAGCAGGGCCTTGTGCTCCCCCAGCAGTAGCCAGTGTCAGCCATCTTGTGAGTCCTTTTCCACTCCCTGTGATGTGAGCATGGTTGAGAGTGGTGTTGATGGGCCAATTGTGAGGGTGAGCAATATCTGTGCCTACAACTCCCATCATGCTATTGCCTCCACCCCCCTTCCCAGCATGCCCATCCTTCCTTCCTTTTGACTCTGCTTCCCTGTGGGGTGGGCTGCCTGTGCTGACAGGATGGCTGGGAGTGTTGTCCTGGCAGTTGTTTGGCTAAAAGTCCCAAGAGTGTCCCTGTGCTTCACACAGCATAACCCAGGGTGGTGGTTCTTTGTGGGATCTTCAGTTAGGATGTGAGGCATTGCATTCTCCCAGGTGGGTTATGTGGAGTTTGTGTTGAGGGGGTGTGTGAGGGGAGGTGCTTGTGACTATGGTCAGTGCTGTGAGTCCTCCTTCCCACCCAGCCAGATATCCCACCATGGACCGTGCTTCCATTGCAGGGAGTGCAAGTTGTCTTTCAGGATGTCAGTCAGTGGTGTCCTGCTGTTGGTTGTTGCACAGTTGCCAGCTGGGCCTTGTGCTCCCCACAGCAGTGCCCAGTGTCAGCCATCTTGTCAGTTGTTTTCCACTCCCTGTGATGTGCGCATGGTTCAGGGTGGTGTTGATGGGACAGTTGTGGGGGTGAGCAATATCTGTGGCTACCACTCCCATCATGCTATTGCCTCCACCCCACTTCCCAGCATGCCCATACTTACTTGCTTTTGACTCTGCTTCCCTGTGGGGTGGGCTGCCTGTGCTGAATGGATGGCTGGGAGTGTTGTCCTGGCAGTTGTTTGGCTAAAAGTCCCAAGAGTGTCCCTGTGCTTCACACAGCATAACCCAGGGTGGTGGTTCTTTGTGGGATCTTCAGTTAGGATGTGAGGCATTGCATTCTCCCAGGTGGGTTATGTGGAGTTTGTGTTGAGGGTGTGTGTGAGGGGAGGTGCTTGTGACTATGGTCAGTGCTGTGAGTCCTCCTTCCCACCCAGCCAGATATCCCACCATGGACCGTGCTTCCATTGCAGGGAGTGCAAGTTGTCTTTCAGGATGTCAGTCAGTGGTGTCCTGCTGTTGGTTGTTGCACAGTTGCCAGCTGGGCCTTGTGCTCCCCACAGCAGTGCCCAGTGTCAGCCATCTTGTCAGTTGTTTTCCACTCCCTGTGATGTGCGCATGGTTCAGGGTGGTGTTGATGGGACAGTTGTGGGGGTGAGCAATATCTGTGGCTACCACTCCCATCATGCTATTGCCTCCACCCCACTTCCCAGCATGCCCATACTTACTTGCTTTTGGGTGGACTTCAGTGTGTGTGAGTGTGAGAGCAATGGCAAGATGGCTGACAGTGGTGTCCTGCTGTTGGTTGTTGCACAGTTGCCAGCAGGGCCTTGTGCTCCCCACAGCAGTGCCCAGTGTCAGCCATCTTGTCAGTTGTTTTCCACTCCCTGTGATGTGCGCATGGTTCAGGGTGGTGTTGATGGGACAGTTGTGGGGGTGAGCAATATCTGTGGCTACCACTCGCATCATGCTATTGCCTCCACCCCACTTCCCAGCATGCCCATACTTACTTGCTTTTGGGTGGACTTCAGTGTGTGTGAGTGTGAGAGCAATGGCAAGATGGCTGACAGTGGTGTCCTGCTGTTGGTTGTTGCACAGTTGCCAGCAGGGCCTTGTGCTCCCCCCAGCAGTAGCCAGTGTCAGCCATCTTGTGAGTCCTTTTCCACTCCCTGTGATGTGAGCATGGTTGAGAGTGGTGTTGATGGGCCAATTGTGAGGGTGAGCAATATCTGTGCCTACAACTCCCATCATGCTATTGCCTCCACCCCCTTCCCAGCATGCCCATCCTTCCTTCCTTTTGACTCTGCTTCCCTGTGGGGTGGGCTGCCTGTGCTGACAGGATGGCTGGGAGTGTTGTCCTGGCAGTTGTTTGGCTAAATGTCCCAGGAGTGTCCCTGTGCTTCACACAGCATGACCCAGGGTGGTGGTTCTTTGTGGGATCTTGAGTTAGGATGTGAGGCATTGCATTCCACCAGGTGTGTTCTGTGGAGTTTGTGTTGAGGGGTGTGTGAGGGGAGGTGCTTGTGACTATGGTCAGTGCTGTGAGTCCTCCTTCCCACCCAGCCAGATATCCCACCATGGACCGTGCTTCCATTGCAGGGAGTGCAAGTTGTCTTTCAGGATGTCAGTCAGTGGTGTCCTGCTGTTGGTTGTTGCACAGTTGCCAGCAGGGCCTTGTGCTCCCCACAGCAGTAGCCAGTGTCAGCCATCTTGTGAGTCCTTTTCCACTCCCTGTGATGTGAGCATGGTTGAGAGTGGTGTTGATGGGCCAATTGTGAGGGTGAGCAATATCTGTGCCTACAACTCCCATCATGCTATTGGCTACACTGACTTGCCCAGCATACACATATTTCCTTTCTTTCAGTGGGCTTCACTGTGTGGTGGTGTTGTAGTGGTGGCTACTTGTCTGGATGTGTTTGTCAGTTTTATTTGTGCCACTGCCTAGCTGTAGTTGTAGTTGTGTTTGTACATGTGATGACACAGTTAAATGTCACTTTGTGATGGCATGTGTTGTGTTTCTCTGAGTGACATACACATTTTGGGATGATTCTGTTCTTGTTGCTGTGTATTTGCTAAGAGTACATGGTTTGACTCTCCCCTTGACAGTGATGTTTGTGTGTAGTCGCAGAATATTGTGTACATTTGTTGTGTACTCACCAGGCTCTGGGATGTTTTCTAGTCCATAGACGCTCACTGGTGGTAGGATGGCCCGCACCTTCTCCTCCCAGGGCCTGAGGTATAGTGGCTTGGCAGGAGGGCCACTGCCGGTGTGTTGGCTCAAGATGTAGTCCTTCTTCAACAGCTCCTTGACCCTCCTGCGCACGTCATACCACCTGTTCTGGATGTCTGTCTTTGTGCGCAAACATGGTGATTGTGCGTTCACCCTGTCGACGATCCTCTCCCACATCTTTGTTTTCTGTGACATGGGTGTCTGTTGGACCAGTGTACCAAAGAGCTGTGGCTCTACCCTGAGGATCTCATCTACCAGGACTTCCAATTCACTATCTAGGAACTTGTGATTCTTCTTTGGGGGCATGGTGATGGGTGGTGATGGTGAGTGATTTGTGTGTTGGTGTGCAGGTGAAGGTGTGTGAGTGTGTGTTTTGCTAGGTGTATGTGAGGTTTCTATTGGTTGTGGTGCTGATGGTGTGTGACTTGTGTGATGGATGAGCTGTGGGTGTGTGGTTGCTGTCTGTTGAGTGCTGGCAGGTAATTTGAATTTGCAAAGGATCATGGTAGGGATTTGTGTCCTTTATATGGGTGGAGTTGTGGGTGTGTCTTTGTTCCCTGCCCCTCCCCCAGTATTTATTGGCTTAGTAATTGCTTGTTTGGCCTTTTTTTGTGTATTTTCCCTTTGTACTTTTCGTGCATGTAGGAGACGTTCTTGTGACCGAGTCGGACCCTGCAGTTGTCTCGTACGGGCTTGTCCGTTTCGCTCACGCTGTGTTTGTGCTGTTTTCTATGCTGCGTACGCGTCGGTCGCGGTGTTTTGGGTTGCTTCGCCTCGCAGTTTTGTATGCGTGTCGGTCGTACGGCTTGTCCTCCGTGCGACTCGGTCGTGTTTTCCACGCCTTGCATCGTACTTGGCGGGTGGGAGTCCGCGGGTACGTCTCTGCTCGGTATTGTTCCGGGTGCGAGTCGGTCGGTTCGAATCGCGTGTTTCTCCGGCCGGATTGCACTTTTCCGCGCGGCTCAGTCGTTCGGCTTGTGCTCCGTACGAGTCGGTCGGGTTTTCCTCGCTTCTCATCGTACTTGGCGGGTCGGGCTGCACCAGTACGTGTCGGTCGGAATGTATTCCGGCTCCGAGTCGGACGGTACGTTTTCCGGCCGGAATCGGAATCGGCCCCTTAGTTTCATTTCGTATAAAAAGAAATTTTTTAATCAAGTTATTACAATGATAATTTAAAAAAACAATGGGAACAAACGATTTAATAAATATGTACGGATACCTTTTTAGTACATCTGGTCATTTATTACAATGGCTCGTGGACCAGTGAATCCCACAGGAAGCCATATAAACAAGGTAAAAGCAAGATTAAAATTACAGGGACACTTAATAACGGTTCTCATCTTAAAGTTTGCATGAGTCAATTAGTGAATTCCAACTAATTGGCACCGCCCATTTCAGGTGGGTTTTAAGTCAAATGATCTGCTTCATTCCCTCCTCGATCAAAGTCAGAGCCCATTTTGGGCCCCTCCTCCCCCCCACTTAAAATTCTGATGGTTGTCCCTTTTGCATACACGAAGTCAAACTGAGCTATATGCAACTTGAAAATAAAACACGTTCAGCACTTGACTTCTAAGAGGCGTTGAGGGGATGGTCTATGGACTGCGTGCACCCGGCAACATACACTGGTCCAAATAACAGCTCACCCCATTAAAAGCGATACAAAAGGGGATGATGGACGGAACGTTTGAGCCAATCAAACACTCACCCCCAGTCAACTGATCTGGGTTTAATCCATCATCATTCTTTAGCTCACTCCACCACCCCAGTTCAGACATGGCCATATGCAAATCAGTCTGACCCTGTGCCTCATGGGAACAGTCCAGCCCGAACTGCCAAGCCATGTCTTCCCTGGACCGGAAACAAGCATCCTAGGACCGGTTTCTGGCATTTCAGCCGTCATCAGCCAGGCTTGCTTGAATCCAGTGGCAAAGTGAGCAAGGGACCCACGTCTGGGCATACCCCCGCCAACTTAGGGCGACCAAAGCGATACAAAAGGGGATGATGGACGGAACGTTTGAGCCAATCAAACACTCACCCCCAGTCAACTGATCTGGGTTTAATCCATCATCCCCTTTTGTATCACCCCATTAAAAGGGCTGGCAAAACTGAGAACAATCAAACAGCGGAAAGTCACCAGAGAATAGCATGCTCTGCAGCACAGGGCAGAGTGCCCAAGAAATGGGATAGAGTTCTTGGGAAAGGCAGAACAGGTGAAAGGCAATGGCACAACCGGTGGACACAGTACTCTAGTGGAGACTTACCAAGAAGTGATAGGGATGTTCCGGGGCGAGAATGCGCACATCAAGAGCAGAAAGATGTGCCACCCGAAAGGGAAGCTATGTTTCCCTGCATGTGTTACTTATAGTGCAACATCGTCCACAAAGCAGGAAGAGACAAGCAGCTGTCTGAAACCTACATCACAAACCATGACCCGTCCTGATTCTAGCTTTGCATTCTGAACGTTGTAGTCCTTTTTATCCTATCCAAATCAGAACTACATGTCTCAGATTGCATACAAAAATCTGGGCTGGATGAACTAATCAGTCAGAAATCTGGTAAAATGAAGAGCGCTAGTAATTTACACTTCGATCTCCTTCGGCATTTAGTTATAAACATCGATCAAGTGCTGGTGTCGAAAGAGAAACCTGGGGTCGATGATAGTCAGCAAACCATCTACCGTTCTGAAATTTTATTTAGGCCTATGCGAGGCCATCACAACATAAATGCGCTCGTCAGTACAAGGAAACCCGGAACTGCAAACTGAAAGCTCTGAGCACACGAAAAATAGCATCATATCACGCAAATCAGAGATCAAGCAACAAAATCTGCGCTCACAGCATGAAATAAACAGACAATGTGATTGCGGCGCCGACCGCTCGGAGCAAATGTAAACAATAGTGCTCGTGAAAAGCAATGTTAACCATTTTAAAAAGTAGTTCCGAAATCCTTACCTAAAATGGCTACTGTGTATGGAGATTAGTAATTGCCCAGTGCTCTCGGGGAGGGCTCAACACAGGAAGAGGTATGACGTATGCATGCCATGGAAAAACGAAGAGTGACATCGGTGTCAGCAAATGAGAAGTCTATGGGCAGTCTGAGGCCCACAAAGTACATACAGCAGGTCTTGAGCCGAGACTTAATAAGTTACATGTGTTTTAAAGGAGTAGGCTGGCAGCACATTGCAGCTGCCGGGGCCTCCAAAAAAAAAAACATAACAGGGAGTGGTGGGGCAGTAACAGTGGAGCAGTTAGGGAGTAAAGGAAGTGCTCCTGCACAAGGTAAGGGAAGCAACAGAAGAGGTGGGTTTTTACGTTAAAAAAAATATAAAAAAGAGTGAGACTGTGAGGGAGTGGGAAGCAACAGACCAGGGACAGAGAGCAGGAAACACATGCACTCGCATCTAGTGGTAAAGGCAAAAGAAAAAAATGTAGTTCCCTGAAAGTGAACAGTGAAAGGATACCAGTCATCTCAGTCAGCTCAATTTAATGATAAAGAAAAATGTAAAATGAATATAATAAGTCTGAAACCCCACTAAAGTGTACTTATGGCTTACAAAAATAGAGGAGCAACACTCTGCAGCCTTGCCAAGTGTCACTCATCGATAGAGTAATGCATTTTCATAGATGCCCCCACATTATTGCCTAGAAACATTATGCCAAGCAATTCAGAGTTCCAGTGTCTTCCATGTCACTATCAGCTGCCTGACCAGTGTATTATTACCTATGCTGAACTCAGAACTCTTTTTCTTTCTGTCTCTACTCTGCTGCCAATGCCTAGGTAAAGACCAGGGGGCTCATTATGATGGCGGAGAGACCGCCACCGCCGGGCCGGCGGTGGTGGTCCCTCCGCCATCTGACTCCCATTTCCCCCCGCCACATTAGGATGGCAGGGGGAATTGCTTTGTGACCGCGGCGGTCGCAAAGACCGCCCTCCACGCTTCCGCCACAGGCAATCGTCACGATTGCCTGGCGGAGCGGTCAGCATGGGTAAAATGGCGGCGGTGCCTAGCAGGCACCGCCCGCCAGATTACAATGCTGGCGTCAGCCAGCCTTTCCATGGTGGTGGAACAGCCATGGAACGGCTGGCGGAGGCTGGGTTCGGGGGCCCGTTGCGGGCCCCCTCTGTGTGGGGGGAGGGTGTATGTGCACTGGGGGGTACCCATGGTACCCCCCTATCATTTCCATGCACAAGGTGGCAGGCACCATGTGGTGCCTGCCACGTTGTGCATGGAAATGCACAACATGCGATTTCCAACACCGCGGCGGTGCTGCAGCCAGCAGCACCATCCGCAAAGTGAAATCGCTGGACGCGACCGCCACGGTGGCGGTCGCATCGTGATTTGGAGTGCGGGACCGCCGCCTTACAGGCGGGCGGTCCCGTACCCGCTACGATGGCGGGCGGACTCTAGTCCACCCGCCATCGTAATCGGCCCCCAGGGTCGGGGAGTGTTGAGGTCGTAATGGTTGCATTGTTCATGCTACTCATGTGGCCAAGGCCTGTGGAACGTCATTCATCCTCTTTGTCGTGTGCCATCATAGGAAATCAAGATGCTTTATTGTTACAGCTGGCCAGTTGTAATCTGCACCCAGGGTTAAACCCCACATTTAAGTCTGAACCGTAAGCAACAATGGTTCACTGTGGTATATTTCTAGACAATTATATTAAATTCATTTGAATTGATCCATGTTACATATTACTTGTAACTACACAAGCAATGCTGTAGAGGATTATTTGGAAAATAAAATATACTAAGCCATGTAAAGAGTTATTTTAAAATTGGAAAAATTTGCACTTTTATGAATCTTGGCATGAATTATACATTATTGGCAAGAACATTACAACATGGTTGTGACTAACTTGCTTGGTATTGAAGTGTTCACACAGTGACACTATATAAATGAGTAGACACGTATACACAGGGAACATAGACAATAGATAAAACAGGGGGCAGTGATGGAGCCAATTTGATTGTGCCCAAAAGACAAATCGGATCTGAATTAAAAAAATCTTATTCTAATTTCCTATAGTATCAATGGTGTTTCAACCTGTTATTCAATTGAGGGTCATCAGATCGTACATTTTCAGAACATAAGTGATACAAATGTTTAACTTGAACAATTTTGCACAAAATCACTGAAAAGATGAGATGATTCAGGGTAACTTAGGTAACCATGAGCATATGCGTTGTGGCACAGCAGAGGTATGCGTGTGGTAGCGGCAAATTGCTGAGCAGTGATGCTGGACTCATTTCTGAAATGAGTCTTCTGGCATGAAAAGAACTGCTTTGTTTCAACATGTTAGAAAGTGCCATTCAAAATGTCAGACGTAAGTGTTTGAAATGTCTCACATAATCACATTGAAGAACTGGAAATGTCACCCATTAGGAAACTGAAAACTTGGCATCATGTCAAAAGTAGCTCTCACCTCCCGAACCTTCAGCTCTAAGGAGATGCTCTGCACACAGCAATGTTCTGAACAGTTATATTTAGAGTTTAGGTTCTAGCCCTTCCCAGCAGGATTGACATATAGGGGCCGATTCCGATCTCGGCCGGTAGGGCACCGAATCGGATTCGCCTTTACCGGATCCGATTCGGAGCCCTCTTTCCCGACCGATTCAAACGTGCGTCCGGGCGAGCGAGTACGATGCGAGCGCACGCAAAATTGCCGACCGACTCGTTCGCGGGACCCAACCGCTCCGACCGACTTGCACGGACACGACTCGCACCACGCAATGGAGACGTTCCCCGGCCGGGCAAGTACGATGCGCGCCTCGAGCAGTCCGACCGACTCGCGCAGTCCGGCTCCAAAGAGCAGTCGGAGCCGTACTTCGGGGGTCCGTGTCGGACCCCCCTGTACGCGTAGCCGCGCAAGTCGCACACAGGGGGGACCCATTGTGCATGTATGGCGCGAGTCGCTTCGACGCGTACCCGCTGAAGGGGGCGCCCTTGTTTGCCTCGCACCCATTGAGTCAATGGGAGCCCGCGTACGCGTTGTACGACCGGCTCCCATTGACTTCAATGGGAGTCCGACCGAATCGAGTCCGATTGCATGCGAACGCATCGTACTCGTCCGGTCGGACTGCTAGAGTCCGATTCGGTCGGAAATCTCTCCGGGTCCGGCTCGGTCGGAGAGATTTCCGGCCTGAATCGGAATCGGCCCCATAGTATGCTGTAAGTGAGAGCTCAACCTGAGTTCAAGATGTCTGAGTGTCACATGCGATAAGTGAGATTTGAAAACTCTCGCTTTCATGTTTTTTGTCCATTACCTCCACACTCATGCTAAGATTTGCTAATTGTACAAGCCCCGTTGTAACAGGAGGAACAGATTGTTGTGCGTAGGGATGCCTACTCCTTAGGTGGTGCATTACTTTTACTCGATCTAAAAAGTCACAACACTTTTAATTCTTCCAATTGAAGTTCCAGCAGCACAGTTCCTTTCAACATTTGGAGTTTTCAGCAATCCGCAGTCTTACCTGCCCTTTGTTTACATTTAAACTGCTGCTTTTTTACAAGATGAACTCTATCCAGTCCCTCACACCAGACTTAAGGGGTGGTGTGGGTGACGCTGAAACCATTTTATAAAACACAAAATTGTGAAGAACCCATAAAATATTAAATATAATTTTGGATGTGTGTTTTCTTCATTCTTATTTCATTTCGATGCAAACCAGCATTTGGGATCATCTATGAGGAGGTCTACAAAAAATGTCTGAGCTTGAGAATGTCAAAATAACAACGTTTTAGCTTTAAAAATCATGAGTCTCCAACCTACATCTGCAATTCACCAATCTATTCCACTTTGATAAAAAGCTGCTTCTAAAGAGATGGTTTCAGAAACAGAATGTAGACAAAAATACCTTCCACACTAATCCCCAGGCAAAAGGTGACTACATTTTCGAAACCAACAGGTCTGGCCTTAATGTGCTAACGCATGGACAAAATGTGCACTATTTGTGCCGTGTTCCTGAATAACTTGCTTCCTATCACCGTGCCCTAATTAGTATTTCATAAGCTTGCAGTGAGTACCATCCGACTAGCGTAGGGAATAAAATACAGCAGGACTGCAAGTAGGGTTGTCAACTTTCTCGGAGAAAAATACCCACCTGTTGTGCATGTTTCACTGCGCTGGGAGGGCCATTGGAGGATACTCCAATGACAGTGTGTATTCTTTCTTAAAACAGCAATTCTGCGTCTGTTTACTTTAAAAGCTATTTAGGTATACCCTAGCAAGCATTACAACTCTGGATATGTTTTTACCTAGTGTTTGCTGCTTTTAGTTTGTGTATCAAAGAGGTAAAAATACCGGGCTTCATGATTTTCCTGGCTTTTTTGCCTGTCTTAGCAAAAAACTCCAGACTAGGCCAGTAAAATATTGGTCGGTTATCAGCCCTAACTGGAACCTCGAGGAATAAAAAACAGAGCACAGAAAGAGACAAGTGGCACATAAATACTGCATAAATAATCAGTTTGCATTTGGTCATTTCTGCATTAGCCTTAATGGCGCGATGTTTGGACCTATATTTATTAAACCTTATAAAATCCAACACTGATTAGTCGGAATTTATCATGTCCAATCAATAATTTCCAATACTAAGATTTTTCCAAGAAAAAAGGGATTAACGTGCAGAATTTGGTGCTTAATGCACACAAATCCGTATGTGCGGGGGGAGGGCGGGGACTGCATTTGTCCAGTCTTAGCTGGCAAACTCCAGGTTGTGATAAATGTGTTTGAGGTCTCCAGGTTTTACCATTTCCACCTCTGATATAGTATGGGAAAGGGGCATTAAGGTCTCAGGATTTTGAAAGGAGTGAAGAAGTGGTCTGACCATTCTAATTTGAGAGTATTTTTTGAATTTTTAGTTTGTTTTTTTGGAATTTCTAACCAAACAATGTATTAGCCGTCACATTATATACCACATCGCAGAGGTCATAGCATAGGGACAATGGAAGCCATATTCCACTATCCCCATGCTAGCACTTTATAGTTCCTTACTACTGGCATCCCTATATCCTACACCCAGTTCCCAGCCTACTCTCTGGTTCTGTATGGTTGTGCCCTATATCTTCTCAGAGAGGATACATCTGCCCACGACTCTGGATCCTCTGTCACCCTTTCTCCTCCTCTACCCATATCTTCTCAAACTTCCTTGGACATCCTTTAACCTCATACACCATTTGTTTGGCCAACATATACCAATTCATATTATCCTTCCAGGCATTCAGGCTTAGCTTTGTTTTTGCACTGCATAACCTGATGTTACAATGAAGAATGATGCGCAGGCAAGTCTTGTAGAAAAGGTTGTTGATTTATTCTAGAGACTACTTCTTAGGTTACAGGTTACAGGATGATAGTCAGATCCATTTATGTGCCCCACCAGGAGCAGCCTTCTCACTGCTCAGCCCTTCCACACCAACTGATTCTCCCTTCCACACAAACACAGAGAACATTCCGATGACCTCACCATTGGCTGAGCAGCAAGGCAGAGAACCTCAATAGGGAGGATGCATTAAGTAACAAGTACATTATAACACATCTCCCCCCTTATAATGATCATAAACAATCAAATGTATGAAGATGATAAAACACACATATGACAGCAAAGGAGGATGCATAAAACAACAAAAATGTTATAACACACATCCCCCCCCCTTATAGTGATCATAAACAAACAATGAATGCAAGATGATGAGACACATTCTTTAAAACAGTGGATGCTGAACACCACCACACTACACATTCAAGGCACAATACTAATGGCAGGACAGGTCTAACCTCACAGAAAAAGGATAAGACTCAACCCATACCAAAACAGGGTATCTTTAAACCCAAAACACTCTCAAAACATATTATGGGAATTTTTAAACCCAAAACAAATTCAGGGTATCTTTAAACCCAAAACACTCTAAAAATATACTCAGGGTATCTTTAAACCCAAAACATACTCAGGGTATCTTTAAACACAAAACACTCTCAAAATATACTCAGGGTATCTTTAAACCCAAAACACTCTCAAAATATACTCAGGGTATCTTTACCCAAAACATACTCAGGGTATCTTTAAACCCAAAACATACTCAGGGTATCCTTACACCCAAAACATTCCCACTAACGTAGGAAAACTCCCCCCAAAAAAAACGTAGCACACAGGATTGCAAAATTACTCAAACCCCCCTCAAAACATACGTGATGATACATGTATGCGGTAATTTAAGAATAGTAAACAGAAGTCCATGATGAGCGACTTCTCACCCGATACCTCAATACTCCAGGAACTTGCTTGAAGATGACCATACCGATGACAGTAATATTATCCTTCACCTTGCTCATGTATAGGATAAAGCTGTGACTGCCACGCACTTTTAAACTTGCAAGACTGTAAGGAATGCAGACAACCTGTAGCTTCATATCTCGGGACGACACAAACTGCAGCGCACCGGAACGTGGAAAAAAAAACGTTACAGAGTTCCAAAAATCCACTTGGTACAGTCTATGAAGAAAACCTGCTGAGCGACATCTCAGCCGAACATATCGCAAAGTCCTGATGTCCACAGAATCCACCCCAGCTCTCGTCATCACGCAGACAGGTTGGCAAAACAGGCAGAAACAATAAGAGTAAACATTGCACCAGTGCCTGAATGATGTGGCCAATACCAAGATGGCGGCACGTTTAGGACGCTGAGCCGGGTGGCTCACGATGCGTCCATGCAGCTAGGCGTCACTCTGCAAGCCTGAGATCCATAGAGGCAGTGAGATAATGGAGGGGTGCAGCGTCACAGAAGGCAGACGAAATGCAGCGCGTGTACTGCAGGTAAGGTTGCTCGCGCTGCGGGACAAGAGCCAGTACATTTGAAAAGGAAGCGCACGCACCCAACGGCCACAACGCTGACTAGACTCAATTTTAAAAAACAATCACGGACCAAAATCGCCTCACCAAAGGCACCTCCATGCCCGCGTTCTCCATGTGTCTAAGAGCACGCGCTGGAGCAGACGTGGAAATGCTCTTGAAAGAGGCAGCTCGCGCGCAGTCCAAAAGTTTTGTAAAAGGCAGCCCCAACCACAGAGACAGTCAAATTTCACTCGTAACACGTAGTGCCTGTTTAAAATCAGGAACAGATAACGAGCATAACTCCTCACAGCAGGATGACAGAAAGTTCCACAGTAGGCTGTTGAAAGATCTCCATCAACACACCAGGTTGTCCACACTGTAGAAAGCACACACTTTGTTGACAAAGAATGCAGACAGAGGTTGCTGTCAAACCCCGACACTCCCCACGCAGGTTGAGGGCCCAAAACAAACATGAAAACTCAGCAGGATGTGCAAACCTATTGCACCTCTGGAAACTCCTTACTGGAGAGACTGTTGAAAGGCACAAGTCTTCCAAGACAGCAGGGTAGGGAAAAGGAAAGTCCAACAGGAACTGGCAATTACGTGTTAGGGCGACCGATGGAGTGGTCACTGGTGGGGCTCAGGGTGCCAGGTTCCTCAAATACGCAGCTTGTATATTCTCATGAAGTTCTAATTCCTTGAAGTTTCTTTAGGCTTCATAGACTATTATCCATTAAAGTAGCACACGCAGGTTCTTCTCAATCGTCTCCTCGTCGCCAGTGTTACAATGAAGAATGATGCGCAGGCAGGTCTTGTAGAAAAGGTTGTTGATTTATTCTTGAGTTTTACATCTTAGGTTACAGGTTACAGGATGATAGTCAGATCCATTTATGTGCCCCACCAGGAGCAACCTCCTCGCTGCTCAGCCCTTCCACACCACCTGATTCTCCCTTCCACACAAACACACTGAACATTCCGATGACCTCACCATTGGCTGAGCAGCAAGGCAGAGAACCTCAATAGGGAGGATGCATTAAGTAACAAGTACATTATAACACCTGACTTGTCTCTCTTTGCCACAACCAGTCCTATATTGTATAATAATTTGCTCTACTGGAGTCTTTTCATCGTATATCCCCAGTAACACCACCCAGCATGTCAGTTGGTTTGTGATTCCTGTTGCTCTTATAAGATAGTTCCACCACATATGTGAAAAGGTTCTCCGCACCCCAGGGATCCAGTCTGTGTCTTCGGAAACGGAATAACTTGCATGCATGTGTGTTACACACAGTGCAGTATTTTCAGCTCTATCAATCTGAAGCCTTCTCGTATTGCCACTTCTGTTAGATGACAGCATGCCTCCTCCCACTCTGTAGCATACTAGTGGCCAGTTTCTGAGTTTCCCGAAGTCTCTGAGAGTGTTATTGATTAGTGTTTTCTATATTTTGGATACCACCTTGTTTATGAGTAGTTCTGATAGGACCCTGTATTCTAGCATGGAGCATTCCTGAATACCAACCAACTTGCTACAGTATGTCAGCATAGCGTGTTTCATTCATAAGTATCTGCATGGTTGTGATTGGTGCAGTAAGGACTTTGTCGCTAGCATTGCAAGAAATTAAATGTCACCCCTTCCCAAACATTGCCTACTTTAGATATACCTGTTGTATCCCACTGCCTGAAACCAATTTATCTCCCCACTTCCTTTTATATTCCCCTGTCCCTCTGCTGGGTGTCCACCGCCACCTTATCCCCACATGTGATATGTTTTGTAGCCCATCTCTTGTTTGCATTAATGATTCTATAGGTTTTGGGAGGTCCTACTCTGAGACCATGCCATACAGCCATCTCCTGAACCCTCTCAACCCCATTGTATGTCTATCAATTGTTGGGGGTAACTCTTTTTGGGACAACAGTGTCCACTGATTTGCCAATACCAACTGGGACGGCCAATAATATTTGTACAGTTACAGAAGGGCTGGTATCAAACTAATCAAAGCATGTGTGCAGAGGCCTAGGCCTGTCCCTGACTGTGTGAAGACCTGGATCTGTCCTGTGACCTGGAGTGGCACACCAAGCATGCCCCCATTCCTTTCTGTGGACTCCTGTCCATGTCTTGAGTATAGCACATAAAGCAGTTCTGGCAGTGTACTGTGTTTAAGAGGAAATCAATAGTGTGATCAGACCTTTTTATCTCTGTCATTGGGGGTGAGGCCTAATGCCCACCTGTGTGAAGTTCTGCTGTAAGGTGTATGACCAGACCCTTCTGTTGGCATCCTGTGTGCGTATCAAGCAAGTGTGCTTGAGTAATCAGTGTAACACATGCATGTGATTGAGCTGTGTATCGTTGAGCCTTTGTAAAGGAGGCAAGTGGGATCTATTTTGAATATCCCTGGCCTCATCTAGCACAAGATGGAGGGTGGGACAGTGGGAGTGTATTACCTGCATTTCTGGAGCTGGTGGGAGGAGATCCAGACACTGAAGTGAAAAGGATGGGTTACTGGGCTGCGTTTGGAAATTTCATGAGACCTTTTTGATAGCAAGGAGCTGCTAATTAATCTTCCTGGACAGAGGCATTTGGTGGAAGGTAGTTCTGATAGGTGGGGCTGTAGACTCTGTTGAGAGAGGTGAGAACATTGTCAGGTGAGACCTGCCCTTTTACCTGTCCGGATATTTCTAGTGCTATCTGCTGTGAGACACATCACTGTACACACAGGCTGTATCCTGAGAATAGCCCTAGGAGGACTTTTGAAAGGAGAACCACCCCAAAGCAGTCCTACCTCGCACTAACCTCGCACTGGCCGAAACCCCGCGCATCCACAGAGCCAGAGCAGGCGGAAGATCCTTCTCTCACATTGCAGCCAAGACCTGGAACGAGCTACCGACAGACATCAGACGCGCCCTCCCTGAACACCTTCAGGAAGACCCTCAAGACCTGGCTCTTCGGCTAAACAGATCTGCGGACCCCCCCCCTCAGCGCCTTGAGACCCTCACGGGTGAGTAGCGCGCTTACAATTCCCTGATTGATTGATACAATTTGGATCCACATCCCCTCTTTGTGAACTGTATATAAAAGTGGGACCTAAACCACACCACTATGCTCCAATTCCAGGTCCTTTATCACCAAGAAGGTGAATGCTTTATGGAGTACTCAAAAAACTGCTGTACAGGGCTGGTGTGCGTTTGACAACCAATCTCCCAGAGGTTAGGGGACATCACCTGAAGTCTGTATTTTCTACTGGAGAAGCTGCAGATATGCCCTGAAGGAACCTGCAAATGTGCCCACCTGCTGAGAGAGGGAAGGAACCTGCCTGACCCTGCTGGAGGAGGGACTGTCCAGGCACAGAGCAGGCCAGCATGCCCCTGGTGGCTGGGGGATGTCCAGTTAGAGCAGACTACTTGAGTGCAAACTATGGAGGACCCGTGCGACGGGGGGCACCCTGGTCTCTCATCTGATGGAAACCGCTACATTGTGCTCATAGTATGCCCAGTCGGGACTGCAACTGCAGGAATGCTGTGGGCCTGGACGAGGATTGCAACTACGTAATTTCCTTAGACCATGATGAGGGCTATTGCCATGTGTCTAGATGAGGTCTGCAACTGCGTGACTGCTGCAGTCCTAACCAGAGATGCACCTACCTTTGGTTCAATCAAGACTGCAGACTTTGAGACTGCATCAACCTGACCCTAGACTGAATCTGCAACAGCCCAGGTGGGTCCCTTTAATCACACCAGTAACAAAAGGAGGCAGCTGTGCCTGCATCTGCACCAGCCCCGGCGTTGCTGCTTCTCCATCAGAGGCTGGATGGGCACGCTGATAGACATGTTCAGAGCCCGATATCTAACGCCCTTCAGTGTACTTGGTGGCTTGCCCAGACTCCTCCTGGGTACGTGAGAGGTCCACTCTGGATGCAAGGCAGTGAGCAAGGACTCTAAAAAGCTCACCCTTTCCAAGTTTTGGGAAGGACCAAAGCAGACGGAGCTCTAATTTTACTGTGGGCACATAAAATCTTGTACTCATTTCTGTATATCATAATCAAGGGGAATGGAGAGAAATTATTTTCCAAGATCCAGCATACACTCTCCCCATTTTAACTGTATATGGAAAAAACTTAGTGTGCTGTTCCGCTATGTGACCACTGAATTAGGTTAGTCCATTGCCCATTCAATCGTCATAGGTACCGGGGTTTCTAATCCAAGGATATAATTGCCCTAGTCCACCTACGTGGCATTCTTCATCATTGGGATTGCTCCTCGCTGGGTGAGCGCTGCAGTACTCAGCGGGCTCCCAAGTAAGTAAGTGGTGAATTAAAATTGGCTTATGGTACTCTCTGTACACTCTTTATTTGTTACAAGTACTCATGTCAAGATTTTAAAAAACTGAACCAAGACTGGCAGTAATGAGCCCTTGGTTGTGTTCATTAGGGTCAACATGTTTCATGCTCATAAGTGCCATAAGGTCTAGGCAGTCCGGCTTAGGCCCAACTTCAGTATGGAGACAGTGTTAATGGAGGTTGCCGAATATACCAGGCACCCTGGATGCTGGTGGGAAGGCAGTGCTGTTATGTTAGCTCTGCTAGCAGCCTTTGACACTGTCCTCCACTCCAGACTTCTAGCAAGTCTCCAATCCATCGGGATAGTGTCAAGCACTGACCTGTTTATCCCACGGAGACACAACGGCGACTCAGGTTGCTGGGTCCCAACTCCACCTGGGCGTCCGAGGTCTATCCACAAATGCCTGCGTGGCTAGCGCTTGGACAGAGGGAAAGGGGATTGGATGGGAGAGAGATGTTGATCTGCACTGGCCGTCTGATGGGTGGTTGCTGAGGCGCTCGTTGGGAGCGCGGTGATGACTCGATACCTTTTGTAAGAAGAGAGACTGGTTATTGCCCTGTTCTAGTGCTGTGTGTACTTGCCAGTGGTAGGTGGTTTAATCTATAAGTACCTGCGGTAATCCCCTCTCCCGCTTTTGCTGCACCCTCTCTCCCTAAAGGCTCCAGGAACTCACTTAAGGGACCCTGTAACAGAGGAAGTCATTATCCTAACTGTGGGCCCTCAATACACAATCCAACCTCCCAGCCAGGTGCTGACACCTACCTACTTTGGGTGTGGATGGTGACCTTCTTGGCATCCTAACTGCATGGATGATTGGTTCACAGGAAGGGCTCATGCAACAGTACAGGTTGTAAACATACATATATAACATTAGTGTAGAATGGTAGGAACTCCTGTGTTAATAAAGCACACCAGGCTTTGTTTAGTTTGCTCATTATTATGTTCCAATATCACATCACTGAGTTGGAGGCAGTCTTATGTCACAAATATCACACCTGCATTATTTTCCACGACATATAATCAGGGCGGCTTACACCCACTGTTATACTCACTGTACACCATTCAATGTTATGTTCACAGTATATGAATCACAAACACAGAATGCGGGTAACATGGAATGCGGGCAACGATACAAATGTTGCACCAAGAACAATGCGGGCCAAAAAGTGCTGCTTTGAAAACATCCCCTGCACGTTCGCCAAGATGGCAGGCAAGAGCTGACTGAGCGTCATGCACACGCAGTGCAGCACATTACCGCTACTGAAATGGCTAAGTTGATCGGATTTTCTTTCTGTTCTGCTTTCTCCCAGATGCGGTGCCGTAGGGGAGAATAGATTCTGGGCGAATCCATCAAAGCTTGCCTTACAGCGGTATTTCACTGGGTAACCATCCACCAACTAAAATGTAACACAGATAAAACTGAAATACTATTCTTTGGTAATAATCCCCTAGAAACATGGCAGACCTTCTGGCCTGAAGATGCGCCCCCCCTCCCAAGGCCCCTGAGGGCTTGTTACGAATTTGTGTGTCAAATTCGACAATTGCCTATCCTTCCAACCACGCATTAAATTTGTGGTAGGCACTTGTTTAGAGCTACTGCGGAAGTTGGTCATCCAGGCTCTTATATCTTCGAGACTGGACTACGGAAATGCCTATATTTGGGACTCCCAGACTATCTGATTCACAAACTTCAGGTGGTCTAGAACACAGCAGCTCTCATTCTTCTTAGCCTACCTCCAAGAACACGTGTCCCCCCACATACGCGGCCAATAAGGAAGAGAATATTGTTCAAAAAAGTAGTTTTGGTCCACAAGGCATTTTATCATACAGATGCAGGCTACCTCAGGACAAGAATCAGCTTTTATGTACCCTTGAGAAACTTGCAGTCAACCAACAGTCTTCAGAATAGAATCCCTAAGATTTGCCGCACTAGAGCTGGGGACCGTTCCATCTCCTATCTAGGGCTATCTGCAAGGAGCAAGCTCCCCCTTGAGATACGCTCAGTGGACGCGATCTCGATGTTAAAAAAAAACTGAAAACCTGGCTTTTTGAGCAGGAATAGACAGTCCAACTATACTCTGTAAGGTGACCTACGAGCAAAGCGCCGGCACACTCCCTGGAGTAGCCGCGCTTGGTACTATTCACATTTCATACATGTATTCATTCAGTTCGTCAGTTCCAAAGTAGAGCCTAATCTATGTAAGTGAAAACGATTTCTTTTCTTTTCTTGCTAAGGTTCCAAAAGAGATTGTGTGTATGTATGTGGAAGGCCAGGATATTTCGGAATGTAATGTGATTTTTGAGATCCCTTGGACAGTGCAGTTTTTAAATGATGTGTCTAAGTCAGTCTCCTTAATGAGGCACTTTTCCATAGAAAGTATGTCAATTAATGAGAGAATGCCTGTAGCTGATTAAATAAATGATGACCGAATTAAGGAAGGTCTAATCAGTCAGTTTGGGCTGAAGCCAGCTCAGTCCCTTCAGAGATCTAAAGAGAGCAAGAGATCGGATGGTGTTCTGTTTGTAACATGGATTCACGGTGTCATGTATAAATAGAATGAGTGGATTAGAAGGATGGAGGCAAAGGATTTTCAAGCCCTTAACTGGTTGATGGTGACATAGCAAGGCAAAAGGGGAGCGCTGTACTCTTAGAAAGTGTTGACTGTGGGTGAAGAGGCCCTGTTGCACTTAGCCTGGTAGAAATGGACATTTGGGAAAGGGATCAATTTGGTACATCCATCCAAATACCATAGGTTTGTGTTGGAAACTAGAATTAATGGGAAGAAGGTTCCTTCCCTAAAGAATACAGGTGCTTATAGGACTATGGTTGAGAAAAACGCAATGAGATTCTCTCTGGTTCCAATGGCACAG
Source organism: Calotriton arnoldi (assembly GCA_963921515.1). NCBI lineage: Eukaryota > Metazoa > Chordata > Amphibia > Caudata > Salamandridae > Calotriton > Calotriton arnoldi. The sequence goes on along the minus strand of CAWUFW010009417.1, from coordinate 147,420 downwards.
ATTTGGTAGCCATTATAGAAGACATAGTACCTGATTGCCCGAGTTGAGGCAGAAATCAGTGGCCAGTTAGCCATGGTTGATGTAGGGGTAAGAGAGAAGCAAGGTGCTAGATGTCTTTTTAGCATTGACTTGATTGCCTGTGGTTTAGTACAAGGACCAGAAGCCTATATAGCTTACAGAACCAGTGGTACTGTCTCTGGACAGAGATATTTGGCACCGCATCAAAGACTAATCACTGTTAGGATAGAAGTCCAGCAGAACTGAATTACTGTTAAAACGTTGAGGCAGCATAAGTTGGGTTATTCTAAAGTCACCTTTACAATATATTTATCAAAATCCTATCTTCGCAATAGAATTAGAATTTTGATAAATATTAGAAAATAACTTTGCAGAATTTTATGGGCCTAAATTGATAAAAAGTGACATTTGATCAAAAGTAGGCCTTCTCCATATGAAAGACGACTCTCCCTAGAAAATGAAAATAGCATCCTGTAGCAGTTTGCTGTAGGGATATGCTATATTAATAATAAGTATGTATGCAAATGTACTAAATTTGAAATCTCAATCCAAGTGGAATGATGTATGCATCCATACTTCTCCGAATCCACTGCCAACCTAATGCTGACAATATGTTGGTTAGAAGTAGGGCAGGGGAAAGGGGAATTGGATAAGAGAAAGAAACAGAGACGCTGCATATCGTCACCCTGCCTGCTTGCACAACTGGGCACAATCTGCACCGCAGGACTGCTGCTATGTTTTAACAATATTTTTATTTCCAACTCTATGGCCTGGTGAATCTATGTATCTTCCCCAGGAAGGTTGAAAACCCACTAGGTACCAGGCAATGGCTCAGTTTATTTATTTTTTAGGTGGATGCCCCCCTGAGCAGGGGTCGGTGCTCTCTCGCAGAGCACAGCAGTCTTTCTGGCCCTCACCCCAGGAGATGGATAGAGGTTGTTTAAAAAAGAAGGGATCGGGTGTGACCTGTGGGGTGTGCGGGTGGGAGTTAACCCTCAGTCTAAACCATGGTGGGGCAGAAAAAAACACTAGACACAATGGGAAAATGGTAAAACAAAGGAAGGGGTCGGTGCGACCCGAGCTTCACTGCAAAACAGGACTGCTCTCACTACGGAACTGCCCATGGGGCAGATTGGGAGAGGGTATACCCAATCAGCCCCCGCCTACCTGGGTAGCAGAAAGCCCACTAGACATCAGGGAAACAATTTTCCCCAAAAAAAGGGGTAATGGCAGCTGACCCAGGCATCAGACTTGGAAAAATGTTTCAAAAACTATAGGGTGTGGGTGGGCTCTCTGGCATTGGGCCTATTCCTCACTCCTAAGGCCCAGCAGTCTTTCTGCCCACCTGACTCCTCCAAAGTCCAACACTAACCCTACCATTCCATAAACTAGAGTGGCAATAGTATATTTAATATTCTTAGACTCCAATAGTTTTCATAATATTAGTTAAATAGATTTTATAGTATTAATGGTTTTATTTTTTTATATATTTTTAATGATTTGTTTTTATTTTAACATTCATTTCAATGTTTATAGTATTTTTTGTAAAAGTTTTTTTGATTTTTCAATTTGTAATATTTTATTTATTGCCTACAGTAATTAATATATTTTTTCCTATTCAATTGTTTACATTTTTATGGTTTTATTGTTTATGTATGTTATGCATATAATATCTATATATAGTGTAACATAATTAATACAAATATGTATTTTATATTTTATCAATTGTTTTATATTTTAAATGTATTACTATGAATATATCATTTAAAATAAAAATTAATATAATGTAAAACAAACATTTTATTAATTATGTTGCACTGCATTTTTGTACTTACCATTATGAATATATGAGCACAATATTGTGGTGAATGATATTTTTGACACATATTTGTGTCAATGATGATGTTTACCACGATATTGGGGCCGATTCCGATCTCGGCCGGTAGTGCTCCGAATCGGATTCGGATTTACCGGATCCGATTCGGAGCCCTGTTTCCCGACCGAATCGTACGCGGGTCCGGCCGAGCGAGTACGATGCAGGCACCCGCGAAATCTCCGACCGACTCGAACGCGGCTTCAACGCGCTCCGACCGACTCGCATGGACACGACTCGCACCGCGCTATGGAGACGTATCCCGGCCGGGTAAGTATGATGCGCGCCGCGAGCAGTCCGACCTACTCGCGCCGTCCGGCACGAAAAAGCTGTCGGAGCCGGACTTTGGGGGTCCGCGTCGGACCCCCCTGTACGCGTAGGCGCGCGAGTCGCACACAGGGGGGACCCATGGGTCCCCCCTACCTGTGCATGTACGCCACGATGCGCATCGACGCGTACCTGCTGTAGGGGGCGCCCTTGTCCGCCTCGCACCCATTGAGTCAATGGGAGCCCGCGTACGCGTTGTACGACAGGCTCCCATTGACTTCAATGGGAGTCCGACCGACTCGAGTCCGATGGCATGCGTGCGCATCGTACTCATTCGGTCGGACTGCCAGAGTCCGATTCGGTCGGAAATCTCTCCGGGTCCGGCTCGGTCGGAGAGATTTCCGGCCGGAATCGGAATCAGCCCCATTGTGTCAGTGATCCAACTCTCCAGTCAAGAGATTTAACACAATGCATTCTGTCATAACTTTTGTTTGTATTTCGCTTGGTGGTTCTTAACTCTATTCATGATGACATTCTGCTCTATATCCACACTAAGGGCCCGATTTGGACTTTGGCGGTCCGACCGCCGGACTGCCTTTGCGGCAGTTGGGAGAATGCCACCAAGCCGGCGGCATCCCGACCACCGTATTATGAGTACGCCGCCGGGCTGGAGGTGTTGTGTCGGCGGTGCCACGGCAGTGGCATACTTCGGCTCATAGAAAGAGCCTGAAGCATATGCCAACCGCCAGCCTCTTAATCGGGTGGTTGGACCGCCGAGGAGGCGGCAGTCGGACTGCCACCACGGGTGTGATGGTCTTGGGACCGCCGTACTCGTAATCAGGCCCTAAGTCCTGCACATTCTAACAACCATTAAGGAAGGAGTTTGGTTTCTGGCAGCCTGCACTTCAGGGAAACAAATGATTCCACACCCATGACACTGTTAGGAGAAATGCGGTATGACCATAACATTTCCTGTATGGCATCTTCAATTTGTATTCCTGAAGCACATGCTAATTGGATACACTCCTTGATCATGGGATTGACTCTTTCTACATGTCCATTGGCTCTTAGGCAATAGAGTGTAGTTCTGAGATGTTCCACTGAACATTCTTGAAGAAATCTTTGCATGAATTCCGAAGTCAATTGTACCTCATTGTCAATGACTAACATTTTGGGTGTCCCCTCTCTCATGAAAACATTTCTTAAGAAATTAGCAAGAACACTTGTGGTTATTTGTTAGACAGTACTAGGTTCTATCCACTTAGAGTGATAATCAACCAACACAATGATATACATGCCCCTGAACTTATGTTGCTTAATGGTACCTATTATGTCCATGGCAAGCTTCACCCGCTGTTTGTCTGGCACTTCAATGGGATAAAAAGACATTCCTGATGTATTTGGATTTATCACTGATGGCATACCTAATGCAATCTCTGACTTTATGCTCAATGAAGCTATCCATCCTAGACGTTTCACTGATAGAATATCGATGACAAAAACATAAATGATAAAAATATCAAAAAAAATATATAGAATACAAAAATATCGACTCCCATACCTACATAGGTAAGTACAAAAATATTGAATCAAAAATATTGATGTAAAAAATAAAGATGAAAAAATATCGATTTAAATATATATATAAAATAAAATAATATATATTAAATATTAATATTAATTTAAAATGTTTCTTTTAATTTAATATACATTTTAACAAAATATAACAAATAAACTTAATTTAAAAAAAGAAATACACAAACATAATAATTTAGACATATATATATTTACTTTAAAATAATTAATAAACTATTATCTTTAATTTATTTTAAAACTTTAAAATTATATAAAAATAATATATATATATATCAATAATTTAAAATATAAAAAAAACATTCTATAATAATTTCAAACATTAAACTATTAAAACATATATAAACTTACATTTCCCAATACAATCAGTGCAACAGTAGGGAAAGTGTTGGATAGCAAAATAATTAAATTTACTATTTAAACTCCAGTGAGTGCAACAGTAGGGAAAGTGTTGGATAGCGGAGGGGTAAAAATTACTATTCCCACTCCAGTGAGAGCAACAGTAGGGAAAGTGTTGGATAGCGGAGGGGAAAAAAATACTATTCCCACTCCAAAGAATGCAACAGTAGGGAAACTGTTTGATAGCGGAGGAGTAAAAATTACTATTCCCACTCCAAACAGTGCAACAGTAGGGAAAGTGTTGGATAGCGGAGGGGTACAAATTACTATTCCCACTCCAGTGAGAGCAACAGTAGGGAAAGTGTTGGATAGCGGAGGGGAAAAAATAAATTACTATTCCCACTCCAAAGAGTGCAACAGTAGGGAAAGTGTTGGATAGCGGAGAGGTAAAAATTACTATTCCCACTCCACTGAATGCAACAGTAGAATAACTGTTGGATAGCAGAGAAGTATTTTTTTATTCCCACTACAGTGATTGCAACAGTAGGGAAAGTCTTGGATAGCGGAGAGGTAAAAATTATTATTCCCACTCCAGTGAGTGCAACAGTAGGGAAAGTGTTTGATAGCGGAGGGGTAAAAATTACTATTCCAACTCCAGTGAGTGCAACAGTAGGGAAAGTGTTGGATAGCGGAGGGGTAAAAATTACTATTCCCACTCCACTGAATGCAACAGTAGAATAACTGTTGGATAGCGGAGGGGTAAAACCTTTTATTCCCACTCCAGTGAATGAAACAGTAGGCAAAGTGTTGGATAGCAGAGAGGTAAAAATGTACTACTCCCACTCCAGTAAGTGCAACAGTAGGGAAAGTATTGGATAGTGAAGAGACAAAAATTACTATTCACACTCAAACAGTTGAAACAAAAATAAAAACATTAACAATTATAAAAAATCATAAAAATAAAGAAACAATATTTAGAAATAAAAAATCAGATATATTAAATATATAAAAAAAATATATATTATAATACTAATTACATATAAAAACCTACAAATAATATATAATATAAAATAATAAATACATTTATAAAATACAATTCTTTTAAACTAGAAAATATTACAAATAAATAAATTAATTAATACATAAATGTATTTATTATATTTCGTACCCTATAACACCACACCAATAATAAAACACTTCAACATTTTTAATTAATTTCCCCCAAAATTAACATAATTAAGAATCAATTTAAAAAATATTATTAATTAAAAAAACAATAAACATTAATTGACTACACACACTTTAACACCATGATATCCACAACACACTCCTAAATTAAACTCTAAAATAATCAAAGACAAATAAAACTTATTTATAAATTAAAAACTATTGCTATTAACAACTAATAATAAAGTAATTAAAATGTATTTTATACCCACCTTTTACCCCTTTAAAAGTAAAACACAACAGACAAAAAATTTAACATTTACCCAAAATACATATCAAATAATTAACAACTTTGGGGCCGATTCCGATTTGGGCCGGAAAACTCTCTGACCGAGCCGGACCCGGAGAGATTTCCGACCGAATCGGACTCTGGCAGTCCGACCGAACGAGTACGATGCGCACGCATGCTATCGGACTCGATTCGGTCGGACTCCCATTGAAGTCCATGGGAGCCGGTCGTACAATGCGTACGCGGGCTCCCATTGACTCAATGGGTGCGAGGCGAACGAGGGCGCCCCCTACAGCGGGTTCGCGTCGATGCGGTTCGCGCCGCACACGCACAGGTAGGGGGGACCCATGGGTCCCCCCTGTGTGCGACTCGCGTGGCTACGCGTACAGGGGGGTCCGACACGGACCCCCAAAGTCCGGCTCCGACAGCTGTTTCGAGCCAACGGTGCGGGTCGGTCGGACTGCTCAAGGCACGCATCGTACTTGCCCAGCCGGGGAACGTCTCCATTGCGCGGTGCGAGTCGAGTCCGAGCGAGTTGGTCGGTGTGGTTCGGACCCGTGAACGAGTCGGTCGGCGATTTCGCGTGCGCTCGCATCGTACTCGCTCGGCCGGCCACGCGTTCGAATCGGTCGGAAAATCAATCAATCAATCACAGAATTTGTAGAGCGCACTACTTAACCGCGAGGGTCTCAGGGCACTGGGGAGAGGGAAGGGGGGGGGATGCTGCTACTGGTCGAACAGCCAGGTCTTGAGTAGCCTCCTGAAGGTCAGCAGGTCTTGGGTTTTCGTAGGCTTAGTGGAAGGGTGTTCCAGGTCTTGGCGGCGAGGTGTGAGAAGGATCTGCCGCCGGTGGTTGTTCTTCGAATGCGGGTACGGTGGCGAGGGAGAGGTCGGCGGAGCGGAGCTGGCGGTTGGGGACGTAGAAGAAGAGTCGTCTGTTGAGGTAGGCTGGGCCAGTTTTGTGGAGTGCCTTGTGTGCGTGGGTGAGGAGTTTGAAGGTGATCCTCCTGTCGACGGGGAGCCAGTGCAGGTTCCTCAAGTGGGGGGTGATGTGGCTGTGGCGTGGTACGTCGAGGATCAGTCGTGCGGAGGCGTTTTGTATGCGTTGCAGTCGCTTGATGAGCTTGGCCGGGGCTCCCGCGTAGAGGGCGTTCCCATAGTCCAGTCTGCTACTGACGAGGGCCTGGGTGACTGTTCTTCTTGTGTCTGTCGGGATCCACCTGTAGATCTTGCGAAGCATGCGGAGGGTGTTGAAGCAGGAGGAGGAGACTGCGTTGACTTGCTTGGCCATGGAGAGCGTTGAGTCGAGGATGACTCCCAGGTTGCATGCGTGGTCGGTGGGTGTCGGGGCTGCTCCCAGCGTCGTTGGCCACCAGGAGTCGTCCCAGGCTGAGGGGTTGGAGCCGAGGATGAGGACCTCCGTTTTGTCCGTGTTCAGCTTTAGTCGGCTGATCTTCATCCAATCGGCGACGGCCTTCATTCCTTCATGGAGTTTGGCTTTGGCGGCGAGGGGGTCCTTGGTGAGGGAGAGGATCAGTTGAGTGTCGTCAGCGTAGGAGATAATGTTGAGGTCGTGTTGTCTGGCGATGCGTGCGAGCGGGGCCATGTAGATGTTGAACAGTGTTGGGCTGAGGGACGATCCCTGGGGTACGCCGCAGATGATCTCGGAGGCTTCGGATCGGAAAGGTGGGAGGCGGACTCTCTGGGTTCTGCCGTCGAGGAAGGAGGTGGTCCATTCCAGGGCCTTGTTTCGGATCCCTGCGTCGTGGAGGCGTGCGCGTAGAGTGCGGTGGCAGACAGTGTCGAAGGTGGCGGAGAGGTCCAGCAGGATGAGGGCTGCGGTCTCACCATTGTCCAGCAGGATCCTGATGTCGTCGGTGGCGGCGATGAGGGCAGTCTCAGTGCTGTGGTTGCTGCGGAACCCTGATTGGGATGGGTCCAGGATGCTGTTTTCTTCAAGGTATCGGGTTAGCTGTTTGTTGACGATCTTCTCGATGACCTTGGCTGGGAACGGAAGCAGAGAGATGGGCCGGAAGTTCTTGAGGTCTCTCGAGTCCGCCTTGGGTTTTTGAGTAGGGCGTTGATCTCTGCGTGTTTCCAGCTCTCTGGGAAGGTCGCGGTCTCGAAGGAGAGGTTGATGATGTTGCACAGGTGGGGTGCGATGGAGCTGCTGGCTTTGTTGAAGATGTGGTGCGGGAAAGGGTCTGACGGGAAGCCGGAGTGTATTGTGCTCATGGTCTTGATGGTGTCCTCGATGTTCACGCTGGCCCAGGCTGGCAGGGGGTCGTGGTCGATGGTGTGTGGCGGGTCTGGTGTATCGATCTTAGTTGGGGTTGTCTGGGTGTCGAAGCTGTCGTGGATGTCGGCGATCTTGCGGTGAAAGAAGGTGGCGAGGGAATCGCACAGGGGTTGCGACGGCGGGATGTCGTTGGTGTTGGAGCTGGGATTGGAGAGTTCCTTCACGATGTTGAAAAGCTCCTTGCTGTTGTGTGCGTTGTTGTCGAGGCGGTCTTTGAAGGAGATTCTCTTGGCGGACCTGATGAGGTGGTGGTGGTTACGGATGGCGTCTTTGTGGGCTGTGTGGCTGTCCGGTGTCTTATCGCTGTGCCATTTCTTCTCTAGTTTCCGGCAGGTGCGCTTGGAAGCTAGGAGTTCCGAGGTGAACCAGCTGGCTCTTTTGGTGGTGTCGCTGTAGGTGAGATTTTTCAGCGGGGCGAGGGTGTTGGCACAGTCGTCCATCCATCGTCTGAGGTTGCAGGCAGCGTCGTCGGTGTTGGATGGGTCGGAGGGAGGGCTGAGAGCGAGGGTTGCCCGGAGTTGGTCTTCGGTGACTTTGCTCCAGCAGCGGCGTGGGATCTGTTGGGTGCGGTGGTGTGTGGTGGGTTTCTGGAAGGTGAAATGGATGCAGCGGTGGTCGGTCCAGAGGAGTTCCGTGGTGTGGCTGAAGGAGACGTGGGAGCTTGAGGAGAAGATGGGGTCAAGCGTGTGGCCGGCGCAGTGGGTCGGTGTTGTGACGAGCTGGCTCAGGCCGAGGTTGGCGAGGCTGTCGATCAGGGTGGTGGAGTTGCTGTCGTTGTTGTTCTCCAGTTGAAAGTTCAGGTCTCCGAGGAGGATGTAGTCGGTAGAGGTCAGGGCGTGTGTGCTGATGAAGTCGGCGATGGAGTCGCTGAACTGGGGTCGGGGCCCAGGGGGTCTGTAGACAAGGGTGCCTCTAAGGGTGGTGTTGGGGTCCGTGTGGATCTGGAAGTGCATGTGTTCGGCGGTGCTGAGAGTGTCGTCGGTGCTGGTCGAGACCCTGATGGTGTTCTTGTGGACGATGGCGATTCCTCATCCTACTGCGTTGATGCGGTCTCTGCGGGTGATCTTATAGCCGTCTGGGATGGCTATGGCGATGTCGGGGGCGGAGGAGTCGTTCATCCAGGTCTCTGTCAGGAAGGCGACGTCTGGTGATGATGTGTCGAGCAGGTCCCAGAGCTCGACGGCGTGTTTGCGTGCGGAGCGGGTGTTCAGCAGGATGCACCGGAGGTGGTTGAGGTCCTTCTTGGCGGGCGCCTCGGTGGCTCTGAGGCTGGTGTAGCTGCAGTTCCGGCAGGTGAAGGGACCATGGGTGCGTTTCGGGGCGGCCTTGAAGCAGTTGTGCATCCGTCCGGGGTTGAGAGCGTGGAGTGTGGTGGCATCGTATCGGCGTCGGTCCTCGAGGCTGGAGCGGGGGGCGCGCGGTCCAGGGGTTCTGGCGCTGGGCGCGGTCCAGTGGCGGACGGGCGCAGACGGGCGCAGACGGGCTTGCCTTAGGCGCGCCTTTGGTGCGCCAGCGGCGCGGCCGCGCAGCGGCCGCCCGATATGGGGGGGTGGGGGGGAGGAGCAGCTGGGAGGCGGGAGGCAGGGGCAGCGAATGGGCAGTCAGGGGGCGGGGCCGCAGGGACGCAGCGGCGGGGAATGGAGAGAGGCAGCGGGGGCACAGAAGGAAAAACGGAGAGAAAACAAACAGAAATACGGGCACAGTACAATGGGGCAGCGAGGGGCACAGAAGGGAAAATGGAGAGAAAAACAAGCAGAAATACGGGCACAGTACAATGGGGCAGCGAGGGGCACAGAAGGGAAAATGGAGAGAAAAACAAACAGAAATACGGGCACAGTACAATGGGGCAGCGAGGGGCACAGAAGGGAAAATGGAGAGAAAACAAACAGAAATACGGGCACAGTACAATGGGGCAGCGAGGGGCACAGAAGGGAAAATGGAGAGGAAAACAAACAGAAATACGGGCACAGTACAATGGGGCAGCGAGGGGCACAGAAGGGAAAATGGAGAGAAAACAAACAGAAATACGGGCACAGTACAATGGGGCAGCAAGGGGCACAGAAGGGAAAATGGAGAGAAAAACAAACAGAAATACGGGCACAGTACAATGGGGCAGCGAGGGGCACAGAAGGGAAAATGGAGAGAAAACAAACAGAAATACGGGCACAGTACAATGGGGCAGCGAGGGGCACAGAAGGGAAAATGGAGAGGAAAACAAACAGAAATACGGGCACAGTACAATGGGGCAGCGAGGGACACAGAAGGGAAAATGGAGAGAAAACAAACAGAAATACGGGCACAGTACAATGGGGCAGCGAGGGGCACAGAAGGGAAAATGGAGAGAAAACAAACAGAAATACGGGCACAGTACAATGGGGCAGCGAGGGGCACAGAAGGGAAAATGGAGGGAAAACAAACAGAGAAATACGGGCACAGTACAATGGGGCAGCGAGGGGCACAGAAGGGAAAATGGAGAGAAAACAAACAGAAATACGGGCACAGTACAATGGGGCAGCGAGGGGCACAGAAGGGAAAATGGAGAGAAAACAAACAGAAATACGGGCACAGTACAATGGGGCAGCGAGGGGCACAGAAGGGAAAATGGAGAGAAAACAAACAGAAATACGGGCACAGTACAATGGGGCAGCGAGGGGCACAGAAGGGAAAATGGAGGGAAAACAAACAGAGAAATACGGGCACAGTACAATGGGGCAGCGAGGGGCACAGAAGGGAAAATGGAGAGAAAACAAACAGAAATACGGGCACAGTACAAGGGGGCAGCGAGGGGCACAGAAGGGAAAATGGAGGGAAGACAATCAGAAATACGGGCACAATACAATGGGGCAGCGAGGGGCACAGAAGGGAAAATGGAGAGAAAACAAACAGAAATACGGGCACAGTACAATGGGGCAGCGAGGGGCACAGAAGGGAAAATGGAGGGAAAACAAACAGAGAAATACGGGCACAGTACAATGGGGCAGCGAGGGGCACAGAAGGGAAAATGGAGAGAAAAACAAACAGAAATACGGGCACAGTACAATGGGGCAGCGAGGGGCACAGAAGGGAAAATGGAGAGAAAACAAACAGAAATACGGGCACAGTACAATGGGGCAGCGAGGGGCACAGAAGGGAAAATGGGGAGACAAAAAGCAAGAAATACGGGCACCGAGGCCACAAGCGGAGGGGCGAGCTTACCAGCAGCAGCAGCGGGCGGACAACACAGGCGGAGCTGTGTGGTGGGGGAGCGACCTACCTGGCAAGGTCAAGGGTCGCTCTCCTCACCGCGCAGCGGCCGCCATATATGGGGAGGTGGGAGGGAGGAGCAGCTGGGAGGCGGGAGGCAGGGGCAGCGAATGGGCAGTCAGGGGGCGGGGCCGCAGGGACGCAGCGGCGGGAATGGAGAGAGGCAGCGGGGGCACAGAAGGAAAAACGGAGAGAAAACAAACAGAAATACGGGCACAGTACAATGGGGCAGCGAGGGGCACAGAAGGGAAAATGGAGAGAAAAACAAACAGAAATACGGGCACAGTACAATGGGGCAGCGAGGGGCACAGAAGGGAAAATGGAGAGAAAACAAACAGAAATACGGGCACAGTACAATGGGGCAGCGAGGGGCACAGAAGGGAAAATGGAGAGGAAAACAAACAGAAATACGGGCACAGTACAATGGGGCAGCGAGGGGCAGAGAAGGGAAAATGGAGAGAAAACAAACAGAAATACGGGCACAGTACAATGGGGCAGCGAGGGGCACAGAAGGGAAAATGGAGAGAAAAACAAACAGAAATACGGGCACAGTACAATGGGGCAGCGAGGGGCACAGAAGGGAAAATGGAGAGAAAACAAACAGAAATACGGGCACAGTACAATGGGGCAGCGAGGGGCACAGAAGGGAAAATGGAGAGGAAAACAAACAGAAATACGGGCACAGTACAATGGGGCAGCGAGGGGCACAGAAGGGAAAATGGAGAGAAAACAAACAGAAATACGGGCACAGTACAATGGGGCAGCGAGGGGCACAGAAGGGAAAATGGAGAGAAAACAAACAGAAATACGGGCACAGTACAATGGGGCAGCGAGGGGCACAGAAGGGAAAATGGAGAGAAAAACAAACAGAAATACGGGCACAGTACAATGGGGCAGCGAGGGGCACAGAAGGGAAAATGGAGAGAAAACAAACAGAAATACGGGCACAGTACAATGGGGCAGCGAGGGGCACAGAAGGGAAAATGGAGAGGAAAACAAACAGAAATACGGGCACAGTACAATGGGGCAGCGAGGGGCACAGAAGGGAAAATGGAGAGAAAACAAACAGAAATACGGGCACAGTACAATGGGGCAGCGAGGGGCACAGAAGGGAAAATGGAGAGAAAACAAACAGAAATACGGGCACAGTACAATGGGGCAGCGAGGGGCACAGAAGGGAAAATGGAGGGAAAACAAACAGAGAAATACGGGCACAGTACAATGGGGCAGCGAGGGGCACAGAAGGGAAAATGGAGAGAAAACAAACAGAAATACGGGCACAGTACAATGGGGCAGCGTGGGGCACAGAAGGGAAAATGGAGAGAAAACAAACCTAAATACGGGCACAGTACAATGGGGCAGCGAGGGGCACAGAAGGGAAAATGGAGAGAAAACAAACAGAAATACGGGCACAGTACAATGGGGCAGCGAGGGGCACAGAAGGGAAAATGGAGGGAAAACAAACAGAGAAATACGGGCACAGTACAATGGGGCAGCGAGGGGCACAGAAGGGAAAATGGAGAGAAAACAAACAGAAATACGGGCACAGTACAATGGGGCAGCGAGGGGCACAGAAGGGAAAATGGAGGGAAAACAAACAGAGAAATACGGGCACAGTACAATGGGGCAGCGAGGGGCACAGAAGGGAAAATGGAGAGAAAACAAACAGAAATACGGGCACAGTACAATGGGGCAGCGAGGGGCACAGAAGGGAAAATGGAGGGAAAACAAACAGAGAAATACGGGCACAGTACAATGGGGCAGCGAGGGGCACAGAAGGGAAAATGGGGAGACAAAAAGCAAGAAATACGGGCACCGAGGCCACAAGCGGAGGGGCGAGCTTACCAGCAGCAGCAGCGGGCGGACAACACAGGCGGAGCTGTGTGGTGGGGGGAGCGACCTACCTGGCAAGGTCAAGGGTCGCTCCGAAAAGAGGGCTCCGAATCGGATCCGGTTAAGCCGAATCCGATTCGGTGCGCTACCGGCCGAGATCGGAATCGGCCCCTCTATGTTAATTAATTAAATACAAATTACTTCCCAGCCTTTACTCCTATAAGCACCTAAAATTAATTACACAATTACCATAATTAATTACCAATTAATTAATTCAAGTTAAATAACAACCAATTATTTATTAATTAATAATAAATTACTTTACACATTTAAGACTTTAACATCTCAATTAAACAAATATTAATAAATAAAAGATAATCAATAAATTAAATACAATTAAATTACTTCCCACCCTATTCCCCTATAAACCCACAACCCGCTACGGAACTAAAAACGCAAAATTCAAATAAAAAATAATTAATAAGTACTAAAAATGTAACACATATATAAAAAATACAAACAATTCTTATACAAAAAAATACAACTTATACATATAAAATATATACTAAAATACACAACATTTAAAAACAAACAATATTTTTAACAACTATATTTTTGCAAACGATATTAAACACTTCGATATTTTTAACATCGTTATTATTTACCTAAAATCGATATTCTTGACCACGAGAATCTGTATGTTGATATTTCTGACCCACGATATTTGCAACTCAATATTTGTGCCACTCGATATTTTTGATTCGATATTCTGTCTCTGCACCATTCTAGACCAGCAATAATGTGAGCGTACGTTGTTTTGGACAAACTCTTTCCTGGATGGCCTTCATTTGCCAAATTACCAATTTTGTGATGCAGGACTTTCGGGGGGATAATCTTTTTACCTCTTAATACCTTGTCCCCATCCAGACATAGCTTGTCTCTGATTTCTCAGAAACCTTTGATGCATTCTGGTACTTCCTTGTAGTGACTAGGCCATCCATTAATAATACATTCTTTTACCTTCCACATCTTCCTCCAGCCCACTTTCCCATTCTCATTTACTGAGTTAATCAGCTGAAACAGATAAAACATTTTCCCCCAGCTTTGTCATGTAAACATTTTGCACCTTCGACTGGCAGTCTGGATAGGCAATCAGCAGCAAAATTGGGTATCCCTGGAAGATACTCCATTTTGAAATGTTACCTCTCCAACCCATGTAACCAGCATGATATTCTGGATGTCTTATGTTCTGCTCCCTTCAATGAAACAAAAGACACGCAGATGATGGACGGAATGCAGAGCAAATCAAACATTCACCCCCAGTCAATAGATCTGGGTTAAATCCATTGTTATTTTGCTCACCATGCTACCCCAGTTTAGACCCAGCCATATGCAAATCAATCACTCAATCATTCAATAATTGCTTTATTCGACAATACATGTCATAAAAGCATTGCAAATAAAAAAGTTAAAAACAGTATACAGATAAAACATGAATAAAAAGATTTTTGTACAAAGGTAGACAGCCGTCTTCAGATAACTAAGGGGGTCATTACGATGACGGGCGGACAAAGTCCGCCCGCCACCGTAACGGTGAATGGGACCGTCCGCCATAGGAGCGGCGTTCCCGCTGCGAGTATTAGGATGCCACGGTGGCATCCCCTATTCCCAACATTGTGGCGGGTGGTGTTCACAGCACCGCCCGCCACAATGCTGGGAATGCATGTTGTGCATTCACATGCACAAGGTGACAGGCACCGCGCGGTGCCTGCCACCTTGTCCATGCCAATGCAGGGGGGTACCATAGGTACCCCCCATGTGCACCCCCCACCCCCCTGACATCCTGGGGGCCCGCTACGGGCCCCCAACAGCGAAGACCGTATGCCTTTCCATGGCGGCGTTGCCGCCATGGAAATGCTGCTCTCCGCCACCATCCTAATATGGATGGCGGTGTCTTGCTGACACCGCCACCATATTATTGCCCTTTTCCGCCCGGTCCCCTGTTGGACCGGCGGAAAACCGGCGGACGGTCTTTCCGTCCGCCGGGCTCCCTCCCGCCATCGTAATGTGGCGGGGGGGAAATGACATGCGGGCGGAGGGGAATGGCGGGCGGATCGCCACCGCCATACGGGCGGTGGCGATCCGCCCGTCATCGTAATGACCCCCTAAGTACAGTCAGACATTTAGTTCATTATTAAAAATACATAAAACAGTATATACAGAAGGGTCCTGAGGAATCACATTTGCAGCACAATTAGGCATGTTGGAACCCACAATTCACAGTTGGCCTAATATGCGTACTAGGTCATTATCAATTTTCAAACACAGTTTGCTGCGCACGGATTAGCCACATCCACTTTAAGAACTTTGCTACCGGGATGGCATACTTGAGTGATGGATCTGTACAAAGCATACGAAGGGCTAAGCTACACGATCTTATGCCCATGTTCCTACAGGTTTGCGCTAGCCATGTTTTGCGCAGGGCTGCGTATGCAGGACACACAAACAATACATGTGATGGAGTCTCTACCTGATCTCTACATGTATTTCATTTATTGTTCTTTTATATGGACCATTTGGATGTGAAACACTTTAAAGGAAGGGACCCCAGTCTAAATTGGGAGTAGAGTTTCCGATCCAGTGGCTTTGTAATAGCATCCCAGAACGGCTCAAGACTTGGGCGAGATTTAATCTGTAGGAAGAATCCTGTAAGTGAAGTGGAGTCGTGGCACCTACTCTCTTCAGATGCAACCATCTCCCAGTATATTTCTTTGAGCTTGTCTTTCGTCGGAAACAAAGAGTCGTTGGGGCTATCCCACAGATGTGCAAAGCCCATTCCATAAAACAGAGCCTTAAGATTTCTCAGCCAGCTGATCTTATGGAATTGATCTTTTTCTATAACGTCCCTTAATCCTTCAGCATATACTTTCAATTCCGGCGTACTCCACAGCCTACGCCAGTACAAATGGATATGCATATCAGTCTTGACCCTGTGCCTCATGGGAACAGTCCAGCCCGAACTGCCAAGCCAGGTCCTCCCTGGACCGAAAACAAGCATCCTGGGACCAGTTTCGGGGCATCACCCCTCATCAACCAGGCTAGCTTGAATCCAGTGGCAAAGTGAGCAAGGGACACATGTCTGGGCATACCCTGCCAACTTAGTGCTAACAAAGCAAATACAAGGAGATGATGGACAGAGCGATGAAACTTTTCAGACACTCACCCCCAGTCATAGATCTGGGTTGAATCCTTCATCGTTGTTTAGCTCACTTCGCCACCCCAGTTCAGACCCAGCCATATGCAAATCAGTCTTGACCCTGTGCCCCATGGGAACAGTCCAGCCCGAACTGCCAAGCCAGATCTTCCCTGGACCGGAAACAAGCATCCTGGGACCAGTTTCGGGGTAGCACCCCTTATCAGCCAGGCTAGCTTGAATCCAGTGGCAAAGTGAGCAAGGGACCCACGTCTGGGCATACCCTGCCAACTTAGGGTGAACAAAGCAAACACAAGGAGATGTTGGACAGAGCGCTGAAACTTTTCAGACACTCACCCCGAGTCACATCTCAAGTCCACACATATCTTTTCCACCTGCTTTGGAACAAGTAACTTTGGGAGCCAACCACAGTGAACTTTCGAAGAGTTCAATGACCTTCAGACTTAAAAGTCTGTCCAATTCTTTCTTGAAGGGTTCTTTCATTAAGTGGGGAATGGAACACACTTTGTGTACCACAGGTACAAATGAATAGTTTAGCTTTATTTTATGTTAGAAGTCAGAAACATGCCCTAGTCTGTCGGAGAAAACTTCTGGAAACTTGTTGCATACCTCATCCCCCCAGTAAGAGAAAAATTAACCAATAAAACAGGTTCTTGAGCATTTTGATTGAAAATTATCACTAACTCCTTTTGGTGTCTCCACCCTAATAGATGTGATCCTTTCTTTGTAATACATACTTTCCCTAGGCTGGTCCTACACCTGAAAGAGATTCTGTGCAAACCATCCCTTCTAAAAGAATGGGGTCCTTATTGTACCCATCTGGATTTATGTCTGCTTTTTCTATAACATAGGTGTTTTTTATCAAATATTCTATAAAATACTTCACTATCAATCAAGGTATAAGAGAAACAAGAGTCAACAAAACCTTCCTCAACCTCCCCCTTCTAACAAAATTTCACTTGAAGGTGACTGTACAATAGATTGCTTCATGTTGATTTCTGGCCTTCAGTTTTTCACCTTTAGTGTTGGAACAGTCTTCCTGTTTCTTTATTATACACTCCTCGGCCCGTATTACTGGTAGGGCGCACTTTCCATTTTTGCGCCATAGCACACCTTAAAGCAGGTATTCCGGGTGCAAACATGGAAAGTGCGCCCTGTCAGGAAGAATTCACTGCCCTCGGGCAGCCGCTAACTTGCACTGCCCCCAGGGCAGTGCATTCGAGATAAATATGGAGCAGCTGTTTTAAAGTTACTCCGTGTTTCTCGGTGCAGGCGGCAACATGCCTGCACTTTTAAAAGGGATTTGAAATCCACTTGCAGGCGGGTGCAGTGAGTGACTGCACCAGCCTGCAAGGGGATATCTGGGGGTCCATGGGACCCCCTCTTTCATCCCTTTAGAGGGCTGCATTTAGAAGGCGCACTGAAAGTGCACCACATTTTTGTGGCACACTTTCAGTACGCCTTCTAAAGGCATGCTTGCCTCTGTGCCCACATCGGTAATATGACGCGGTCGCAGAGACAAACTGATTCCCTCATTTGCAAGGGCCAAGCCCCCATGCAAATGAGGGAACACTCTCTAATAAAAGCACTGGCACTCTATGGGTGCTACATCTATATGTATTACAGAAGGGACCGCACAAGCATTTGCAGTCCCTTCTGCAATACCAAAGTGCCCCGGGGCGCAGAAAGCGGGCACAAATGCCCGTTGCACCCCCCGGGCACTTGTGTAATACGGCCCCTGATCATTAGGAGATTTTATAATTCTGATGCAGTCATCTTGGTGTTACATACCTTTCGCTATATCAATAGCCTCTTTCAGGATTAAGTGGTAGTAATTTTTTCCAAATGTGTGAATTGTTAGTACACCTTACTAACTGGCCTCTTAGTAAAGAGTCACACATATTTACAAAGTCACATGTAATAGATAATCCAAGTAGTGCTGCTGATTCTTTCGGAGAACCATGAGCAATCTTCACAAACGACCCCTTGCTGAATTTTGAATTTTGTCTAGTTTTCAGAAATGTATAGCCTTCTAGGTTCACTGCAAAAAATAGAAAAAATTGAATTCCAATTAGAAAAGTGCAAAGAAAGGTAAACAAAATGTATTTTTTTTAACAACTCTGCCTGTTCCTGAAAGCTGAGACGTTAGTGATCTTAGAACAGCGAACTTCTTATTGATACAATTTTTAAGGAAAAGCACACTCTTTTTTGCACTCCACTGTTTCTCATTTTCCAACAAAAAAACTTAGGGGCTGATTAGGATGGCGGGCGGACTTTAGTCCGCCCGCCATCCCAGTGGAAACGGGACCGGCCGCCAGACATGCGGCGGTCCCGCACCCCTTATTAGGATGCGACCGCCACCCTGGCGGTCGCATTCTGCATATTTGACATTGCGGCAGGTGCTGCTTACAGCAGCACCCGCCGCAATGCCAAATGAGCATGTTGTGCATTCCCATGCACAACATGGCAGGCACCGCGCGGTGCCTGCCACCTTGTACATGGAACTGCAGGGGGGTACCATGGGTACTCCCCAAGTGCACCCCCCACCCCCCCAGGCCCCATGGGGGCCCGCAACGGGCCCTCAAAGCACATCTCTGCCAGCCTTTCCATGGCGGCATCGCTGCCATGGAAAGGCCTTTTGAGACACACATCCTGATATGGATGGCGGTGCCTGCTAGGCACCGCCACCATATCAGGCCCCAATTCCGCCCGGCCGGCAATCGGAACGATTGCCAACCGGCGGACGCACTTTGCGTCCGCCGCGGTACCCCCGCCATTGTAATATGGCGGGGGGCAAATCGGGTAGAGATGGCGGGCGGATCGCCACCGCCTGGCTGGCGATGGCGATCCGCCCGCCATCATAATCACCCCCCTAATGTGCTATGTGTTGTTTCCTCCGGTAGAATCCACAAACCCTGTGTACCTTTAGAATCCTTAATATGTGGAAAAAAGGGCACACATCCTAAAGTGCAACAAACATGGAAAAAAGCTCAGAACTGGGGGTGGAAAAGCTTCAGTATCTATGGGGTCAGTGTTTAGTCAGGACTCAAATGCAAGCCAGACTTTTTGGCTTTACTAATGCTTGTTTGGCTCTGTATGAAACGAAGAAATTGGGGAAATCTAAATAGATCCTAGAGTCTGAAGAGAAATCTAACCAATTAGCTGATTACTTTAACGAGAAAACAACCTCAATAGCAAGGACTTTGCAAGCGGGGCAAGATTTCATTACACAGATTAATGAGACGGAGACTGTGTTATCTATCCCTTTTATACCTCTTCTGTTTTAAGATGCTTTCAGAGGAGGACTTTAATTCAATTATGAGAGAAAGCCAACCATCTGGCTCCCTAGATGACTTATTGACAGTGAAATCACATAAAAATCTTCTGCTAACGAAGGGTATGTTGATGAAAAATAATATGAATGCATCACTGCTATCAGAGGTTGTGCCCACTTAGTTAAAATTTGCTTTTGTGAGATCTAGCCTATTTTATCCTCTGATGTCTTGACTAATTATTGTCTTAAATCCCAATTGCCATATTTGTCTTAACTACTGGAAAGGGCACTATATAATCATATGCAAGAACATATAGAAAGGAATGCTATTCTTCATCCTATGAAAATTGTTTTTCATCCAGGATGCAGCACGTAAATTGGGATGGGCACTGCAGTAGATGATCAGAGACCACCCAGCAGCTCTAAATTTCCAGGATCTTTCAGAGGCGTTTGACACTGTTGTCCACAAGATGTTATTCACCAGACTCCTTGGCTTTGGAGATACTGCCATTGCCAGGTTCAGTGACCTTCTGGCATTAAGAACACAAAGCATGCTATCCTCCTCATCAACAGTAAAGGCAGCTGCAGTGTGGTGTCCTGCAGGGCTCCACCCTCTCTTCACTGATGTTTACTCTACATGTTACCCCTTCAGCACATTTGATATAATCATTTGGCTACATATTCTACATGCATATTGGAAATACTTAAATTGTGGTTAATATTGCAATGGGGCTTGATACTTGCACTGTAAACGTACGTAACTGTGTACAATCAATTGAGACATTTATGAACTCTAACCAGCTAAATCTTAATGGAGATTGGGGTTGAAGAGATTCATCAATTTCTTTCTCTTATGCTCATTATTCTTATTATGAATGTTTTTGTTTTAATCTAGACCTGCTGGACAGCTCCCTGTACAGGTTACAACTGATTCAAAACGCTGCAACTCGTGCGGTCCTGGGCCTGCCCTGGCTTGGACATATCATATCTCCTCTGGTTTCTTTACACTGGCTCCCAATTAAACAACTAATCCTAATTAAATCTATGTGTCTTGTACACAAAAACACAAAGCACTATACAATCTGAGAGACACACCATTAATCGTTCAGGTCTCCAAGTCTAAAACAAGAATGTTTGGAGGAAAGGCAATTTGGTTGACGCTGCTGTGGATTTAGAATACCTACCATAAATATTTGTCACTTAGTGAAACAACTGGGAAAAAGTAGCTCATAAGACGTTATCTTCTAAAAGGGCAGCAGAATTATCACCTACAAATGCAAATTTTGTTGAAGGCTCTTTGAGGTTCGCGTTCACCCTTGATGCAACATCATCATGTAACGACACATTTAGTAGCACAAATTACATTTATATGCAAAGTCAGAATTAGGTCCTGCAACATCAACAGAAGCGTGGAAATACGTTTAGAGCTACAAAATACATCTAGAAGTAAAAACACATTCATGCACAAATTCATCCTTGAATAACACCAACAGGAGGTTGGAAAGCATTCAGGAACACAAATCACATTTGTAAACAAAAACGAAGTGCGAAGTCACCCCCTGTGCGGTATCAACAAAAATTTGAAAACCTGGGTAAGAGTTAAAATCACATGTAGGTGCAAAAACACATTTACATGCAAATCACTTTTAGGTGCAAAATATCTCTTAGTGTATCATCAACAGTAGAGCAGAAACACTACTTAGGGGCCTATTAGGATGGCGGGCAGACCTGGGTCCGCCCGCCATCCTAGCGGGAACGGCTCGCACCCCTGATTAGGATGCGACCGCCACCCTGGCGGTCGCATTCCGCAGTTTAACATTGCGGCGGGTGCTGCTTACAGCAGCACCCGCCGCAATGTCAATTTGCCATGTTGTGCAATTCCATGCACAACGTGGCAGGCCCCGCGCGGTGCCTGCCACCTTGTGCATGGAAATGGAGGGGGTACCATGTGTACCCCCCAAGTGCACCTCCCACCCCCCCGGGGGCCTACAATGGGCCCCCAAAGCAAATCGCCACCAGCCTTTCCATGGCGGCATCGCCGCCATGGAAAGGCCTTACACCGCACACATCCTAATATGGATGGCGGTGCCTGCTAGGCACCGCCACCATATTAGTGGCCCAAGTCCGCCTGGCCGGCAATCGGAACGATTGCGAACCGGCTGAAAAGCGGAGGACGCACTTTGCATCCGTCTCGATACCCCCCGCCATTATAATATGGCGGGGGGTATTACTCGTTACGATGGCGTAATGGTCGCCACCCCCGGCTCGGCGGTGGCGATCGTTATGCCATCGTAATGACCCCCTTAGTGTAAAAACACATTGCGGTGCAAAATCACCCTGTGTGCAAAATCAGCAGGAATGTAGCTACTCTTTAGCTGCAAAACACATCAAGATTCAAAAATCACATTTAGATGCACAAATACATGTAGGTTTGAAATCATTGTAGGTGCAAAGTTAGCAGGAGCGTGGGATCACATTTAGGTTTAAAATCACTTAGTAAAGAGAAAAAAAATATTTTAGAATAATGTCACATTAGGTGAGAAAGGCATGCCTCTATATGTCATCACTTTCAGTTGACAGTGCATTAAGGGTCACATGTACGATTGCTACATTTTGCAAGTTCCTAATTGTGACTTTTGTGACTCGCAATTAGGAAGTCACAAAATACGATGTAAAACAGTGTGTTTGACACTGTTTGCGATTCCCAGTGGTTCGCAAATGGACCTGCCTTATCAATATTCATGAGGCAGGTCGCAATTTGCAACCCATGGAGAATGGCCAAAATCACAGGGATGGTGGCCTGCTGCAGTCAGCAGACCATCATGTCTGTGATTGCTTTTTTAATTAAGCAATTTTTGGGGGGAAATGTAGTTCGTTTTCCTTAAAGGAAAACAGGATGCATGTCAAAAACAAAAATGAAAAGTTTTCTTTAAATTTTTTAAGAATAGGCAGTGGTCTGTGGGACCACTGCCTGCTCTCAAAAAATGTTTCCGCCCACATTCGCAAAGGGGAAGGGGTCCCTTGGGGACCCCTTCCCCTTTGCGAATGGGTTACCACCAACTTGAAGTTGAATTTGGTGGTAAACTGCAAATGTTTTGTGATCGCATTCCAGTCGCAAAACATTCATACATCCCCCTGCGGCTTGCTAATATGAGGGGACTCCGTTAATACACCCCTTCCTAATACCGCCTCGCAAACCCTATTTTGTGATTCGATAATAGGTCACCGTCTCACAAAATAGGGTTAGTGCATGTCAAAAAGCTATTTAGCGGTCGCAAATGACCCGATTATCTGTTTGCGACCGCTAAAACCTTTTGTACATGTAGCTCCACATTGCAAAGTCCATTTTAGTGCATTTACATTTTGCTACATTTTCCAAGCAGTGCAATTGGTAGGCTTCTTTACACAGACAGACTAATGCACCAGATAGCCAAAAGCTAACGGTGAGAC
The DNA here is from genome assembly GCA_963921515.1 of Calotriton arnoldi. NCBI lineage: Eukaryota > Metazoa > Chordata > Amphibia > Caudata > Salamandridae > Calotriton > Calotriton arnoldi. The sequence goes on along the minus strand of CAWUFW010009417.1, from coordinate 124,561 downwards.
AAAAATACTTCTCTGACCTGATCCAAAATGTGGATTTCAAACAATGGCTAAAGTGGTATTGCCTGAAAGGGGTAACCCAAAGCCCCTGTCTGTATGTTTTGTTGTTTGATGACATGAGCTCTGGCATACAGATAAGGCTGTTTGTAGTAACCCTAACAACTGTGACAGGTCACAGCTATAGATGTAGAATTATATTTTTGCGCCCACTACTACTATGTGACTACAATCAGAGCACTCACTGGCATGTGAGAATAATAACTTTATTATATAGAGAACTTACTTTTCCACTTCACAAGTAATGCATATTTGATAGGCATTTTAGGGAGAACGAAATGTCCAATATGTATTCCAATATGTGTGTGTGTGTGTGTGTGGGTGGGTGTGTGTGTGTGTTTGTGTATATATATATCATCCACTTCTGCATTCCATCGTAAGAAACGAGCACGGCACTTCGGATACTGTTGAGAGTAGTAAGTTTATTTTGGCTGAATCATCAACACGTTTTAGTTGCCTGCCGCAACCTTGTTCATGATCAGCATGCGGCAGGCAACCGAAACATGTTGATGTTTCAGCCAAAATTACTTAATACTCGCAACAGTATCCAGAGTGCCATGCTTGTTCCTTACGGTGGAATGCAGAAGTGGATGATTTCATAACGCGCAAGCGGGTGCATTACTAACATGAGCTGGTAGCATGCCAGCACCCGCTTTCAATGGTGATATATATATATATATATATATATATATATATATATATATATATATATATACTACAAACCCTTCCCACAATAAGAAAGGGCTGAGCACTCGAGGCTGCAAGATTTTTCATGTTTATTGTTTCAAGAAGCGCCGGACATGAGCTGGTAGCCCGCCAGCACCCACTTTTGATGGTGACAGATATCTATATATATATCAGTGGCGGTCGCCACTGTGTAGTTATAGTTAAATCAGGCTTTCCTTAGGCAGAGTGTTTTTTGTTTTGCGGGCTGTTAGGATAAGCGGTATCTTACGCAAACACTGGGATATCCTGTTACAAGAGGAAACTCTGAGGGATGTTATTGGCGAAAGTCTAGCCATAACCTTCAAACGAAACACATCACTTAAGGATAGGTTGGTTCACAGCTTAGTGAATCCCATGGAAACCAGGTGGTTGAATCCTCTACCAGGTTTTCAAAGATGTGGTCATTGTAAAGTGTGTAAATTTGGTCCAAGAGTCAAGGAATTTGAATTGATTCAGATCAAACAGAAATGCCATATTACTAAACATATCACTTGTAAAACCGGCCTTATTGTATATGTTATCACCTTCCCTTATGGAAAATGGTATATTGGGAGTACCATCTTCCCCGTTAAGAAATGCATACTTGAACACATGAGGGCGCTAACTATGATTCAAGCTATAGCACGGCAAGGGACTTCAATGAGGCTCATGGTGGGGACTAGATGGCAGTGAGGTTCTTTGGAATTGATTGTGTAGCAAAAAATCCAAGGGGAGGTGATAAGGTGTTACCCCTTCAAAGACTAGAATCTAAGTACATTTTGGAGGCAGGATGTTTGGCCACTAAGGAGATGAACCTCGCTGAGGAATTCTTTGTGCACAAGGAGGAAGCCAAAAAATTGAAATACCCCCCACTTCAAACAAAAGCTCTAATGGCACCAAGCAAATGAAGCAAGTCATCACAACCCTCCCCAGAAGAGCACTCTTGTCTTTTCCATCCAAGCATCTATCTATTCATCCTTTCATTCTTCACCCACCTGCTAATATCCACAATTTCACCCTTACATTGTCATCCATTCATTCTTTAATCTGTCATTGAGTCTTTCACCATTCCGTCCGTCTGCCCGTCTGTAGCCAAACCTATCATGCATCCCCAAACTTATCTATTCATCCATCTTTTTTTTCATCCACCCTTTCAATCATCATCTATCCTTTCACTCCATCTATCCATCCACCCTTTCACTCCATACATTTTTTCACTCATCCATCCATTTACACTTTCACCTATCCATCCACTCATCGATTCATGCTTTCACTCATCCATCCATCTGCCCTCGCTTTCATTCATCTATCCACCCTCCCTTTTGCTCATCCATCCTTTCATCCAGCTATCATCCACTATGCCTTTCACTCATCCATCCATTCTATAGCTCATCCATCTATTCACACTTTCACTCCATGCATTCTCCCTTTCACTCATCCTATCCATCCACCTTCCCTTTCACTCAACCATCCATCCTTTTACTCACTCATCCATCCTCTCATCATCCATCCATCCACCCTCCCTTTCACTCATCCATCCATGCTTTCCCTCATCATCCATCCATCTTTTCACTGATCCATCCATCCACAGTCCCTTTTAATTATCATCACATTTTCCACCCATCCATCCTTCCATCCACTATCCCTTTCACTCATTCATCCTTACATCCCCCCGTTCACTTATTCATTGATCCATCTACTCATCCATCCATCCAACGTTTCACGCACACATCCATTCATTCACCTTTGTCTGCCAAATTACAACTGCTAAAGTTGGGGTTATAACAACCCCCAGCTCCATCCTTTCACTCCTCAATTCAAGCTTTTGCTTACCCATCTACCCACCCTTTCATTTCATCCATCCATCTTTTCTCATCAATCCACCATTTCACTCATCCATTCACCCTCCCTTTAATTCATCCATCCATTCTTTCACTAATGCATCCATCCACCCTCCATTTCACTAATCCATCCATTCTTTCGCTCATCCAAAACTCCATCCACCCTTTCACTCTCCCGCCCACCCTTTCACACACACCCATCCATCCTTTCACTCACTCAGCCATTTCATGTTATTTATGACCCTTTGCTGAGTTCCAGACCGAAGAGGCCCATCAAGAACACCACCACCTCTGTAGCTGCTAAAGCAGGGGGTTGACAACGCCCCTGTTTGTACATCTGTGAAACTGTTGAAGTGAATACGATAACCCTCCCGATCCCACTGAACGAATTTTATCACAAAAGCGTATATAGGTTTTTAATAGGAATTAAGTGGGTTGTTGTGATTTTGTGTGTACTTGTAATCAGTAGCGGCTCGCACTGGTAAGAGCAGTAGGACGGTGGGGTGGGGGCGCAGTGGGGGGTGGTGGAAGTCGACAGATGACGGGTTAAGTAATATTAAATAAATAAAAAAATAAAACCACTTACCTTGCGCTCGCCGCACTTGGTATGGGGTTTTGAATTTCACTTGCAATCATCATATATCATGTGACCAAGACCCATGTGGGTCGAAATGTGTCAGTTTCTTCGCTACATGTAATAAAAGCATTGAAGCAGCAACTGCTCGGGAGTGGCTTGTGTTTTTCTGTGTCTCCCAAAAGGAGGAAGGGAAACAGTTTGCGAAGAAGGGAAACAGTTTGCAATTGATACACAGAATATCGGGACATCCCCACCCAAGCCCTGACCCAATTAGCTGGGAGTCCTAAGTCTCGAATCCTATCTCGAAAGATATATATATATATATATATTTTTTCACTGTAAAAACCAAAGGTTACAGGGATGTTATAGTGGTTCAGATTTCACTCATACAAAACCAGTGAAATTCAGCAGTTATATTTATCTGAGCTAACTATAACTTACGCTCCCGCAATGCACTGCTTATGAGCTCACATATTACATCACTCATGAGATGGTCAGTGACATCACTGATGACATCACTGATGACATCATTCAGTGATTGCGAGTGTTTTCTAAACGTTTTTGTGTGTTAAACGCATATACTAAGGCACCACAAAAGTTAAATTATACTGTGTGTACTACTAATGAGTGTTTCCTTTTTATAACATAGTTTATGTGAGTCTCTGTGAGATTTTGTGTATATGTGTGTGAGTGGGTGTCTAAGTGACTGTACAAGTGTGTGAGTGGCTGTATGGGTTTATAAGTGGGTGTCTGAGTAGCTGTGTGGGTGGCTTAGTGGCTGTATGATTGGCTGTATTGGTGAGTGAGTGAGTGTGTCAGGCTGTATGGGTTGGTGAGTGAGTGGCTGTATGGGTGGGTGAGCGGGTGTGTCAATGACTGTGTGGGTGAGGGAGTTGGTATCTGAATGGCTGTATCAGTGATTGGGTGTGTAAGTGGCTGTATGGGTGAGTGATTGGCTGTTAGAGTGATTGTTTAGTTAAGTGAGTTGGTGTGTGAGTGGTTGTATGGAAGAGTGAGTGTCTGTGGGATTGGCTGTATGAGTGAATGAGTGGCTGTGTGAGAGGTTGTATGGATGTGTGAATGGGTATGTAAGTGGTTGTGTGGGTGTGTGAGTGGTTGTATGTGTGAGTGAGTGCCTCTGTTAAGGGGATGTATGGGTGAGTGAGTAGGTGTGTGAGTGGCTGTATAGTTAATAACTGGGTGTGTCAGTAGCTGTATCGGTGAGTATGTGGCTGTGTGAGTGGCTGTATGGGTGAGTGACTGGTTGTATTATTAGGCTCTATAAATGAGTGAATGGGTGTTTGTGTGGCTCTATGGATAAGTGAGTAGTTGTGTAAGTACTTGTATGGGTGTGTGAATGGGTATGTGAGTGGCTGTGTGTGTGGGTGTATGAGAGGTTGTGTGGGGGTGTGAGTGGGTGTTTGAGTGGTTCTGTAGATGATGTCCTCAGTGTTGCCATCAGTGATGTCATTTACTCTTATACCCTAACAGCCACTCACACACTCAGTCAATCACACATACAGAAACTCACACAGTCGCACACTCACCCTTACAGCCACTCACACTGCCACTCACTTACCAATACAGCTACTGACACACACACTCATGTACCCATGCACCTACTCACACACCCACAGAACCACTTATATACCCATTCACACATTCACACATCCATACAACCACTCACACACCCACTCACTGACACTTACAACCACTCACACAGACATTCACTCTATAAAACAGCCACTCGCACCCACTCACATATACACACACTCAAACAGCTGCTTCCTCACCCATACAGCCATTCAAACACCCACTCCCTCAACCATACAGCTACTCAGGCAACCATACAACCACTTACATACCTATGCAGCCACTCCTCACACAGCCACTCACACACCCACTCACTCTCCAAAACAATCACTCACTCACCCATACAGTCATTCAATCAACCAGGATTTATAAAGCGCAGCTACTCACCCGATAGGGTATCTAGGTGCTTGCAGGTCCCGGAGACTTATTCGAACAGCCAGGTCTTGAGGACCATTCGGAATCCTGGAAGTGAGGTGATGGTCCAGAGGTGCGTGGGGAGGCTGTTCCAGGTCTTTGTTGCAATGTGGGAGAAGGAGCCTCCTCCACTTCTGCTTCAGTAGATGCGGGGACTATGGGTAAGTGAAAGCGAGGCGGAGCGTAGTCTTCTCAACGGTTGGTGGAAGTTCAGGCGGTGGTTAATGTATGTGGGTCCTTGGTAGTGTAGAGCCTTGTGTGCGTGGGGCAGAAGCTTGATTTGGCATTTGTTCTGTACGGGGAGCCAGCGGAGTTGCCTGAGGTGGGGTGTGATATGGTTTCATTGGGGAAGGCCGAAGATGAGTCTGGCTGTGGTGTTCTGTTTGGTCTGGAGTCTCTGAAGGAGGTGTGCGGCGATTTCTACGTAGAGGGCGTTGCCATAGTCCAGTCGGCTGGTGATGAGGGCCTGTGTCACTGTGCATCTCTTGTGTTGGGTTAGCCACTTGAAAGTCTTACGTAGCGTGTGCAGAGTGAGGAAGCAGGCGGAGGAGACAGCATTTATCTGTGATTTCATGGTGAGCTTGTTGTCAATGATGATTCTGAGGTTTCTGGTGTGGTCGGAGGGAGTGGGTGCAGGTCCTAGGTCTGATGGCCACCAGGAGTCATTCCATGTGTTGCTGCTGTTGCCAAAGATCAGTACTTCGGTCTTGTCTGTGTTCAGCTGCAGGCAGTTGTTCTTCATTCAGTCAACTCACATACCCACTAACACATCCCACTAACACATCCATACAGCCACTCACATGCCCACTCACAACCATACAGCCTCTCAGACATCCACTCACATACTGATACAGACAGTCTGACAGCCACTCAGATGAGATATGTTAGAAAAAGTATGACTAATTACTAGTACAGAAAGAATAGTAATGTAACTTATGCTGTAGCTTAGTATATATCTTTAAGTCTCAGAAACGTTTACGAAGCACTTACAGTCACGGAATGATGTCATCAGTGATGCCATTCGAGATGTCATCAGTGATGTCATCAGTGATGTCACTGACCATGTCATGAGTGATGTAATATGTAAGGTCATTAGCAGTGCATTGCGGGAGTGTAAGTTATAGTTAGCTCAGATAACTATAACTGCTGAATTTCACTGGTTTTGTACAAGTGAAATCTGAGGCTAACTATGACGTCTCTGTAACCTTTGTTTTTTTCAGTGAATATATATATACACACACACACATAAATATATGTATATATATATATATATATATGTTCAGAAATTCACTAAAAAAATCAAAGGTTACAGGGACGTTATAGTTAGGTTCACATTTTATATGCACAAAACCATAGACCTTCAGCTGTTATAGTTATAGTTATCTCAATATGTGGGGTAATTAGCAGTGCATGGCAAGGGCACAGTTTATAGTTTCCTTAGGGCACAAGTTATAGTTACTTGAGATAACTCTAACTATAACTGCTGAATTTCTATGGTTTTGTGCATGTAAAATGTGAACCTAACTATAACTTCCATGTAACCTTTGTTTTTTTGTGTGAATTTCTAAGTTTTTTAAAATTCTATTTCCTAACTGTAATGTCCCTGTAACCTTTGGTTTTTCAGTGAATTTCTTTTTTTAAATTGTATTTCCTAACTATGACGTCCCTGTAACCTTTGTTTTTTTCAGTAAATTTTTATAGTTTTTTTAACGTAAAGTAATATTTAATTACTATACGTTAATCCAACCACCGCCGTGCATGGTCGAAGGCCCTACGGCCAACCCCACACATGCAGCCTGTGGCTGTGCATGGCGGGGGGTTGGCCACAGGGCCTGGCCTGTGGCCCAGCCTGCAGCCAGCCTCCCACATGCAGCCCCCCTCCTCTGGCTGATTTCCTCGAGCGTCTTCTTCCAGGAATCCGTGATAACATGAATCCTTGTAAAGAGAAGACAACCAGACTACAAAGTGGTGAATCTCCACCAAACAAGGGTACTTCCGCTTAACTATGTGAAGAAAGTGTTTCATTGTTTGGTGAACTCGGAATTGCTGAAAAAATACACTTGCTTTGCCTTTGCCAAGCCCGAGAAGTTAGGATCATTTGTCCTTTACAGAAGTGGAGTTCAACTAGGGCACCTGCTATGTTTATATTTGCAAGTGCTTCCCGTTGAGGTTTAATTTCTGGGAAATGAGCATCAGGGCCAGAACGGAATCTCACCTGCCCATTTATCCAACAAGAGTCCACAGTTTTGCACAAAATATCTACCCAACTGTAGTATTTTCTACTGGTGAATTAGTAAGTGCTACCTCGGAAAATATCTAGTGCATATTCTACACTACAGCTGAGTAATGGACCATTAGGAAATGTCTCTAGCGACCTTGTGTGCATTTAATTTCAGCAATGTGATTGTTCCTAGAGTGTCTTCTTCCAGAAATCTGTGATAACATGAATCCTCGTATAAAGAAGACGACAAGACTACAAAGAGGTGAATCTCCAACAAACAGGGGTACTTCCTCTTAAGTATATGAAGTAAGTACTTCTTTGTTTGGTGGAGATATCCTCATATTCAACGGCATCAAGAATGCGTCACCAAAATTGGTGGGAAATGCGGTGGGGGACCTTTTGGTAAGCTGTCCATCATCCTGGAAAAAGGCGGGAAGACCTTTGCATACTACATATGGTGGACGGGGTGGGTCCAAATGGGTGAGCTTCTAGGTGATAATGCATATTTGCATACTTATATTAATTTAAAGGGAGAATCCTGGACTGTGCTCTCACCAGGAGAGGACAAAAAGAACTCACTCATCACAGTCACTACAGATTGTGCTCCGATAGACCAACGATGCATTCACCTCCAACAAGGATTTCAGATCATTTTTCAATGTGGAATTGCCAAGAAAACACACTTGCTTTGCCTTTGCCAAGCCCAAGACGTTAGGATCATTTGCCCTTTACAGAAGGGATCTTCAACTGGGGCACCTGCTATGTTTATATTGGTACGTGCTTCCTGTTGAGGTTCAATTTCTGTATAATGAGCATCAGGGCCAGAATAGAATCTCACTTCCCCGTTTACCCAACAAAAGTCCACATTTAAGCACAAAAAGGGGCAGCGGGGGAGCCTCAATGCCCCTGCGGTCCCTGCCGGCTCACTGTGCCACTGGAATCAAGATATCCTTGCTGAAGAGGGGTGATACCCCGAAACCGGTCCTAGGATGCTTGTTTCCGGTCCAGGGAGGACCTGGCTTGGCAGTTCGGGCTGGACTGTTCCCATGAGGCACAGGGTCAAGGCTGATTTGCATATGGCCAGGTCTAAACTGGGGTGGCATGGTGAGGAAAAGAATGATGGATTTAACCCAGATCTCTTGACTGGGGGTGAATGTTTTGATTTGTTCTGCATTCCATCCATCAATTGTGTGTCTTTTGCTTTCTCGCCCTAAGTGCGCCAGGTATGCCCAGACGTGGGTCCTGGGCTCACTGTGCCACTGGAATCAAGCTATCCTGGCTGAAGAGGGGTGAAACCCCTAAACCGGTGCTAGGATGCTTGTTTCCAGTCCAGGGAGGACCTGGCTTGGCAGTTCAGGCTGGACTGTTCCCATGAGGCACAGGGTCAAGGCTGATTTGCATATGGCCAGGTCTAAACTGGGGTGGCATGGTGAGCAAAAGAATGATGGATTTAACCCAGATCTCTTGACTGGGGGTGAATGTTTTGATTTGTTCTGCATTCCGTCCATCAATTGTGTGTCTTTTGCTTTCTTGCCCTAAGTGCGTCAGGTATGCCCAGACGTGGGTCCTGGGCTCACTGTGCCACTGGAATCAAGCTATCCTGGCTGAAGAGGGGTGAAACCCCGAAACCGGTCCTAGGATGCTTGTTTCCAGTCCAGGGAGGACCTGGCTTGGCAGTTCGGGCTGGACTGTTCCCATGAGGCACAGGTTCAAGGCTGATTTGCATATGGCCAGGTCTAAACTGGGGTGGCATGGTGAGCAAAAGAATGATGGATTTAACCCAGATCTCTTGACTGGGGTGAATGTTTTGATTAGTTCTGCATTCCGTCCATCAATTGTGTGTCTTTTGCTCCCCACCTCCAGCGGGAGCCGACATTGCTCCTGCACGCAGGGAGCAGCAAAAAATGCTGCTCCCTGCATATGGAAGCAGTTCTTTCATCTGTTTTCCGCCCACTTGTCAACAGGCAGCAAAACAAATGAAAACTCCACTCCCAGCAAGTGGGAGCAGTTTTCCTGCTCCCGCCCACTGGGAGCTGTCTTACTGTTTGCTGTCGCTTGGCAGCAGCTGTCAAATCTCCTGCCAAGCGACAGCAAACGACTATGTCCTGAGGGTGGGCACTCGGGACATAGGGAGCCAGCCCTGGGCAGTGGCAGTAACCCAAACCATTAATGGCTCCGGAAGGGGGGCCGCGCTGCCCCCTCCTTTGTTATTGCAGGGCCTGCTGGGTGGTGGTGGTCCCCGGGGCTGAAAACTCCTGGGAGGTGGGCCGCGCGGCCCCCATCCCCAATCAAAATTTGGACAAGCCCCACGGAGGTGGTGGTCCCCGGGGTCGTAAATGCCCTGGAGGGGGGCCATGTGGACCCCTCCCCCTTTTGGATAAATCGTCCCGGATTCAGGGAGGTGGTGGGCCCCGGGGTGGTTAAGGGTCCTGTAGGGGGGTCCGCACAGCTCTCCTTCCCTGGTATTTTATTTTCAGCCTTGCCTCAGGGAGGTGTCTCCTCCATCACTTTTCATTGGTCTAGTCCCAGGGAGGTAGTGGTCCCCGGGCCGATATCGGCCATGGGGAGGGGGCCGGGTGCGCCCCCACCTCCAACTTCATATTTAAATTAGCCCCTGGACCTGGCCCACCCGGGGGTCAACTTTAAACATGTGTGGCAGACTGCGCTTGTTTTTTTTTCAATTTTGTGGATCCACTGCAATTACGCAGCAAAAATGGAAAAAACAAAAATAAATTGGCCCCCGGCGGGGTCCATGTGGAAATGTTTGTGAAGATTCATCAACCGGCAATTCGTCATTGGCAAAACAAAAAGTGCTTTTCCTATGGAAACTGGGTCCTAACTATAACTACCTACTGACGAACGGCAGTAGGTAATATATACATATATATATTACCTACTGGCGGTCGCCAGTAGGTATTTAGAGTTAGGACCTATTTTCCATAGGAAAAGCATTTTGTGTTTTCCTAATAACTTTGGCGTCGTTTGACGAATCTTTGCGAAATTTTCAAAACTAGTGGGGCGCTCCGGTCAGCTCCTGTTTTGAAAGTTTCGGGGTGATTTGCAAAGCGGGGGCCGAGAAAAAAGGGGGGTCCCAAAACGCGTTTTCCCCATGTTATTTTCCATAGGAAACTTTAGACACGGCTACAGCCCGAACTGCTGAACGGAATTATACCAAATTTGGCAAAAAGGTAGCCCTTGGTTCAGAAAGAGTCCTTTTTCTTAAATGGTGTAAATCCGTTCAGTAGTTCCTGAGAAATTCAAAAAATAGAGGTCGGAAAATCAATTTCCCATAGGAAACTTTAGACACGGCTACAGCCCGAACTGCTGAACGGAATTACACCAAATTTGGCAAAAAGGTAGTGCTTGGTTCAGAAAGCGACCTTTTTTTTAAATGGTGTAAATCCGTTCAGTAGTTGCTGAGAAATTCAAAAAATAAAAGTTTCAATATCTAGGGACGCAGTGGATTCACGAACCCTCCCGACCACAAGCTTCACTGTGATTGGCTGCCAACACTCCAAACCAGGAAGTGTTGGCAGCCATCTTGTGACTCGGTAGAACCGAGTCACAAGAAAACAGTAGAAAAAACATTAAAAAACAAGAAAAGGGGGCAGGGTAGAAACACCCTGACCCCCTAGGCCTGCTCAGGGGGTCCCACAAGGACCCCCAGGGCCAATAAAAGCATTTTTCTTTTTAAATTTTGGCGGAATTCGCGCTGGGGCCGCGAATCCCGCCGAATTTTTAAAAAAAAATGAAGAGCAGGCTCCCGCGCTTCTTTTAAATGAGGCCCCCGGGTGGGCAAGGTCCCGGGGGCATTGCACAATATAAAACCGCCACCTCCCCAGGGCTATGTTAATAATATGCGGAAGGGCACGCGGCCCTCCCGTAGCCCCGGGGACCACCACCTCCCCGGGGCATCTTTTTTATTAATGTGTGGGGGGCCTCCAAGGCCCCCCCAAGCCCCGGGCACTGCCACCCCCGGGGCTTTTCTTAGATATTCGCGGGGGCACACGGCCCCCCCGCTGCCCCGGGGACCGCCACCCCCCGGGGCTTCTATTTTTAAAAATAATTAAACCTGTGGGGGGGGGGCTCGAGCCCCCCACACGCCCCGGGGACCGCCACCTCCCCGGGGCACTAAAAATGTAAAATGGGGAGTCTGTTATGGACCCCCGAGCCCCGGGGACCACCACCTCCCTGAGGCAATTTTCACGAAGGGAGGGGGGCCGCGCGGCCCCCCTCCTGGTGCCCTTGATGGCCCTGGGGACCACCACCCCCCAGGGCCGGCTCCTGCAGTGTCCCGGGGTGCCCAGCCCCGGGACACTGCTGTTTGCTATGGCAGGGCGGGAGCCGTGTGGCTCCTGCCCTGTCATAGCAAACTCTGCTTTGGATTTTGGAAGCGAGAGCAGGTTTCCTGCTCTCGCTTCCAAAATCCAAAGCACATTGCTTTTCCACACGGGGAGCTGCATGTCAGCAGCTCCCCGTGTGGAAAAGCAATGCCGGCTCCCGCAGGAGGCGGGGAGCCGGCAGGGACCGTGGGGGAATTGGGGCTCCCCCCACGGTCCCCAACGGAGAGGCCAGGCCCCGGGGGATAGGGGCCCCGGGGCCAGGAGTGGCCTGGGAGGGGGGCCAGGCAGCCCCCCTCCCCCCCAATTTTTTTTTTATAAAAAAGGAAAGGCTGGCCCCAGGGGATGGGGTCCCCGGGGCCATAAATGGCCTGAGGAGGGGGGCCACGTGGCCCCCTCCAAGTATACATACAACAAAAAAAAATACTGGCCATGCCCCGGGGGATATGGGTCCCCGGGGCCAAAAATGGCCTCGGGAGGGGGGCCACGCGGACCCCTTCCATTTTTTTTTTTAAAATTAAGAAAAGAGGGGTCAGGCCCTGGGGGATGGGGTCCCCAGGGCCCAAAAAAATAGGAAAGGAAGGGGGGCCACACAGCCCCCATCTAAAAAAGAAATAAAAAAAATAGCCGGCATCGTGCCGGAGGCCCCGCCCCCTCCCAGCAACACTCTGCAAATGCGCCCGTGGCGCGTTTTAAGTTGGGGAATTAATTCCCCTTCAATCCTGAGGGTCCCTGGGGGCCAACTAGCCCACCAGGCACCGCCAGTATGCGCCACAGGGCTGTGTTGCAGAGAGGTGGTCCTAGGCCACGCCCCTTTTTACAGCTCTCTGCAACACAGCTCTGTGGCGCTTACTGGAGGTACCCGGTGGGCTAGTTGGATCCCAGGGACCCTCAGGATTCAAGGGGACTTAATCCCCCAACTTAAAACGCGCCACGGGGCGCGTTTGCACACTTGTCACATCAGGCCCCGCCCCCTCCACCACTGTGCAAATGCGCCCCGTGGTGCATTTTAAGTTGGGGGATTAAGTCCCCTTGAATCCTGAGGGTCCCTGGGGGCCAACTAGCCCACCAGGTACCTCCAGTAAGTGCCAGGGAGCTGCCTTGCAGAGAGGTGGTCCAAGGCCATGCCCCCTTTTTACACCACTCTGCAACGCAGCTCTGTGGCGCTTACTGGAGGTAGCTGGTGCGCTATTTGGCCCCCGGGACCCTCAGGATTCAAGGGGACTTAATAGGGACGTTATAGCTAAAAATTAGCATTTAAAAAACCTTTGAAATTCACTGAAAAAACCATAGGTTTCAGGCACGTTATAGTTAGAAATTAGCATTTAAAAACCTTAGAAATTCACTGAAAAAACCATAGGTTTCAGGGACGTTATAGTTAGTTGGAGATTTCACTCGTACAAAACCAGAGAAATTCCACCGTTATAGTTAGTTCAGCTAACTATAATTCGCGCCCCCTCAATGCACTGCTGATGACGTCACATATTACATCATTCATGACATGGTCAGTGACATCACTGATGACATCTCTGATGACATCTCAAATGACATCACTGATGACATCATCCAGTGACTATGTGTTTTTGTAAAGTTTAAATATGTTTTATATATATATATATATATGCCAAGGTGTATTGAAAAATGAGTGGCTGTATAAGTGTCTAGATGGATGATTTAGTCGGTGCGTGACTGACTGTATAAGTGAGGGATTAAATGTGTCTTACTGAATGCATGGGTTAGTGACTGATACAGACATTCACACAGTTTAGTTTGTCAGTTGGTGTGTAAGCAGTTGCATGGGTTGGTGAGTAGCTAAATGAGGATCTATATGGGTTATTGATTGGTTGTCTGAGTATCTGTATGGGTGACTGAGTGTCTGTGTGGGTGGGTGGGGGGGTGTGACTCTGTGCATAGATGTGTGAGTGGATGATTCACTGGGTGTACGGGTTCAAGAGTGCATCTGTGAAGGGCTGTATGGGTGGGTGGGTGAGTGTGTGTATGGGTGTGTTGGTGAGTGAATGGATGCCTCAGTGGTACATGTGTGAGTAACTGCATATGTAAAAGGCAGTATATCTGAGTGTTGGAGTGTATAAATGACTATATGTGAGAGTGAGTGATTGTGAGAGTGGCTGTATGGATCAGTGTGTGCTTGTATTAGTTATCGTATAAGAGTGTAAGTATGTGTTAGTATATATTTGAATAAGTGAGGTGGTGTGTGTATAACTGTATAGGTGAGTAAATGAGAGTGTGATTGATTCTTTGCATGACTGACTAGGTGTGTGAGTAACTCTATGGATGAGTGGCGGTGTGTGAGTGTCTGTATAGATATGTGAGTGTATATGATAATGCCGTATTGATGGTAGACTGCATGTATGAGTGACTGTATGGGTGAATGAGTGGATGTGTGTGTAGACCTAGGAATTAGTGAGTGGGTATGTACTAACTGGTATTGGTGTGTCTATGGTTTCGAAAAAGGTAGTCTGTATTTCAGAGTGGGTGTATCAAAGGTTATATTAGGGTATGAGGAGGTGCATCAGATTATCACGTGGATGATGTCATCAGTGATGTCATTTGAGATGTCATCAGTGATGTCATCAGTGATGTCACTGACCATGTCATGAATGATGTAATATGTGACGCCATCAGCAGTGCATTGCGGGCGTGAGTTATAGTTAGCTGAACTAACTATAACGGTGGAATTTCTCTGGTTTTGTACGAATGAAATCTCCAACTAACTATAACGTCCCTGAAACCTATGGTTTTTTCAGTGAATATATATATATTAAATAATGGATATTAGAAACAAATGTATAGAATTTATATTTATAAAAGTAATTGTTGTTACATTGTTCTATTATTCAAATTAAGGCATTTATGCAATGATATGAAGTATTTTGTTTATGTCCATGAAAATGTTTGAGCACTAGCACTTTAAAAATGGGGGCTTCAGTTAAGCAGTGTCATGTGATCAAGGCCGCTTGGACGGCAGAAACGCGTCATGGCTGACATCTGTGTTTGCTGGAAATAAATCTGCACTATAGCACAAATTCTGGGTCTGCGCTCGTTATTCTTGGAGGAATTATTGCGAGGTGATTGATGTGTTACCGGCTTGGACTGGTGCCGGATCGTGGACCCCCCCTTGTGAAGATGGCTCCGTAATCTACAGTCTTTTATCTTGATTAGCTTTTCCCGGGTCACTGCGGACGTGGTGGTTTCCTGAGGCGAGGCTTTCGAGGTATTGTGTGAAATCCGGAACGGAATGGACGGAGCCCCCTGTTTTGAATCTCATTGAGCTGCTGAATTGGTTGGAGCACCAGCACGAGTAGAGCTGAGCTGAGTCAGTGTTTGGTCGAAAAAACGAGTGGAAGTCTTGTCGGAGCTCGTATAAAAGGAAAAAGGATTCCGAGGAATTCGCTCGGCTGAGTGAACATCGGAAACAACATCAAACGAGCAAGCAAGTAAAACGAGAGAAAGTTTTACAAGTTCGGCAAGGCAAGGTACGGCAGAATATTCAACAGTGTTTCATTACAGGTCAAGGGGTGTGCTTTCCCGGTAACTCGCTTATTCATAAACTGAATGAAAGGAATGAGTAAAGGGAAAAAGTGTTAAACGGTGATTGTGCGTGAAGCACTAAAACGATAATCAGCGCAATTTAATGCGGACAAGATGTCGGCTGACACGCTTAGGAGCCGGGAACAGGCAGCGGAGGAAATGTTTTTGGAAACCCTAGGGGAATCGGACACAAATGGTGCTGGCAGAGTGAAGGAACAAAGTAGTAAATCAATTGGGCTCAAAGATAAATATAAGGTTTTGGAGAAGTTAAAACGACAGGAGCAGTCTAAATGGTGGGAGGCACGTTCCCTGAAGAGATATTTAGATGTGGGGAGAATACCCAGAGGGCTCCGCATAATGATCACACCGAGTTATGAGGCACCCAATCCTCTCATGTTAGCAGAATGAGGGGAATGTAATCTCGAGTCATCCCGCAGACTGGTACAAATACTAGTAAAGTATGCAGATATCGACAGGGATGAGCTCCAAATTAAAATAGATAAATTGGAGGAAGAGATTAAAGAACAAGAAAATGGCTCGGTAGTTGGTCAGAAATTGCGGGAAGAAATGATGGTGAGACTTACCAAAGAGGAAGAAAAAATTAAGGCAAGAAAAGCATATAAATTCAAAAGGGACCGTGAGGACTATGCTAATGGACAGATATTTACATTCGCTAGACGCTATGATTCGATAAGAATGGCAACAGCAAGTAAACGTATGCAAACGGATTATCAGGCATCCAAGCAAGCAGAAGGAGGTAAACAAGTAGGGGAATCAGCTTCTGCATCAGATCTCAGCTCAGTGACTGAGAGTGAGTCAGACAATGAAGGCCAAAGAGTAATGAGTGCACATAATGGAATTAAGTTTACCTTGGGGGAAGAGTTGGGCATTTTAAAACAGGGAAGACGGGAAACGCTGCGACCTCGCAACAAAGGAGCGATTGTAAAACCCGCTCACAAAGAAGAAGGAGTAGGCGCCAGGCTAACCAAAGGCACAGAGAACACGAAACGGGGTCGGGGAAGAGCGAGATATTAATGAAAGACGACATTAATAATATGATCTCAATGGACAACAAAAGCATCAATAGTATTATTAAGGAGCAGAATGCCAATACCATCATCAATTTGGCTAGCATTGATCTATCAGCAGCAGAAGCTCAGTTGTTGTCCTTGGGACTTTCTCATTGCCCTGAGTCGAATTTTAACTATGTCAGGACAAGAGCGGATGTCTATCAGTATATCAGAAAGCTGAAACTTAAGAAATTTAATTTACAAAGGACAGCGCCTAGTCAACCAGGAAATACATGCCAAGGACTCGAAGAGTTTCACCCCCAGGACTGACGGTCTCTGATATAGGCTTATATCAGGACTTATGTGATCTAGAAAGTGGTGTTGAATTGTCCCACAATGTTGAGAATGTACAAGGGTTGTCTCCCCTGGCAACCAATGTTTCAAACCGAGGTCTAAATTTGTCCCAAACATGGCTAGGGATGGTTTGGATATGTTTAGTGAACAGGTAGTGTCCCAAATTAAAAAATTGAATATGGAAATCAATGGACCAGCAAAGAGAAAATATACCGACAGGGAGAGACAATATAACCAACTAATTACCAAACTGCAAAATGAAAAAGTGATAATAAGAACGTCTGATAAGGGCGGTAATATTGTCCTATGGCCGGAGAAAGAATATATGGAGGAGGCATATGGCCAACTGAATGACCAACAATGTTACAGGAGAAGCAATCCCTTGAAATTTAAGAGCATACAGGATTCCTTGTTTAAACATCTCCTGGCTTGGAAAAGTTTAGGTCTTCTCAGTTGGGAAGAATATAAATACCTCAAAAAAGATTACCCATTGGTCCCAGTGATTTATTTTATACCCAAAATCCACAAGAGTATTGATAAACCACCTGGGAGACCAATAATTGCAGCTTGTGATGGGCCGTTAGAAAATGTTTCTAAGTATATTGACTATTTTTTACAAGGATTCATGAAAAATTTGAGCTCTTATGTGCAAGACACGTGATTTTTGGGGAAAAATTGACAATATTATTTGGAATTCTGACTATCTACTCATAGCTTTGGATGTCTCATCCTTGTATACATGTATTCGGAATAAGGATGGGATGAGAGCAGTAGAGTATTTTCTTAATTCAAGGCCCATAGTATTTGCACAGCATACTAAAATGTTGTTGGATATGTTGCTTTTCTGTTTGGAGAACAATGTTTTTCTTTTTAATGGTCAATTGTTTCAACAAATCCACGGAGTGGCTATGGGGGCCAGCTTCTCCCCAGCTATGCCTGTTTATTTATGGGCTGGTGGGAGGAGCTGGTCCTCATGAGGCAATATGAGAATACGTATAAAACTAATGTCATTTCTTGGATGCGATTCATTGATGACTTATTCATTATTTGGAGGGGCAACAAGGAGAGTGCAATAGAGTTTATAGAACAAATAAACAGGAATGATATTAATTTACGATTTACATCTACAATAAGTGAGAGCACTATAACATTTTTAGATGTGCAGGTCCAAGTTATTGACAATGTTTTAAATACAACTCTTTTTAGAAAGCCCACTGCAGGAAATACATTGCTGCATGCGTCGAGTGCCCATCCTCCCCATCTTATTAAGAGTATTCCCTATGGGGAGATGTTGCGCATTCGACGAATATGCAGCAATAATGTTGATGCAGAGAAAAAGCAAGAGGAAAGTCGCGGTAGGTTTTTAGTCAGAGGTTATAGTCCTAGAATAATTGAGGCAGCTATAAAGAGATCTAGAGTTCAAGTGAGGGAGGATCTCTTAAAATATAGAGCCAAGAGGACAAAATCAATGGATAAAGATAAGAATGAAACTCCGCAACCTACGAGATTGATCCTCTCTTACTCCAGGCAGGAAAAACAAATAAGAGCAATTATGAGACGCCACTGGCATTTTATTCATGATGACCCGGTAATTGGGAATTCAGTTTTATCTAACCCATCTATCACTTTTAGGAGAGGTATAAGTATGGGAAATATGCTAGTGAGCAATAGCCAGGAGAAGAAAGTGCCGGAGACATGGTTAACGGCCAGAAAGGACTTTTTTAAATGTTCATTGTGTAAAGCTTGCCAATTTGGTATTAATACAAAATCCTATACAACTGTATTCAGTAATAAACTTCATGAAATCAAACAGCATTTAACATGTAAAAGCGAGTTTGCTGTATATGTTCTCGAATGCAGTTGTAAACTTAAATATATAGGTAGTACCAAATTGGCGGTGCATAAGAGAATCCTGCAGCATGTAAGAGCAATCGTTAATAAGGACCAAAATTACCCAGTGGCTCGGCATTTCGAGGTCTTACATGACAGTGACCCGAAATATTTACAATACTTTGCCATTGAGGCCGTCCCCATATCTAAAAGAGGTGGGGATAGGGAGTCCAAATTGAGACGCCTGGAGACTAGTTATATTTTGGAATTCGATTCCAAGTATCCGGGCGGTCTCAATGCCACTGAGGATCTGTACACTTTCCTTTAATTATTGTTGCATCCTTGTCTAATCATAATATTTAGCTGGTTTTTAAGAACATATCTTTTGAAGTTTTTAGGTTTTATAGATATTTATGATCTTATCCACATATATTTATATATTTAGACATATATATTTTTTATATGATCTTAATTGAATGGTTACAGGCATAGTATACTACTCAGGTGGATACATGAAATTCCCTTTAACTATTTAGGATGTAGTTTATATAGTGTGTGTCTATGGGACCATGAATTTATATGACCTTTTAACAATGTTCAGTAGATAGACCAGGAGAACAATATACCTCAATTGCATCATATTCCTTTCAGCTAAACAAAGTCTCTCCATACCTTGTATGTAAAGTTTGGCCATTGGATTTTCAGCATAAAAGAAGCACTCAGCACTTTAATATTGGTTTACATAAATGTTTGTTTTGACATATATTGTAGCATGTAGTCACTTTAATAACTAAATATGTTGTAGCAGGTCGTATCTTAACCCAGAATGAAAATATATAGTATTAGCATTTGAAGCGGAATACGATTTAGAAGTTTCATTCAAGGGGGAGTGCATTTATAGGAGTAGGGCAAGTTTGACCAGCTCAACTATTAGACTTGTAATTGTGCATTGTAAAAAGGACTACACAAATATGTCAATTTGTTTTTAAATTCAGTTTTTTTAGCACATTTCCACGTTGTATAGAGGGCACTTTTAGGAATTTTAAGGCACTACAAATTAATTTTCAGGACATGATATGATTTGTTCAATTTTAAGCATTTATGCGCATATTAAATAGTGGATATTAGAAACAAATGTATAGAATTTATATTTATAAAAGTAATTGTTGTTACATTGTTCTATTATTCAAATAAAGGCATTTATGCAACGATATGAAGTATTTTGTTTATGTCCATGAAAATGTTTGAGCACTAGCACTTTAAAAATGGGGGCTTCAGTTAAGCAGTGTCATGTGATCAAGGCCGCTTGGACGGCAGAAACGCGTCATGGCTGACATCTGTGTTTGCTGGAAATAAATCTGCACTATAGCACAAATTCTGGGTCTGCGCTCGTTATTCTTGGAGGAATTATTGCGAGGTGATATATATATATATATATATATATATTACCTACTGCCAGTTGCCAGTAGGTAGTTATAGTTAGGACCCAGTTTCCATAGGAAAAGCACTTTTTGTTTTGCCAATGACGAATTGCCAGTAGGTAGTTATAGTTAGGACCTCGTTTCTGTTATGTTATGTTAACTGGGATTTATAGAGCACGTAATCACCGTCAGGTCTCTTAGCGCTGCGTGAGAGTGGCTAAACCCCGCCAACAGTCATATGTACAACACTCGGAGGGGCTTATGCTGTGCCCAGAGCCTCCATGAACAGAAGAGTCTTGAGTCTTTTTCTGAAAGGGAGGAGTGCGGGTTCCTTGCGTAGGCTCTCAGGTAGCCGACTCCATATTTGAGGGATCAATACAGAAAAGGCTCTGCCGCCTTTAGATGTTGTTTTGAACCGTGGGCAGGCCAGTATGCCTGCTTTGGAAGACCGGAGGGTACGTCCCGGCACATAGTTCCCTAGGCGCTCCTTGATATATACAGGGGCCTGGCCATGAATTGCTTTGTGGGCGATGAAGAGGCCTTTGAACCTCGCTCTCTGTTTAATGGGGAGCCAGTGCAACTGCTGTAGTAAAGGGGTAGCGTGCGCCCGTCTTGGGAGCCTGAAGATCAGCCTAGCTGCATCGTTCATGGCCACTTGTAGTTTACTGATCAGTTTCTCGGGGAGACCAATGTATAAGGCATTGCCGTAATCCAGCCGTGACACAATCATTGCCGACACTGTATTGTGGCAAATGAGAGGAGGGGGGCTAGTTTCCACAGTTGTCTCAGTAAGCCCACACAGGTCCCAACCACGGTGGAAACTTGGTTTGACATGGAAAGTTTGGTATCAATTTTGATGCCTAAGCTTTTTACATCCGGGACTGGCGTTGGGGTAGTACCAAGCTGTTGTGGCCAGAAGAGGTCATTCCAGGGGTTGTTTTTGGTAGTAATGGCGAGGACCTCGGTTTTATCGGGATTGAATTTAAGCGAATTGGCTGTCATCCAGTTAACCATGTACCTAAGTATGTTTTGCACACTTGCGTGGTCCTGGAAAGAATTGTCAATCTGAAGAATTATTTGAGTGTTGTTCGCATAGTTAAACACTTGGCAGTCCATGCAGGCCAACGTGGCCACAAGTGGCTGGAGGTAGATGTTGAAAAGAAGAGGGGACAGCGCTGAGCCCTGGGGAACACTGCAGGTGAGTGCGCCGATATTAGACACCCGCTCACCCAGTTGGACCATTTGAGACCGACCCGACAGGAAGGACGCAATCCATCGGTGTGCCAGCCCATTTCTATCGGAAAAGCATTTTTTTCATTTGCCAATATCTTTGGCGTCGTTTGACAAATCTCCGTGAACTTTTCCAAACTAATACGCCACTCACTTCAGCTGCTGTGTTGAATGTTTCGGGGTGATTCGTCAAGCAAGGGCCGTAAAAAAGAGGGGTCCCAAAATGCTTTTCCTCCATGTTAATTTCCATAGGAAACTTTAGAGACAGCTACAGCCCGAACTGCTGAACGGAATTACACCAAATTTGGCAAAAAGGTAGCTCTTGGTTCAGAAAGCACTCTTTTTGTTATATGGTGTAAATCCATTCAGTAGTTCCTGAGAAATTTAAAGATTTCTCAGATATACAACTGTGGCCACGGTGGATCCGCGAACCCTCCCGATCTCGTGCCTGAGATCTGATTGGCTGCCAACGCTTCAAACCAGGAAGTGTTGGCAGCCATCATGTGACTCGGTTGAACCAAGTCACAAGAAGGAATGTGAAAAAACAAGAAAAGGGGGCAGGGTAGAAACACCCTGACCCCCTGGGCCTGTTGAGGGGGTCCCACAGGGACCCACAGGGCCAAAAAAAGCATTTTTTTAAAAAGAAATTCGGCGGGAATCACGGTGGATCCGCGAGTCCTGCCAAAAATAAAAAACAAAGCGTGGTCTCCTGCGCTTCGTTTAATTAGGCCCCCGGGTGGGCCAATTCCCGGGGGCAATCTGAAGTAATAATGTGGGTGCCGCGAGGGTCCCCGCAGCCCTGGGAACTGCCACCTCCCCGGGGCTAATGTATTGTAATGCGGGGAGGCCACACAGCCCCCCAGCACCACAGCCCTGTGGACAGCCACCTCCCCGGGGCACAAATTAAGTAAAGATGGGGGTCCGTTGCGGACCCCTGGGGACCACCACCTCCCCGGGGCTACAAAGTGGATGGGAGGGGGGGCGCGCGGCCCGCCTCCGGAAGCCCTCCATGGCCCTGGGGACCACCACCCCCCGAGGGCCAGCTCCAGCAATGTCCTGAGGTGCCCACCCCGGGACATTGCAGTTTCCTATGGCTTGGCGAGAGCCCCCCTCCGTTAAAAAATAAATAAAAGAAATGGCGTGGCCCCGGGACTGAAATCGGCCTGGGGAGGGGGGCCTCCCCAGGTCCCCTCCTGCTACCTCCAGTAAGTCCCACACAGCAGGATTGCTTAGAAGTTGTCAGAGGCCACGCCCCCTTTCTCCACCACTCTGCGAACGTGCCTCCTGGTGCACTACTAGTTGGGGGATAAAGTCCCCTTGGCTCCAGAGGGACCTTGGTTGCCAAGAAGCCCTCCTGGTACCTCCTGTAAGCCCTACGCAGCAGAATTCCTCTAGCATAAGCGCACTTCCCTTTACTGCCTAAAGTGACAAAAGGCTCTCAAACAGCACAGCCTCGCTCAAAAATAAGCAGCAATAGCCTGAAAGCTCTCCTCTATTTCACAGCACCACATCACACTTATCTGTAGCAGCAAGAAAAGAGGATGCGATTGTTTCATTGGCCTATTTATCCTGTATTTCATTGGTAGGTGTTTTATGTCAATCCCTGTCTAAACATAAAGTATTATGGATATTGTAGTGTGTGAATGTGCTGTGTTAAATAAAGGAGGAAAAGAGACTGAATAATATGAGCCTCCAGTCTTGTAATAAAATTAAACTAAAATAATGAAAAGAATGTATGACAAAAACCCTAGTGTGTGGGGATACAACCATAAGTTCAATTTCAGTTAGTGTTGCAATTGATGTGTAAGACATGGAAGGTCTACACCACAAACACTTACTCACCTATCTATAGGTATGCTGTGCGTACCACCATCACTCACTTGGACTTGTAAATGTGAGCCCACCTATCACTACCAGTCAGCCTTCTGTAGTGTGCTTTTCACCACTCCCCAGGGAGGATTTTTTATCCTCCTCACTACATCATTCATTCATTACATCAGCCAGACATGACATATGATCACTCATTAGAGAAGTGTTTCTGAAGGGGAAAGCAAGGAGAGCACCTTTTTATGTGGATCTTTTTGTGTCAAAAGTGACAAAAACAACATCAGAGATTTTACAGTTGGAGACCGGACTTTCTGAGGTGGAAGCTTTCGATGCTCTTCACCCGGGTTGGCCTGTCAAGGAAGGATACTCTTTCAATCCACTTTCTATGATCTAGAGACTCGTGAAACAGACGAGGAGAGACCAGGTCCATCTGATTTTTAACCCCTTGATGAACAACTCAGGTGTGTTTTGGTTTCCAGTGCTGATGGCAATGTCACTAGATTTCCTGGTATTTCCAAATCTGTTGAGAAATGCGTAAATCATTTGCATTAAATGGTTCAGACGGGATAACTGCAGTTGCTAATGATTTCCTGGGTACCTAGGGTGACAGGTGCCTTTCTAAAGGGGCTGCAGGGGTGATGGAGGAAGCGTGGGGATCTGGGACCAGGAAAGGTATTACTCAGCTTAAAAGTCTGATGGATGGCGTAACTGGCCTAGTAAATAGGGTCTAGATCCTATGGGAGCACCTATAGTCAATGTTAATGAATTTATTGGCAGATCTATTTAGTAAAGGATTAGGTTAACACAGAGTGAATGTGTATTGGTCAGCAATTGGGCAGGCCATAGTTTAGTGGATGAAGTTTCAGTTGAAGAAATTATTTAGTATGTAAATTAATGAAGACTGTTCATTTTAAAAGGTCACTAAAGCAAAAGTATTCTGTTTTATGGGAGGTGTATTTGGTTTTAAGTTTTTTGAAAACCTGGCCAGATAGTAGGAATTTGGCAATGAGGCACTTATCTTGAAATATATCAGTTCTGCTTTGCTTGGTTTAATTTAGGAGCATCTTTGATGTCAAAGCATTGGATTTAACAAACAGGTTATATGCTCCTGAACCAGTAGTGTTCAGTATAACTAGGGGGACAGAAACTATCCAAATTTATAGAGTATCCTATATTTAGGGATCAGCCATGGTTGAGTGAAACGTGATGCAAAGAAGAATATGAGGTGAGAACTAGAGGTGTGAGACTAAGCTGTAGATGTCCTAATTAAAAAATAGCTAAATGGCTCAGATGTGAGTTGAGGGAAGCCAGTATTAATGTGGATGTGTTTGGACTCTATTCTGCCACAGGGGCAAGGGAATCAAAAGTTTATGTAATGGGAGGACGTTTGAAGGATATCCTTCATTCTGCAGAATGGTTGAATGTGTCTATGCTTGCAAAATTCTATTTGAAACCTATTAAACATGCTTCCGAATGTGTAGTGAATGGGCTTTAAACTTCCACAGTCACAGCCTCTGGTCTTGCCATAAAATTGGAAGGGTGTAAAGAAAACTGAGTGTTATAGAAGACATGGAGACTCCGATTGTCCCACTCTGAATTCTCACCCTTGAGGAATGCAGGGGGAAGATTTATGTTGACTGGTACATGTGTTTTAAGTGTTGTTTTCATAATAATGAATTAATGTATGTTTGCTTCAGATTTGTTGAAAGTGGTGAAATGAAACAGAACTAATACGTCTTTTCTGGCAGGTTCATCAATCATGGTTTCAGAAGGTGTGTCATCTTGGGGAGAAGACGAGTACAAAGTGGCATGATGGATGGAAGACTCACTTCGCAAAAGGGTAGGGCAGTCCAAAGAGGCTCACATGTCTCTGCTGCAGCACTATGGTATCCTAGGATTAGGTGATGAGGCAGGATTATCACTTTGACGAATGTGTGACTACAGGTGTGGTCCCCACTAAAGTGGCTGATGTTGTAGGACCCTGGAGACTGCAGGGAAAAATTTCAATGACAGGCTTAGGTGAGGCTTACTCTTTGTTGCGTTGTTGCATGACTATAGCATGACTGTAGCATGCTGGACGGACAATAGCAATTTTTGTTCTACACCCTGACAAAGGCCAAGGACCCTTCTGCTAGAGGAGGATTACTCTAGGGTGGTATCCTTACAAGGGGCCGAAACATGATGGCACTAGATAAAGTTGGAGTGTGGTGAACCACTATTGACAGTAGAACTATCACTTGTTTTTACCCTACCCTGTGTACCATACAAAAAAGGAGATTGTCCTGGGATTACACAGAGGTTGTTTTATGTTTAGAATATCTGGACCCCTTATGTTGACCAGACCCACCTTATTCAGTTGTAATACGTATGACTGTATATCAAACTTATAGCAGCACCCCTTAGTGCTCCAGTGACAATAATACAGAAAGAAAACTGCAACGCTCTTAATGCATCATTGGAAACCCGTGCGCATCTAGTAAAACAAGTTAAGGCAAAAATTCTCTACCTGGAGAACAGTAATTCTTTGAAAACAGTTTAACAACAACTCGTGCAATAGTGAAGCACCATGCATATATTATCAAGGATATTAAGCCATGAAATGCATGGACATAAATAATGTAATATAAACAATTCGTGAACAGCATGCCACACCGTTCTCTGTCCTTTATGTTGAGAGTGTGACCGAACAAAAAACGACAGAGAGAAGAGAAGGAGATCTCTTCTCCTCTCTGTCGTTTTTTGTACGTGGTCTGTGACCTTGGTTTAGGGGATTAAGTGGTTTTCCCTACCTCTTTGCACCGCATACATTTTGATTTGAATCGCATACCATGTGCGGATTTCCTTAAGAGCGCCACTTCCCTATGCTATTCCACCCGGATTACAAGAAATGTCCTACAATAGGCCTGTCTGCTCTGCAAAGAGGCTGCGGATTGGATGACAATGTATGTGAAACAACTTTAGTTCCAACAAACAAGCTACTGAAAGAATTTCTCACTGACTTCAGTCTCAACTCCAGAGCTCTCAATCGTGCCCCGTCAGGCATACCCACCCATAACCTGAAATTAGTAGACACACAGAGGCCACTCTTTTAACAGTATATGCACTATACATGAGTCACATTTTGCATGAAAAACAACAGAAACACAAAGCTGGAGAAACTAAAGCATATACTGTTATGGCATGCAAGATGAAATAAAATATGAAATCTGATAGGAACTGCATCGCTGACGGATTACCGAAAGGGAAGAGTTTACCATTGTTTTGTGCTCTCTATAGAGAAGCCAGTGTTTGGATGAGCATGTGGTCTGAACACCTTCATAAGCCACCAACAGGCAATGTGAGAAACTGTCAACTCCAGAACTCTCAATCATGCCCGTCATAAAAACCCACCCAGAAACTGAACTTACCCAGACGTGCAGAGGCAACCCTGCTTATGCATCAAAGATGCTGCAAAGAAATAAAATATAGAAATACAACATCAGGGGAAAGCAAATACTATTAGGGAATGCAAGAGTATGTAAAATGCATCTCTTACATGCTTGACCTGGTTTTTAATTATTGAGAAAATAATGGAGGGCCGCCACATTGGCTAACAGTCCCAGCTGTTGCGGGTGCACAGCTGTGCTGCTGCTGTGTGACTGATCTGTCAGAAAGTTCACCTGATCTGGAGGTCTGATCAGACCACAAAGCACCTCGAACTTGCCTGGTCTGGGGTGCAGCGCCCACCTTCAATGCAGGCTCTCTAAGTGCCGTATACTGCTCAGAGGGCCAGTTGTGTGTCTCTTGAGGTGATCATGTTCCCGTCCGACATATAGATTGGAACACGCCGAGAGCAGGTTTCCATAGCCACCAGTCACTTCTTCTGCGAGCCTGGCTCACACTGCCTGGATACCTCTTAAAGATCAATCAGGTGAGTGCTACCTGTACACATACCGTGCAGAGAGCAAAGCACCTCCAGCAATGCTGTAGAGGAGCTAAATAGCGTGACAATGAATTTTAGTGCAGTGACGCGGGGAGACGCACTAGAATGCGTTAGACTAACCCCTGAAGTGTTGCACCTGGCAGGGCTGTGCATGTACTTGAAAACTAGCTCTGTTCATTTCACTGCCGTTGGATGCTGGAAAGAGGAAGAGTAGCCACATTCATGGAGGGTTACGGGCAGATGCAGGATGACACTGCAGAGGCCTCCTGTGCTATGAGGAGGGCCCAACAGAGGCTTATCTGGGAGATCATCTTGGTTGTTTCAGCCCAGAAAAGGTAAGTGCTGGAACAGCACAAGTTCAATAGGTGGTTTATGGACATCGGGCAGTGCCATTGCTTTGAGGGAGGAGGAATGAGGTGGACAGTGTGATTAGTTGAAGAAGGAAGCGGAGAAATGTATATTAAAACATATCCACTTTATTTAAGTAAGATCGTTGCAGGAGACCCCATCCACAGCATCAGTCCAGCTTCTAAAGGTCCCCAGTAGTTCCAACAATAACATTCCAGGGATGATGCACGGGTTACAGAGCAGTGCATCATCCCTTGGATACAGAACACTGGTATAGAATACAAGATACCACATCACCTCCCTCTTTACCTAATGAACATACGGCTAGAAAATATTAAGACACAGGAAACTATAAACATAGCATATATAGAGAAAATATACAGAAGTCTCTTGAACCAAAGGTGGATCTCCACCTCATACATAGTCACATAAACGTGCTGGTCTCACCCTCACCCGCTCTGCTCTTACAAACTGGTCAGTAGGATTGGTGTGATCAACCCTAACTCTTCCTTCAACCACACTTGGGGTACACTTAGCCACTCTGTTGAGATTCCATATCTTTTGATCACTGGTCTTAATTCCATTTCTAAAAAGCTTAATCACTTTAAAAGGTTGACTGATCTTAGACAACTTGTGTCAATCCTTACTTGGGGATTTAATTTTTACCCAGTCCCCAACGCGCACCACCATTTCTTTCACAGCTTTGCCTTTGTCATACAAAACTTTTCCTCGCATTTCTTTTTCTTCTTCTTTTTCTCTCCAACCTGCAATATTTCCCACCTGATCATCCACACCCTTACGTTTACAATTTACCCAATTCGGTACAACCACACTACTGGGAATTCTGCCCTTAAATAATTGGAAAGGAGGCACACCAGTTGTGGAATGTGGTGTCAGGTGGTATTCTTTAACTTTTCTCTTCATACCATCCTCCCAATAGACTCCACTCACCAAAGACTGTTGTAAACAGTCTTTCAACACCTTAATAAAGCATTCCACAACACCATTAGTCTCTGGGTGATATAGCGCAGCTTTCTTGTGTGTTATTCCTCTTGATTTTAGAAATTCTTTAACAACTGCAGAGGTAAGTTGGACACCATTATCTGTAAGAATGGAAGGAAAACTTTCCCTCTCAAATAATTCCTCCAAAAAACAGACAACATCTCTGAACCAAATTCACCACCTTTATTTCCAGCCATTGCGAAAACATATCAATGCATACCAAAACTTATTTGTCAGCAGATTTCACTTTCACTTGTCCTAGAATGTCCAAAGCAATGTCTTCCCACGGACCAGCAGCCTGTTCCCTTATGACCATAGGCTGCGTTCTACACTTCAAAACTTTAGCACTTTTCACACACTCAAGACACTCCCTCACTTCTCTTTCCACCATTAAATCCATAGCTGGCCACCAATACGCTTCCCTAAGTCTCTCCTTAGTTTTAGAGATACCCATATGGCTAGCATGGGCACAACGTACCAGCTGCTTTCTTAATTGCTGTGGTCTAACCAACTTACTTCTTCTCAATAATAAACCATCAACTACAGCTAATTCATTCCTTACCTGCCAGAATCCAGAAACACATTCATAATTTTTGTCCAAATTCGATCACCTCATCACTTTCTGCAGACACTCGTCCTTCTGAAGCTCCCTTTTCCACTCATTTTCCTGTATCACACCTTCTGTGGCATACGTTCACCTCTTCCTCAAATTCTTCGCCCCCAAAATAATCTTATTCCCTCATCACTATCATTCTGTGAAGAATACAACCATGAGATGCTATCGGCTTGCAGATTATCTGCCCCTGGTAGATAGGACACCACAAAGTCATATTCTTGAAGGGAAACAACCCACTTGCGAATATGACTTGAAATTTGATCTATACCTTTCTTAGAAAACACCTCCTTTAGAGGCTTGTGATCAGTTTTTATCTCAAACTTGCACCCCCACAGGAATTTCTTCAACTTCCTAATGGCCCAAAATACACCAAGAGCCTCCTTCTCTATGACAGAATAATTGTTTACTGCACCCCTCAAATCTTGGGAGGCAAATAAAATAGTCCTACATTCCCCACCAGATTTCTGTAACAATACTGCTCCAAGACCTTTGAACTGGCATCCGTCATCGATACAGTCTCATCATTAGTATCAAAGCTGCCAAGAACCATAGCATTCTCCAAACTAGACTTAATGTCATCAAATTCTTCTTGACATGCCTTGCACCAAACAAATCCCTTTCCTTTCTTGAGCAATGACCTCATGCACTCAGTCCTCTCCGCAAACTTAGGAATGAAATTGCCGTAGAATTCAGCCATTCTAAGAAACTTCACAACTTCTCCCTTACTCCCGGGTGATGGTAAGTTTCTGATTAGACCAATTAAACATTTTTTATGTCGAATCCCTGTGCCATGAATTAAATGTCTCAAATACTCTCTTTCTGTGACGTTAAACTTACATTTCTCTTGTCTTAGTGTGAGTCCACATTTCTGCAATCTCACCAACACCTCATTGAATCTACTGTCATGCTCTTCCAAGTCAGCACCAACCACAAGCACTTTGTCTTGGTACACTTTGACCCCCTCAGCTCCCTCACGAACCCTTTCCATAGCCCTCTGAAAAACAGAGGAAGCAGATATTAACCCAAATGGCATCCTTAAGAATTAATATGTGCTTAAAAGGCGTAATGAAGGTGGTAAGCTCCTAAGATGTGGGATCCAGTTTTATTTGGTGGTACGCAGAACTTAAATCTAACGTGGAGAAGTGCTTGGCCCCATTGAGGGAACTCAAAATCTCATTGATGTTGAGTAGTGGGTAATGGTCCACTACAACAGATTTGTTGAGCTCCCTCAAATCTACACAAAGTCTGGCCTCCCAACTAGCCTTGCAAGCTATCACCACTGGGGCCACCCACTCAGTAGCCTCAACTTCCTGTATGATACCATTGTCCAGCAACTCATCCAATTCCTTTTTCATACTTTCTCTGACTGACAATGGCACATTCCTGACTTTGGCAACCTTCAGCAACTCATTATCTATGAGCCTGATCAAGTGCACATAGTTTTTCAAGCATCCTAAGCTTTTCTTAAAGACATCCGGAAATTTTATAAGTAACTCCTCATCACTACTAGCTATTTTACGAACAGTAGATATGTCTCTGGTCCTAGCAGAGGGAGACTCATTTGGGTCTAAATACACATGAAGATCCCGTTGATGGAACCAACTTATAAGTGATTCCCCTTTAACAGACAAGTAAACTTTCCCGGGTACAATGCGATCCCTGAATTCAATTGACCCCCAAAAGTATCACAGCAGCTTAATAGGTTCACCCCATACCCTCTGGTCCTTATATCAGGTTTCAACAACTTCACTTTATCTTTCAGTTTACGTTCATAAAATACTTTTGGTATTAACGTAATTTTTGCACCAGAGTCAAATAGAATTCTGACAGGTTCTCCATTGAGTAACACTGTTTCCACTGGACCTTCAGAATCACCTTCTTTGGTTTTCAGTACCACTATTTCATCTACTTCATCCCCTTCATCCTCCTCATCATCACAGCCCAATTCTTTAACATTCTTCATACTGCATAGAGACTTACAACATTTTGAAAAGTGCCCTTTCCTGCCGCAGTTTTTGCATAGAGACTTCGAGCCCGCACAATCTTTATAGTTGGCTATGTGGCAAAGGTTGCCACATCAAAAACATCTACCCTAAAATATCTTGAATGCATTTCCTAGTTTTTCTCCTCTTTCCTTACTACCTTTACTGAATATTCACTTCTCTTGAGCTTCTTTTCCTGATTTGGGTTTATCAGATACAGCTTTAACTATTGTCTCACAATTTTTTTCTACACCGGATAAGTCTTTAGAAATAATCTCAACACATGCTCTGGAGTTCTCGTACGTTTTGGCCATAGTCAACATTTCTTGTAGTGAGGGATTATCTTTCTGCGATATCGCCTCCGTGGCCTTCTCCAACGCACACCCCAGCATAAACTGGTCCCTCAAGCGCTCCTCATTAGACCCCCCCAAAGCAACATGTAGAGGCTAATTTGCGCAGCTCCATTATGTATTGCTCTATGGTTTCACCATGGCGTTGCATCCTTTTCTCGAAATGGTACCGTTCAAGAACAGTACTTATCTTCGTAAGATAGTGCAGATCTAATTTCTTGAGGCATATTTCATACTCATTGTGATTAGCCCCATCTCCATCAGATAAATCTGGGAGATGTTCAAATACCTCCTGACCTTCTGAAGCAAGACAGTGCATTAATAATGACATCTTTCTTTCCACACTTAGGGTAGTGCCACACACCCTGGCATAATGTAACAATACCTTTTTCCACTTAATCCAAGGTATAACTGGATCCTCAGGTGAGCTCAAGAAAAATGGAGGAGCTGTAACATTCTGCATTATTCAGGTGTTAAGCAATCAAAAACCCAAGCAAGAAATGAAGCACACAATTTTAACTCTGTTATTCAACTTCAGTTACTTGTAATCAAACAATCTTTTAAATATTGTCTCAGTCAGAAATCAGGGTGCGTGCGAACCGCAGGAAAATAAGAGAAATAAGACACCACTTTATCTCTACAGAGGACTTCTTACACTTCAGACAATATCAGCCCATACACTTCAGTGAAAATGAAAGAATAATGTGTGTGTGTGTCACAGAAACACCAAAGTAGGTTTAACATGCACAAAAATGTGTGCTTATCACCGCTGGAAGCAGGTAACACAATCTAAAGTATTTGCGTTGAACAGTATCCACGTGACGTGCACCAAACTGTGTGCGTGTCATAGAGAAATGCTCTCGGGGATGCCAGCGAATGAGAGCGTATCACAGCAAAAGGGGCAATAGCACCGCAACAGTGCCCAATTCAAGATGGCCTCTTACGTACGGCGCACAAACATGCACGTCCTCCCTACAGCATAGAGCTTCTACGTGGAGCTTGATGACGAACACCTCCAGCGCATCAGGGAAGTGTTGCCGCGAGCGAACGCTCGAGCTGGACCCCGAAACTCATGTGCGTCAAATAGCCCAGACACGGTAAATGAAGCCAAAATTGTTACCTGTGACTGCCAAAATAAATGTTTGCCTTTCCTTTGTTCAATCGCTGTGCCTCTCATACGAACTGCTTCTTCACAGCTTTAGTTGTCCAAGTGTTGCGTAGGGTCTCCCACCCTTCCAATCAAATATAATCCACCTTCCAATCAAATATAATCCACTAGATAGCCGTAGGGGTGGTACCTTCTCGTCAACAGTGTTAAGTTGAAGTAGGATGTGGAGAAAAGTATAATAAAACAGATCCACTTTATTTGAGTAAGATCGTTGCAGGAGACCCCCATCCACAGCATCAGTCCCACAACAGCCTGGGCTTCTAATGTCACCAGTAATTCCAACAATAACATTCCAGGGATGATGCACGGGTTACAGAGCAGTGCATCATCCCTTGAACACAGAACACTGGTATAGAATACAAGATAACGCACAGTGCTTTATGTGGGAGGGATAGATTACCCCCCAGTGGTGGCCGGCATGGTTCGTGGGTGGTGGGACGCGCGCGGGAGGGGCGGGGGAAACGGTGCGCAATTTAAAAAAATATATATATATATATTAAAAAAACTTACCTTGCTGCACCGGGTCCCGCGTCTCTGCTCTCCTCGTCAGACTGGCACAGGAAGTACAGCCAGGCTCCCCTGACCAATCATAATGCTGCAATGTAGTGTTGTGATTGGTTTTGAGCGTCCTGGTTTGACACTCAACCAAGGAATGGGGGCCTGGGGTTGTTCTTCACGCAGGCTGTAATGCAGCCTGCATGGAGAACAGGAAAGTGTGCATGACTGGTTTGGGCGGCCCGAGAGGGGCGACCAAACAGTCATTGCGCACTTATGAGTGGGCAAACCACTCCTCCCCTGCCCTGCTCCGAGAGCAGAGCAGCCCCGCCCACCCGCCCGCCCTCTAAAAGGCAGGAAACATAAAATTATAATAACTCTAAGTTATTATCATTTTATGTTTCTTCTTCCTCGCACTGCTTAAAAGCAGTGGGGCGATGCTCCTCCGCCATAGCGGAGGAGCCGCCCCTGTCCCCCCTCTATCTCTCCTGACAGGACGCCGCATAATCAGAATTCATTTTTCTTTTAAATATTCTTCACCTGCACCATTACGCTTCCTTAAAAAATGAGAAAGGCAACTTTTTGAAAAATTGTACAGTGACAGCAAAATGCATGACTTTGTATACATACAACAGGAAATGCACTTTCATTCAATGTCGAAATTCTGGTAGGAAGACTCAGTAAATTAAACAATCTGAAATCTCCACGTGTTAAACTGGAATCACGGCAGACATATAAATTGGAACACACAACTAGTAGCTAATCTCTGGTAAGAGAAAGTCCAAGCAAATGCTCTGGAAAACAACAGCCTTCTATTTTTTTCTGTCAGTAGGCAAGCGAGTCAAAATGTAGCCTGTTTGCAAGTTATGTAGTGCAGATATGTGGCAGGTATTGGCGCCAACCTGCACAGCAGTCACATCACAAGTTACTCGAATACTGAGATCTGCCAGGACTGTGTGGCATGCAGGGGCTCTTCATGTGTGGTTGTATGTCAAAATGTCAAGGTCAAAAATATCAAACTGCACTTACATCAACTGCACAATGCTGACTTCCATCATTTGGTCAAGGTAAGCATACACTGGGAAGCTGTTTTTCCTGTAAAGTGTGTGCCTGGCCGCCTCCCCAGGTGCTGCCTTCCAACCACGCAAAGAGAGTGCTCAAACAAAAGCAGTGAAATCACAGCGCAATAATCCCCCTCACTCCAGGTTTGGATGGACCATTTGATTCACCAGACAAAGGTCCTGAGGAGCGCTGCATAAAAAGAATTTTTAGAGAGAGCCCCCTGCTTATTTAGGCCTGCCTCACATCTGTCCTTACAAGCCTCACCAAATAACAACTGCTGGTAAAGAGCTGACCAGATGTTATGTTATGTACAACTTTGTGCTGCAGCCCTTGTCCCCAGCACCCCATGTAAACAAATGCTGTGTGGAAAACTGACGTGTATATTTATCTTGCTAAGCATTGCATTTAGAAAATATCTAAATACACTCTACAAAGCACCCTGTTATATGTCTCCAGCTACAGCTATAGCTTTATAAAACCCTTGGTGCTAGCAGACGCAGGAAGCACAATACCAAAAAATGTACAGTCATTGGCTTGGTTGTTTTCGGTCTGTCTCACTGGCATAGGCTTCAATTCATTAGTTGAATCAAGTGCAACAACCTTGCTTATATTTCCTCCATTTCCTGACTTCTTCTCGTGTTTGCAGCTCCAGTGCACACCTCCTTTTTTCTACCTTTGCATGGAGTGCAGCCGTTGTGGATGTTTGGGCTAGATTTCAGGTGTGCTTTTATACCCTCTGTCTGGTTACAACCTGCTTCCAGTTGATGGTAACTTGCACATGCTGTGTGACTCTTTTGCGACTATTTGCGAATCCTTGCTACATTTAAATTGAGGTTCACTATCAGTGATTTGCATTTTGGGGCAATTGCAAAAAAGAGTGACGTTTTTGCAATGTCTTGTTATTGGTTCTCTGTGCAATTTTTCAGATCCCTACTTTTTACACCTGTCTTACATAGTAAGTGACTTATTTATCAATCACAAACCAGTTTGCGACGGATTTACGATTTGGCCTATTGTTTTACAATAGGGACTTAATTCTTACATAGTGGAGGTGGGCATGAATGCCAATCGATCAATCAATCAATCAAGTGAATTTATATAGCGCGGCTACTCACCCAAGAGGGTATCCAGGAGCTTGAGGATCATGGTGGTTTGGGAGTCAAATTGAGACTCAGCCGAACAGCCAGGTCGCCTGCAGGTCGGCTGCTGTAGCCGTGTGGGCCGCTTTGCTGTGCGCTCTATCTAGTTAATCCTCCCTCTACGCAGGGAAGAAAGAGACCCAGTGGAGCAGCTTCAAAACTTTGGGAAAAAAGAGAGCACCAAAGTGGAGATTCTGCCCAGACAATCAATAAAGAAAAAATAATTTGTGCCACAGAATCAGCGTGCCCAGAACCAGACCTCTCAGTTGTAAATAAAATGCCAACCAAACCTCGATCCTGGTTTGAGACAAATGCCTGGCTTGTCCCTTTTCCCATGGGGATTGGCTCCGAAATGGATCCATGCTGATCACCCCATGAAATACCCATTCTCTCCATAATGCAGTTTATGAAACAAAAACTAAAAGCTGGGCAACACAGTGAATATATGAAATCAGCTATCCTGTTTGAAATTAAAGCTAACATATTCATGAATGTCTCTTTTTATCCTGCTGCCCTCCAATGTGTCTCACTACACCTATGGTGCAGAGAGACCGCCTTCTGGGATCTTGGTGTCTGTGTAGTTTTCCTAATCCATTGCCATCATTGAGGAGTTCAGTCTCAGCTGAACTAAACTTGTTTTAATTAAGATAGTGGAAGCCAGTGACATGAACATAAAAATAAAGTGCCCTATCTTCCTTTTCACTTTACCTTGTAGTTTTTTCTAGAATTCTTTTCATATATGTTGTCAGAACTGTTAAACCACGTGTATTGATTGAACATAATGTACTAATTTAGCACACAAAGTAAATAAACAAAATCATTTTCCTTTGTTGGACATTGGGAGGTTGAAATAGACATGCTTCCACCACTGACCTGCACAATTTCCGATCAAGAACCATAGGCTGAAATCCAAGCTTACTCCCTTCACCAAAGTGTATATTCCTAGGCAAATCACTTTACTTCACAGTGTCTCATTTTCCAAAAGTGACCAATTTGAGAGGACCATTAAGTAATTAGGTTCACCTAGGTGCAGTACCAAAACTTTACTCCTAGAACCTCTAATGGGGAATAATATTGCTTTACATTTACCAACAACATTGGCCGTATAAACAACAGATTTTTTTTAATTTGAAAGAATAGTTAACATATTTTATAATGACATTTGTTACTTGATTCACATGCCAATCTTTCATTAGCTCAGCTTGTGCTTTGACTTTAAAGACCAACACATACTCCTAGTTCAGCTTTCTCAGCGAATTTTCTGGCGTGTCCACCTCTAATGCAGACATACATAGAGCTCATATCAGTGCACACATCCCCTGCATTAATCTTTACAGAAGACAGCAAGCAGTATTGCCTAATAATGATATAGCTGCATCCCCTTGACAAGTGACATTTCTGAAAAAGAGGCCACAAAAGTCCCACCTGTCTCATGCCTCACTTACAGTAGTCTTCAGTCGAAGTCCCACTTATCCAGACTCACAGCTCCCTCCTAACATCTGTTTTTGCTAGATATCCCTCTGCATAAAAATACCCTTTACTTTGGGCTCACAGTTCGCTCCATACCAGATTCCTTGTGGTAATTTAATAGCTAATTTATGCCAGTGGTTGCCAATGGGTCCCACTAGTACTTATTTTTGTGGGCCGCCACTCTTTGCACCCTGACTCGAACAGCTTTCGGGTAATTAAATGAAGAAAGCCAACAGCCTGTTCTGGCCCTTCAGAAATAGGCAGGCATTGCACATATTCCTCTTTGGCTGAGTTGGTGCTTAATTAAAAAAAATATGACATATGTTTGAAAATCTTGCTGACTACTTCCGCAAAGTCTGTCCCATTTGATGTTCTGCAGAGGATCTTCTCATTATTCAGAGTTAAATAAAAATACAAAAAAACTTAAGAGCAGGAGCTAAACCACCTGTGCTCCCAGATGCTGGGGATGCTAAATACCAAGAGTGGCCATTTGAATCGAAATAAGAACTTTTTATACAACGTTTACATTGAGGCCACAATTGTGTTCCTTCATAACGCTGTCAATAACCTGCTATGGAGAAAAGAGGAAAAGAGAAGGGACTTGAAAGAGGAACATAAGGATAAGAGGGAGGAAAGAAAAATGAAGCGAGAGAGAGGAGGAGAACAAAAGGGAGAAGGTGCGATGGGAAACAAACATTATTGTTTGGTCACACTGCCTTGATTCAAAGAATATGAGAATTTGTGGCACAGTTGGACAAAGGTGAGGAACATTCAAGCATCAATACTATACAAGCAATAGCTTGGGCTCGGCATGTAAAGACGCTATACTTTAATGTCAAGACAGATTGAGAACCTATCAACACCCTCTTTTTTTATTCATTGCATGTGAAAATCCAGTGATCCTGAGCCAAATGGGAATCCCAATAATGTCATCAAAGCAAAGTGTAACTTCTGGGCACAGTCCCTAACCATCCTATTCTTAGCCACTTTTGAACTTGGAGTGATCCCGGAATCATGTCAGGGATTGATCCTCCAACCACTATACAAAAAGGAGGATCCTAATAATCCTCACAATTATCGCTCAATAGCCCTACTCGACAGTCAAACAAATATTTTCACCAAAATCATCTTAGATGAGCTTGAAACATGGGTGGAAGAAAGAAATCTCCTACCACCATACCAATGTGGTTTTTATAAGGGAAATGAAACAATTGATAACATCCTGGCTCTGAACAAATCATCCCAAGGTAGCAGACTATTTGCCTGATTTTTAGACTATATACCTTCCTTTGGTAGAGTAAACAAGTAAATTTTATGGACAAAAATTATTGGACTCGGGGATCCCCAAACCGTGGCCCAATTCAATTATTACTGAACCTGGGTCGGAGTTTATATTGAAGAGTGAACTAAGATGACAGAAGAAATGCCAGCATACAGGGGTTTGAAGCAAGGCTGCGTGTCGCCACCCCTGCTCTTTAATTTGTAGACCGCAGATATGAGTGACTCTTTGAAGGGGATAGGGTGAGACACTTTCCACCAATGCTGGGGAGACAACATGTAGCACTGCTCCGATATGCTAATGATACTGTCATCGTAGATATCACTCCAATTGGTTTGAAAAAGACACTTGAATCAGTAGACACTTATTATAATCTCAATGATTTGATAGTCAGTTTTACAAATACAAAAAGCAGTAAATGGAAAATAAATGTTCAAATTTGACGATTGGAGCACGTACAAAGTAAAATTATCTTAGGGTTTGGAAGGAAATTAGATCAAGAGCAAATTTTTAAGCATTAAATGTTGATTGTGCACATATTAACTACATGCTCAGAAAATTATATCTAAATCCGACAGTGCCCTCAATTCTTGACGTTATCAAAGCCAAGCTAACACCTTCTCTTTTATGTGGAGTCCTCATTTTTTTAACAGGACTGTTTGCTTTGCAATAGTTTTTATTAGAATCATTTTGCAATACAAAAAATAGTCAAAATAACTTCTGGCGGAGATGACCACCAACACGCAACTCCCAACCCCTCTTCCACACCTCAAACCCCACCCCGTCCACCCATAACTTAACAAAGGAGGATATTATTCACCAAATGTCCAGGGCTAGAGAGGATCCAAAACAAAACGTGGGATCATGGTGGAGTCCACCGGTCCTAAGGGTCGCAGGGCTTGTTGCCATAATCTAGTTCTGTACTCTGTGTTCAAGTATGTTAGAACAGGTGTACAGAATTTGCCAAAGAGTTGATGTTAGAAATTAGGTTACTAAATGACTGGTGTGTGAGCCCTGGTAAAGCAGCAATCACAATCCTAGTCAGAGTCAGGCTGTATATTTTGACTACTGCAGGTTTTTTGGAGTCTCTTTGCAGTTGCAGTGGGCGGAGTAGAGCAGTTCGGAGTGTGAGC
This sequence comes from Calotriton arnoldi, assembly GCA_963921515.1. Taxonomy (NCBI): domain Eukaryota; kingdom Metazoa; phylum Chordata; class Amphibia; order Caudata; family Salamandridae; genus Calotriton; species Calotriton arnoldi. The sequence goes on along the minus strand of CAWUFW010009417.1, from coordinate 85,626 downwards.
GGAGCGGAGCGGTGCACAGGCCACGGTGCATGGACTGCGTCCTGTTTCAACAACGCAGTAGGAAATCGTGAGCAGGAAACCGGCGTGAATCACAAACCGGTGTGCCGGCCACAGGAGGTTATTGCTGGTAGGGGCTGGTGGGGGCAGAGCGATGGGCCCCTTCATGATTCCACTGCTTCTACCGCTGCTGCCTAAGCGAGCGTAAGCCTGGGTGTCTCCTGCACCTGCAGCTTGCTTGCTTGCCCCAGCCTTGTCCTGCTCTGTCCAAGCTTTCTTTCGTTCCGGCTTTCTTCTACCTCTGCAACAAGTTTGCACCATCTTTATCACTGCCCTTTCCGGATTGCTGCAATACTAAATACTTGATCTAGCAACAGTCCCAGGAAGGACCCAGCAAAGGGACCTAGGGATTGTTATTCCCCCAAACTGCAAACATACAGGGGTCACAAACAAATCTAACTAATCTGTGGAAAAACTGTGGTCAGCTTTCGCCCTGCCTTGGGAAGCGGCGATTGGAAGGGAACTGTGAGAGCTCATTTCCACCATGCGCACTTGTTTTCATCCTGTGGGGATAGCCAAAGGCCGGAAGGGGGGAGCAGAGGAACTGAAATTCTGGAACACTTGAGCCCCGGGCGTTACCAAATGATATCAGCCTCAACGCAGCGGGGGTGAAGCACATAAAAAGAGCCGCAGAGGGCCCTTCATGCACCATAAGAAAAACAGGCACCCCCAATTTAGCTGGAAACTTCCCTACAAGCTACCATTTAAGTTACAATATAAGCTATTTTACAAGGCACCTAGTCTGTTCAGGTCAAGGCGGGGGTCAATAATGACAAAGAGGAGAATTGGGACAAAAAAGAGCCCCTCCAAACATCAAGCGACATGAGGACCACCCAACGATACTCAATTTCTAAAAGAGCCAGTCTCTGTATTGTCTCCAATTCCACACTCAGCGTCAATATGCAGGTACTTTATACCAGCGCCCGCTTCAAATAGAGCACATACTGAGGGAACCCTGGATGAACAATACCCAATCTCACCCACATCAGACGATTTGGGAGAGCTATCAGTGTATTACCTGGAATCAGACCAGGAACAAAACTCCCACAACATGGGACTCCTGGAAAGGGCGGCCTCACTTCTCTGTCAACCCACAAAGCCAGGCCCACTGACCGGCCAGTGGCCCCCAGACACGGAGACGTGTTTTGAGCCACCTGAGGTCATTGAAATATCATCAGTGCTCACTTCGCCATTGGTCACCAATGCCACAGAGGAGAACATTGAAGACCACCCTTTGGAGCATGGCAGCTGTTTTCATGGTTATTTGTTTCCTACTCAAACGCCCCCTTTACTGCAGTCTTACATTTTCAATCCGTCGAGATGGACGTCAATAGCACAGAGGGAGAGCCAGATACTGTACATACAACCTGCAGGGCCAAATATGAGACCCAACCCGGCTGCCCCCAACAAAATCCCTCCTAGACTCAATAAATATGACATTAGCTGCTGCAATTAATGCTCTCAAGTGGCAGGCACAAAAGCTAGAACTTCAAATGGACACCATGCAGGCTATAGCCACAGTCATAACTGGGATAGCAGAAAAAACTGATAAAATAGAGGCCAAATTAGATGTAATAAAAGGTCCTCAAAGGGAGAACTGTTCATGCCCCCCATCGTTTTCTCGTGTCTGGTTACAGAGTTGAAACTAGGGCAAACAGTTAAAGCAAACTTGCACGTGGAAGGCAGGAATTCGGTTTCAGTTTTAGAAGAAGGCTCCCTCGCTCCTGCCTCCGCATGCGTTAACCACGACAACATCGACATCATTGACAAAAAATATCCTACTTTCCCCAGTATAGATTCACCAGGGGGGAATGACCCCATAGGGCCCACAGTGAATGTTACAGCCATTAGTAAACCACTCTCTAGAAGAGCAAAAAAGCACCTGAAGAAACAAGCAAAGAATAACAAAAACTGCTGTCTCTCAAAGGAACTCCGGATGCGTCCAGGTGCGCCTGATCCTGGCCACAACGCCCCCAAGGTGATCTCAACCCTGCACCTCAAGTTGCTTAACCAAATCACCGAAGCTCTTCCCGATCTTCCAGACTACAAGGACCTCCACCGGCCCTTGTACTAGCCAGGAAACACCAATTCGATCGCACCAGCAAAGCGCAAGATTGGATTCCCTGGCAGACTCAGATGTAGAGGGATTAGCTCACGCCCCTCCATGGAACCATTCTACAGTTTCTACTCTCCCAGAAAATAGGATGGTCAATGTCCCCGCCTGCTCAACCAGTGTCCTTATCTAGCTCGGATAACACAAGGGCAAGGACATCACCCACAATTGATAACTCGTCAAGGGGGAATGTTCTACCTAGTGGACACACCAGCCCAATCATTACAATTAGACTACCTCTGGTCATAAATGCAGCCCATGCTCGGACTGGGGATATCATAACACGAGACTCAGAGAACAACATCACAGTATTCACTCCAGAGTACATCTCCAGAGGCAGCAGGGATACGTTAAACACGGCAAATATTTTGCAAGTAGAGCTAACACACTACTCAACAGACGATTTACTGCGAGTACAATTTAAGCCCACGAGGGCAACGCAGTGAAAGAATCAACAATAGCCACTTTGAAAAATAGTGCCCTCACCCAAAAGATCCTAGCAGAAACAGCCCAATTTGCCAGCTGGGGGATTCGTGTACAGGCACCAGAGCAAGAAAAATATCTGCATATGTTGACAGGACATTTTAGCTCAAAAAAGAAACAATTGCAGGGAAGGTCCATATTAACAGGCACCCACCCAGCCTTGCCTCCCAATGCACTTCCCAACCTGAGAATACGTTGTGACTTTACTCCAAAGAACTCCACAACAGAATTACAGCCCATCCACAAGCCTTGCTCTATACAAATGACTGGAGCTGGCTAGCGGCCAACCTGGCAGAACACAGCCAATCCGCTCCTAGCATCGAGGGCTTAAATGTGATCTTACCGGAGAAACGAATAGTAGATAAACCTCTAAGGATCATATCCTGGAACGTATTTGGTCTTAAGACAACTATAAACAATAGCAATGCATTTAAGTTCCTGCAAACTGGCTGCCTGCTTTGCCTACAAGAAACCGGGTTATTGTCACCACTGTTAATTCCGGAATTTCGCTGAATTTCAACATCCAGCTAAAAAACTTAACATATTCGGGAGGCCTTCTGGAGGTTTATCTATCTATGTCAACTTTACACTAAAGGTAACTGCAGTAAAAACACATCTCACCACAGATATGGTACAGGCTGTTCACCTGCAAGGCCTGCGGCTGAAAGGGCGTATGACTGCGATCTTGCTCCCAAATGTAAGTAAGTAAATTTTTATTGTATGATTAGTAAAAATCTTACAATTAGAACATCTTTAATACACACCCTTTAAAACATAGCAAATAAGTCTAAAATTCTTAATAATCTTATTCGGACAATTTCCTCAAATAGTCCCAAAAAGTAAGTTACAAACATATAAAATAAAAACCTAATATGGGTAGTAGCAATTATACTTTCATTACTTATGTGCAAATTCATTTATATAGTGCAAATTGTATCCCTAGCTACTTAAAACTTCCCAATTTACTGGGCCAACTCACTGGCATCCAGTTTCTTTTTTGCAAGTATCAAAAATTTGGTAAAATTAGCGTTCATTATAATGTCCATTGGTCTAAAACAAACTACCATAGCGTGTCTACATGTACGTACACCTCTATCAATGAAGCAGTCTTTCAGATATCGCTTTCTTTCGGCCGTCATTACTGCACATATGCAAACCAAATTGAGCAATATTTTCTTCCCATAGATTGCATAATCTGCAGGGAGTCGGCGTAGATGGTCTCAGCCAAGGCATCGCATGTTTTAAGCCTGGCAAATTGCCGAATCTTGCTTTCATAAATATATTTTTGGTTTGTACTGTCCAGGGTATTTCTAAATATGGCTGAACTTTAAGACTCGTATATTCATTCACTATCATCCATGCATGCGATCGCCTAATAAACAATTCTTTGTCTTTCAAAAGAGATAGATGTTTTACTGATTTGTTAATTATTTTCTTAAAAACTTGTGGGGTTAGAGACATTTCCCAGATCTCAAAAATTGACAGTTCTTTCAAAGCCATCTGAAGATATTTATAAAAAGACGACTTTTGATTCCGTTGCGTCTCTTGCCACAGTAGACAGCACATTGGATTATTAGTATTGGTTTTAATTTGTTTCCAAGTCTTTACATTTTTTTAAATTTTGTAAAAAAATTTGTTTATTAAGTTTATACACAACAAACAGGAGACATTGACATACTTCACAAGATGTTAGCAGCGTGCGACATTCAGAAGTAAACAGCGCAGTACCATGCTGGTAATAAAGATACAGTACATCAGGCATTTGAAAGACCCAATCCTCTCAGTGACATAGTCCCCTCTACTGTCTTAACCATTTCGTCTAAGGGCAAAGCCGGACGGCCGGTGTAGTTGGGATCACTCAGGCGTAATGCTACAAGGGGAGCTAATGGTCAGGGGGGGCAGGGCGTCGTGGAGCGGAGGCAGCGCCAAAGTCAGTGTCCACCGTGTTCGTCATTCCCGTCATCTACAGGGCCCAAAAGTTCTTTGGTCTATTGCGGGGCGGTAACAGTTCACTGTAGTTTTCGGTCTGGGTGCAACAGAACATCATATCTTTAGACCACTGAGCTATTGTAGGCATCTGGCCGCGAAGCCAACAGATCGCCACACATCTCTTTGCTAAAAGAAGTGCCATGTCTACTAGTCGTCGCTTCGCTTTAGGGAGAGGCTTGGAGTACCCCAGCAATGCTAAGAACGGGTCAGGGGCCAACGTCAGTTCTGTGATTCGATTTATTTCAGAAAATACCAGACCCCAGAAGCGGGCGACCCCAGGGCATGTCCAGGCTAAGTGGAAGAAGTCAGCAATTTGTTCCCCACATCTTTCACACTGAGACTCCTCCCGTAGCCCATAACGATGTAGACGTTCCGGCATGTAGTAAACCCTGTTTAGGAATTTGAAGTGAACAAGTCTGTGCCGGCCATTTAGCGAGACACGTTTAGTGGTCATGCAGCAGTAGAGCCATTTATCATCCGTAAGGTCTACCTGCAGGTCACGCTGCCAGGCCAGCCGTGATTTGGTATATTTACTTCCCCTAGTAGACAGTGTGGTGCGGTAAATCCTAGATACCATCTTAGCAGGTGTTTGCGCTCTAATGACAGCAGTTAGAGCCACGACCTCAGGGGGCTCCGCCATATCCTCACCCAGTAAGTCCTTGAGAGCATGTCTAAGTCTATGGAATTGGAAGCGGGCAAGGAGCGTCGGCTGAGCTTCCTCTCCATTCATAGCACCCCATGTGCGCGCCTCGCCATCTGCGAAAAGGTCCCCTATGGTATGGGCATTTAGCGTCTGTAAAGCGGCTGTAACCCCCTATCTTTACATGGTGCAAGCCAATGGCACCATTCAAGGCGGGCCACTGGGGAATACAATATATTGCCCGCCTGAATAGCTAATAAATAATGCCAGGCATGAGCGACCGTGTTAAGGGAATCCAATATACCCGTACGTCTATCAGGGGTGTGAACAGCAAGGCAGGAAGAGGCCTAGGGGCAGCGACTATCGTCTCTATTCGTACGTGCGGAATGTCAAACGGGCCATGTATCCAATGATATGCCTGAGAACTTTGAGCAGCTCTATAATATAAATCCAAATCGGGAGCACCCAGTCCCCCCATCGAGTACGGCAATGTCAATATTTGCCAGGCAACGCAAGCCTGCTTGCCCGCCCAGGCCAGGTGTACCATTAGGGACTGGAGGCGCTGGAAGAATACACGGGGAAGTACCATGGGAATATTCGTAAAGAGGAAGAGAAAGCGCAGCAGCACAATCATTTTCATAAGGGACACTCTGCCCATCAACGATAAAGGGAGGCGCACCCATCGGTTAATATCCTCTTCCAACTTGGAAATAGCGACCCCATAGTTCTCCCTGAGGACCACCTCGGAGTCAGCGTGCAGTTTGATCCCCAAGTACCGCACCGCCTCTGTAGACCACTGCAGTGGGTATTCAGGCTCAAACGCCGCCGTGGCTGGGGTCAGGGGGAACATGATGGATTTGTTCCAGTTGACCCTTAGGCCAGACAGGGAGCCAAAGCGCACCACCTCTCGTAGGACCGGGGAGAGATTGGCCTCAGGGTCTCTGACATAAAGCAATGTGTCGTCCACATAGGTGGAGACAATTAGGCGGTAGTTCGGAAAGCGAATGCCTCTATGGCTATGATACTCCCGTAGGGCGCATGCCAAGGGCTCAGCGATCAGGGCGTAGAGAATTGGAGATAAGGGGCAGCCCTGTCTCGTGCCCCTGTATATTCGTATAGGGTTAGTGACCAGGGAGCCTATTTTGATACGCGCTGTGGGAGAGGAATACAGTACGGCAAGAAGTTGTAGAAACCCCTCCCCCACCCCAATGCGACTAAGGACCTGCCTCATGAAGGGCCATTCGACCGAGTCGAATGCCTTTTCCATGTCTAAAAATACCGCAATAGCCGGCACCTCCGGTCTTGTATGCTGAAGAGCAGCGAAGACAGTGCGCAGGTTGTATGTCAGATTTCTGCTTGGCACGAATCCGGCCTGCTCCGGGGCCACCAAGGTCGTGACGAGTGGTGCCAGACGATTGGCAAGCAGTTTAGCGAAAATTTTGGTGTCCACATTCATCAAGGACAGAGGTCCATACGAGGCGCACTCGTCTGGAGACTTACCCGGTTTAAGTACAGCCACTAAGATCGCCTCCCGCATAGTTGGGGGCATCTCGCCTGTGGTACACATGTCCTCAAACAGCGTGAGCAGGTGTGGCAGCAGAAGATCGATGAACGCCTTATAAAAGGCGACAGTGAGGCCATCCCCTCCCGGCGCGCTCCCCGCCCTCATATCAGAGAGAGCTAGGATTATTTCATCCCTTTCGATCAGCCGCATCAGAAACTCTCGATGCCCGTTGGACAGCCACGGTAGCTTTATATGCGTCAGGTAGTCTAATATTTGCTCGTCAGGACTGCAGCCTCGTGAGGCGTAGAGGTCTGCATAATATTGACGAAATTGGTCCGCCACTTGGGCCTCCGTCAGCGGAGAGTCTCCAGGTTGTGTTCTAATGTCTGGGATCGCTGTGTTGTCTCTACGCTGCCTGAGGAGCTGCGCAAGGACCTCTCCCAGCCGTTCGCCCTCGCCATAAGTACGAGCAGTGGCATACTTCCCAAGATGCTTTATTTCCCCATCAGCCTCTGCATGGTATTCCTGTAGAGTCTGCGTCAATTCTAGGTTAAGCGCTTCATTCGGACCATCGATCAGGGAAACCTCTAGCGCCTTTATCTTACGTTCCAGATCCGCCAGTCTATTACGAATCGATTTAAGAACCCCCGCGTGTTTAGATATTGCCACCCCCCTAATATATAGCTTAAAAGCCTCCCATATTGTTTGGAAGGAATCCACTGACCCCACATTGGTTTCAAAAAACGTCTCGATTGCCGTAGCGATATCTTCCTTAAAAACGGCGTCCAGGAGAGAGTAGGGTGGGAAGCGCCACATAAAGGGGGGGATGCGCTTCTTGGGAGAAGCGAGAACCAAGAGCAGGGGTGAATGATCAGAATATGTGCGCGGTAGAATCGTGCAAGACTGGATGTGAGGCAATATGTGTCTGGAGGCGAACCAGTAGTCAATTCTGGTATGGACATTATAATACGCAGAGTAATGTGTGTACCCGCCCTGGCCCACGTGCCTGTGGCGCCAAACATCGCACATATCCAACCTGATCAATGATGTCTCCACGACTCTAGCCGAAGCAGAGACACGTCTGTCCGGGCCGTCCGACCTATCCAAAGCAGGGTCCCTAACAAAATTGAAATCCCCTCCCCATAGGATCTGTCCATGAGCAGGAAGGTGAGATAGGTCAGTCAACTTATTATAAAAGTCTGGGTGATCATAATTAGGTCCATAAATGTTTAGGAAAAGCAACTCCATTCCCTTACCGCAGCATTTGGTGAGAACAAACCGACCCTCCCTATCTGTCTCCAAAGGCGACAGTCGGAATGCCGTGTTCGGGTTAACCCACGTCAGGACCCCCCTAGCATGCGTGGTGAAGCCGGCCGCATACACATTGCCTAGGAGCCCTTTAGTGCGTAAGATGGGACTATGTAGAGGAAGGTGTGTCTCCTGTAGGAGGGCGATATCAATATTATGCCTATATAGGTAGCTCAAAATTTTCCGGACTTTCCTATAATCATTAAGGCCACGTACATTCCACGTGAGCACTGCAACCGAGTCCGGAGAATTGTCAGAATGTGTCTCAGCCCTATCCGTCATGAGGGAGTATCCAGCCTAGGTTCCATAGTGTCAGTCTCGTCGGGCCTACACAGCCATGGTGTCGCACTACCGGAGTTGTCACAGCAAAAAATATGTCAGAGGTCAGTCACAATACATTCCCCCCCACCCACGCCAGGCCTAACCCAACAGAGCCTGTACGATTCGAACCCCCATAACGTGCATTTCGACACGAAGAATCAAGCTCATCAATCACACAAAACATCAATTCGCAACTCAGACCCCACCCTCCCCCCACCCATGCCTGCTCCACCCCAACTTGGCCGTGGTACCATCCCTCCCACCAATAAAACTGCCCCACCCAAACCCCAACAGAAAGAACACTCCCCAGTGTGATTCACGCGAGGGTGGATGTAGCTCGACAAACAAAAAGAAAATATTTGGCCCATGTAAGGCCGTACTCCGAACACCGTCAAGTGAATAGTATGCAACTGTTTAACAGTATGTACCACCAGAACCCAGGAGCAACCCCAAGAACGGTACAGTAAGTGTGACCACAACACTATGATATGCCCTGTCGAAAGTTCAACCTGAGGTGTCACATAAGTTCAGTGTAATCCCCGTCTGCATGGGAAGTTGGGGACCGAGCTGATCGATATCCATGAACATCCTCATATCCGCCTCCCCCCAGGAGAGAAATGGCCCAGCATGTCCCCGTTGGGCAGTGAAGTCCATCAAGGAGAGAGTCATTCTAACATAGGCATCAGGAGGGAAGAGCAAAGAGTCGCAGCCCTACACCCAGGGCCCCCACAGCAACACTCCCTCCCGCCCAGGAACTATCAGGCCATACTTATCAGACAATGTCCCCAATGAGTGATTAGTCCTGTTCCTCCGTCAGGCTGCCCGCCGCTTCAAGCAGGTGTTTCTCCGGGCTGTGTCGCCTCTCCTTCGTCCAGTCCTTCAGCGCCGACTGCAGTGCCTTCGGGTCTGTGAAGATGTGGGAGCGGCCCTGCCTGTTCACTCGAAGTTTCGCTGGATATAACATGGCATAGTCAACCCCCAGTTCACGGAGTTGTCTCTTCATGGGGGCGAACAGGCGTCGTGCTTCTTGGACCCGGATCGTAAAGTCCGGGAACAGAGATATCGTGGACCCCTCAAATCTTAGTGGTTGTTTCTCATGGGCCAGCTTCAGCGCAACATCTCGATCCCGGTAGTTGAGCAACTTTGCTATGATCGGCCTAGGGGCAGCCCCTGGTGGCGGCCTCGGGCCCAGAGACCGGTGCGCCCTCTCCACCACAAACATATTGGAGAACGAGTCCTCGCCAAGCAGGGTTTTCAGGAGCCTCTCCGTGAAGTGTTCCATATTGGCCGTCGGGGTAGTTTCCGGGAGGCCTGTGATTCGGAGGTTACAGCGCCTGGAACGCGCTTCCAAGTCCTCTGTTTTGTCCTGCAGGACCTTCAGGACCCTGCCCAGCTGTTTATGTTCAGTGTCCAGGGCGGTCTGTGCTTCCTCCATTTCCGTTAGTCTGCGCTCTGACATATCAAGCCTCTCAGCGTGTTTATCCAGCCTTTCAGCCATACGGTCCATCCTATAGGACAACGCATCCATCTTGGTGCCAAGAGATGTGATACCCCCTTGTAGATTCTTCTCCATGGCTAGTAGCATGCCGCGGATGTCCTGGCGTGAGTCTATGGTAGGCTGGTCCTGCTCCCTAGCCCCATCCTCGATGGAAGCGTCGCTGGACTTAGACCTCTTCTGGTCAAATGACAGCTTCGGTTGCGCTCTGTCCACTCGCCCCATCCTGACCACCCGTGGGTGTCTTCTCACTCGCGTCTCTGTACCCGTGCGTGAGGGCAGCTGCAGCACCGATGCCGCGTCTCCACAGAGGAGAAAGTGGGTGTCTCCTAGTGATGGCACCGGGCTCTCTCTCAGCTAGGGCAGTCCCCACTAGGACGTCGTCTCTCCTGCCTCCCGCAGAGAGTGCCTCGTCTCGTCCGTCCAGGCACAGATAGCACAATACGGCACAGTAGCGCCCGCCGCAGTCTTCTTAGTGGGCCCCCCCGCGTCGCGGGTCCTGAAGAACAGGGTCACCTCCCTTCCAGCTAGGCAGTGTCTTCACCCCTCGGGGGGAGCAGCACCGTAACGACCCGGCCAGCCAGGTCCTGCGCCAGCAGCAACAGGGGCTCAAGGGTCAGCAGGCAGCATGCACCGGTTCCGCGCCAGGATCGTGGCAAGCAAGCAACAAGTGCCTCCTCGGCCCTCCGCAGCGTGTCCACGAGACTGTTCACAGGGGGGGGGGCTCAGCTCTCATCTATCCAACAGGCCCTCCACCTCGGAAAGGAGCAGTAAGCAGTCCCTGCAGCTCGCCTATCACAAAATGGTGGCCACCTTCCAATCGGACCGCCAGGGGATCGCAAGGCCCCGTAGCTCGGTGGGGGCAGAGGGCAGCACTCGCGGCGCGTGTCCAGCAGCGCCCCCGACCAGCCCGGACTCCAGGTAGTGCAGCAATGTCCCAGGTAGATTCAGGACTCGGGCCGCCCGTCCGCGGCAACCAGTCCTCCTCACGTGATAAGCCCTGCTCCCCAAGGGCGTCCGATGCGTAGGCCCGCGGCCAGGCGGAAGCGCCAAACTCCCGTGGCTCAGCAGCGCTAGTCGTCCCTCTACTCACCGGGTCCCGGCCGGGCCATGTGTCGCCCGAATCCTCATGTCGCTGTTCGCGCCGCAGCAGCGCCTCCTCAAGATCGGCGGCTCTCGCTCTAGCCCCGCTCCAGGAGCCCAGGCCCGGCCGGCCCGCAGACCACAGCACCCAGCGGGCCCCGCACACCGAGGGCGCCAGCAGCGCAGCACCCCAGCCGGGGGAAGCGCCGATGCTCGGGGGCTCAACCACGCCAGGTGGGTCTCCGCACCAGATGCCTCCGCAGTGCAGCGTGGCAGCAGGGTCCACACGCCGCCTCCACAGCCGCAGCAGCCTCACCGCAGGTCTGCCGATCACCCGCTACAGCTCGGCCCAGGGCCCGCCCGGCCCAGCGCCCACGGGGGCTCGTACGCCGCACAGGGGGCAGCTCGATTTTAGGCGTTTCGCCCCGCCGAGGCCCCACGCAACCAGCTGTCAGGGGATCGCTTCCCCACGCCGCAGTAGTGGCTCAGTTGCAGTATTTGTGACAGCATTATTTAATAATGTAGAGTCCATACCACAGAGAATTTCACTTCCATAGGTAAGGCTAGGAAGCAGTTTCGCTTTTATTACCTTTAGTAGTGGGAGATAAGTTGGACCTCCCAAGGAGCTGTAAAGTAAGCGAAAGGCCCCTTGTAAACAATTGCCTCTTTTTTTCATCTCTGCTTTATGGTGTGAAAATGATCCGTTCTCATCAAACAGTATGCCAAGGTATTTATAGCATTGCACTTTTTCTAGCTGCCGCTTTTGCAGATACCATTTATATTTGCTGCGCTTCAATACCTTGTTGCTAACTTCCATTACTTTAGTTTTTGTTTAATTTATTATCATTTTATTCTCAATTGAATACATTGATGTTTTGTTTATTAATCGCTGCAACCCTATCCTTGTGTGACTTAGGAGGACGACATCGTCGGCATATAATAAATTCGATATTTGTTTATCTGCCAGCTTCGGTGAATCTGCTAACTCATTGTCCAATGCTACCGTAAGGTCAGATAAAAATAAATTAAATAAATACGGTGCTAAAACACAACCTTGCTTTAAGCCTTGGGATGTATTAATTTTTCTAGAAAGCCTTGAGCCGTTGCCTAGTCGAACCCTAGTCCAGGTCTCAGTATATAATAATTGAATTGCTTTTAAAAGACCAGGACAAATACTATAGTGATCCAACTTCCCCCATAAAATTTGCCTATCCACACAGTCAAAGGCAGATTTAAAGTCAACGAAACATAAATATAATGGCTGTTTTTTCGTTTTATATTTTTCCATTAATGTTCCCAGTATTAAAATATTCGTTGCTGTCCCTTGGCCTTGTACAAAACCCGATTGATTCGGCGGAATTAGATGCTTGTCTGTTGCCCACTCTATTAGCTCTTTCAGGAGAATTGATGCAAAGAGCTTAGCTTCAATATCTTGCAGCGTAATTAGTCTATAGTTGGCTGGAAGTGACCAATCCCCACTTTTATAGTTGGGTGAAATTATCGAACCCTTCCAGGATTCTGGGATGGTCCTTGATTGCAGCGCTTGATTGAATACTGATGTTAGATAACTTGACCAATATAATGCTTTCTCCTTATAAAACACAGCTGGAATCCCATTTGGGCCAGGGGCACCATTGGATCTCTGTTTCTTAATAAGTTTGCATACTTCACTTTCCGTTATAATTATTTCAGTATTCTTATTATCCTCTGCTCCACATATGCTCTCAGTGATGGGATTCATAACCGTGCCTGGATTATGATTCAAATGCCTGTCTAAAAACGTAACCCATTCCGTTTCAGTAACTGTTGAAGAAGCAGTTTTCCTACTAGCTCTATTCAATTTATTGACTAGTACCCAGAATTCTCTTGCGTTACTCCTTTTACAAGTATGTAAAGCTTTTGCCCATAGAGCTTGTTTTGCTTGCATTTTGTCCTTCCAGGTCAATTTCCTTACATCTGCATTTATCCTTTTAAGTTTTTCGCCATAAATTTGATTGCCTGGGTACTTCTTTACCAGTCTTAGGATTCTATTACGCTCTGTTTTTAATAGATGACATTCAGAAGATATTTTAACCATTGCCAGTGATTTTCTTTTCTGCTGCCCTTTATTACCATCTGTTTGAGACTGACTGGAGATTAATTTCTTTGTAAAGAGGGACCATTTTTCAATAGCATTAGAGAAATTTCCTTCAATATATGTCTCTGCCATTGCTTGTGCACTGGCTATGAATGAATCTTTCGTATTTTCCGACCAATAAAGTTTCTTATAATTTACTGATGTTGTGTCACCCGGAAGTGTCATGTATTTTTCATGCCTTATACCATTTAAGTTTAACTCCATTATTTGTTGATTATGATCACTCCTGTCTGTTCCACCTATCTGGTAAGACAAAATTTTGTGAAATAAGTCCAACGATGCTATTGTATAATCTATTCTGGACTTGTAATCGCCTGCTTGATACGTCCAAGTGGGTGGCGAGTCTTGCTGAAATCGCCCATTTAGCACCCTTAAGCCTATAGTTTCTATGTCTTTTAAGAAACTCTTACCAGTTTTTTCTTTCTTTCCTTCCTTTATATCCGTGGTAAGTGGGAGGCTGGGGATTGACCATAAATAGTTCTGTTGTTGAACTTCGGCATCTCTAACATAGAACCACAACATGTTCATGTTAAAATCACCAGTGATGATGATCTCAGGTTGGATGTCATTATCCAACTGCTGCAATATCATAGTTGTCCGGCAGTTAACCATTGTTCTTCGTGAACCTGTGTCAGGGTGAATATATACGTTAAATATTACAAGAGATTTAATTATTTTTTGTTCTTTGTAACGTATTTTGACAATCAAACAATCCTTTATACTTTGAGCATCCATCTCACTCTCCATATTTAATTCAGTTGAAATGAAAATAGCCAAACCCCCACAGGATCTGCCATATTTACTTGTTTTCGTAGCCAATGAATAGTAGCCCTTGTAACCTTCTAACCTAAAAGGTACAATTGCCCAGGTCTCTTGTAGGCAGATGATTTGAAAATGGTCCGACAGAGAGGGTAATTGCTCATTCTGGATCTTTGATAGTACACCATTTATATTCCAGGAGCATATTCTAATCCTATCAATAGGGATTGATGGCCCCCTTGTAGGAACTTCAGTTGCAATTCGTCAGTCCTGCCTGACATTATGTAAAGCTGCTGTCAGCCATCCAAACTTTACGATATCAGATGGATCACCCTTATTCTCCTCTAGTGATCTCCGTGCTTGCCCATTTGTCATACCTATCGGATTTTTTAATATTGAGTATTTCTGGTTATTATCTATTCTCTTTTGCTCCTTGTTTTGTAATTTTGGTGAGATAAATGGGCTAGGGTAAGAGGGTTGGAGAGGGGTTGTTACTTTTATTCCCCAATCCAGAAAAAGATTGCGTTCTTGTATAATAAGACCAGCAGCGGTAGATGTTGTCCAGGTTACCAATGTTGATTCTTGATTGTTGCTATTACTTGCTAGAAATTCAATTGATTCTATGTCAGTACTTCTAATTCTTTCCAATGAAGGTACTGCTTTGCACAATTTTAAAATATTTCCTCGATTCAAGATATCATTGTTACCCCTAGATTTATATTCAGGCGTAAAAATTACCTGTATTGCTCCCTCTTTTTGATCAGGATTTTTTAGCTTAATTTGTTGTAAACAATTTTCGTCTTTTTCTTGGTTGTACACAATTTGCTTCTCAATGTGTTTACATAATTCCTGAGGCCATATTTGTTGTTGATTAAGCAGATGTTTTCCCTCGATTCCCTGATCCTGTGATGTATCACTATCCTTCCAGTTTTCTGGCAATTCTGTATTCTCTTGAGCCAATATAATGTTCTCTCTTTTTGACCTTTTCTTTTCCGATCGTGATAGGTTACTTTTCACCGTTTCTTTACTTTCTTACACATACGACATACCTGAGAACTGATTTTTTCCTTTATCTACCTGTTTTGTACTATCTGTTGGCTCATTAATGACTTTGTTTTTTTCGACTGAATGTATTTCTGACAGTTTTTTATTGAATAAAGGATAGAAAGGTTTTGCTGGTAACATTTCTTTGGCATCTTGTTCCCGGTTTGATGTTTGTTCGTGGTTATTTCCTCTACTTGTTCTCTCTACTTCCGAGGAAATTACATTTTTTGTTACTTTAAAGACTTTATTTCTCGCTTTCCGTTGTTTTTTCCTCTGTCTTTTGGATAAATGAACTTCTGGTGATACATCTAAAGATGTTAATTGTGGTGAACATGGAATTTTCACTGCTTGATCAATCGTTTTATCGGCTATTGAATCTTTCAAGTTTTCTTTAACTACAATATTATCATTACTTTTCATCACATCTTTGGGTAAGCAGTCACTCTGGATGGCTTGATTTCCAACATTGAATATATTTCCTTTCACATCCTCAATTATTGTTCTTAAAACATCAGGAATGGTGGCCAGTTTATTAATTAATGGGGCACAATTGCACTCTATATGCGAGGATATTGGTTGTGCTTGTGCCCTTATTATTAGATTGTTTAATGTTGCTATCTTCTGGTCAATTCCGGCTACAGAGGATGCCATAGCACTTAAAAGATCTATTTGCACCTCCATTTTGTTAGACTGATATGTTAAAGCTTCCAGAGTTAGTTGCGAGGTTCTAAAAAATAGATCCCAAATTGACCCCGAGTTCCAGTTTCCTATTTCTTTTACTCCCGGGCTTTGGCTTTGCCCATTTATAAATGACTGTTCTTTGTAGGCTTCATTTACGGGGCCTTGCTGATCGTGCCCCTTATCGCATAGACCAGTGAATTGTAGCCTACTATTCCGTTCATCTTTTTGACAGGGAGTACTCCAACGCTGCAAGATTTCTGGTTTACTGTTGTATTCCTCCATATTATTTTGAGACCCGTTATTTTGTTTAGAATTCTCCTGGTCCAACTTTTGGACAATATTTGTTGTAATCAGATTAAGATCCCATTGCTGGTAATTAGGGAGGATTTTGTAATCCCTTGTAATTTTAGCCCAGTCGACCCCTTCTTTTGGAGATTCTTGCTGGAGTTGATTTGTTTGAGCCAGATTAATTGGGTCCCCTACACCATTGGCTTTTCTTATGTTTACTTGCACTTCAATTGGCATTGGCAGCCCTGTTGTTAGTAGTTGTTGAGTATCTCCCGTCAATTGCCCCATCCAGTTTGGGACTCCTTGTTGCGAATGTGCAGTTAGGGGAATAGTTAGCAGCTCTAGGTCCGTTATTTGACCCCAGTGGTTGCTTAGTTCTTCAGTTGAATTTGACCTTCGCTCCACCTCCAGCTCAGACTGGCCGGGTTCCCTTACTCCTTGATTATGGGATGTTATACTTAATTCACCCATTGGTTTAATTGGGGTTTGGAGTCCGCATGAATTAGTTAATAACGTTAGCATGGCACCAGTTGGATCGTTCATGAAATCAAATTTTGTTGGTGACTTTCCCGGTTTCCCAAATATATGGACCATAGATGATTTGAGAGACTGGATATCATCTGTTTGTTTTATTTTTAATTTGTTTAGGATTGTTGATTGTTGTATTTTTTTCTTCCTCTTAATGGGAGGGAAAGGTGGCCGCTCCTTTCCTGACCTCATAATACACACTTTATAGCTCAAGAGGTGTCTTCCTCCTTAAGAGAACAAGCAAGTGGAGACAGTTCACACCTGAAGCACAATTTACAAACAGAACGTGGTATGACGTGTCACAATAGTGAATCATAAATTAAGCAGAAAATTAATAAACCAATCACTCCGCTGTTGCTGCTGCTGCTATCGGAAATTTGGTCCTCCAGAGAGCTCAAGGCTGTCTCCCAGTTGGCTGAGGATTTTGCCTTATATCCAAATCTCCAGCGCCAATCTCCAGAGCCACCGCCTCGTCCTCCTCCGACCTCCTGCAGTTGCTTTAGTGGCAAGTGGCAAGTGGAGAGGCAAAGGAGTAGTGAGATGATGCAAGGTAATATAAAGCACACCACAGATTGTAGCTACAGATGGCAAATGGCAGATGGTAAGGAGCAGATGAAAATAAGAGTGAATAAAGTGAATTGGGGGGGGCAAGCGGGCACACTTGGCATGGATGCAGGCTGCGTCCGATCTAATCGGGCCGCCTCCGCAATCCAGCCAAAGGCAATCACTCACTGCAGCCGCCCACTAATGGCGGCCACGCTTGCTGTTGCAGTACGGGTTTCAGTTAGTTTAGCAGCTGTTTTCGGCAAAAGCGGTAATGATGCTTCTAAAGAACTGGTGCTTGGCACCGCTTGGCTCACTGCGGTTTCACTGCTGTTGGTAGCGGCTGCACTTACCGCAGTTGCTGTTACAAAGCGGGTTTTCCAGCTGAATTCAGGTGCGGTCAAGGAGTCGCCACCGACGCCGCCAAACTACTCGGCACCGCTAGAAACCACGGCACCGTTAGAAACTGCGGCGCCCGCTTGACCACGGTCCACAATCCACGGTCCACGAACCAAAAGGAGCCGATATTCCGTTAGGCTCAGATGTCATTTGCCGATCTCTTTTGCCAGTCTGAACTGCTCTGACCTGCTCGCTGCACCGCTTGCACTTTGCTAGTAGCTGCCGCTGCCACAGTCTCTCTCTCTCTCTCGATACCAAATGTGTATTTTAACTGCACCGACAATCCGAGGCTTAGCAAGATAAGGGAACTGGTAGGGACCTTGGAAGAGTTACTCCACAACTACCCCAACATTGACACAATAATAGTCGACGACTTCAAAACCCGAAATTTAGCAAATGAGAGTGTAGTTAATTCATTAATTGACCCTGCTGGCAACATCCCAAACACATTTCTCAAGACACATCGCATAAAGACCGTACTAGACGTCAACTATTTTTTAATAAGGCCCAAATCATATAGTAATATCTCAACATTAGACTATGTGTTCATGAGCAACTCCCTTTTGGAACAACTTCTCAATTTTGCAATAACACACTAGCAGTCTAGTGACCTTCTTCCACTCACTACTGTGATCTCCCTCCAGTCACTTAGGCCTCACATCATAAACATCTTGGAGTCCCCCACAGGGGTAGAAATCCAGATGATTTTACGAAGGGTAAAATGGAACAAAATAGATACATCGCGCCTGACAACATCGAAAAGCAAGTGGCTGTCGGCCAATAACAACTGCACTGGGGAGCTCATATTTTCAAAATGGCCATCAACAGTGGCAGACTTGGACTAAAAGCTTCAAGGCAGGCCATCTAGCGCTCAATCTGTCTTCAAAGAAAAGGTGTGCTGTCAGCGACAACGTCACTGTATAAAGATAAAGCAGAGCAAAAGAACTCTGAGGCAGGCCTCTATAAATGTTTAGGTGGAAAAGAACTCCGCCACAAGGGTTGTATGTTGGAACATCGAGTTCCCCAACCACGACTTCCCGAACAACGAGGTCGCAACCACGACCTTGTCTAAACCACGATTTTTTTTACCACGCATTCCTTTACCACGATTTTTCGTGGTAAAGGAATGCGTGTTAAAAAAAATGCTTTCCAACTAGTACCCCGATCCCCCCACCCCTTAAAAACGAATTCCCCCAGCCTAAAAGTAAACACGATCACCCACACACACTAAACTAATTCCCTCCCACCCTAAAAATTTACGCGATCACCAACACATCCTTAAACCAAACACGCTCACGCACACCCCTAAAAACTAACCCCAAACCCCTAAAAACTAACCCCAAACCCCTAAAAACTAACCCCAAACCCCCCAACCCCTGCATACTAACACCAATCTCCCCGCCCTCCTAAAACTAATTCCCCCACTCTAAAAATAAACACGATCACCCACAAACCCTAATAACTAATTCCCCCTTCCCTAATAATATACACGATCACCCACACACCCTAAAAACAAACACAACACCACTTCCCCCACCTTAAAACTAAACCCCAAACCCCTAAAAACTAAACCTAAACCCCCACCACCCCTGAAAATTTACCCCTCTTACCTGTTCCTCGACGATCTCCTCTCTGTTCCTCGACGATCTCCTCTGCGACGCTCCTCGGAACTCCGCCCTGCCCGAACACTAGACCGAATCAGCCTTAACCACGCACATGCGTGGTTAAGGCTGAGTCGTTGTTCGGGCAGGGCGGAGTTCCGCTTTCGTGACTCCGGAACTCGTTGTTCCGGAGTCGTTGTTCAGGATGTTTCCCGCCACAAGTGGACAATAACCAGGAAAACACACAATATGTGCATCTGGTGGTACAAAAAACAACAGGAAGAATCACAATGACTATATATTTACACTCTTTTAAAACAAAGCAGACAGGATGAATTCTGGCAGTACATCAATACCCTTAAAGGTCACGGTCACATGAAATGGAGTTCCAGTAGACGCATGGATCCAGCATGTTCAAACACTATATTGTATGCCCGGCATCAGAGCCTGAACAAATAATCAACCGCTCTCAGGAGACAGTACTTCGTATAACACTTTGCATGTAAAAATGGGGCCCCGCAACCAACTAGTCCTCCTTCATCTATATCAACGGAACAGCGCAGCTGCGTGATTAAAATCCGGAAGAATATAAGAAGTAACGGAGCTCCGGGCCCGAATGGGCTTCCTGGCCATCTACTCAAAGAGGACTATGGCTTTTGGGCCTCTCTTCTCACACCCCTCTACCAGTTCTGCAGTATAAATGCTATAGTCTCTGAAGCCTGGCAGGGCTCGATATTACAGCCGATACACAAAAATGGGGACACATCGGATCCCACAAACTACAGAATGATAGCATTGTTAGACATCGATGCCAAGGCATATGCAAGTCTCCTATTACATGATCTTGACATCTGAGCCAGAGACGAGGGTATCCTCCTTGCATACCAATCAGGCTTCAGGGGAGCAGCCCCAACGATGGAAAACATTTTGTCCCTGTTGAGCAAGCTACACAGTCAAATCATCATCCACTTTTCACCTGTTTTGTGGATTATTCTGCAGCCTTTGATTGTGTCGACAGGAGCATTCTCTGGAAGAAACTACAAACATGGGGGATCCTGAATGCATTGCTGGGTGCTATCATAGCACTTTACTCTCCAACCTGGGTACGCTTCAAGCTTACCCAGAATACAGCGACAGCTAAAGTGTATACGGATCAAGGTCTCAAGCAAGGATGCGTCCTGGCTGCTATACTTTTCAATTTGTATACAGCTGACCTAGGAAATGTCCCTAACATCCGCTAACCTGCTAGTACCAAAGATCAGGCAGAATTAATTATTTTTGATGCAGTACGCCAACTAAATGATACTAATGGATCATACAAAAGTGGGTTTACAAAAAGCCCTGGATGCATTAAGCACCAACAACATCGCCAACAAACTAGTGGCCAACTGTAAAAAAACAAAGGTTCTCATTTTTCGGCTGCTATGCTATTAAACTCAAACACCACTGGAGACTGGGCAATTTGAAAATAACTACTCTCTCTAAATACAACTACTTGGGGTGTGGTTCATGAGCAACGGCAAGCCTAAGGCACACATTTCCTCTGTAGAAGAAAAGGCCAAGCCAGTGACTTATGCTATGTGTAAACTTCACGCCAATCTGTACAGTCCAACTACTGAGGCTATCCGGAAGGTAGTTAGAGCTAAAGTACTGCCTTCCATCTTCTATGGACAAATTGCCTTTCCTGGAGCCCTGGTGGATATTATGGAGTTGGTGCACTGTCGCACCTATAAATATATCTTTAAAATTCCAGCATACGCCGTAATGCTCTGGTTCACCTTGAGTTTGGCCTAAATAAACAAACCTTCAAAAACTGGACATCTATAATTCGGTATTACTGCAGAATTTGTGCAGCACCATCTAACACCATGAAAGAAATTCTGAAGGTTATCTTTATAAATGGCAAAAACTCTTGGTCGGACTACTTGGCGGCAGCCTGCTCCAAAATGAACCTGGACATGGCGAATTGGGACAAATGTATACACCATTCACTGACATTAAAAACAGTACTGAAAAAACAAGTAGGCTCCTATCTAGGCAGGAAGACCTCACTTCTATCAAAACCACTGGTAGCAACATCCATGTCATCTTAAGCTCTTACAGGGACAAACTATGCCAGCCTTACCTAAACAGTGTATGGAATAAACCAATTTTAAAGCAGATTCTGCTTGCCAGACTTATGATTTTACCAATAAAGGATATAAATGTCTGCTGGAAATCGCTGGCGAATATTGGTGCATGGAAACTGCCATTTATACGAGGAATTCCTGGTACATTTTAATTGCACTTGCCTGAATTTGTTAAATGCACACCGCACTTTAATAAAGCCACTTTTTTTAAAATACGGCATACGCACTTGTACGGAGGTGAAGGAACTTTTTTTTAACTTGAAAATGCCAATGGAACTGGTCTGGTTTTCCAAATTTGCTGGTCAATTACAACGGTTATTAAGTGCAAGAAAAGATTAGGGATTTTATCCAACACTAACAAAATCCAATAACCTATTTTAATGATTGATAAATGTTGTTTTACAGTTTTTATGTTATTATACAATGACACTTTGTAACAGTTTTAATTAATTGAAACTAATAAACTTTTTTACTTACTTACTTACTTAGTCAGGGTAAGGCACAAGCAAACCCCAAATTAACCTGTGCTCAACTCCCTAGTAGCTTGGCACAGAGCAATCAGGCTTAACTTAGAGGCAACGTGTAAAGTATTTGTGTAACACTTCACAGTAAAACAGTGACAACACCACGCCTCAAAGATTCCACACCAGGTTAAAAACATAGCTTAATTTAATAAATTAAACAAGATCAAAAGGACAAAAATCAAATCAGTAGATCCTGAGTTATGCATTTTTAAGAATAAGCTGCACTCTAGCACCTAAAAGTATAAAGCGCCAACCATGGCTATCTGGTCGCGCTGGACCGGGTCAAAGTCAAAAATGGAGGTCTACCGCGATGGAGTGCAGGTTGGATACTGTCTCAAGTTAGTCCCGCTGACGGTTTACCTTCACAAGTTTTGTGCCAGGAATCCGGTTCGCGTTGGAGAGGGTCGCTGGGAGCAGGTAAAGCGTCATGGGTGACAGTCGTCGTGGTGCGAAGAACAGGCAAGGCGCCAAGGATGGGTGGGCTGGGTCTTTGCATTGGTGGTCCCTCGTTAGGTGACGATGCTGCTGTGCAAAGAGATGGGCTTGCGGTGTCTGGCACAGATTTTCGGTGCCAATGGCGCGGTTCCGGTGTGAACGGGCCAGTTCGCGGTCACGACGAGCCCAAAAGTTTGAATTTATGAGCTTAAGAGCCTCACTAAGTGTCTATGACCTTAGAAGCACCTCTTCGGGGTCAGGAACACGCTGTAGACGGGTCCAGGAGCTGTTGGGGAGCCTGTTATATCCCAGAGACTCGGATCAGGAGGCCAGCAGACTAGCCCTTTAAGTAACTCTGGGGTCCTGGGGTAAAGATGGGTTGCAGGTCTAGTTCTTCCTCCCCAGGCAAGAGGGCTGCAGGAAGCAGGTCAGCACAGCAAGGTAGCAGCTCCTTCAGAGTAGCAGTCCATCAGAGTGGCAGTTCCTTCAGCAGCACAGCAGTTTTTCTTCCTGGCATAGTATCCACAGGCCCAGAAGTGTACTGAAGTGGTGGTGTCTGAGGTTCTTCTTTTATACACTGGTACCCTGGTTCTGGAAGGTGGGACAAACTTCTAGACAGTGTCTTTGAAGTGCATGGAGTTCCCTACCTCCCTGTCCTGGCTCCAAGCTTGCTGAAATGGCAATGCAGGGTCATTAAGCAATTTGCGTGGAGACAGGACACAGCCTATTCAGGTGTAATTGAGCCTGGGCCCAGCTCCTCCTCCCATCCTGCCAGTGACGGCCCATCCAGTCACACATAAGCTCCCATTGTGTGTGGCTGTCTAGGAGGAATGCACAAAACACAACTGCCAACTACAACCAGACATGTGACCAGAGACAGGCTTCAGGCACCAATAGCTAAGGCAAGAAAATGCCAACTTTCTAAAAGTGGCATTTTCAGAATTGTAATTTAAAATCTGACTTTACCATAATTTAGGATTTTAAATTAGGATTCCAGAGCCACAAACATGAACCAGTTAGCTCTTCCCTTTTGGAAATCGCACTTATATGATGTAATAAGGCAACTCCACTCTTATCCTAAGGGAGAGATAGGCCTTGCAGTAGTGAAAAACACATTTAAGAGTTTTTCGCTACCAGGACAAGTAAAACTTAAAAGTACATGTCCAACTTCTTTTTAAATACATTGCACCCTGCCCTCTGGGCTGTTCAGGACCTACCCTAGGGTAGAATTATTACAAAATAAGGTTTTGGCCTGGCAAAAGGTTGATTTTGCCAGGTCGAAATGGCAGTTGAAACTGCAGGCACCAGCTCTACAATGGCAGGGCAAAGACATGTTTAAAGGGCAACTTATGTGGGGTGCACAACCAGTGCTGCATGCCCACTAGCAGCATTTAATTTCAGTCCTTGTACACATGTAGTGCATTTTACTAGCAACTAATAAGTAAATTAAATATGCCAATATAACCATGTTTTAATGAGTGATGAACTTTAGCACTGGTTAGCAGTGGTAAAGTGCTCAGAGTCCTATGGCAAACAAAAATAGGTCCAGCAAAATGGAGGAGGAGAGTCAAAATGTTTGGGAGAAGACAACCCTAAGGCTGACAGGTCTAACAGTTGAGCATTGTCAACAAGATAATATGCACTTTTCTCAATCTCTAGGAAATGCCAGAGTTAATTGTAACCAGAGTTCATAGGTTGGCTTGACAGGTTTCCCCAGAGAGAAAGAATGGTATGTTTAGTTGCCAGGAGAAGGTGGGAGATCCTTTTACCTGCTACAGAGTGGAATGAATATAGGCCCTCCTACGGGTCTGCCAAGTAGAGCCAGTTCAGGAAGTTTGCCCAAATCCTGGCCTTGAATCTGCGAAATAGCAGAAAATATTTTATCCCAAAAATCACCTAGGTATAGGCAAGACCACAGAATGTGCATCCAGCAAGTGTTGGGGTAGGTGAGTTGATGGTGTGAAGGCGGGAAGTGGTGAGGGGGCAACAAAAAATAATTTTATATAGAATCTCTCTCCTTCGGGAGTGGCAAGCCAAGTTGGTGCAAACAAATATCTTGTGCCATTGCTTAGTGTCATGTGCTATATTCAGATCTTTTTCCCAGTATAATTCAAAAGTTGGTTTACACATGATTGTAGGAGTCCTCAAAAGATTTCAAGACAACCTCTATATAAAATTTGCGGATGCAACTCTTTGACCTCCAAATCTGGAAGTCACGAATTGACAAACCTGGTGTGAAATCTGCATTATCAATGATTGGTGTGAGAGGGGAAGGGAAAGAGGTGAGCCCCTCCTAGCTTGCAATAGAATCTCAGACAGCCAGTGCAGCTCTACCGAATGGGCAAATGCACATACGCCGGCCTCTCATGCTCCTACGAACCCACAGTACTTCGCTCAGTGGTCTGGCCGTTAGGTTTTGGTCAATGTAGCACCATTGTTTGTCTGTTTTCCCCCTCTGCCATTCAGTAATATAGCGGATTTGGAAGGCTTGGTCGTCGCGTAGGAGATGTGGAACCCTCAACCCACCCTCCTTGGGGTCTTTCATGCACGTTTTAACAGCAAGTCTCAATCGCTTCCCCTTCCAGATGTAATTTATGCAGGCTGTCTGGAGGCGTAATATGTCTTCCATTCTGAAGGTAAGGTGCATGGCCTGAAAGATGTATAGGATGCATGGTAATAGGGCCATTTTGAGTGCGACAAGGTGCCCCAAATCCGCCATGCCACCAGAGTGGACTGTGCCTTACTAACGAGGAGCTCAAAATGTGTTCTTGCGCATGATAAGAGGTTGGGCATTGGCTGGAGTACCAGGTATTTCATGAAGTTCACAGTCCAGTGAAATGGGGTTACATTGTTTAAAGGGTGACCATAGTAAGTAAGTAAGTAATATTTTATTATATGCTTAGTTAATAAAAACCATTGCATAAAATTGCTCATTAAAAAGAGTACAGCTAATTAAAACACACATTATTATCTAATTATTATCTCATTCGCGTAAGATGCTGAGGCCCTCTTTACATAATCGTCTCTCAAGTCCTTTCAAGGGAAGTCACATTTAGCCTTCTGTATACCTGTGAGCACCATCTCAGTTAGCATTATTCTTCCCATATGCATAGTTTGTTTTAAATCAAGTTAAGAAAGTTAAGCACTTGTGGCCATTGGCTTAAAATATTAAAACCAGATAATACTTTCCCAATTTGTACACTCTTAAAATCTTAAAATCCTTGATCTGAGTTTTAAAAGAAAAAAGGAAAGGGAGGCCATGCCTTAACAAAACATTATTAATAAGATGTCTGTAGTCCTTAGAGATGCTCAAAAGGTTACAGATTGCTGTCCTTTAAAGTGATGTTGTAAGCCGGAAAAAAAGGCTGTTACTTGTCAGGGAAAAAAGCGGCTATAGGGTGTTCATTAGCTTTAGTTCCTGCTCCGCCGTCCTTACTTTTATTCCGGCCAAGTCCAAGAAACGAACCAGACAGCAGGCCAGCCGGATGTCCTCTCCCTCAAAACAGGCCTTCACTGCCTGTCTACACGATCTTATCTGTAATCTTTTCAGGGCAGGCATTAGCATGGATCTTCTTTCCCGGTCTAAACCTTTACATGTACACAGAATGTGTAGGATGTCTTCCTTTACCTCGGCACACAATCTGCACGATGATATTGATTGTGGCCGTTTCCATGGGGGTAAATGCGACAGTGTTGGTAGAATGCCCATCCTCAGGTGCAGAAATTTTTCCTTTTTGGCCCTAGTAAACCCGGCGCCCAGGTAGGGTTGTGGGGAGCAGCTGTTATAGCTCTGGATGACGAAACATCCCAGTGCCCTTTCTGAGAGGGAAGCTTTATCCTCGAGAACGGACAAGATTTTTACCGTTTTATTAACAAGCTCCATGAAGGTTTTATGGGCCCCAATCGTGCCCCAATGGGCTTCTAAGGCCAAGCTGTCAATGGAGTCTTTTAGATAAGTCATAGCTGCACTTTCCTTTTTCCGATTAAGTTCATTCCATAAAAATTCATTTAATGACCCTGGCTCTGCTCCCTTTATTTTGTGCCAACATTTCAGATATGCCCCCTTACGTGCTATCTGTTGTTTCGGTAGGCCAAACTCTAGTATGATTTGGGCTAGTGATGTATACCGTGGGAGATTAAAAATAATTCTCATTGCCTTTGTTACCGTCCTGTCCAGGATGTCGGCATCTCTCCCTCTAAGGCACTCCCTTCCATAAGTGACGGTTGGGAGGAGTTTTGCTCGAATTACCTGTAGTAAGGGGGTGAAGCTCGGGCCGCTTATTTTTTGTTTAATATTTCTTAATGGGACTGCTATCAGAGTTCCTTTGCCGTTTATAGATGCTTTTTGAGGAAGGAACGTGCCTTTATTGTCTAAAATTACACCCAAGTATTTAAATTCTCCCACGATATCAAGTTTCATTCCTTCCAACTCCCATTGAAAGTAGTGTGATTTATTTTTTGGGTTGATAACCATCACTTTAGTTTGGCCCAAGTTTATGCATAATCCATTATTGCTGGAGAAATTGCTTGTGGTATTTATCAGGTGTTGTAGACCAATTGGGGTACGGCTAATCAGAACCAAGTCGTCTGCATAGAGTAAGTTCGAGAGAGGGAAACCTCCGACGTTCGGGGCGTGATGATTGCATTTGTCCAATTCTGGCGAGAGATCTGCCATAAACAGGTTGAACAAAGTCAGCGCCAGCACGCACCCCTGCTTCAGCCCCTTGGTTGTCGGGATTCTCCCTGATATGCTTTCTCCGGCGCCTAACTTAATTTGTATCCAAGTGTCGCTATGAAGTAAGATCAGCTGATTTAAAAGTATGGTATTAATTTTCATTTTGGAGAGTTTTAACCAGAGTTTGTTCCTATCAATGCTGTCGAATGCAGCCGAATAATCTATGAAACAGACATATAGCGTTTTTTTGATATGTTTAGTGGCATCTATTAAAAGTGATAGGGCCAGTATGTTTGTTGATGTGCCCATACTTTTCTGGAAGCCTGATTGGTTAATGGGAATTGATGCCGTTTCGGATGCCCATTCTGTAAGTTCTTCCAACAGCAATCCTGCATAATATTTGGCGTCATTATCTATTAATGCAACCAATCTGTAGTTTTCTGCGTTGTTTTTGCTGCCTTTCTTGTATATCGGAGAGATAATAGACCCCTTCCAAGAGTCTGGTATTTTTTCTGTCTCCATAATGTGCGAAAAGAGTGGCAGGAGTTCAGCTGCCCAATAGTCCGGGTCTCGCTTATATAGAATCGGTGGTATACCATTGGGGCCTGGTGCGCCCTCAGCTCTGCCCTTGGAGATTCTGCTCATAATCAGTTTTATCGTGAATCCATGGCTAGCCTCTTCATCTTGCTTTAATTGGCCTAAGCCGGCTCTGCTGTGCTCCAGAGCTTCCTGTGTATTGTTTGTTTGCCCACTATTAAAGTGATCCCATAGATACTTAAACCATTCCTCTTCAGTGATATGAGAATTTATTCCAAGAGCCCTTGGATTCTGTAGTCTCTTCACTGTATGCCAGAACCTGGCGCTGTTTTTGGCTTTCGTGTCGTGGAGGATTTTGGCCCATGCTGTTTCTGTGGCTTCGCGGCGTGCTGCCCAGATAAGTTTTTTCTTACTTGTTTTTAGTGATCTCAGCTCATCTTGAAGATTGACGTCTGGCCCTACCCGGTGGAGTTTTCATATTGCTCTATTTATTCTTTGCTTTATTTGCTTTAATTGTGTTAGTTGCGCTCCTCTTAGACGGTAGGCTTGAGTGCTCAGCTGTTTTGAGTAAGGCCTTTGTTGGGCCTTACCTGCTCTGGTTACGTCCCTCCTTTCTTCATTTGAGTGGAGTGTGCCAAGGTTTTCAGTGAATTTAGCCCAACTTACAAGTACATCCTTGTTTTCCTTCTTATTTTCCTCCCACAAGTTTTTTGCCTCGATCAGGAAGTTCTCCAAATTGGGAATTTTACATTTAATTCTTCTTAGGTTGACCGTGAACTCCGAGCCTAAGCAAACTGGTTGCTCGGTAGATGCGGTGCCATAAGCATCCAGAGTAATCTCTTGTGGAAGATGGTCACTATATTCTGAGCTGCCTATCCTGAAGTCTACTATTTTGTTAAACAGGGAGTATGACGTAAAGGTGTGGTCAATTGTTGTATTTGCAAGTGCACTGTGAAACGTGGCTGCCGGTGGGCAATCTCCCAAGAAGCGCCCGTTCAGCGCGACCAAGCTCAAATTTTCCAGATCCCTGAGGAGCTCCTTTGCTGAGCTGGTTTGGTTGCCCCACTTACTAGCTTCCTGATGTGGAATCCCCCAGACCCGGAGCTGTTCTTTCACTATTTCGTCTCTTTCATGGGACCCCGTTAGAAGCATGTTAAAGTCTCCTGATACTATAATGTTCGGGGAGGCCTCTTCTTCAAGTAATCCTGACAAGTCAGAAACCAACAATTTGGCACCGGCCTTTTTATCCTGTGGATGGAGATAAGTGTTAACAAGTATTAACTGCTGATTATCGGCAAGACCTGTTAACTCCAACTTAATTGCTTGTATGGCGTTAGTTGTTGTTGCCGTGTTAAGTAGTTCCTTGGCTGCGTTTATTGTTTTGATGGAAGTGAAGATTGAGAGACCACCCTTTGGGTGACCGAATTTGGCTTCCCTGCAGGCCGGAAGATGATAAGACTTAAATCCTTGCAGCTGCAGCGGCTGAACCAGCCAGGTTTCTTGCAATAGAATGAGGTCGAAATCTTGGAAATAGAGCAAAAGTTCTTTATCCAGAGCTTTGGACCCTAGTCCGTTGATGTTCCATGAACAAAGCTTTAATTGAGGGGCTTTGTTAACTGATTTCCTACCCTGTCAGGTGTTCCTTGGTCGGGAATTGATGGTTCGAGATATCCAGGACCAGTTGTATGAGATCTTACTCTCATCCGCTAGCCTAGCATTCCAGATGTTGGATTCTGCGCTGCGAGCTTCTTTGAGTACCGAATAAGTTTGCCTTGTAGCACCCATATGCCCTTGCTTATGACCATCATATGACTGCAACTCGTGTAGCAAAGGTTCTGGATAACCTGTTTCTTTCTGGCGTTTTAATCTGATCCCCCAGGCTTTCAGTTGTTGTTCTTCCCTCATTATTTTCTCTGTTATATCCTGTGTGGCCCATGTTGCTTTTGATATCTCTTGGTGAGACAGATGTTTTTGCCATTCAAATTCTACGGACTCCAGATCGCTTGAGACAACTTCTGTTAAGTTGCTGCTGCTAGTTAATAATCGCTTTTGATTTATATTCCGGAATAAACTGAATTATCTTCGATTCCTCCTGCCGAGAGCTACTGTATCGGACCCCTGAAGCTTGCAGCTCCTCATTAATCCCAGAGTTTGTCGGAGCCATTAGTGTTGGTTCATCGGCCCGTGCCCTAACTGAGGCATTTGCTATATGGCTCAATACAGAGGTTCCTCTAGTAGCAGTAGGCTGATTATCCGTCCTGATGTTTGAGTTGAGGCTCCTTGGGTTATCATAATTTCCCCCACCAGAATCATGCCCTCAGATTGGGTCATGTCGATCTCAAGGCCTGCTTTGGTCTGGAATTCATCAAGGAGAGAGACTAGAGTCTGAAGTGACTGCTGGAGTTTTGTGAGAGGACTATATCATCTCCAAAGGCAGATACCCTAAAGCTATCACAACAAAATGAGATGTCATTGATCTAAGGATGGTCCCTGATTGTCTACAAGAGGGGTTCTAGGAC
This sequence comes from Calotriton arnoldi, assembly GCA_963921515.1. Lineage (NCBI taxonomy): Eukaryota > Metazoa > Chordata > Amphibia > Caudata > Salamandridae > Calotriton > Calotriton arnoldi. The sequence goes on along the minus strand of CAWUFW010009417.1, from coordinate 55,834 downwards.
GAGTTTGAAAGGAGCAGGGATAAGAGGCATTCTTGGGGGATACCTCTGTGGAAAAACACTGAGGTCCATGTAAGGCATTGACTTTAGCTCTCACCCTAGGGTTACAGTAAAGGATGAATATGAAACTATGGATCCGATCGCCCAAGCCACATTTCTTCAGGACATCTAACATCATGCCCCATTCCACCCTGTGAAATGCTTTCTGAGCGTCAAGTGACAGGAGGACTGCTGCCTTATCCTTCTTCCTAGCAATATCAATGAGATGTAGGGCCTGCTTAGTTTTATTGCTTGTAGTTCAGTTGAGTACGAAGCCACCCTTGTCAGAGTGGAGTAAGCCAAGTAATAGTCCATCCAAGCGAAGGGCCAAAACTTTGGCCAAAAGCTTAAGGTCTAAATTGAGCAAGGCTACTGGTCTGTCGGGCAAGCAAAGGGTCAGATCCTTGTCCAGCTTGGATGACATCTAACTTTTAAGGGATTTTGGTATGTAATTAAAAAATGTAGAGATTGCTTTGCACATGGTAATGATTGAAGATGCTACTGTGCATAGATGCTATATTGCATTATTAAAATTATTTTGTATTTCATTGTTGACCTCAGCAGAGGTCTATATTAACTGTTAATAAAATTGCATTGTGGCCAGCTTAGATATAGGTGCTATGGAAGCTTCAGTCATGTTTTGGGTGGCACCTCTAGTAGTGGTGAGCTTGTTAACCCCTTCACTGCAGGGGTAATTGCCCCACGGGTGCGGGGGGCGGGGGGGTGAGCGCGGCGCCGCGGTGCTCCTGACGAGACCAGCTCGTCATGAGTCACAGTGCAGCTGTGCTCATGACGAGCTGGTCTCGTCACAAACCCGCCCACTCATTAATTCTTCCGCACAGGCGGGGAATTAATCACGCGTGGGCGGTGCACACCTGTTATGACGAGACCAGCTCGTCATGAGCACAGCTCCACTGTGACTCATGACGAGCTGGTCTCGTCATAAGCACCGAAGGGGTTAAAGAGTGTAGTTAAGGTGGAGAGGAGCTGAGGTGCACATCGCCTATAGAATAGTGCAGTGAACCCATCAGGACCTAGTGCTTTAGATGGCTTGAATTGATTAATTGCCCCTAATATTTCTGGAGGAGTTATAGAATTGTCTAGCATAGCAGCAGATTCAGCTGAGTGTCTAGGGAGGACTACAGAATCCAAATATGCATCTTGCGCCTCTTGGGGAGTTAGGTGGTGTGAGAGGCTGACCTGGTATATGAAATCCACTAATGTAAGTGGGCACCTTGCTCCAGTCCAGACAACCCTTATGGTGATTTAAGAGGTCTTAGACAACCACAGAAAGCTCTCTATGTGGTAGCTGTGGAGAGCAGCCTTCAGGCTTAGTCTTGAAGGCGTGTAAAGCAGCTTGTTTTACCAGAATGCAATCTTATAGTATAGATTAAATGAAAGAGAACCACACAAGGTATTTATAAAAATATGTATTTATTATATAATACTCTCTAGTACGTTACAGTATCTCCCACAAGGAGATATACACAAAGCACACAATACAACAGCAACGAAATCACAGTAAATAGCACTAATACACAGTGGGCCCCAGGGGGGACCAAACCATATACTAAGAAAGTGGTATAAGAACCACGACTCGAGTCAGGACAATGTCGAGAGGCTGTAGATTCGCTGGGGACCCAAAGAACCACCCAAGGTAAGTAGATAGGGACCCCACGGAGGACGCATGCAGTGTGAGACCACGACCGCGGGCTCCGTACAATTCTAAGTGTAAGTCGCGGTTGGATTTTTAAGGATTAAGGACCCTTCCCAGTGGACCCTGAAGAAACCCTGTGGAAGACAGAAGGTTGGAGAGCCATCCCACCCGTGGATACCCTAGTACCCACATTACCTACACCAGGGAAGCAGGGTGCATTGGTGTGAAGTGGTGTCAGAAACCGCTGTCGAACCCAATGGAGGACTTCAGGAAAATGCCGCTGCTGGAAGAGGAGAAAGTGTCAGTCAAATCCAAATGTGGATTCTTGATGAAGAGTACCTGAAAGCAGAGGGGACAGAGTCTGGGTCACTTGGGAGTGACCAGGCGCTTGGTAGACGAATGCCCACCGATGTCAGGTGCTTCAGGATAGATGTTGGTGATCTTGACTCTGCAGCTGTGGCGACCAGGCGATGCCGAGGATGACCAGGAGCCGGATACGAGCTGTCCCACAAAGGATGTTGAGTGCTGAGGGGTCAGTGTCCGGCGGGAGCACCAACAAGCCTTGGCAAAAGCAACCTAAGCAGGAGGTCAAGAAGTTGCAGGAAGAGGACCAGCAAGGTCCAGGAGACTCACCACAAGCAGGGGAGTCAGGGCAAGCCCAGAGCATTCAGGGGAGCCCAAAGAAGATGTAGTAGACCCTCCACAGGACCCATAGGTTGGAGACACTGAAGTCGCAGGAGGACCTCTTGCAGTTTTATAAAACAACAGGCCACGGAGCACACGGTGTGAGGTGGTCGAAGATCTTTACAGAAGAAGTTTGCCAGAAGCTGGGGCTACTTGGAACCCAATGCACTTGTTGCAGAATTGCCAACAAGCACTTGCACTTGCAAATGTACGCAGTGCACAGAGGTTCGGGTATTGCAGCCCCCACGAGGGGTACTGGCCTGAAACTCTGTGAGAGGACAGCCCAGGCCTCAAGGGACGTAGAAACCCACCTCCTGTGTTGCAGAACCCTTTGGAGTCCATTGGAGCTTGGGATCAGCAGACTGGTCAGCAGTGTTGCGGTGCCTGCGAATGCAGGGGAGTGACTCCTTCACTCCAAAAGAGATTACTTCAGTAGTCATTGATGCTTCACAGGCCTCAGAGGGTTCCTGTATGATGCACAGGCACAAATGATGCAGTAGACTGGAAGGGAGACGAAGTCATGCCCTAACAAAGTCCACCGAAGTCCAGAGTGCCCAGACGGTAGAAGTGCAGTGGAATCTGTTCTGAATCTTATCCCACGATGAATCTAGGAACCTACACTCAGGTAAGCCCTTAAGTACCCTAAGAAAAGGGTTGGGACGATTCAGGGGACCCTCCCAGGGGAGGGTCTGGACAGGGGGGAGTTTACTCCCATGTCTTTTGTCCAGTTTCGCACCAGAGAGGGAGCCAATGGCTCCCAGGACTGGTTTGAACTGGACTATGTACAGGGACACCAAATGTGCCCCTCATGCAGACTTTCAGGCGCTGGCAAGTGCACCCACCCAGCCCCAATACACTAAATCCTGTCTGGGAGGTGTTCACACCTCCCTGTGACAGGATGCCTATTGTTCCACCTTCCACTGTTCAAGCTTGGCTCAGCAGTAGGAGGGCAGAAATGTGTCTCTGGTCGGCAGCAACCATTTTGTGCTGTCCGGGTCAAGAAGGCTGGTACCGGGAACACTGAGAGCCTAACAGAGGGCTCTTCCAGTGCTTGGAATCATACCTCACACACTGTTTACGGTGTGGGGGTATGATGATATCAAACATTATAGGATTCGTTGCAGCCAGTTTCGAGATGGTCATCGCGTAATTACGCGGTGCTCCTCTATATAGTATATGGCTTCTTCACTGACAACCCGGGAGAATGGACTCCGTAGGCTGCAGGGGTGTCCTGCTCATGCAGGGACACCCTCTCACTTAGAACCAGGCACCCTGCCCTCAGGATTGTAAAGGCCTGCTATAGGGGTGACTTATAGGTTATAAGTGCAGTGACCCTTAGATATAGTAAACCTATATCTTTAGTAAGTGGTGCAAGCACCAACTTACACAGGCTGCAATCTCAGGCCTGTAGGTCCATTTTGAATGGTCTCTCATGGGTGGCATAATACATGCTTCAGCCCATGGGGGACCTCTGGGTTACCTATGCCCTGGGTACATGGGTACCATATACTAGGGACTGACAAGGGTACTCCAGTATCCAATCTGGGATGTACCTAGGTACTGAACACAACAGTTTAGGGAGAAAGCAGATAGACTGGGGTCCTGATTAGCAGGATTCCAGTCAGACTAGTCAAAAACAGTGTCACATCAAGCAAAAAGTGGGGGTAACCATACGAAGCAGATCCTACTTTCTACACAAACCCCCCGCCCCAACGTAAGAAGATGAGACTAACCTTGCTCAGTTGAGTCTTCATTTTCTGAGTGGAAATATCTGGAGAGTCAATCTGCATTGCCATGGTTACTCCCAGGTCTATGTTCCACTGTATAGTCCATCCTCTGTAGGGAAATGGACCACCTCAAAGGTTTGAAGTTTTCACCCTTCATCTGTTTTAGCCATAAAGGGGGCTTATGGTCTGTCTGAACAATGAAGTGAGTGCAAAACAAGTATGGCCTCAACTTCTTCAGGGCCCATACCACAGCAAAGGCTTCCCTCTCTATAGCTGACCAACGTTTCTCTCTGGGGGTCAACCTTCTGCTAATAAAAGCTACTGGTTGATCCTGCCCTCTGCATTAAGTTGTGACAACACAGCCCCTACCCCCAACTCAGATGCATCTGTGTGGACAATAAATTGTTTAGAGTAGTCAGGAATCTGCAGAATGGGAGCAGTGCACATGGCCTGCTTGAGATCATCAAATGCCTTCTGACAGCTGGCTGTCCACTGAACTTTCTTGGGCATTTTCTTGGAGGTGAGATCATTCAAGGGAGTCACTATAGACCCATATCCTTTTACAAATCTCCTGTAATGCCCAGTCAGGCCCAAGAAAGCTCTGACCTGAGTCTGGGTAGTTGGTGCAACCCAGTCCAATATGGTCTGGATTTTGCTCTGAAGTGGTTGAACCTGGCCTTCACCCACAAGGTGGTTCAGTGACACAACCTTGCTCTGCCCTATCTGGCACTTAGTAGCCTTGATAGTGAGGCCTGCTTTCTGCAGGGCCTCCAAAACATTCTTCAGGTGGACCAGGTGATCCTCCCAGGTGGAGCTAAAGATAGCTATATCATCTAGATTGCAGCACTACAGGCTTCCAGACTTGTGAGAACTTTGTTCACCAGCCTTTGGAATGTGGCAGGTACATTCTTCAAACCAAAGGGCATCACAATAAATTGATAATGCCCACTAGGGGTTGAAAATGCTGTTTTTGGTTTGGCATCCCTTGCTAGTCTGATCTGCCAATAGCCAGCAGTAAGGTCAAATGTGCTTAAGAATTTGGCTCAGGCCAAAGTGTCAATAAGCTCATCTGCCCTAGGAATAGGGTGAGCATCAGTACGAGTGACTGTATTGAGTCCCCTGTAGTCAACACAAAACCTCATCTCTCTCTTACCACCCTGGGTGTGGGGTTTAGGTACTAGGACGACTGGGCTAGCCTAACGGCTATCTGAGGGCTCAATTACTCCCAATTCCAGCATCTTTTGGACCTCTGTCCTGATGCATCCCTGACATGGTCCGGCTGCCTGTAGATTTTATTCTTAACAGGTAAACTTTCACCTGTGTCTACTTCATGGGTACACCAGGTGGTTTGACTGGAAATCAAAGAAAACATATGCCTGTATTGATTGAGGACCTTCCTGCAATCAATCTGTTGTTGGTCAGTGAGGCTGCCTTCCAAGGCTACACCATCTACTGACCCATCATCAGAGTTTTGTGAGAGGAGATCAGGGAGAGGGTCACTCTCTTCCTCCTGTCCCTCATCAGTTGCCATGAGCAAGCCCATGTCAGCCCTGTTCACAAAAGGTTTGAGCCTGTTCACATGGAGCACCCTATGGGGGCTCCTGGGAGTGCCAAGGTCCACCAGGTAGGTGACCTCACCTTTTTGCTCAATGATAGTGTGGGGTCCACTCCATTTGTCTTGGAGAGCTGCTGGGGCCACAGGCTACAACACCCTCACCTTCTGGCCTGGATATTAAACAGTCAGGACAGCCTTTTGGTTATGCCAAGCTTTTTGCAATTCTTGACTGGCCTCCAGGTTTTTACTTGCCTTTTTCATGTACTCAGCCATCCTGGAGTGGAGACCAAGTACATAGTCCACAATGTCTTGTTTGGGAGGTTTGAGAGGTAACTCCCATCCCTCCTTCACCAAACACAAGGGACCCCTAGCTGGATGCCCAAACAGAAGTTCAAAAGGGCTGTAGCCAACCCCCTTCTGAGGGACCTCTCTGTAGGCAAAGAGAAGGCAGGGCAGAAGAACATCCCATTTTCCCTAAGCTTTTCTGGGAGGCCCATGATCATGCCCTTGAGGGTTTTATTGAACCTTTCAACTAACCCATTGCATTGAGGATGATAGGGTGTGGTGAATTTGTAATTCACACCACATTCCTTCCACATTGCAGTAATATAACTTGACATGACGTTTGTACCTCTGTCAGTTAAAACCTCCTTAGGGAAGCCCACTCTGGAAAAAACTCCCAGGAGGGCCCTGGCCACCACAGGAGCTGTGGTGATTCTAAGGGGAATGGTTTCTGGGTACCAAGTGGCATGCTCCACCACCACTAGAATATAGCTGTGCCCAGATGCTGTAGGAGGGTTCATGGGACCAATTATATCAATCCCAACCCTCTCAAAGATAACCCCCACCACTGGAAGTGGTATCAGTGGGGCATTTGTAGTGCCGCCTGCCTTACCACTGGCTTGGCAAGTGGCACAGGAGGGACAAAACTCCTTTGTGTCCTCATATATGTGAGGCCAGTGAAAGTGAGGGACAAGCCTGTCCCAAGTCTTACTTTGGCCTAAATGTCCTGCCAAGGGAATGTCATGTGCTAGGGTGAGTAGGAAGCCCCTAAACTTCAGAGGTATAACCAACCTCCTGGTGGCACCGGGCTTGGGGTCCATACCCTCTGAGTAAAGGAGTCCCTCATCCCAGTAGATCCTGTGGGACCCACTGACACTCCCAGCAGCCTCAGCAGAAGCTGGCTGTCTGAGGGGTTTAGGAGAGGGGCAGGTTTGCTACTCCAAACTCAAGTCTGCTCTGGAAGGGCCCCCTGTCCCCAAGAACTCAGCCTGATCAGGCTCAAGTTCATCTGGGACAGGGACTAAGATCATCTCCCTCAAGAGACTGATCCTCACTCTGAGTCTGGGGGGAAGACACAGCCTTACCCCTCCTGCTCCTTCTCTTGGAAGGCACCTGGTCCATTGTTCCAGGATCCAGGGCCTGTTCAGTGGATGTCAGTTTGGCTTGTGACCTAGTCACAGCAAACACACCTGCAGAGATGCCCAATATTGCTGCATGAGTCCTAAATTCAACCTCAGCCCAAGCTGAAGACTCCAAATCATTGCCCAACAAACAATCTACTGGTAAGTCTGAACTTCCCACAACCTTTTTAGGGCCAGTTACCCCTCCCTAGCTGAAATTAACAACTACCAAGGAATGGTCAGTCCTGATATTGTTTGCATTGGTCTCTTGGCACATTTCACCAAGTATGATCTGTCCAGGAGACACAAGTTTTTCTGTCACCATTGTGACACTGGCCCCTGTGTCCCTGTAGGCCATTGCATCTATTCCATTGATCAAAGGCTGTTGCCTGTACTTGCCCAGGTTACTGGGACTGACAAGTAAGGTGGCAATATCTATGCCACCATCACAGACTAGAACAGCCTGAGCTGGAGTTCTGACTAGGCCAGAATCCACCTCAGATCCCAAGGTTAACCCTATTAATCCCTTGTTTGCTGCACTAACACTTGTACTGGTGCTAGGGGGCGCAGTTGCCTTAGGGGCAGTGGTAGTAGTTGTAGGTCCTTGGCCTTTGGACAATCAGCATCCCTTGTCCAATGGGTCTTCTGTTTACAGAGATAACACCAAGGTTTCTTTTTGCCTTTTCCCTTGTTGGATTGTGACTCCCCCCAGATGCAGGTTTTTGGGGCCCTGATGAAGACTCTTTTTTGTCTTTATCCTTGTCCCCATCCTTATCTTGAGCTTTTGAAAAATCTTGTTTCTTCAGGTCATCACCATTGTTCTGGTTTTTCTGCTTCACCCTGGTTCTGACCCACTTATCTGCCTTCTTTCCCAGTTCTTGGGGAGAAGTCAGATCTGAGTCCACCAGGTATTGATGCAACAACTGATTCTGGCAATTATTAAGGATCTGCTCCCTCATAATCAAATTGTACAATCCATCAAAGTCTTACACTTTTCTGCCAAGTAACCAGCCTTCCAGAGCCTTAATGGCACTATCCACAAAGTCTACCCAATCTTGATTCTGTGCCTTCTGGGGGTCTCTGAACTTAATCCTGCATCATTCAGTAATTAAGCCAAACCCATCAATGAGAGCACTCTTCAAAACTGAGTAATTGTCAGCATCCTCTTCTCTAACAGTGAGGAGCTTATCTCTACGTTTGTCAGCAAAGGAGAGCCACAAGATAGCTGCCCATTGCTCTTGAGGGACCTTCTGCACTTTACAGGCCCTCTCTAAAGCAGTTATCCATTTGTGGATGTCATCCCCAACATGGTAGGTAGGGACAATCCTGCTCAGGTTCCTATGGTCAAAGGAATGTTCCTTACTTCTAGGGACACTGTTGCTGCCACCATGGGATTCTAGTCCCAATTTCTTCCTAACCTTCTGGACATCTAGGGACTCTCTGTCAAGGGCCAACTGTTCTCTCCTGAGCCTAAGCCTAGCTTTCTCAAGTTCAAGCAGTTGGTATTCCCTTTCAAAAGAGTTCCCTCCCTTACTAGAAATGAAAGTCCCTACTGACTGTCCTGAGGCATTGGATTCTCTAGAGGAGGATCTAGTCCTCCTCTGTCTACTCTGCACTCTCCCATGAGGGACAAAGGGGGCACCTTCTGGGCCCTCTACTGCTTCCTCTGGAAGGTCTGAGTTATCCAGGTGGAAGCTATCATGCTCCACCTGGTCAGGGTTAGATTCAAGGTCAAAGAGGTCCCCCTCCTGTCCTATCTTCAGTCCCCTGCCCACCCACTCTGTCCTGTTCATCTGACCCAGAGGCTTTCCTCAGGTCATCTAACAGGAACAACTCTACAAGGCATTGAGTGTTGGCACTTCTCCCTGTCTTCAGCATTCTAGAGGCACACAGGCCTTTCAGTTCTTAGATCGAAAGTTCACTGTATCTGGAAGGCAGAGAGCCACCGGCATCTCCTTTAGTAGACATACTAAGTGTGGTGTGTTGTTGCACCTACCTAACCTAGTGCGAACTAAACTCTCTGAGGTTGGAGAAAGGGTGTGCTAGACCCTTGACTTACCCAACCCTAAGTTCAGTAGAACTTACTATTCTAAGCTTGTATTTATATGTGCCTAGTACTAGTGGTTTTTTCAGTTAATCAATACAAAGATTTATCTGGTAAAACAATGCAGGCTTGAATCCTACCGCTGCCACCAATGTTAGAAGCTTGCCTGGTATATGATGTCCACTAATGTAAGTGGGCACCTTGCACCAGTCCAGACAACCCTTATGGTGATATTAGACAACCACAAAAAGCTCTCTAAGTGGTAGCTGTGGAGAGCAGCCTTCAGGCTTAGTCTTGAAGGAGTGTAAAGCAGCTTGTTTTACCAGAATGCAATCTTATAGTATAGATTAAATGAAAGAGGACCACACAAGGTATTTATAAAAATATGTATTTATTATATAATACTCTCTAGTACGTTACAGTATCTCCCACATGGAAATATACACAAAGCACACAATACTATAGCAAAAAAATCACAGTAAATAGCACTAATACATAGTGGGCCCCAGGGGGGGGGCAAACCATATACTAAGAAAGTGGTATAAGAACCACGAATCGAGTCAGGACAATGTCGAGAGGCTGTAGAATCGCTGGGGACCCAAGGAAGCACCCAAGGTAAGTAGATAGGGACCCCACGGAGGATGTGTGCAGTGTGAGATCACGACCGCGGGCTCCGTACAATTCTACGTGTAAGTTGCGGTTGGATTTTTTAAGATTAAGGACCCTTCCCAGTGGACCCTGAAGAAACCCTGTGGAAGACAGAAGGTTGGAGAGCCACCCCACCCGTGGATACCCTAGTACCCATGTTACCTGCAACAGGGAAGCCGGATGCATAGGTGTGAAGTGGTGTCAGAAACCGCCGTCGAACTCAATGGAGGACTTCAGGAAAGTGCCGCTGCTGGAAGAGGAGAAAGTGTCCGTGGGAATCCAAACGTGGATTCTTGATGAAGAGTACCTGAAAGCAGAGGGGACAGAGTCTGGGTCACTAGGAAGTGACCAGGGGTTCGGTAGACGAATGCCCACTGATGTCAGGTGCTTCAGGATAGATGTCGGTGATCTTGACTCTGCAGCTGTGGTGACCAGGCAATGCTGAGGATGACCAGGAGCCAGATACGAATTGCCCCACAAAGGATGTAGAGTGCTGAGGGGTCGGTGTCTGGTGGGAGCACCAACAAGCCTTGGCAAAAGCAACCCATGCAGGAGGTCAAGAAGTTGCAGGAAGAGGACCAGCAAGGTCCAGGAGACTCACCACAAGAAGGGGAGTCAGGGCAAGACCAGAGCAATGAGGGGAGCCCAAAGAAGACGTAGTGGACCCTCCACAGGACCCACAGGTCGAAGACATTGGAGTCGCAGGAGGGCCTCGTGCAGTTTTACAAAACAACAGGCCACGGAGCACACGGTGTGAGGTGATCAAAGATCTTTGCAGAAGAAGTTTGCCAGAGGTTGGGGCTACTTGGAGCCCAATGCACTTGTTGCAGAATTGCCAACAAGCCCTTGCACTTGCAACTGTACGCGGTGCACAGGGGTTCAGGTATTGCAGCCCCTACGAGGGAAACTGGCCTCAAACTCGGTGAGAAGACAGCTAAGGTCTCGAGGGACATAGAAACCCACCTGCTGTGTTGCAGAACCCTTCGAATCCGTTGGAGCTGAGGATCATCAGGCCAGTCAGCAAATGCAGGGGAGTGACTCCTTCACTCCAAGGGAGATTACTTCAGTAGTCCTTGATGCGTCAAAGGCCTTGGAAGGTTCCTGTATGATGCACAGGCACAGACGATGCAGTAGACTGGAAGGGAGACAATGTCAGGCCCAAACGAAGTCCAGCGAAGTCCAGAGTGCCCAGACGGTAGAAGTGCAGCGGTATCTGTTCTGAATCTTATTCCACGACGAATCTAGGGACCTACACTCAGGTAAGCCCTTAAGTACCCTAAGGAAAGGGTTGGGACGATTCAGGGGACCCTCCCAGGGCAGGATCTGGACAGGGGGGAGTTTACTCCCATGTCCTTTGTCCAGTTTCGCGCCAGAGCGGGAGCCAACAGCTCCCAGGACTGGTTTGAATTGGACTATGCACAGGGACACCAAATGTGCCCCTCATGCAGACTTTCAGGCGCTGGCAAGTGCACCCACCCAGCCCCAATACACTAAATCCTGTCTGGGTGGTGTTCACACCTCCCTGTGACAGGATGCCTATTGTTCTGCCTTCCCCTGCTCGAGCTTGGCTCAGCAGCAGGAGGGCAGAAATGTGTCTCTGGTCGGCAGCAACCATTTTTTCAAGAGGGGGGTAGTCCTGCTGTCAAGAAGGCTGGTACCGGGAACACTGAGAGCCTAACGGAGGGCTCTTCCAGTGCTTGGAAACATACCTCCCCAGTGGCGTAGCTAGGGGGGGGCGATGGGGGCGGACCGCCCCAGGCGGCACGAGTTTTCGGGCGGCAGCCGGCCCCCCTTCCTCCCGCTCTTACCTGCGGCCGTTGCGGCCGCAAAAATCGGCCGCGGCAGCTACCTCCCCCCCTTCCGCTCTACTATGATTTTGCCGAGGGCGGCAAACGCAGGGGCCGCCACGGGCAGCCTAAGGCCTAGCTACGCCCCTGTACCTCCCACACCATTTACGGTGTGGGGGTATGATTCCAATATGTTTGATACCAAGCATGATAGGATTCGTTGCAGCCAGTTTCGAGATGGTCATCACATAATTACGCGGTGCCCCTCTATATAGTATATGGCTGCTTCACTGACAACCCGGGAGAATGGACTCCGTAGGCTGCAGGGGTGTCCTGCTCATGCAGGGGCACCCTCTCACTTAGAACCAGGCACCCTGCCCTCAGGATTGTAAAGACCTGCTATAGGGATGACTTATAGGTTTTAAGTGCAGTGACCCTTACATATAGTAAACCTATATCTTTAGTAAGTGGTGCAAGCACCAACTTACATAGGCTGCAATGGCAGGCCGGTAGGCCCATTTTGAATGGTCCCTCATGGGTGGCATAATACATGCTTCAGCCCATGGGGGACCTCTGGGGTACCTATGCCCTGGGTACATGGGTACCATATACTAGGGACTGACGAGGGTTCCCCAGTATCCAATCTGGAATGTACCTAGGTATTGAACACAACAGTTTAGGGAGAAAGCAGATGGACTGGGGTCATGATTAGCAGGATCCCAGTCAGACTAGTCAAAAACAGAGTCACATCAAGCAAAAAGTGGGGGTAACCATAAGAAGCAGATCCTACTTTCCTACAGGTGGGCTGCTTAAAGGGATTGATGAAAGGACTGAAATGGCTTAGGTTTACACTTGATGGTGTTATGTGTAATACCATTACCATCCTTGATTTCACCAATAACTCTACAAGTCTGGTAGGCCAGCAACTTATGTGCCAGCATAGTGCCCGGCTTATTTCCCCCTTCATGAAAATGGGTCCCTAGTCTGGTGAGAATATAGTTGGCCCTATCCAGTTTTTAGGTCTCGCCTACGCAGCGCGCATGCGCTGCTTAGGCAAAAAGACCTTTTGGAATCGCCTCGGCTTTTCAGCCAAAAACGTGCACGCGTTCCATTGACTTCAATGGCAACGCGTGCACGTTTGGCGATTCACTTGCGGGAGAGAGCAGCTGGCGCCATATGGTCGCAATTATCGCGCCTTGCTGCTCGCTCCCGCAAGGGAATCGCGCAGGCCCCCTTCTCTCCCCCCTCCCCCTGCTGCCGTGCGAGGCGCGCGCGCTTGTTTTCTTGGTCAACTACATCCAGAACATTTTTTTTGTAGCGCTACTCACAATAAAGGCTTATGGCGCTGGAAAGCCACACTTACAAGGCGACAAAATTAAGGCACAGTTTGAACTACAATTCTACGAGGGGCGATGAGCCACTGAGTGGGTAGAGTCAGAAGTAAAGGAAACGGGAAACCTACAGACTACACAATGAAAAAAAAACATTAAAATGATGTGCGTTTTTCGTTCCACGTGTATACCGAGTTGCTAATTTGTAAAGCGCTAAAGGCCACCGGAAGGGCACTTCAAGGCGCTCCGTGGTGAGAAAAGCGATTGACCAAAAGAGACTAGCTTAAAAGGGTACGATGGGGAAAAGAGCAAGGCGTACATGGAGTGCTCGCTTCTCCGCATAAGCGAGTATGTCACCGGCAATGACGATTACAGCAGCAGTATAGCAAGGTGCCCCAATGTAAGCAAGGGACACGGGCATCTTCCTTTCAGCCAAGCAGTAAAATAGAATCGTCTCCTCACAGCCCTCAGCCCCGGTGCTACTGCACCTGCTAACTAACGATATCTACGACCTGGAGGGCAGGATCGGAGTGAGGAGATAAGGGCTCTGCAATAACACAACTTGTGTGGCTGCAACGACCCAAAAGTGCCAAGGAGAGCTGAATCGTAACAAAAAATTGTGCCGTCAATCGAGTCGGCAAGATAAAAGCGGTACTAGAGTCCCCCCGGTAAATAGAGTTTTAATGCAGGAAATACAATATGCTAATGAAAGATGCCCAGCACTCAAAGGGGTTATTATACAATATATACGTGAAATCCGTACAATGTCTATGTCAATAGCGAAACTACAAATTAAATGCTTAGTATAACGGCATCCAAGGATCAGCCTCCCAGCAGAACTACTGGTGGACACAAAAACGGGAAATCAGTAAAAAAAAACAAAAAAACACACGGGTTGGGGGGCCACATAACTGCAAAATAAACCAAGTGCCAAGAGTAGGCATGGAATGGCATACTGAATGAATTACTTGGCAGTACCCGGGGCCAACACCATGCTTGTAAACAACCGGACTGGGAGGCAGAGAGGAGGACGGGGCTGGGTGGTGGTGGGTAGTCAGGAGAAGAGTCGATAAAGTGACCTCCCCTCCAACCCCTTTCCCCACCCCAAATCTGTAGTCCAGCGTAATTAAGTGGCTGGAAACTCGGGCTCCTCCACCCATGTTCCAGCTGTAAAGAAAACACCAAAGTCCCATTGGGAAATGAGTCCCTAACTCGCTACGGTACCAGCAAAGAGGTGAACAGCAGGACTACCCCCTCTTCCAAAGACAAGGGGCCAAAGAAAACCTTCCCGGCCAAACATCCACAAGAATCAGAGGCAGAGAAAGAAGCCCCCGCCCCCACCCCTTAGAGGAGCAGATGGGTGAGGAAAGGCGGAGGGGTTAGGGGCAGAGAAAACAGAAGGCTATTGGTGAAGCAAAACATCCTAACTGTGTTGGAGCACACATGCAGAAGCGGGGTCTGCACCGCAGAGAGGGAGGGAGACGTGGCGCCTTCGCGCTTCTTTTCTACCTGGTTACTTGAGTGGAGTCGACACGACCCGCGCGAAGAGTGCCAAGTGCGCGGCGCCCAGGCTGGCACAACAGCCCACATGATCAAGTGCTTTTCTTCCCCTCTGCCCCCGAACGCGCCTCTGGAGTACTTCATGCCCCTGTGGGGTTCAGAGGCAGCTACACTAACTGAGGAAGTTTTCGGGTGAAGCGGTCAGATATCAGACAAACTAATCACAAGTAAAAACCCTGCACTCAGACCATTCGGCCTCACAAATCCCAACCAATGTCAGCATCTATTGGAGTTCAATAGGAGGAGATTTTATTAAACAATTCAAATTGAGTAATCCACTCTTCGCAGGCAGATGCAGTTTTGTCATGTTTATTAATAATCCAAAAATACATTACGACATTCATAAAGACAATTATTTATGCAAGCATTGATCAGAGGTCGGGAGGTTGAGGCTCTTGATGCTTGTTTACAGTTTGGTTTCCACCTTCTCTGAAATTAACATGCTCTCAGTTTTGACCCCAAACAAGGTCCTTCGTGCTACAGGCTTTTCTGCACACAGGTCAATTATAAAAATCACCATTACCAGTATTTATTAATTACTGGCTTAGGCTCATGCTATTCAATCGTCGGTGGTAGTGGTAAAATACAGGTCAGCTGACAACCCTACAACCAACTCGATCAACTGCTGCCGCCAACCACAGGAGAACACCAGGGCCCAAGCTTCCTGCACTCTGGGCCTCACATGCCATCCCTCCAGTACTCTCACTGCAAGCAGATCCATGCTCCCAGCGCAGATTAACCACCACAAAGCCATCTGCATCATGATGACACTCACCGGAAACCACGCAAGACAGGTAAGTGTCAGAGGAATGATAAGAAACAATGAAACGAGCATTGTTATATCGGAGCGCAGTAATGTCTATTTATGTGGAATAATGCTAGCACCTGGTTAATAAGGGTTTTACTGATCCCAGAGCCTTGAAGTCACAACATTCACAGAGTCAGCCGGTCATTCAGGCCTGGATTTAATTTTGTATTCTGGTGCTGATGATCTTCCATTTATAATTACAAATACAAATTAAAAACACAAGTGCAAAGGAAAATCCAGAGCAGCATGAGCCACGCATATCTCACCGAGGGCTATTTAGAAGCATTGCCACTTGCTGGAACTTTTAAAAAATGTACTTGGTCCATGTGGTCATGAAGGGAGGGGCACACTTTACTTTCATTTTAATGTTTCAGACCACGGATCTAAGTTTAATTCTTGGTAGGAATGTGAACACATATGAGTATCTAAACCGCAAAGGGATTTTCCATTAAATATGTATTTAGACCAGCCCCTTACAGTCTATAACCTGGACATAATTTGTAAATTTATAGATTAACTGAATGAAAATTATTATATCCGTTGTGCACAGGCTGTAAGCAGGGGTGTGAAAAATTTACGTAATCTGATTTTCGGCAACTATGCAAAATTTTATGAAATTGCGTTCATGCATTAATTTTTGACTTGAGCACGCATTCGGTGCTAAAAAAAACCTGAAAACCATTCACCACTATGTAGTCATAGTTAGGATCATGTTTCCATAGAAAATAGATTTTTTTGTTTGGAAAATATTCATGAAACTTTCCAAAACAAAGTTCTCCCACCTCAACTCCCTCCTGGAAAGTTTTTGGGTGACTCGTCAATTGGATCATAGAACAAGCATTGGCATAGCCAATAGGTCTCGCTTTTGGGACCTTATAAGTATTTAGTTATGCAGCACAATATCCTTGGTGCAACAACATCAAGTGTTGCATGGCTAAACACTTATAAGGTCCCAAAGGCGAGACCTATTGGCTATGCCAATGCTTGTTGTGTATGTTGTTGGCCCCTACCTGCCAACATCTTCCTCCAGATCTTACTGGAGGGCATGTGTTTATATTGTTGCTCAAGTTCCAGCAGATTTGCAGACAGGTGGGTCTTGGCCAGCTCTCACCTACGTTTAAGTTGTGCCACTTCTTAAATAACTAGTCCCCTGGAAACAGCCTTAAGAGCATCCCAGACCACTCATCTATGTATTTCCCCAGTGTCATTGAGAGCCAGGTACTCCTTGAGTTTCTCCTAAACCTCAGTTACAACCACTTGGTCATTAAGAAGGAATCGTTAAGGCGCCAGGAGCTCCTACCATGCAGTGTTGCTTTTTCTTCTTATTGGAAGGTGATGTAGACAGGGCCATGGTCTGATAGGGTTTGGGGGAGTTGATCTGCCTCTGATAGGGAGTGTTTGAGCCTTTTGCCTAAGAGGAGGAGGTTAATCCGGGCATATATGTTGTGCTGCAGAGTAGTGGGACCAGTCAACCGTAAGGGGGCAACCAGTGCCCAAGTGTCTTTCAAGCCCAGTTCAGCAAGCCAAATCCATCCCTCCAAGGATAGCTCAAGGGTCTCTCCATGTTGTTAATGTGACCCATCTTGAGACGCATTGAAAACTAAGTTGAAGTCCCCCTAATTATCAAGGGGCCCTCAGCAAAAGTGTCAATAGATTGTAGCATGTCTCTGCAATTTCTCCTGTCTGGAGTTCGGGGTGTGAATTGATGCTAAATTGATTGATTGATCTTCCCACAGATCACTGACCACAACCCACTGGCCCGCCGTGTCTAACTTGTGATTGCGCTTGGTAAATGACACAGGATGGTCAGTAGGATTGCCACTCCCCCCAACTATAAAACTTCAACCACTAATGTCCAACAGTGAGTGGGGTAAAAGAAGAAATATCTGTTCGTACAAGCTATCATGTCTGCAAAGTGGGTGTTCCCAAACCATCACGACAGGAACTTGAAGAAGGTGGTTATAGACAGTGAGGACTCTGTTACTGGCTAATAGTGCTGTTGGACATCGAGGGTATAGCATACGCCAGCATACTTCTCCAGGGGATCGTACAATGGGCAGGCGCGGAAGGCTTACTACCCTTCTATCAAGCAGGGTTTCACGCAGAAGGGTCTACGGTGGACAATATTGTCATCCTCTCATACCTTGCCCATCAAGCGGCAAATCAGGCATCACTCCTTGTGTTCACATGCTTCATAGACTACTCAGTCGCTTTTGACGGATTTGTCCAGAACATCTTATGGGAGAACTGCTACGAGCACTCATGTCCTTATACACTAAGACTTAGGTACAAGTGAAATTCACGGGGGAGACAGCCACTGCTAAGATCGATACAGACTGAGGATTAAAACAGGGCTTGGTGCTGGCCCCTTTTTTATTCAACCTTTACACAGTGGATCTGGGCCCGGCCTTATCCGGTGCAGCCTTACTCACTCCAAGAATTTGCGACAGGAGAATTCCACTCATGCAGTATGCGGACGATCTAGTGTTATTAGATCACACGAAATCTGGTCTGCAAAAATCTGTCAATGCCCTAATTACATACAATCTCAGGAATGAGCTTGTGGCCAATGTGAGTGTAGGAGAGTAGGATCTGCTTCACATGGGTACCCCCACTTTTTGCTGATGCTTCACTGTTTTTCGACCTTAGTCTGGCTGGGGCCCTGCTAATCAGAACCCCAGCCTAGCTGCTTCCTCTTTAAAATGGTTTCCATGTGCCTTAGGCACATCTCTAATTGGAATCTGGAGTGCCCTTATAAGTCCCTAGTATATGGTATACTATGTACCAAGGGCATAGGTACCTCAGAGGCCTACCAGGGGCTGCAGCATGTATTATGCCACCCCTGGAAGGCCATCCAAAATGACACCACAGGTCTGCTACTGCAGCCTGGGTAAGGTGGTGCATGCACCCCTTACTGTGATATAGGTTACCTATATCACTACATACTTACACATATATAAACCTATAAGTCACTCCTATGGCAGGCCTTATCAATCCTGAAGGCAGAGTGCTTGGTTCTTATGTGAGAAGGTGCCACTGCATGAGCAGGGCCCCTCTGCAGTGCTCAGAGTCCATTGTCTGGTGCTGTTTGTAAATGCGGTTAAACCATATACTCTTAAGTGCATTATATCCTCGCGGTAGAATGCTAACTTTGGAATGACTGCATCAAAACATGTTGTGTTTGGTGTCAAACATCTTGGAATACTACCCCCCCGCCAGTCCTGGTGGCGGGGGTAGCATTCCACCCTTCTAGAGGGAGAGACATGTTCACCCTGGTCTACCCGGTAACTTCTTTCTGAAGCCCCAGCATCACAAAATGGATGCTGCTGCCACAGACACAAGTCTGGCCTCCTGCTGCTGACCGAAACTCCGGCAGGGGAGGCCTGGACAATAGGTTTCCTGTCGCAGGGAGGTGTAACCACCTCCCCAGACAGGATAATGTGTATTGGGGCTGGGCGGGAGCACTCTCTGGGTGCTTTGAAGTCCTGCACTGGGGGCACATTTGGTGTCCCTGTGCATACCCCAGTTCAAACCGGATCAGGGGCTTCCAGCCCCTGCTTTGGCGCGAACTGGACAAAGGGAAAGGGGTGTAGCCACCCCTCTGCCCTGACCCACCCATAGGTGGGGCCACAGAGTAGTCCAACCCCTAAACTTGGTATAAGTATAGGAACCCAGTCCTTAAGACTTTAGATTATCCCTGGACGAAACTCTGATACAAAATCCTGGACCTTCGACGCTCTACTTCAAGATTAGAGGACAGAAGAATCTCCCTTGGGGTCAAGGAATGACTCCCCTGCTTGGCAGGCACCAAAGAAGCATCTGTCCGGTCTGCATCACTGAAGCTTCCGTCGGACGCCGAAGTCCCTGCATCACCAGAGGTGGATTCTCAGACTTCCCCGAGGCTGCCCTGAGTCCCCAGCAAAGCTGAGGCCCGTAGCTGTCGTGAGTAACGTGAGACCGTGACCCCTGGACACCGAGCACATTTGCAAGTGCATCCTCTTCCTGGGCTTCCAGGAAGTTGTGCTTTGGGCTCCGAGTAGCCCCCGCCTCCAGCACCGACTGCACCGAAGGTCACTGGCCTCCACTCCACGAGTGTCCTGTGAGCCAGCTCCACGTGCACCGTCTCGAGGCTCCTTCGCGGTTGCTAGTCCGTTGGCTAGTAGCCCTCCACGAAGGCCAATCCTTTTTTTCTTGGGCTCCCTGGTTGCTCCAGGCTTGCCCTCACTTACCCTTGCTGGGTGAGTTCCTCAGACCTTGCTGGTCTGCACCGTTGCCAATCTTCACCTTCACCGAGACTTGCCGTTGCCAAGGCTTGTTGGGTCCAATCCGGTCGCCGATGCCTCAGCACTCGACAGACATCGTGTACCAGCCCGAATCCTGCTCCTGGTCGCCGACAACGCCTCCTGGACCTCGTGGCTGAAGAGTCAAGACGACCGTCAGTGCACCTGAAGCACCCGACATTGGTGAGCATCTGCTCATCGCCTTCCTGGTCACTGGCTAGTGACCCAGACTCTGCCCCCTCTGCTTTCAGGTTCTTCAGATCTCCGATCCACTCTTGGATCCACCTGGACACTTTCCACTTGGTCGCCAGCAGCACTTTGCAGCAGATCGCCATTCAAATCGACGACGAAACCCGACCCCGAAAGGCACCTATGCACCCGGCTTCCCTGGGTGAGGTAACACGAGTACTCCGGTGCTCCCGTGGGTAGAGACTCTAGAAAGACCTAGTTCTCAAAGGGTTTGCTCCAAGTCCTCCTTTAAGTGTCCCTTTTCTTTAAATTCCTAATCGCGACTTTGCCCGTAGAAGTTAACGGTGATTCGCGGTTGTGTTTACACACTGCACGCGTCCCCCGTGGGTCCCCTGTGTCACTACCTTGGGTGGTTCCTTGTGGTCCAAGCACTTCTACAGGCTCTAGGCCTAGTGTCTAGCTCAGTCGTGGTTCTTATACCACTTTATTGGTATATGTTTTGGTACGCCCCAAGGGCCCAAACGTGTATTTGTGCTATTACTGTGTTTAAATAACTTATAACTTGTGTACTTCGAACTCTAGCCTCATAAAGAGACTAGAGGGGTGTGTTTAGCAATAAATACATATATTTTGAATATATACCTGGTGTGGTGCTCTTTCATTTGATCACTCAAGAGATTATAGACTGGTAAAACAAGCTGCTTTACATTCCTTCAAGACTTAGCCTGAAGGCTGCTCTCCATAGCTACCACTAGGATAGCTTTCAATAAAGGTTGTCTTTAACCTATCTCCAATAAGGGGTTGTTTGGACTGGTGCAAGGTGCCCACTATAATTAGTGGACAGCATATACCAGGCCAACTTCTCACAGTGAGTAAAACAAAAGAGATCTTTGGGAAATATCCAAAGAAGAGGCTCACTAGATGGGGGCTGAGGCCGCTGAGGTTGGACTGTGTGCGACACTATAATTATCTGAGAGCTTGGCTATGTGAAACTGGGAAACCGACCCTGCCCTTACATAAAATGAAAAGCAAAGCAAGAATGGCCACGTACACTCAGTGTAAACTAAATGCCACCCTCGACAGCCCAACGTCCACTGCCATACGGAGGGTGGTGCGCACCAAACTGCTCCCTGTGCTCAATTATATGCAGCAAACAGTTCCAGGCATGCTGGCAACCACCCTAGCAAAGATCCAGTGTACAGCCAACAAGAAACTATTCCATCTACCCAAGCAAACAGAAACACCTAGATCAGGCTGGAATTTGGGCTTGTGCAGCAAATTCTCGAAAATTTAGCTGCCCTGGCTAAATATTACTTTCACTCAACGGCTGCTCCAGTGCAGCCGTTAACACTATGAAGGCTTCAATAAAAATAATTTTCACAAGTACTAACAATCCTTGGTCCACAAACCTATCAGCAGCCAAGGAATGCCTGCAGCTTGCGGTGGAGAACTGGAACACAAATATGATCACTTATACAAGCATTAAAACTCTAATAAGAAAACAACTGTATCAGTGCTCACGAGAACTGGATATGGAAGCCTTTCTAGGTAAAGCCCCACAGGAGTCACTAACGGCGCCGCAACTTAACAAGTCAGTCAAACTCCAGCTCCAACAAGGCAATGGGAAAACACGCTTTAAAACAAATCTTACTAGCAAGATTAGTCCCGCTTTCAATAAGAGAACTGAATCCATCCTGGAGAACGCTTGAAATCGTCACCTGCTGCAGATTGTGTTACTACAGAAGGGAATCTCTAGCACATATACTGCTCTGCTGTCCGGCCTTGTTAAATGCTGTTGAACCTTATTGAGGCCTATATTTTTAGGTCGAGCCTCGACAGCACTTGCGCTGTCTGTAAGACCTGTTGCATCCTCTTCTGTGGGCTTTTGACACCCCATCGATTGTTATTGGTTCTTATTTGTGGCATTCTGAAATGCTGGCTTTTGACTGGTGTTTGTAGGTGTTTGACCCTCCTTTCTGTGTGTGTTCCACCCCATGGCGATTTTACTAATGGTTTATTTTGGTCCTCCTGTCCTGCAGTGTCTGGCGCTTGAGCAATGAAGGGGCTCAGTAGGGGAAGCTGCTAAATGAAAGAAAAAATAAATGCAGAGGGTTCTTTTCTGCGCTGTGAATGCGAGGACTTTAGGACAGCCAGTTCAATACCTTGAGTTACCGGCCAGCTGAAGCCCTTTCAGTTTCAGCCCAATGAGGCTGCCCGCGGCACACGCAGTGTGCCCACTCAAGAGGGCGGCCACCCTAGTGCCACATTAGGCATAACAACATGTCTAGTGGTTGGGACCCTCCGGGAGTCCCCAAAGTCTGGTGTGGTCCACGCATCACGTCCGGCGCATCGGAGGGTGGGGGCAAGGTACTTATACCTGCCCCCGCCCATCTGGCTTTCCTTTTGTGCCTTCTGGTCATGCCGTCTGGACGTAGCCGTCGTGTCGGGTCCGGAGCCGCTTTCAATTTTTTGCGGTAAGCTTGGCCCCATGCCCCGTCGCCACTGTACAGGACACCTCAACCCCCCCCCCCTCCTACCGGCCACATTCCGGTCGGATGCCCCGTCAGGGCACAGGGAGCTGGTCACAACACTTGGCTGGCATCCCGTGGGGGGGGAGAGGAGGCGGCCTTGTCCGGTCCAGGGTAGGGCCTGCCTCTGCCCCAGCTGCATGGTGCACATCGGGCTGCAGCATAGTGTGCCACAGTAAGGTGGGGGCCTGCCCGATGGTCGAGGGGGCCCCAGGCTCACCTCGGCCTGGCACTACACAGTATTTATGGGTGTTCAGGTCTTGGACCCCCGGGAGGTGCCACGAGGGGGTTATGTGCCCGCCGCAGCTCCCTGCACGCGGCACCCATTGGTGTTTGGGGTGTACCGGGCGGCCGTTTGTCACATGACCGCCGGTATGTCCTAAAATGGCTTGGCTTTGGCAGCGCACCGCGCCAGCAAATTTCCAATGCTGGGGCGGCACCCGACCGCACCGCAGACAGGGGGGGCGCAAGAGTGCCCTGGCCCTTTCGTTTGGCCACGGAGTGTGGCAGTGCACCGCCCCAGCAAATCGGCAATGCTAGGGCGGCATACTGGGTCGACCGGGTGATCAGAAAGACGGCCGACGCGAGGGGGCCACAAGATGGATCGGGCCCTACCATATGGCACCAGGTAGGGTTAGGCCTGGTCAGTACTTGGATGGGAGACTGCTTGGGAATACCAAGTGCGGTAGGAGTCTCCCTCGTGGAACCACCGGCAGACTGTGGCAAGAGAGTGGGATCTTACCTCTGCTTTTCAGGTCCCTGGGCCTATGGGTTTGCGCCGAGGGGGCAGCGAGCGAGCCTCTGCCTCCCAGCAGTGCTGTGGCGCACCGTGCGCCCAACCAGGTCCCAGGGCTTACAGGCGTTGAATGGAAGGGGCAGAGTGCCAGCCCCTGCCCTTAGGCGGTGGCGGACAGGCAGCACAACTGCCTGGGGGAGTCTGCCCTTCGGGGAGACGTGTGAAGCGGGCTCAAATCAGGGTTGTGGCCCAATCCTTGCGGGCGGTGCAACTACTTGGGTGTCTGCCCGTGTGCACCCAGTGGTGGGCGTGGCTGTGGCCTAAGGCTAGAGCAGCCGACCTACGAGCTTAGAAAGCAGGTTCGAGCCTGACGTCTGGCGACTCAAAAAAGTATTATGCGCTTGTACAATGCAGCTGGCGGTCATATAAAGCGCTCCGAGCTTTCGCTATAAAATTAGTCTCTTCAAAGTTACATCTAAAGCAGTGATGTTTTTGGCCCCGTTTCTTCGTATCGTACTAGACATGTGGCTGTGCATGTGCCGCGGGCAGCCTCAGTGCCAGGATTTTTGTAGCTGGAAGAGCTTTGACTCAGTCTACCAGTGGTTAGAGATGGCCATTAAAAGTCGAGCTAAATGCCTGGCTCTAGCTTAGCTCGAGGTCTTTTGGGACCCTCGAGCCCAAAACGAGCCGAGCTTGAACGTGCATTCCGCCTGCTCGTGCCTCTTGATGTAAAACAGGAGACGAAAATATATACCCATCTAGTGGCTGAATGAAACAATGGGAAATCTAATTTCTTGGAATTTTCTGGGCTTAAACAAATTGTGTAATTTTTAAGTTCATGTTTAACAAATGTCAGTTTTAATAAATGCCTCTCAATTCAGTTGTACAGTATTTATCATAATTTTATACGGTGTTTGTTGCACAGTTTTTGTGCCAAACTTTTTCTGGGCTGAACTGGTGCACAAACTCTTAAAGCCCATCCAGACCAGCTCTGGCTAGGCTCTCAGTGTTAATTTGTTGACTTGCCCACCTCTACCAGTGTTGGCAAGTGACTGGAGACAGTTCGAATCTGCGCTGGTTCCTCCCCCCCCCCCAAAATGTAAGATCTGCTGAAATATTTGTAAATGTCTGCGGGAACGTAAGGTGAAACTGGCAAAAATGAAGTGGATCAATTCTTAGACCACTGACACCAAGCATTTGCAGCTGCAAACCCAATAAGTCGAGCACTGGCAATCTATCTTTTGAAAAAAGTATGGGAACTGTGATCCCAAGTCCAATGGGGGAAGGTCAATGAGCATGAGGATGGGATCAAAGGCGTGGCTAAAAAGAACAAAATCTTCTGTAACTATTTTGTTGGTCTTTCATGTCCAAATAACTGCATATAAATTAACATAGACCTTGAATGGAAATAAATGTGAGAAATGCACTATTTTACATTGTGAAACGTATTTTCAATCCAGGCAAATAACTTAATCTACACATGCCTGTCAACAATAGGTATGACCATGTGTAAGTACCTGGATGCTCCGGTAAGGTGCGTCGAGACCTCCGCTCTATAATTTCTGCAATTTGGTAGTAGTTTTAAAGGGAGAGTTTAATGAGGCAATTTAGCTTTCTTTCGTTAAAGGAAGCTACACATGTTCCAGCAATTTCTGTGGCACAACTGTATTAGGCCACCGGGTGGGAGAGATTCATGATGCAGTTTCTTTCATGCTAAAGAAAAAGCTTCACATGGTCCAGCAATTTCTGTGGCGCAACTATTCTTGAGACCACCGAGTGACACTTGTTTGCCATTTACCGTGAACGGGTACTAGTTGTATTTGACTTCTGGTGTGAAGAGCGACTGCTGCCTTGAAGGATCGAAGGTTTTGCCTAGTGAAGCTTTGACTCATGTATGGTAGCGCAGTGGGTTAACACGCCTGCTTCAAAGTACGTGTACAATGCAGACCACAAGCACATATAACGTGAATAGGTCATTGGGTTACTCTGCTGGGCTAAGAGGTCCTTTTGTATGGCAGCTTATAAGTGGAAACCAATAAGCCTAACATGAACAGTCGAGCTATTGTTGGTCATCAGGAGCCACGTGCAAACTACAAAGTATAGATTAGTTAGAGCCCCAGGTTACCCAGGGCGGATCGTTGAACAACACAGAGAGCAAAGACAGGTTTAGAATGAAGGCCGATTGATTTAGAGTCCGATCTAAGTATTTTGCCTGGCCTTGTATAATCTTAAATGGTATTTTCTTGAGGAGCGGGGGCAACCCTAGTTGGGTCAGGGAAAACTCAACCGCTAACACAAAGCAATTGCGTCCTCATCATGGGAGGTGCACGTACCAGCAATGCTCTGCATTCCCGCTTAATTTTGAGTTCTGTGAGCCTCTCAATCTGATACAGCCGAGGGCTGTAAATGTGTTTCATATGTGTTAAAGCTATTCTTTTTAGAGGTCCAGTCAGTGCTATTCGAGCAATGCACTCATCGTTGACACACCTTTAAGCACCTGCAGATTGTGACAGAGGGGTGTGAAGCCATGGGTTTTAAAAAAAAAAAAAAAGGGGGGGTAAAGTTACCTTTGAAGTTTGCGAGTCGAGAGCCACATGGCTCATGTTTCAGGGTGCATAAGTCCTTGGGGTACAAGGCCCGCACCACTGGAGCAATCCCTGCTACTTTGGGGCCAAGTCCTCATCAGTAGTCGCCAACAGCTACGCAGTGGTTGGCATAGAAGTTCTGCACCTACCCCCACTCCTGGTCTCCTTTCATCTTATCCTACAATACAGGTTCAGCGTTCCAGTGGGAGACTCATGGGAGGTGCAGTCACTCTAGGGGGGCACAATATCACAGACTGGAATATAAGTGTACTTTCACCAGGCCCGGGCACACAACTTTAATCCTATTTTAGTCACGGCTTTGTATGTATGGCCTCTAAACCCCCAGCAGGCAATGCGTGCATGCCTGGGGGCATGGTGCTCGATTCTGTCCCTAGTTAGGAACATGGCTGGGCTAAGCCAACAGTTTTGTTATTTCACATAGCTGCAGGACAAAGTCATTACTAGATGTCCCCCTCAATTCAGAAGCAAGTGCAAAAATAGCTATATAAAAGATCCTGGCCATCCAGACATTACCAGATGGCCCCATAGAGCCGGGTGCACCGGATTGTATCCTCTCCTAGCAGCAGTGCGCCAAGTTGTTGCTAGGTGTCTCTCTTAATGATATGCAAGTGCTTTAAGTGCGAAGTAGCTAGGTTTCACTCAGTAAGGCAGAGGGGTCCTTTCAGGACCCTCTATAAGGGGGGCTGCGTTAGAACATAAACTGTGAATCTTAGATTTTGACATTGATGTCATTTGGACCACTCACATTGCTAATATTTACAGCCTGGGGAGTGTGAACAGAGCTGTACAGTAATTTGCTGCAAGTGGGGGAGAGTGTGGGGGGGGGGGGTAATTCCACCACATCCAAGCAACATTTGGACAACCCACCCACACTAAGCTTCTGTCTGAGTTCAATTGGGGTCACTTATCGTCCATACTTGGTTCTGTTTGATTCACTTAAACTGATCACTTGAATTGATCTAAGGCGTCCAACTTAATTTGACGGACAAGTCCAAAATGTGTCACATTACAGTACGTGTGAAATTTTCAATTGCCTGTGCAATTAATTTAAATAATTACTGATTTAAATAGGGGCGAGTATTGGATGCTCGTGCACCAAGGCATCTGCAGCAGTGAGTGCTGCTATGCTGTAAGGATATGAAGGTTAAATAGGACTGCCAGGTGCCGCTTGGGTGCCTGCCACATGGCCACTTGCAGGTTATATGGTGAGTTCAAAGGGCCTAGGAGGGGTCATGGCAAAGAAAACCTGGACCGATTCACCTGCTGGGTGTGGTGGTGGTGGTTTCAACCTCATGGTCATAGGATCAAACCCCGTTGAGTTCTATCAACCTTTCATCCTAGAAAGTATGTAGTTACTGCAAGATTTTAATCCGGTTAAACTGGGCAAGGGACTGACTGACTTGGTGAGGCACAAAAGACAATTCCCCAATGGTACTTGACTATGACACAACATTGGTTCAATATAGTTGTATCAATAATTCGGGTGAGGTGCAAACTTAGTGGCCAGTTAACGGGAATGTGCCTCAGCATAACCAGTGGGTACCACAGGACGCTTCACTTATTGTTAAGAGCCTGCCTTCCCCATGGCTGATCCAGCCAGGTGGTGAAGGAGTGGTTGCCCTTACAGGGGGCAGGGTCCTCAAGGTGTGGGGAACACTTGTTGGAGGACTCTGGCTGACAAAGTGTATTAAAGCTATCTACATTTCCTCTCCTGCATCCCAGTAATACCTGTAATCTGGGTGCTGGGTAATCCACACCAGGGTGGGTGCACCAGTACGGCAACACAACATCCATTTAAAGTCCGCAGTTAGACTGGGATTGGATTCTGTTCAGACTGTCCTCCCATTCTCACCATCCACTTGTCAGCATCCTGGTATACATTAGCAGAAGTTTGGCACAGGGCTACTCACGCTAGGGTGGGGACAGCAGCAGGGTGAATCAGCATCTGTGGATCGCAGTCAGATGGTGATGGACTTGCAGGCAATGATGACATGAAAGGAAGCAGAATACTGTAAAGATAAGTGTGGGTAAAGGGTTCCTGCAATTCAGTTAATAAACCCTGGCAGCCCTTCAGCCAGGTGGGTTGCGCTAGATTGTCATTCCAATAGTGTGCTGTGGGGTCAATAGTGTTGAGAAACATGGGTTTGGAGCACATATGCCGACAATTCCAGAACAAAAATTGCATTTTTAGTTAAGAAGGTGCAGGCAAATGTGTTCGTATGATTTACTCCAGGTTCCCACTAGCCAAAAGCATTGGCATCTGTTTGACACACTGGTATACCTCTAGCAAAAGCCGCCAGTCAGCCAGGTGGGTTGCGTTAGTTTGTCATTCCAAAATAGGTGCTGTTACTCCAATAGTGTTGAAAAATATGGGTTTGGAGCACTAATGATGACTATTACCAGAACACATTTGCATTCATATTTAAGAAGGTGCAGGTAAATTTGCTCATATGTTTTACTCCATGTCCTCAAATCCAAAAGCATTGGCTAACCTTTTTGGAACTCTGGTATACATTTAGCAAAAGCTGTTTATGGGCTACATATGCTGGGGTGGGGGGACACCAGCATGACGACACAGCACCCGTGATCGCAGTCAGACTGATGGGTTTTGTAGTCAATAAGGACATGAAATGTAGTGAAATATTAGGAGTACCATTAGGGGACCTCAGGCTTTTTCCCCTGTGTTTAGATCCACATTTATCTTGGCTTAGGTGAGGAGGCTCACCAGGCGTCCTCGTAAGGACATGACACAGCTTAAATTCGATCCATGTCTACATGTTCACTTGCTGGCGTGGCACTTGGTAATCAGCCTGAACCCTGATAAATGGGATCATCCAAGTAATGGGGGCAACCAAGGGCTTAACCAATCCCCTATGAAAATGCACAAATTTGCACACAGTGCACAATGGATTGTATCACACAGATCTGTGGTTACGAAGAGAGCTGCTTTATATCTCCAAGGGGTCCTATTCCTGGCCGGTGCTGTCCTCCTACACATAGGGAGGTCAGTGGATAAAGATGGGGGGTATGGTGTTGGCCACAACATTAACTTGTTTGAACAAACATACTTGTGGCATTGAAGGCAGACACCGCTTTGCTTACCAGCGAATCTTGAAGCTGGGGCCTGGGGCAGTGAGGGGTAAATACCGGGCCCAGACAACCACTAATCAGAAGGCCTAGTAGCACAGAGGGACATATTTTGGAACCGGTTAAAGAGGCGAACAGTAGTTCCCAACTTCCGGGGAGGCCAGGGAACTTTCCTATAGAAGGGTAAATTAAGCCAAGTACAAGCCCACCAAGCAGGAGGGCTTGGTTCAACCCGAATGCAAAATCAAATAAGGGCTTGGTAATTTAGGCATGGCCTCGTTAGCGCAAACACAACAGGGTACCCCGATAGGGACGGGGCACACCTGCCAGGGGTTGATAGGGAATAGGTCCAGCTGGAAGGACTGGTATCTGCAGGTTGCAGGGGATTATGGAGCCTGCCATGGTGGGGGGGTGGGGGCCCGGATATGACGGTGGCCACATCCAGGGCTTGGCGGAGTTACAGGGCGATCCGGAGGCTGAATGGTACATAGGGGTACCCTCTTCAGGAGCACAATAGGGGTGCAGAAGCCAAACAACCCCAGGAGTCTTTACAGCAGGACTCTGGAGGAAAGCGACGGCGCCCCGCTAGTCCTTCGGGCAGTTGTAAGCCTGAGCAACCGGGGGCTTGCCTGGACACGCTCTGCCCCTAAAAAGGCGTGAGTAAAGGGATGGACTGGCGGTCCACTGTATTTAAGGAGGATAATCCCCACAAAATGGTAGCACCGATTGGGTTGGCCACGGTGCATCAGCCGGGCAGGGCAGCTTAGGTTAGTCACTGCTGCCTGCCCTTGGATCGCCCGTAAGTTAACCCACCACGTTGGCATATTTCTGGTATGAAATAAAACCTGCAGCAAAATGTTTCCCAATAAACATGTCTCGTGTGTTTGCATGCTATGTTCTTCATGTTGGGTGAGTTGCCTATATTGGCACTATGGCTGTTGCGTGCCTGATGGGCTAGTTCGGGCCTATCTGCCCTGCCGATCTGTCCTCGGCATCACCGAGGGAGTCCCTTAACCTCTCCCAAGCTCCTCTCCACAGTCCTCCAGGCATCCCTGCTGTCGATACAGCCCCGCCCAGAAGGGTGTTTTCGACCTGGCAGCCCGGGGTCTCAAACAGCACCTGACACCAGCCTGCTCCTGCCCAGAGCCCTTCTACCTCAAGCTGCGGGCCGTGAGCACGGGTCCCGGAGCGAGCCCCATCGTGCAGGTCTGGTGGAGCGAAGTAGTCTCTTGTTCCAACCCTGAACTCAGTTCGTCCTCCAGGGAAACTTGAGCCCTCTTTTAGCTCAATCTGGCTTCCACAGCACTGTGCAGTCATGGCCTCAAAGTCAAGCTGTTCACTTTGTAAACACTAGCCTGTAAGACCTCACCTGCAAATGAAGTGGCTAATGATCCATGGGCAGCTGGAGACGTCGCTTATGACGTGGGACTGCGCCTCTTTACTTCATGATGACGTCATTCTGTACCTGTCGCCAACAGGCTCACCAACTGAGTATTTCATCATAGACTTACATTTGGCCACATTTGATGCCACATGTTTGCCCAAAGTTTTTTCCCTCTCAGAAAAGGGAACCGGTTTCTCTTCTTTAGATTTGCAAGCGTGCAATCTTTAATGTGTGTGGCAAAGAACATTGGAGTGTGGGTGAAAAATTACGATTATTGTTGCGTCAAAAAATAGCAGTTAATTTTTGGATCCAGCCATTACATTTGTTCACATTAGTTCTGATATAAAGGTGCGTACAATCAGGCTGAAACCCATTGTTGGTAATTAAAAAAAAAAGATGTATAAGAAACCTCGCTGGCAATCCTAGACACTATAGTCTGCAAAGCTCAGCACCTTCTAGAGAAAAAACACAAAACCCAGTGCGTCGGTGTTTAGCAGAGAACGCCAGCTGCCCGGCTCAGTTTGAGGGGTGGAGAGAGGGGCCATCAGGTAAAGGAATTAACAGGTCTTACTCTGTCCAGTTTTCACCATTGTTTTGTGAGTGCTGGTGGTGGGGTAGCTTTCAATGGAATTCGCTAGCATACCCCAAATTGCAGGGCCAATGGGGTAGAGGGTGGGCACTCGGACTAAGGCGCTGATTAATTCAGTGGTTAATCATTAATCAATCTGTGGGGTGTGACCCCCCAGGGGGGCCCTGGAGTCCTGGCAAGGGGGTCGCGCATTACCCAGCTTCACTTGTCCCTGCAATTCAAAATGTGTGCTTTTCTTTTGAAAAAAGACAGCCCTCCTGGGACGGCTAATTTAGATGGTTATCACCTGCTTCTCTGAATGAAATGCAAATTGGCCTTATCAGTTAATCTGCAAGTGTAAAGGATGCTTGGGAGCAGTTCTGGCTTTAATTAATCAATTCACTCCAAGCTTTGTGATGACAAAGATTTGGTTTTTGGAGTGGAAGTGCAAAGCGTTAACAAGTGGGCTTGGAAGTGCTTGCTTTTAATTTTAACTGCATTTACACAGTCCTTAGTACCCCTAAAGAGTAGTTGAAGGGACAGCTATGGAAAAAAAAGTTTGCATTACATACACTCTGGTATTACTAAAATCTACGTTTTGGAAGCACCATTTTATCATAAAACTATTTCCACCTTTTGCAACATTCTATCTTACACTGTGTGTAATGTAAGTATAAAATAATGACTTACATATTCACAGTGCTTTCTGTCACAGGCTGTGACCTCGTAGCACTAAAAATACACATCACTATTCTCCACTGAACCAACCAAGATGTAATTCTGTGGCTCTCTGGTTACACGCATTAACTAACAGAGGTTTCATAATGTACTACAGTGCATTTCCCACTGAGTAACAACTTCTTAATTTATTTTTTATTTACGCTGCCCATTATTTTTTATGTAGATACCTGATGGTGAAAGACCTCAAAAACGTACAGAGGGCCTCATTCATAAAAAGTGTTGCATCGCTGCGCCAAAACAGCGATACAACAGTTTCCACTGCGGCCTCCTTGTGACAATGGATGCGCCACATTTAATGTAAGGCGCACCATATCATAAGGAATTACATATACGTCAGTATTTCTAGCGTATCTGTAGGGGCAAAAGTGACACATTGCTGGGGTGTGTATGAAAACAGACGCAACTCCAGCAATGTGTCCTTTCACATGGGGCAAGCCCCATGTGAAAGGGCCTGCGTCAGTCTCACGCCTGATGTGAGCCAGGTGTAAGATATTGACACAGTAGTGTGCTAGAAGTGTTGCAGTGAAATCTCATAGATTTCACTGCGTCACTTCTACGACCCTTTATTGCGGGGGAATGCCCACCCTGCATACATTATACCTGACACAGGTATAATGTAGCGCAGGCCTTTACAAAGTGACACATCTGCTTAGATGCATCACTTTGTAAATATGGCGCAACGTGGCGCATTATTTATGCTGCCACAGTGTCACAAAACATGACGCAATGCCGGCGTAAAAGTGTGCGTAAAAGTGTGGCACGCCTTCATAAGTAAGGCCCAGAATATTTTGGGGCTTATTTATGAGAGGCTTGCTTCGCCAGAGCATCACTTTTTTTGACCCTCCGGTGGCGCAAGCCTCTCAACCATACTTATGAGGCGGCGCAAAGTCACCCTGCATGGCTTTGCATGGCCTCATAGATATGGAGTAAGACATAGCAGCGCATGTCACTGCTTAGAAATACTCTGCGTCAAGTAGGGGTTCCATGGGCTTTGTGTGGGGTTCCCACGCAACACCCATGGATTTTGATGCTGTCCTATATTTACAAAATCACGTAAACCTGGGGAAACTCCAAAAACAGACGCCTCCCCAGTGGAGGCGTAACGAGGAGAGATTTTTTCATTTCTCCTAGTTTTTTCCTCTTTCCATGTGTGCTGCATTCTGCAGCTCACATAGAAAGAGAAAAGCGCCTCTCTGGATTGTTTTTGTGAAGGAAGGTGCTTCTTACTGTACAAAAACAATTCTGCCTGTGTTGGTGCTAGGCAGCAATTTGTGCGCCAACGCAAGGGAAAAGGACAGGAATGCACCGTATTTCATAAATTCGCCAATTCCTCATCAATTAGGCCCTTTGTTTTTAGCTACACCTTTGACTACACCCCCATGCTCACTGACCTTTGGTTTGCTAAACACTGTTTAATATTATTTCCCCACGGTAAAACTTATTTGCTGTAGGAATTGGGGGTGTTTAATGTTGTCGATAGTTGTCGATAATGAAGAGTACAAGGTTCCAGAAATTTTTCTCAGAGGGGGGTCCTTATGCCTAAAAAAGTTTGACAAGGGGGTCTCGGCATCAAAAAGTTTGAAGACCTCTGGGTTAATGATTGGCTAAGAAGGAGGGAATGACAGGGGATCATCATATAAATACACATTCCCAAACACCTCACGAATGGATGAATTTAGAGGGGTGCAAATCCTGGAAGATATACCATGGAAATGTTGGACTAGTTTTTTTTTCTTTCCATTTTTATATAGCGCGAAGTCGACCCGAAGATATTAGAGTGCTTAACATGAGCACCAGTTACATTACACAAGGACACATTCATTTTTGGTAGGCACGGGGAGATGAAATGATTTGCCCCGGATCACAAGATGTTGAGCCAATGCCGAGACTCGGACCTGGACCCTAGTTCTAAAGTCGGCTGCTCTGGCCCTTAGACCTGCTCGGTGACAGATTGTCAGGGGGCGCACCACTGCCAACCCCACCCTAGAGGGCTGTATATTTCCGGCACGGCGGCACGACAAAGGGGCACACAACCGGAAAATAAAAGGCTCCAAGAGAGAAACAATCTCGCAGTCATTTTAAATATGGACAAACAGTCCGTCCATCCAGAGACAGCTGAAACTTGGTTAGCTGACATCACATACCAGAATGCACCCTGCAAGTCCCATGCCATGGCGTACGTGACGCCGTCAGTCAGCCAGGGTGTAGCTATTGTTGGTGCTGCAGGTGCAGTGGCACCGGGCCATGAAGAGCCCACTACGTACCGATTACTGTAGAGTTTTACAGTGGATCCACAGGTCATGTGTCCATTCATTGCAACCTTGCTATAAAATAGCAGTAAGTCACGGTTTTCCTCCAAATAGCGCTGTGATTGGTGGGATTTTTTGCTCATTCTTGTGGTGGGCAAAAGTGAAACTACAAGTCCCTGAATGCAACGTACGGTAGACTGACACACGAGCTGAAGGTGTCGCAATTTACTTGGCAGTCATGTGAATCATGGTTAATCCAAACATAGCTTTGAACCTACCTTACAGTCAACATAAGCATAGACTCCTCGCAGCGGCGGTGCGTCCATTGGGGCGCTGGGGCGTTGCCCCACTAATGCAAAGTAATGCTCCTGTACGTCTGGCAGACGTACAGGTGTATTACTTGAAGTCCGTGCCGGGCGGTCACTGACGATCACCGGGCGACGCCCGGCAATCATCAGAACAAGGGGGTGGTGACGTCGGGTGTAGCGCACTTAGTGCGCATGCTCAGTTCTGGGCTGGTCATTTTTCTGACCAGCCCGTGGCGCACATGCGCATTAGCCTGCAGATTA
The DNA here is from genome assembly GCA_963921515.1 of Calotriton arnoldi. NCBI lineage: Eukaryota > Metazoa > Chordata > Amphibia > Caudata > Salamandridae > Calotriton > Calotriton arnoldi. The sequence continues at coordinate 21,657 of CAWUFW010009417.1, read as the reverse complement.
GAAGAGCGGGGTTGCTTCATGGCGCAGCCCCGGTCTCCTAATGGGCGGGTGTGTACCCTGCCCAAGCCAATCCTGGCGCTGCTGGGGCAGCGTCTGGATTGGCTTAGTCACAGCGAGGCACGGGATTTGGGAAGCGTAAGAGTTAACTGTAGTCCGTAGTCGGACACTCGGACTGCGACACGACACACACCTCGTGTTCTGGTGCGAGGGCCGAGGCTGCCTGCTACTACTGCTCGTCGTGGGTGGGTGGCTCCGGTAAAGAAGAGACTCACTGCTGGACGAGACTTCAACTTCACCACGTAAGTACTTCCAGAATCCAAAGTGAGCTGATGCTTGATGACGAGAAAATGTACCTTTCACTCGCGCCTCAAGCTGATTGTTGTAAGTAATAGTACATTTTAAATTACTTACAGCAATCAGCTTGGTGGCGCGGGTGGAAGGAAATGCTCCTGTTAACGTTGCTCGGCGCTCTCTAATGTGCACTATCAAAGCGCCGGCCATTAATATACTCTTTTTATTAATGGCCGGCGCTTTGATAGTGCACATTAGAGAGCGCCGAGCAACGTTATGCCAACAACAAGGCTTGTTGCAAAGAGTGGCCGGCGCTGTGATTGTGCACTTTAGAGGCGCCGAGCAACGTTAACATGAGCATTTTGTTAACGTTGCTCGGCGCTCTCTAAAGTGCACAATCACAGCCACTCTTAAAGGAAAGTCTTCTAGCCCAAGGTTTGCCCTGCTGAAAAGAGTCAACAAAATGTCGGGCCATCTTCAAAGCTCTTCTTTAATGCTATTAAAGCAAAATATTATGCTGTCACTATCCTATGGCAGTGAGATTTTTCCCGTCTTCATGAATATGTGGAGGAACACTAGCCAGTGCAATTTAGGCAACTTTTTGCACTCCCATCCGCTACCTCTCAGTCCCCAAAATGTCTAGAGTTCAGTTTAATTAAACAGTCTCTTCTGCAAGCATCCTGCATTTTACAATTCTGGCACCAATGTAAGGCTGCAAAGTATGGTGCTTTAAAGTTTTACTTGTGGGCTGAACGAAGAGACAGCCAAATGAATAATCATCACCTCATACTGGCACTTTATAATGCTTTAGAGCTATAAGAAGTGTAAGGCATTTGGAACTCTTTTTATATCCAGCACAATTTAAATATATTTGAAAAGGAATTGTGTCTATAGTCTTTTAATCGTGATAACAAAATTTGCATCACACTAAAGTTCTATGACACTTTACTAGCGCCTCATGTTTAGGGTAATTTGAAACCTAACCTCACTGGAGCGGGTCATTAAGGGAGTGGGTGGCGACAATTACAACTTATCACAAGAGGGGGCGGGCTTAGGAGGGGTGAAGCAGGCTGCGAGAGGGGGTGGGAGAGACGATGAGTCATACTTTTCCTGCTCCGTCGTCCGTCCTGACCTTACTGGAAGGCAGCAGTAGCATCGGCATTCATAGTAAGTTCCACTTGAACTTCGTGAAATCCTAAATGGTGAAAATTAAAACATGGTGCGGTGCTTGTTCTCCGCTGCCAAAGGAAATCCGATCACTCAGAATAAAAAATCAGTGGAGGTTCGTACAAATTCCAGCAGTAGGCCTTTGTCTGCTCTGTAAGGATAGTCACTCACAGTGGACAGACTGTCTTTGATTAATCTATAGCTAAGATAATATAAGTTATTTTGAGACCAGTTCACAAACGACTTATCATTCTAAACAATAGGAGAATGCCCACTGCCACGGACGTGTTTCTGGTTCGAAATTTTGCTTCAGTTCCTGTAAGCTAAGGCATGGCTGTCTGATACGTGTGTTTGCAATTACTAATCAACGGAGACGTTGTTGTAAGGCTTGGGAAAAGTGTGTGGTGGTTAGCCAGGGCACCACTTTCTAAGAGGCCCCCCTTTTCAAAAGTATTGTACTCCGCGCTGCACGTTGGAGGGCCGTTGTGTAACGTCACGCTATCAAATATGTGATTGTTTGCTCAAATTACTTTCTTTTGTAGCCTCCTTGAGGCTGAATACATTTAATAATACAATGGACGCATGCGCACAGCTCCAGTCTGGGGGCACGGTACCCTCTCATTTTGGATGTATCATGTCTGGTTTGTTGCCTGCACGGGCCTCCGCACCGGCACTACAGCCTGCACAGCCACATTCTTATTTACTGTTGTCTGTGCCCCTGGAATGGTGAGTTTGTCCTCTCCCATGTCTTTGCTCTCTCCATGACTCAGTCTCCATCCCTCTCTGGCTTCCCTTCCTCCCTCCTTCCTTGCATGTCTCTCCTTTACTTTCTTCCCTTCCTCCATGCCTCTACCATTCTCTTCCTTCCTTCACTCTAATGCCTCTACCTCACGCTTTCCTTTTCTCCCTCCATTCCTCTCTCTCTCCATTTCTTTCTTCCCCCACATGCCTCTTCCCCTCTCTTCAATACTCTCTTCTTTCGTCCCTCATCTCTTACTTTCTCGGTTTCCTTTATTGCCCCTCCTTTCTCTCTTATGTCTTATCCACTTCCTACCAGCGCCACCCCCTCCTTTCATCACTTGTTCCTGCACTCCGGTGTCCGAGACAAGGCTGCTAGCCCCTTTCTCCGAGTTCAGATAGTTCACCCGCTCTCTGAGTTCAGGCATTGGAACGAAACATATGTCTAGATGATCATATTTCTTAATCTCCTGAGCAAGGCGTGAAACATCTTGGAGGCTGCATTTTAAGGATAATCTCGCTGTTACTCGTCAGCATAAGTCAGGACTTCCAGTGGGTTTGCAGCAGAGCACTGTTATCTCAAGTCCATTATAAAGTTCTCTAATTACAGAATGGAGCAGCTATGTCGTTATCATGAAATGCCTTTATTAACATCATATCAAGACTGTAAGAAGAAAATGCCAGACAGGTGCACTGTGAACAGTAGACAGACAAGACAACCGTGTGGGCAGGTAACATAATTACAAACCTTGCTTGTTGCATTGTAACATTTGCACACTACAGTAACTAAACAATTATAATTCTGTAAAATATGGAATATTTTTCCTGTGTTTAAATATTTCAAGTCTACACAATCACTATTGCTTCATAAACCGTCTTGCTTCATCAAATTTGCTTTAAAATGCATGAATTTCACAGTCTTTTTTTCAAATTTTCTTGGGGGACACCCCTCCCTCCCCCGAAGCTCACTTATGATAGTTGCGCTCACTCGCGACAACTATTTCGCCCCACCACTTTCAAATGTCACCAGCCGCCACTGACTCCTCGCTTCACTGAGCCAACCCTGTCTGACAGAACATTCAAGTTAACTACCCCCACCCCGAATTAAAGCCCTTAAAAACATATACAACTTTGGGTCATTTACATAAATTATTTGTTCCCAGTTTCTTTTTGATGGTACATTGGCTAGTAAGTCAAACACGTACCTTGTTTGAAGAAGCAGATGGTAGCCATAAGGAGCGGTGCAAGGGAGTCGGACACAGACGATTTGAATCCGGTTCACCTTACAATTTTGCTTGTTTTTCCACATTGACATCATCGTAGTTCAAACCTTTGACTTTTGTTTTGCCACTTCGATACCTGCCATTTATCCATGGGCATGCATTGTATTATATTGTGAAGTGCACATGCCAACATAGTAAAAGGGGAAAGAGAGGGATTTTGAAAAACAATTGGAGGAATGGATTTTCCCCATTGACTTAAACTGAAGTAGAAGCAATTGTACGTGGGAGACAGCTAGAATAAAGCCATTTTGGCTCAAAACAAATCTGGATTTCCCACCTCAGTCAGGCTTGTTTGCATATTTGTTGCGCTCGGCTATGGCTAAAGAGCTTTAGGTGCGGTCTGACTGCACCTTTTATAGCGCTTTCTACCTATCTAGCGATGGAGCAGCTTTCCGATTTAAGTCGGGTTTGGTCATAGCGCCATTTACAGTGCTTGGTTGAAAGGGTGTTTATTTGCAATTTGGTCTATAGGGGACATGCTGGAGGTGCTGTGTACATATTTGTCACTGTACATTCGCATTAACTGTTACGTGCTGGGCAATGTGGGTCCTGTGATGTGGAAATGCCGACCTAATTTATATTTTCAGTAAAAATACCCTGTGGTCGGTGAATAGTTTTGATTGGGGCCGCGGCAAACGTGCCCAATATTGACTAGAATTGACTGTATGTACAACGAGGGTCAGATCACCCGAATGTCGGTCGTTGCAGTAGTTCCTTTCACCAAAAATATTAGTGTGGCAGAAACAACAACACATACGTTTAGTCCACGCAGTAAGTGACATCACATTAAGTGACATCACAACCTTAGTCCCAAATAATGGGCTGTGTGCAGTTTTAAGTCTGGTGTTAGCCAAACCTTTTTATTTTTAGTAAAATTATGAATATATTTACGTATAGGGGCTTTCGGGCCCCTTGGTCTGTTGTGTCATTTATATTTTTCTTCCGCTGACTACAATGTATAGCAAGGGTTAATGGGTCTGCCCATTCTAGTCATTTCCTAGATTTACTGACAGTGAGGACATTCTACTCTTTCACAAGGAGCACGTCCGCACGCAAAATAGTTCCTTTCATTGCCAGGGGCTACTATGGCAATGTTTTTTAATACCCAAAAAGTAGTTTTAGTTTTTTACCAATTTTTATTTTTTATTAATATTGGTGAAGTTCTGGCAACTCCCACAACAATGTTTTATGAAAGCCATGGCAAAACAAAAGAAGTACTGCAAACCCTAAAGGCTGACAACTAATGCCTGAGCAATTGACTTTGCAAATGCTTGTTTAATACATTAATTTGTAACTTGTATTTAACCCATCAATAGTTTTTTTCAAATGCCCATTTGCTTTCTTGTACAAATACCAAAAATAAAGAAATAAACCTCAAAATAGACGTAATTACTGCCACGTCCTCTTCTTCATTCTCTTCCTGACATAAATGAGGATCCACCTTCCCAAGAGAATTTGTTGTCTTTACAGAAGGGCCTCTGTCTCCTTCCATGGTTCTCCTTTGCTGTCCTTTAATACCAGTGACCAGCTTTATCGCTTTCAGGTATTAAGTCGAGCCAACCATATAGCACATGTTGTCTGATTGTAAAAGAGGTATTGTGGGCTTACCAAGAACTTACAAGGCTTACAGCCCGCCCATAGCTTATCATTGGTTATTATTATTATTTATTTATTTATACAGCGCAACATTCATCCATATGGATATCACGGCGCTAAGGAGAGCGCAGCCTATGCGAGAGTGGAGTGCTGGGAGAAGGTCCCTAAGTTACTGATCAGACCCTAGTGTAGTGTAGCTCCTATTTCCCTAATAGGCTCTGCGCATTGGAATAATATACCCTATAGGTTTGACATAGGACTGAGGTCGGTATGTCCCTATCGAGTATATTAAACTTAATTACTTGTGCCAGCTAGCTCAGAGGCCACTGGAAACTCCTTGACAAACAAGAAGGGAGTAGTTTCTGGCAGCCGCAAAACATGACCACTTTGTTTCCCTTTAGAATCAGAACGTGTCCCAGAGTCGTGGAAACAATAGATAACTATTTCACTCAGCTCACTCGTGCATACTTAGTTTTCCTCAAAGTTACACAGAAAGAATAGACGGGTGTTTCAATAAAAGGTTTATTGAACAGTCTTGTTTCTGGTGTAAGTAAAATGTGCTGTTACGATCACAAGACAGTATGCAAGATAAATAATGTACAGCGTAAGCAGTAGAAATAAATAATACTGCGCTAGCATGATCTTTAGTAGATATTCATTTACATAAATAACACAGACTAAAAATGCGAGTACTCATACGATGCGTCTCTAAGCTAGTTCTACCCTAATGTACCTAACCTAACCTAGGTGTAGCGAGAGGCATGAAGTAGGTGAAGTATTCCTTACTATGGTATACTAAGAGTATGTTAAGCCTAGTATGCCTAGTATGCCAAGAGTCCCTCTAGGTTTCTAGTCAGCTCCATACCTTAAGAATGAGAGAGGTGGGAATCTCTTGCCAGACTCGAACTCCAACACCCCGCGAGGGAAGTCAGATCACTGGAAGCTGGACTCTCTGCGTGCAGGGATGACAGCGTCTTCTCAGTGCGTCAGGCCGGGAAACGGGCTCCTCTGAAGTCGAGCTCCATACAGTAAAAATATGTATACATGTAGCACAAGAGGCGAACTGGAGTTGCGTGAAAAAAATCAAAACATCAGTGAGCGCTGTTTGAGTCTCAGGCTCGGCCTCGCTCTCTGTTCATTAAGATAATTGAAAGTCTTACAGACAAAATGTGCTTGAGCTGGCAACGTCTTTATTTCACATTTTTCATAACAATTTGGAAGGAATGTAGATATCTCTGGAATTCAATAGTAATCTCTCGAAGCTCGAACAATGTTTCTTCAGTGCCTAGACTGTGTGTATGTGACAGGACTGCACCATCTTCTGCGCGGGATAAAAGAGCTCTGCATATGGCGCGCGGACAGCATAAATGTTGAAGGCTGCAGAGTCTTGGGAAGCTAAGAGATTTCATTGTATGAATCTTGGGAAGGTGCTTGCCATTTGTCCAAACCGGTGAACCCTTGATTGTCGCAACCAAAAACTCTGTAAATTGCTGGTATTATTGTTGGGAAGTCATAAATTGTGAGCTGGATGTGTTCGTCCCTGGTGATTGCCGCCTGCTGGAGTGTGTAGAGTGAAAATAAAGAAGGGAAAGCTGGTCTGAGGTGACGTTCACATTTGGAGCAATTGAAGTTGCTTTTTGTGAGCTTTTAAGCCTTTTAATTGCTAATTGGTGATCTGACAGTCAAAGTGTTTATTTACAGCTGCCAAGTCTTCAGATTGCTTACGTGTGACAGTTCCAGAGTTTCGGTGTACTTATGTCCACTTGTACAAGTGGCTCACTACAGAAACTGTTGAATGTTTTTAATGCAGTAAGATATGGGGCAGTTCTGATATGTTTAAATATTTTAACACCACACGTTCACAATTGCTATATAAACTTTCTTCCATTCTCAAATTTGCTTTCAAATGTACCATTTGCCACTGTTTTCTTCAAACTTTTCTCTGGGGAAGAACCCCCCAAACACCCTTTCTGTTGGTTGGGCTTCTGCGCTTCGCACGCTTGCGACATAATACTTATACCCAGCTTTTACGCCTCACCACTTTCAAATGTCACCAGCCGCCACTGCTGTCAATCATCCAGCATAAAAAGGGTTTGTGATAAAGTGGCCTGTACCATTGCAACAAACTCTGATTAAGAGACCCGCTACCATCCAACTGCCTCGCTGCTGCCACCCAATCCATTGTTTCTAGCTGGACTGCAATAATCAACGCCTCTCTCCAGCAGGGATCGATTCCTGACTCTCTGAAAGCCGGCCAAGTGCTCCCCATTTTAAAAAAACCATCGCTGGATCCAGCCTCCCCTGACAACTTCAGACCTATCTCCAATATCCCTCTGTTAGCCAAAGTGTTAGAGAAGTGTGTTCAACAGCAAATAAGTCAACACATCAACAACTTCCACCTACTCGATGACTTCCAATCTGGATTCAGACCGGGGCACAGCACTGAAACTACCATGCTCCACATCGTGGACGATGCCCTCCAAGCCCTAGACCAAGGCAAAACCTGCCTTCTAATCCTCCTAGATCTATCCTGGGCCTTTGACACGGTCAACCATGAAAAACTACTAGAACGCCTCAAACTCAGGATGGGTTTGGATGGCTCTGTTTTAGAATGGTTCAGGTCCTTCCTCCACAACCGATCACAGCGATTCCTAATTAACGGCAACCTATCAGCTCCCACCCCGGTCACGGTTGGAGTCCCTCAAGGATCAACCCTGTCCCCCGCCCTCTTTAATCTCTACTTAGAGCCGCTTACCGAAGTACTTCGCACCGCTAACATCTCCTACCATATGTACGCGGATGACACCCAAATATACATTAAAATTTCATCGCTCGAGGAGATCCTCTCCCTGAATGAGGCCCTGAAACTGGCTGTCCAATTGCTCGCCTCTAACCAACTCAAACTCAACTCAAAGAAAACCGAATTTCTCCTAATCTCCCCTACAAAAGCCAACTCGGAGATTCAGGTGTGGATCAAGGCCATCACAGCCTTAAACTGCCCACCGACCATCGTGGACTCGGCCAAATCTCTGGGAATAATCCTCGACTGCAACCTGAACATGCGGGACCACATCAACTCGATGGCTAAATCAGCCAGGTTCCACCTGAGCTACCTAAGGAAGCTGAAACCCTTCATCGATGCTCCCGACCTAAAAATGGCAGTCCAAGCACTAGTCATCTCTAGGCTGGAATAAGGCTGTTCCACCCTCTCGGGTTTACCCAAGATCTCCCTGGCACATTTAAAAGCCTGCCTCAACGCGGCCGCCAGACTACTTACCGGCACTAGGAAATTCGACCACATCTCTCCACATCTGAAAGCTTTGAACTGGCTCCCCCTCGAGGCCAGAATACAGCTGAAACTGGCATGCATTACACACAAGGCTTTATACGCAAACTCCCCTGCTTATCTTGCACAGAAACTAGTGGTATCTGGAGGAAGCAGGAACTCCCGGTCCGCCAGAGACCTCTTGCTCCAACCTGCCCGTTTTCGGAAAAAAAAAACTACAATCGGGCTTTCTCCGGGGCCGCACCAAGAATTTGGAACTCTCTCCCACCCGCCATCAGAAGAATACCTTCTCTGGCACGCTTCAAAAAGGAGGCCAAAACTTTCCTCATGGGTAAATTCCTCGCCTAATCTCTGCCTTCAACCACCACAGAGAGCCTGACTAATCTAAGACTATAGCCTTCTCCTCAGATCACCTACTCACTCCACCAAGAAACTGTGGGGTTTTATTCTGATTAACTGTAACTGTTGCCATACACGCGTGTCCCTCTATTCCCCTATGTGTCCAGCACCCCTTGCCCCTCTCCAATCGTTTTATATACCTCTGTATTTCTAAGCCTTTTTTGTTCACTTCTGTAAACCTTGTAAAGTGCTCTGATACCCTCACGGGTCAAGTTCGCGCTCTATAAAACACCAAAAATAAATAAATAAATAAAAAAAGACTGTTGTTCGGACCTTATACAGTGCATTTCTATGGGTACAACATTATACCTTAGAAGGACACTGTATTTCCACATAACGTCTGCACTTTAAATGTTGTACATCTTCAGGTACTGTTCTTTGCATGTTAATGCCATTCTTTTGTGTTGTCTTGAGCTGTGTTACTACGCCCGGCACGATCTTGAACCACTTTTGTAACTGTATTTTTCATATGCCGTTGCACTTTACAAGTTCAATACCTCAGGCATTGTTCTGAGCACCTTAATGTTGGCCCTGTGGTACCTTAGATGTTACTACTTCCGGCATGCCCTCCAGCGGCTTACATATACGTCATCGCAGTACTCTTGTTTCCAGCACTTTATCTCTTTTATGAACATGCGCTATTAACCATACAGCCCTCCTTCATTTCTTCTACGAATTTTTAAAGTGTTATTTTAACTATGATGTTCTGTACTTTTTTATTTGGTAACAATTTTATTCGGCGGTTGCAACACTATCAATATGCACTTATATATGAAATGTCATTTTTTATTTATTGATAGCGCTCTTTCTCAGCATGATAGTTCCATGTTTTTAAGTATTTTGTAATGATTTTAAGTAATCATACAGTAAACTTTGTCATTGTCAATTTTGTCATTGACTCTGTTACAGGACTCGACCCCCCCCCATTCGAACCCCGGCAGAAAGGTAGAACTCTAGGGTACATTCAGCCCCACAGCAGGGTGGACCCATCAGAATTTAGGTGTGAGGTGCCACAGTCATTCCGCTTAATCAGTTATGATGCTGCATGTTATCTTCAGTTGTATGCCTGAGGTGCTCCAAAAGCTGAGCTTTACTATTTTCTATTTCTGTGGAGCTGGGATCATAGTCTCCCGGGCTGCCCATGTACAGACTGTCATCCTGACTTCCCACTCCAAGGACGCTTTCGCCTCTCGAGGTCTATCTGCTGTTTTGGCCGTTGGTAGGCCTAAGATTTGTTTTGTTTGCCAGAGGGAGTCTTTGGTGTGTGTATAGCCACCCCAAAAAAATGTAACACGACACGGGTGTGCCCATCAATTTTTCATGTTATGGGAGACATGGAAGTCGGTAATAGGTTTGGAGTCTCATTGCTTTGCGAGTGTGGTGGTTGAAAGATTCTGGTAGAGGAGACACTGCCTGTTAAATAAGAGTGGGCCTCCCTGTTGCGCCTTAGCCATGATCGTCTCTTTGTCTGTGCAGAGATAAATGTGGATTAGAACATCTGGTAGTCATTTCCCGTCCTTACTGAGTGGCACAATCCTATATTCTCTGTACATGACAATCGGTTCACCACTGATCCTCTCAAGGGTGGCATTGAAGAGATCTACGAGTTATTTTAGGGTGTCGGTGTCAGAAACCCTAGTGGATATTCCTCTAATGAGAATATTGTTACAGCATAACCTATTTTCGAGATCCTCATAGTTCTCATGCAAAAGAATGTATTGGTTCTTAAATGATAGGATCTATTGTTGTAGGGCTTTATTCACTTCGACTTGTTTACCAATGGAGGTTTCCATCTGGGCCACCCTCTCATCAAGGTCATTGACGTCTCAATGGAGGGTGTGTAGGTCTTGTTGGAGGTCAGTTTTAACCCCTTTAATGTCCTCCTTAAGTTCTTGAAAGAGTTGGAGGACTAGACCCTTGATTATGGGCTACGTCTGGTCATCTTGAGTTTCACCTAACCCCTCCGGTTGCACCAATTTATCATCCTTGGGCTTATGGTGGGGACAGTTGTTAAAAGAAAGTCTTAATAGTGGGCTTTTTATTGGCATTGCTGCCTATCAAAATTCCATTCTGTCAGGGGACTGTAGTATGGACAGGAATCTTACTGCCTCTCAAAGACAAGGGCCCTGTAAGCCGAACGCTAAGGGGTGAACTGGTACTTCTCGATTGGGCAGGCTTCCATCAACAGGTGACGAGTTGTGGTGGTGGAAAGCCTTGGGTAGGTGTCCCCCACTCTACACCACAGGAGCCACCATCAGGGAAGTAGTCAACTTGATCAGTACAATGTGCCACAACAACAGTGTCTCTGGCGCTATACAGTCACAGCAACCGGGCTGCCTCCAATTAGACCAAGGACTAGAGAGAGAGAATTTATTCAAAAAATCTCACTGAGGGTCTACAGCACTGTGCATTAAGTTTGTAAGGGGAAGCCTGCTGCACAACTGGAGCAATCTTCACACATCGAAGTCCCCACCATGCCTCCAGGGACACAGGCCACCCACCTCCAACAGCGTGCAGCTGAGCACTGACAACAATAGGTGCCTAATTCCAGGCCCTGGAGCCTTCGTGGACGTCCCTTATGCTAGTGCAGTATGGCACATCTTGGGGCACACTTGGGTACCAAGCATAATTTCCATAAGCAGAGACCAGCAGGGGGAGGGGGCGACTCCCAGGGCCCAAACCACATGACCACACAGTCTCACAGGGCCTCACTTCCTCTGTAGGTGGAGCACCGGTCGGCCTCACTCCCAGCAACACTGTAGTGTAGCTCCTATTTCCCTTATAGGCTCTGCGCATTGGAATAATATATCCTATAGGTTTGACATAGGACTAAGGTCGGTATGTCCCTATCGAGTATATTAAACTTAATTACTTGTGCCAGCTAGCTCAGAGGCCACTAGAAACTTCTTGACAACAAGAAGGGATTAGTTTCTGGCAGCCGCAAAACATGACCACTGTGTTTCCCTTACAGAATCAGGACGTGTCCCAGAGTCGTAGAAACAATAGATAACTATTTCACTCAGCTCAGTCGTGCATGATTCAGTTACTCCTCAAAGTTACACAGAAATAACAGACGGGCGTTTCAATAAAAAGGTTTATTGAACAGTCTTGTTTTGGTTGTAAGTTAGATGTGCTGTTACGATCACAAGACAGTATGCGAGATAAATGATGTACAAGGTGAGCAGTAAAAATAAATAATACTGCGTTAGCATTATCTTTTCAGCATATATGCATTTACATAAAATGACACAGCCTAAAAATGCGAGTACTCATACGATGCGTTTCTATCCTAGTTCTACCCAGTGTGCCTAACCTTTCCTAGGTGTAGGGAGAAGTAGAAGTAGGTGCTGTATTCCTGACTAGAGTATACTAAGAGTAAGTTACGCCTAGTATGCCAAGAGTCTAGTATGCCAAGAGTCCCTCTAGGTTCTAGTCTGCTCCATACCTGAAGAATGAGAGAGGTAGGAATCTCTATCCGGACTCGAACTCCAACACCCCGCAAGGGAAGTTAGATCACTGGAAGCTGGACTCTCTGCGTGCAGGAATGACAGCGTCTTCTCAGTGCGTCCGGCCGGGAATCGGGCTCCTCTGAAGTCGAGGTCTCCTCTGATTTACAGGGGTTTGGGAAGGTATATTTATACCTGAAAATGTTAGCATTGACGTGAGTTGGGTAGCGAAAGACATCATGAATGAATCCCCTAAGGAATAGAGGTTCATGCATAATGTATGAGTCCTTGAAGAAATCAATAGTCCTGGGCAAGGGAAACTCCCGCAGCCTGAGGGTCTGTTTGTTCATGGACTCGTTGAGACGCTAGGGTGGACGGATGTCGGAATCCATGCCTGTATTTGGTATGCATGGTTTATGCCTAAATAAGGTCTGGGATTTTATGCCTATATAAGGGCAAGTTGGATTGTGCCTATATAAGGTCATGATTCTAGAAAGCCCGTTTATGGACACCCTATAAAGTATACAACACCCACTCCTCTTTTGTGTATACAACAATACTAAAATGCTAAACATTTAAAATGCTAAACATTAAAATGGAGTACCGCATATTAAAACATATCCTAAAAAAGCTTTAAAAGATACATTAAAATGCAAAGGTTTCTGTACATCATTAAGCAATGCTTCATATTTCCAGCATAAAGTATGAAATAAATGCATTTTGAACGAAATATAAAAGCAATATTTACATATGACGAAAATGATCAATAAGGTTGTTCAAAATCAAAGTCATTTCCTGTCATGAAATTTAAATGAACTGATTTAGACACACAAGATGACTAAGGGGCCGATTCCGATCTCGGTCGGAGGCGCACCCAATACCATTCGGTCGGGAAAAAAGCCATGCGAAAGCCTGTTTCCCGACCGATCCGTACAGCACACCGAACGAGCAAGTACGATGCGCACAACAGCAAAAATTCCGGCCGAGCCGTACTCACCCAAACCAGGTCCTGTTCTCCGACCGAGGCGAATCCGGAAACGCCGAATCGAGTCGCACGGAAGGAAAAATGCAGCCCCGTCCGGCCGGACAAGTACGATGCGCTTCCCGTACGTGCCGAACCCGTCGCTACGCACGGCACATCAAAGCATCCGGGAGAGGCGCACATAAGCTCCGAATCGCGCCACAACACGATCCACGGCTACGAGACGAACACGGCACCGACGAGGACGACGCGAAGCGACGAGGACGAAGCGACGAGGACGACGCGAAGCAACGAGAAGGACGAACGACACGAACCAACCATGAATCCCTTCGTCCCGATCATACCAATATTCTACATCTACTACCGGAACAGGCACGGACGCGTACGGCGCAGAAGGTAAGCCAGACACCAACCACAAAACACATACAACACGTACACGACACATCACACACATACACGGGGAATCTGAATATACTTACACCAGCAACAGCAGCACCATAGGGGCGGGATGCCCATCACCAATGCCACATATGCACACAGGGGCCTGAATGCGCACCACCACCCCAACCCAGGGGAGGCTGGATGCCTACCACTACTACCACCCTTAGCCAGGGGGCAGGATGCCTACCACTACTACCACCCTTAGCCAGGGGGCTGGATGCCCACCACTACTACCACCCTCACCCAGGGGGCAGGATGCCTACCACTACTACCACCCTCACCCAGGGGGGCAGGATGCCCACCACTACTACCACCCTCACCCAGGGGGGGCAGGATGCCTACCACTACTACCACCCTTAGCCAGGGGGGGCTGGATGCCTACCACTACTACCACCCCAACCCAGGGGGCTGGATGCCTACCACTACTACCACCCTTAGCCAGGGGGCAGGATGCCCACCACTACTACCACCTTCACCCACGGGGGGCAGGATGCCTACCACTACTACCACCCTCACCCAGGGGGCTGGATGCCTACCACTACTACCACCCTTAGCCAGGGGGCAGGATGCCCACCACTACTACCACCCTCACCCACGGGGGCAGGATGCCTCACCACTACTACCACCCTCACCCAGGGGGCTGGATGCCCACCACTACTACCACCCTCACCCAGGGGGGCAGGATGCCTACCACTACTACCACCCTCACCCAGGGGGGCAGGATGCCTACCACTACTACCACCCTTAGCCAGGGGGCAGGATGCCCACCACTACTACCACCCTCACCCAGGGGGCAGGATGCCCACCACTACTACCACCCTCACCCAGGGGGGCTGGATGCCCACCACTACTACCACCCTTAGCCAGGGGGGCTGGATGCCTACCACTACTACCACCCTTAGCCAGGGGGCTGGATGCCCACCACTACTACCACCCTCACCCAGGGGGGCAGGATGCCTACCACTACTACCACCCCAACCCAGGGGGCAGGATGCCCACCACTACTACCACCCTTAGCCAGGGGGGCAGGATGCCCACCACTACTACCACCCTCACCCAGGGGGCAGGATGCCCACCACTACTACCACCCTCACCCAGGGGGCTGGATGCCCACCACTACTACCACCCTCACCCAGGGGGGCAGGATGCCTACCACTACTACCACCCTCACCCAGGGGGGCAGGATGCCCACCACTACTACCACCCTTAGCCAGGGGGCTGGATGCCTACCACTACTACCACCCCAACCCAGGGGGCTGGATGCCTACCACTACTACCACCCTTAGCCAGGGGGCAGGATGCCCACCACTACTACCACCCTCACCCAGGGGGGCAGGATGCCTACCACTACTACCACCCTTAGCCAGGGGGGCTGGATGCCTACCACTACTACCACCCCAACCCAGGGGGGCTGGATGCCTACCACTACTACCACCCTTAGCCAGGGGGCAGGATGCCCACCACTACTACCACCCTCACCCACGGGGGCAGGATGCCTACCACTACTACCACCCTCACCCAGGGGGGCTGGATGCCTACCACTACTACCACCCTTAGCCAGGGGGCAGGTTGCCCACCACTACTACCACCCTCACCCAGGGGGCAGGATGCCCACCACTACTACCACCCTCACCCAGGGGGCTGGATGCCTACCACTACTACCACCCCAACCCAGGGGGGCTGGATGCCTACCACTACTACCACCCTTAGCCAGGGGGGCTGGATGCCTACCACTACTACCACCCTTAGCCAGGGGGCTGGATGCCTACCACTACTACCACCCCCACTCATAGGATGGACAATGCATGACACAACAAGCACACCACAACCTAGGGAATGCAAGATTAAGACATCCCCCACCACCATGACAAGCGTGTGTAGGCTGTGTCAAATGCCTACAACACCGAACATGACTTTCAACATACAATGTGACCCCTAGCACATGTGCCACACATATATGTGTGTGGCACCCACAATGCAAGCAGCCCATGACCATTGTGGCAATGGGGCCTAAACCCCCATCATCACAGTGACCAAAAGGTAAGTGTGGGGTCCATAGTCGAAACACATTTTGACCATTGTGGCAATGGGGTCTAAACCCCATCATCACAGTGACCAAAAGGTAAGTGTGGGGTCCATAGCCGAAGCACATTTTGACCATTGTGGCAATGGGGTCTAAACCCCCATCATCACAGTGACCAAAAGGCAAGTGTGGGGTCCATAGTCGAAGCACATTTTGACCATTGTGGCAATGGGGTCTAAACCCCATCATCACAGTGACCAAAAGGTAAGTGTGGGGTCCATAGCCGAAGCACATTTTGACCATTGTGGCAATGGGGTCTAAACCCCCATCATCACAGTGACCAAAAGGCAAGTGTGGGGTCCATAGTCGAAGCACATTTTGACCATTGTGGCAATGGGGTCTAAACCCCATCATCACAGTGACCAAAAGGCAAGTGTGGGGTCCATAGCTGAAGGACATTTTGACCATTGTGGCAATGGGGTCTAAACCCCCATCATCACAGTGACCAAAAGGCAAGTGTGGGGTCCATAGCTGAAGCACATTTTGACCATTGTGGCAATGGGGTCTAAACCCCCATCATCACAGTGACCAAAAGGCAAGTGTGGGGTCCATAGCTGAAGCACATTTTGACCATTGTGGCAATGGGGTCTACACCCTCATCATCACAGTGACCAAAAGGTAATTGTTGACAAAGAAAGAGCTGCAACTGCCAAACTGCATGGATCATTCCTGGTCACAGAACCAAAAACTCATCTGTGGCAAAGCAGTGTATGTGTCCCATTGCAACATAAATTGGGGGAGCCAAATACTGCAGTGCAAATGAAACATTCCTTTGGCCATGTGCAGACAAACAACACCCATGGGGGCTGAGACCGTCAACAGTCATCAATGACACAATGACAGAAGTGACCATCAGAATGCAGAACCACATATTTGCACCAATGGGCACACAAATGCAGATACCCTGTGGAGACAGCAGATGTGAGGTGAACAGATACCATACCATGGCAGCAATGGGACACACAAACCATGATCACTGTGCTGACCGATGACCTAGGAGTCCCAGGGACAGCAGGGGAAACACACCAAACAACATACAGCCAATGGCACACCCAAGATATGCCAATGCAGTGGTGCAGATGCACAAACACAAACAGGCAGACCAACACTGTCATCATACACAGCAGGTGAGGGGTGGGGGTGCCAGTGTCCCCAGGCAACCACACAGCACATGAGGAGAGCTGAATACCAATCATACAGATGTGCATACACTGCCACACTAAGGTAACTCATGGATCCAAATCCCCTATGTGGGCAAGCAGGCATTGTCAGGTGAGAGGGAGCACAAAACACACATGTCACACAGGCACGTAGGAACAACAACTGACACAGCAAGTCACAGACACACCACAGCACCACCCCCAGGGCCCCCACAATGTGGTGACCCTGGGCTGAATAAAAATACCACTGTGATGACAAAGCTAAATGTCGTTCACACTGTGAACCACAGTCGGGTGTCCTGAGCAACAAACTACCATCACACCTACACAAGCACAAATCAATCAGCATGGCCAGTAAGCCAAGGCCAACATGGATGCAGGGGCCTAGCCGGGCAACAACTCTCATCTGCACACACTCAACACCACACCCCTCGACCTCTGACAATGTGCAGCAGTGAAGTACACATGCACTGGTGACATTGCACATGCACCCATGACTATTCCAGGGTGGTGGGTGGGAACCAAGGTGTAGAAACACATCACACATGGACACTCAACAAGACTCCTCAATGTCTGACACACTGCACACTACGCTGTACATGGACATGACGGCAATACCACACCGACCAATGGGATCCCAGCCACAGTCACACACCAATGAAGAAGCCAAGGTCACCCACAAAGAACACACATAGACAACAACCAACATTGCAGCCCGGACCCTGAGGAGTGCCAGCAGTCACACACACAACGTGTCACAATCACTGAAAGATAACACAAACTGGAAATCACATGACAGGGGCAAACAACAAGTGCCAAGGGGAAACCTGACTGTGACCCATCTGCGTCTGCACACAAACTCAGCCCTGACAGCAAACACACCTATGGGTGACACCCTGATGACCAGTAATGTGCCATGCACCCACATCACAGAGAACACAGGGAGAAGACTTTGGGGGAACATAGCTCAAGTCAGCAAGCATCACAAACAGGTACAACACTAGGGATCACAGCATGCGCAGATGAATGGAAGTGAACACACAGACATGCACATACAACACACACCTTGGGCGCAGGCAATGTCACACGTGTACACACTGCCATGAGGGGACTCCACTCCTGTGTGAGGAAAGCTGTGCCATATGTTGCCTCAGTAGGGCCCCATCATGTCAGCTGAGCACTTGGTCACACAATCAACAATTAGCACAAAATGAGGGCTCCCATCACATCAGCCTGGTCATGGATGTGCCAACGGAATCATCAGCACAGATCCAACACACTTGTATAGCAATGTTGCACTGACTACACGGATGAGTCCCTCCCCATTGATGCCCAAACCTGCATGTCCACTGGAGATGGCAACACGGTCAGGGAAGCAGACAAATGCAACGATGGCAGGCACAACAGATGTGCAGGGGTGGAAGCCACAGATATGAAATTGCCAATGTAAGTAGGAAACCCATTGCCAAATACTGAACACATGACACCCTCAGATGCTGCTATTGATGACATGGATACACCACATGATAGGACACATTCCCCTGGACCACATGGGTTCCTGCACAGTAACACTTCATAATCATGAGACCAGATATCACCATCACTGCAGCAAGGGCATGGTTAGCAGCACCAACAACATGTACATCTGAAGCATGAGCACTAGAGAAAAGAAAGTTGCTTTATTCAGCATATGTGTCGTTTGATAACGACGTCCAGAAAAAATTAGAGCAAAGGCCAATGGCCAGTCCATTGTCAAAGTTCAAACAGGGTGACACTGGCAGATGTCACCCTACGCATGCCTGCACAAAACCAGGGACAATCCACTAGGAGGGGCAACCGGGGGGCAGGCCAGGCACCGCAGGGACAGGATCAGGGCTCACCAGGGGGAGTCAGGGAAGGGGTGGTGGGTGCTGGAGAGCCACTGACAACTGCAGTGGAGGTGTCTGACATGGTGTGTGCCGGCACAACTGGGGGCATGACTCAGATGTCGTGGGTGCCGGCACAACTGCAGTGGACCCTGCAGATGGGGTGGACAGGTCCGCCACTGCAGTGCCCAAGTCAGACAGGGCGGTAGTGGACTCCACTGCAGTGCCTACCTCCAGGGGAGGAGAATGGGGAACAGGCAAGGTGGGTTGGACAGAGGGGGAGGACACCCTCACCACATCAGTGGCACAGACAAGCGCAGCGGGGGTGTGGTGCTGGGAGAGCAAGTGGCAGGGGGAGAAGGCCGGATCCTCTTGGGGATGGTATATCTGTGGGTGGGGGAACCTGGGGCAGGGTGTGGTGGGGGCACCTGTGCAGTGGGGGCCTGAGGGATGGAGGACGGAGACCTTGTGCCTGAGCTGCAGGGCGGTGGCGGGGTCTTGCTCTTACCACTCCGGGGGACTTGCGGGTGGGGGCCTCAGTCCGTCTGCGCCTGGGGGAGGGTGTCCGGGGGCGAGGGGCACTCTGCTCCGTGTGGGTGGGCTTCCTCTTCCCCCGGGATGCTGGAGCAGCTTCATCGGTGGGGAAGAGGCCGAGGTCACAGAGGAAGAGCTGCTGTGACTTTGGGGTTGCATGTGAGGCAAGGGAGGGTGCTTTGGAGGGAGAGGGAACTGAGGACTGCGCAGTGCATGTGGATGCGTGTGTGTGTTCCAGGGCCCCATCCCTGTGAGTCTGGCTTCAGTCCCCTGAATGTGCGTGCGTGTGCGTTTTGTCATTGGCGTGTGTGTCAGTGTGCTGGATGTGTGTGTGCTGGTGTGTGCCTGTGCCGGTGTGTGTGTGCTTGGGACGGGTAAGGTGCTGGGGAGTGTGGATGGAGCAGAGGCAGGAGGGGTGAGGGACCGTTTGAGGAGGGACACTGCTGCCGTCAGGGAGGAGTCCATGGACCTATTGCCCCTCTGTAGGTCAGACATGCCCGATGAGATGCCCTCCATGAACGACACCAGCTGAGTCAACAGCGCGGTGTGCGCATGGAGGACACTCAGCATGGCTGTCTGCCCTACATGGAGCTGGCGAAGGAGGTACACAGACTCCTCACTCAGGGCAGCAGGGGACACAGGGGCAGGGGGTGCGGTGCCTGGCCCAAAGGAAACACGCTCCCGGACATGGGAGCCTCCACGGACCTGGGGAATGGGAGCCGATGGGAGGGCGGTGGTGGTGCTGGTGGTGGCGGGGACAGCAACACTAGCTGGGTTGTGGTGGCTGCTGACACCCGCCTCCACAAGGGAGTCATCCTCCGAGTTGCTCTGGTCCTCAGCTGAGGTGGATGCTGCTGAGGACTCCTCGGTGTGGCTCCCTCGCCCTCCGTGCCACTGGGTCCCTCCGACCACTCCTCGGCTGCTGACCCAGTCTGGCTCTCTGGCTCCTCCTGGTCCGTGGAGCTGTCCCCTTCCGTGGCCGTGGATGTATCTGCAAACAATGGGGATACAGACAGACATCAGTCACCTGCACATAACGCACACACCACTGTGAGCACAGCACATCACAGAGCAAGCCCTGGCATCATCAGTTGTACATTGCTAAAAGTGCCCTAACTGAACAGGAGAAGTCAATTGTCAGTCTGATGCCAAGCATGGCACTCACATCCCACATGGCCTTGCACCCATCTGTCTGGTGTCTGTTGGATTGCAACACCCCAGTGTTGACACATGCACCAAGTACACAGTAGTTGGACAGTGCAGAGGACACGGTGTGGACACATCACAGCTCTTGCCACTGAGTCAGTACAGGTTTCCGGATGAAAGGGATGCCCAGAGTCAAATAGGAAATGCATGTGATGCATACCAGCGACAGACACCATGATGCACCCATGTCCTGATAGCCAGCGCCACTATGGTGTGCATGTAGCACATGTCACTCCCTGCAGGCTCACCAATCAGTAGACACATGCCATGGCGGAGGCATGACTGCAAAGTCATACATCACTGTCTCAGTGATGTATGACTTTGCAGCCAGACAACAACACTCTGCACTGTGTCACAATAGTAGGTCATGGGGAATGCAAGTCCTGGAGCTGCACAAGTGCACATGTACATCCCCCCACAACACATCCTCTTAACCCTCATCTGTCCAGGTCATACCTATTGGACATATGGTAGACCTGTGACACTACCCTCTGAACCTGAGCCCCTCACACTCTGCTGTGCATGGGGAACAGCTGCCTGAACTTCACATTTACATGCCCCAGTCTGCATGGGCAGCTGATCAGACACCTATGTGTCACACAAGTATCGTCTCCTATGGTCACATCTCCAGTGGCATGCTGAGCCCCTACCAAGAAACTCCACAGCAGTCCTGGCGACTAATCTACAGCACACTGACCTGAGGGGTCAAATCACTGTGCACAATGTGTCCGCTGATACACGGGAGTGGGAGTACAGAGTGTATTGTATGGCCTGGAGTAGGCATGACTGTCCAGCCCCACATGAATGAGGGATGAGCCCTGGACTGTAGGCAGCTGGCTAAGTATGTGTGACACACGTCATATACATACTCCTGGGGCCCAAACATTGTTCCCACCCGCAGCATGGGTGTGTGCCAGATACCCCAGCCACATGTGGTGGATCAGCTCAGCAATTGGACCACAGATCAAAGTAACACGCTGAATACATGTCAGAATACAGGCATTGTGTAAGCAATGGACCCACCCATGATGCCCACCACAGAGTCAGGGAAACAGATGCTGTCTCCCACCTTGAGTCAAGCAAACTGCAAGGACACAGTCCTAAGTGACAGAATTCCCTGCATGTAAGGGCCACACCTGGGTATCAGATGAGGAGTGGGCAGTGCACAATAGAGGGACAT